>JAQFVV010000039.1:3308475-4508475 GCA_028023455.1 Epiperipatus broadwayi
GCGCAATGTGAATACAAAGATATGAAATTCTGTCTTGCATTGGTGGTCGAGAGGTCAGCGCGACTGCCTTGCACTTGCAAGCAGTTGCCCGGGTTGCGGGTTCGTGTCCCGGCCGATGCTATGACACTTTAAAAAAAAAGATATGAAATTACAGATTTCGTGTATGGTGTTGATAATAACATTAAACTTTAATATGAAATAAAATTGCTTTTATTTATAATTGGGTAAATATAAAGGGTTAAAAATTGCAATTGATTTTAAATTACTTACTACCCAACCAAAAAAAAAAAAACTCCATTTGAACAGTGATTAAAAAAAACATGGACTTTTTATTTTGAAAATTACATGCTGCTTTTTATAATATTATAAAGGCATAAAATTTTATTATTTAATTTCAATAACTATTGAAATTCATAGTGTAAACTGAATATAGCCACCAAGCAGTTAAAATTGCTGAATTTAGTAGAAAATCCTACTAACTATTGGATCATTAATTAACCTGTAAATTTACATAAACATGTAACCCAAGCTTTTAATCAATTTTATTTATATTTCTAGCAGGTGCATTTGTAATTGTGGCTATATTATTTGCATTTATGTTTCCTTATATTTTTTAATAGTGTTGGATAGTGATTCTTATATCTAAATGCTAAGACATTGAGTAATATCAGTGAACACTAGATTTACTTGTCATGGACTAAAACAAGTGTCTGATTGATTGCCACCGTCTAGTTGGAATCACTACTTTTCACCGTTTTCCCACTTTACTTTTTATTTTATTATTCAAGCTAAATGATTTGAATTGCTCCCGCATTCTTAGATTCAAAATCCAATCCAATATTATTGACTAGCCACATAGGTCTCATATGGCTTCATTTATTTATTTTAATAAACTCCTAATAAATTCCCTGCAAGTATCTTGAATTTTTTGATAAAAGATTGGTAAACACTAATATTGGTCGTCTCATGACTACTGAGCCTGTGTTTTAATTAGACACAGATATTATATTTATTTAACCCTTCTATTTCACCATACATGATGTAAAAAAGATACCTGACTTCACTTAATGCCCGAGTGTAAATATTGAATAAAATGAATGTATGATAATGTACTGAATTTCTATGACTGGTTATTAGGGCTTCTGTTTTAGTAAATATACTGATCTGATTGCTTTTTACTAATATCTTACTGTTTAAGAATAGCTTGGAAATTTCAAGCATTTTAATATCTTAAAACCATAAGCCTTAAATACGACTAATCATCGCAAGTGCTAATTTAGGTGTTAATGCTTTCATGAGATATAATTTACTCCAGATTATCTCATTGTTCAGAGACATCTTTTAAATTTTAATGAACTGATACTTACATTTACATCTTAAAATAATAAACCTTCTAATACTACTAAGATGGAAATCATTAAAAAAAAATGATTTAATTAAACTTTTTTTATTATTAGATGTAGTAAAAAGATTAATAGTAGCAAAACTAATGTTTCCTAGGCAACCGATTGCATTAATCAAGTTCGCTTCAGTTATACAAAAATTTAAAAAATGTCTTTTACTTTTGTAAAGAATATCCCAATTTGTCAAAAGTTTACAAATTATCGCTTTTAACCAACAGTTATTGGGTTTTTGCCCAGTCACAATAAAAAAGTAAATATAGAAATTGAAATATGCTTTTACTAAGCGACAAAAAACAATAAACCAAATATTAAAGTAAGCTAAGAAACAAGTAAACATTTAAAACGATAAAGAAATCTTTTAAATTTTATTGCGATCTATATTTTACTTCTTAACTACAAAATAATAACATTCTCAAAATGTTGTTAAATTTATTTCATTTACTTTAATGTTATCTGCTTTATATATATTTAAAAATCCATGAGACTCTTAAAGTTTTACATACATACATTAGCCAATCCTAAACGTTGTCCTTCAACTCCAAGAAAAAAGGAGAGGAAAATGCGTAAAAATGAGTCTTGCGATGGCTAGACAAATTAAACCGTGACATATAGAACATGGTTCATTTTTCTGTTTGTCATCTTTTAACAACTCTATAATAGACCTGTGCAATTAATCTTCTGAAGAAAAAAGATTTTATAACTGTGGATTCACATTCACACATATAACAAATAGTTATGAATCCACAACTTAAATTATTTTAGCATTTCACATTCCAGTTTGCTTTTTATTTAAACTAATATGAGGTGGCAAATTCAAGCAAAGGATTTCTGTATTAATTCCTAATCAAATAAAATAAATCCTTAACTTGGACTATAAGTAGTAGATTTGTAGTCTTAATCGGCCTTATCTCCTTGTAACCTGAACATTATTTGACTTCCCAAGCAATTGATCAAATGTGTGATTTCTATTTTTAAAATACTATTTTATTTTAACAAGCTTGATACATTATTTGATCTCCAAAGCAATTGACCAAATGTTTGATTTCTAATTTTTAAAATAATATTTTATTTTAACACTAAAAAGGTTAACCGTTCTGATGTATTCTGTACAAGTGTGTAATAACATATTACAAGGCAAAGACCCTCCACAGCCCCTTATAGATGAACAATTGATAGGAGAAACTTGCCTACTTGCATTGTTCTTTTGTAAATGATAAAGGATTGAATAGTTTTTCATGCCAATTTTTCCCCTCACTTAAAAATAAATAAAAACCTGCTTACTGACCATATTGATAATTAGTTTAACTGGTTATTGTTTGACTAACCAGAAAAAAAATCCTTAATCTGAATGAAACTTGAAAGCTTTTCAAATGTTACTCATCATCATCATTATCAGGCATTATCAATCCACTGTAGAATGAAGGTCTCTCCAATTTTAATCCTGTTTCTCTGATCTTTAGCCTCTCTTCTCCACAACAGAATGACAAACTTGCTTATTTCATCTATCCATCTTATCTGTGGTCTCTTTCCAGGTCTTTTATGACCTCTTGGGATATGGTTTAAGATTTCACTATTTGCCATCTATTATCTCTTTTAGCAGTATGTCCAGCACAGATTCATTTGAGTCTCATTTGGTTAATGATGACACTTTTGATTCTTTCTTGCTACTCCTAACATTTATTCATACTGCACTGGGTAGTGTGAAAGCTCTGTATTGCTCTTCTGTCAAGTGTCCAAGTCTTAAATCCATAAGTAAAAACTGGTAAGACACTTCTATTAAAAGTATTGTATTTCAAACTCGTAGGCACGTCTTTTTAATATTAAACTATTTCTTTCAATACTCTTTTAATCCTTAAAATATTTCTTGTGAAACTGCTGTAAAAGGTTTGGATATATGGAAGAGCAAAGTACTAATTAAATAATTTGATCATCATAATCCTATAGATGGTGGAGAATTAAGTAAAGGCTTGCCCAAGTTCTAAAGCTAGGGAAATGCGCAACATAAAAAAAAAAAGCCACATATTATACTAAATAGTTTTTAATTCGTTATACATTTTTACTTTAAATTTAAAATCAAAACATAGGATTATCTCGCAAATCTAAAACGTATTTATATTAAAACAATGAAAATGTATATTATTTAATTATTAAACAGTTTTGTTCTCACAAAATTATTCTTTACTTTATTATAATATCAGTAAAAAATGAGATTCATGTAGTAATACTAAAGAGTCCAAAATTGATGAGAAAAGTGGTATTTTTCGAAAAATATACCCAACAGGATCAGTTGTTACTTCTCGAAAAAAGTGCTTAGAAGAATCAGTTGCTCTCTCTATCCATTTTTTCTAATTAAGCTGTTGTCCATTCTAGTTTTATTCTCTAAGAATAGCTTTAAAAAGTACCATTTTTTAAAGAGGTGTATTCATAAAGATCAATTGTTCTCTCTTAATTTTTTCTAATCGTGTCTCTGGGATTAAGCGTTTTCCCACCATTGTTTTATTCTTTAAGAATAATCAGATATCCATTTACCAACCGATATTGAATGGTTATCTGCATTGCTATAGTCTACTACATGAAAAAAAATTTAAACTTTGATTACAACCTGAAAAAAAAATTTAAGTTTGATGGTTCATCCTGGATTCAAACTCAAGTCATAAGCATGGTAGGTAGGTGTACTACCTTGCATGGACGAGTCTCATTAGATTATGTATTTATAATTAGTCTGATGAGTCTCATTAAGATTATGTATTTATAATTAGTCTTTAGTCATAATCTAAGGGTAATTAAATACATAAAGAACATTAAGTCTTTTTAAAAAAATTAGCGGGTTTTTTTTTTTTTTGCTATTTTATAATTAAAGTTTTTAATCATATACAATCAAAAGAGCTTCTAGTAAAATAAAAAATAAAAATATGAGTACCTTTAATAATAAATCAAAATTATAGTTGAATGTTGTCAGAATATTTGTGGATGTTGATCGCGAAGCAATTAAAACTTGAGTGATATTTTGTTTCAACTGCAAATAATATTGAAAAGATTTTTGTTTTGCTTTGAAAAGTTAGCATTCGATGCCAATCAATAGACACCCACCCCCCTTGTAATGAATATTAATTTAAACATAAAAATCGAATAAAATAAAACATTTTCCAACCCTCTGCAATGAATAATATAAAATTAATGAATCATTAATGAAGTAATTTGTAATAAATTATAACATATTTATTTGAATTACAGGCATTATTCATATATCTGGAGCTTAACTGTAACATAGGGGATTTGAACTCAGTCTTTCAAAGCACCCATTAACTATCCACACTATCTCATACCATTGATACACATGACCACACACGTGTAGAAAAGATAAATAATCGCCAATATACGTATTTCGTGCAGAAATAGCACTCATCAGTTGGTCCAGATTATCATTTCCCATGCATATATATATAATCAGTGCTCAGTTTATTTATATTAAGATAGCAAATCTTCATACTTTAATGGATAGACTTCAATCTACTCCAACTCTTCACCCATATTTATAATAATTTTTTAAATTTTATTTAAAAAAAATTAAGAATTAAGATATTATTTAATATATATTTACATGTTTATTTAAGTTAGTTTCAAAGCATTGGTGGTCGAGAGGTCAGCGACAGCTGCTTTACAAGCAGTTGTCCCGGGTTAGCGGGTTCACTTCCCGGCTAATGCTATGACACATGAGAAAAAAAAAGCAAACTTTATTAGACAAAAAAAAATTGGTTACATTATATCAGGTTATACATTGTATCGAACATAATATACTAGGATATATCTCGAAATACTGGGGGAAAAAAAAAACCTTTTCTTTTTCTTTACCATTACATTCTTTAATTTCAAAATAACTTTATTAGTGTAAAAGAATTGATGATTTAAGAATAAGGAAATACATGAATGAGCTTAACATATTGACTGAGTATCTGTGATGGATCTAATGTTTAATCACCTGGGGAATTTTCAATGGAAATTCTAGTATCAAATTTCATCTGTGTATGTGTACATTTTAGATGATTTTTGGTATTTGAAAGAGTCTCCATGATTCATTATAGAGAAATTTTGAAGACAGGATAAAGTCTTTACTTTTAAACTTATTAAGGTGTTCGACAAATATGAGGTCCTGATCTGGAGGTGGGAAGGTGAAAATTAGTTTGCAACGGATGCTCCAGATTGTATGAACCAAAAACAATGAAAGGGAATTGTCTACTTTGTAAGGAGTCTTTCAATGACAGAATTTTGTAAAAGTCAATGCTTGAGCATTGAGATATTAGTAATCTAATGCTTACCATCTGAGGGCATGATTTAATAATATGGTCAAAAGTATTCTCTTGTGTCTTGCAGAGCGGGCATATTGGATCAATATTATTTAGATATCTCTTGAAATATAAAAAGTGATTAGTATGCATAGCATCCTGATTTACCTTAATTAAGAAGATAAGAAATTTTGGTTCTAATTTAAGAAATTTAAATAAGGAGGTAATTTTGTGATTGTTGATCCCTAAGGATGGTTTTATACTATTGATGATTGGGTGCAGGATCAGATGTGCATCCCTTATTCAGATTTTGGAGTTGAAAGTGGAATTGGTCGTTATCTGATATTGGTTGAGATACTGAAGAATAACATCAAGCCAGGAGTTGTTATGAAGTGGTGGTTTGTCAGTTGGGTGTATTTAAGTTAATGAGTAGTAATGCACTAAAAATAAAAATAAAAAGTTTTTTTCTTAATGAATTAATTAATTTATGGATGCTCCATGCTTTTATTTCAAGTTAAATACAACAACACACATTGAAGTCGAGGAAAAAAAGTTTTTTGGGTGTTGTAAAATCTTTCTTATATATATATTGTAACAATAAAAAAGTGCTTTATAGGTTTAGGCGGCATTTTATAACCAGAAAAAAATGATGATAATCGCCCTTAAATTTAGGATGTCATTTGTAACAGATTAAAATGAGAGTATACTATACTTTTAATGCTCTCTAGATTTGGGAACTATATGTAATAGATCAAGTATGACAAGGCCATGATAGAGTGATCCTGTTTAATTATGCCATGCAAATTGCGAAGTCATTTGTAATAGGATAAATGTGGGTGTGTGTTTACCTCTATTATAGACCCAATGATTTAGATGGTATTTGTAACAGATCAAAAATGTCCACTGAGAAATAATAACTCTGATATAGCTTGAATAATATATATATATATATATATATATATATATATATATTCAGAGTTATGGTCTATATATATATATATATATATATATATATATAGACCAGTCATTGGTCACTTTATGTAACAGAATGAAAATGAGCTCTGAAGTTACACAGCATTTGTAAATGAATAAAATATAAAAAAATAAAAAAAATGTGAATGATAGTGTCATTCATAATAGAATGAACATAATAAACTAAGCGAAATGAATACCAATCAATAAATAATTATTCAGTGCTTAATATAATCCTTTGTCTAATCACATATCCAACTTTTAACTATATCAAAACACAACAGGGATGATAATCTTTATTATAGCATCATGAATTCAAACAGCATTTAGAATAAACAAAAAGCAGACAAAGTTATCATTTTAGATACCCTAAATATAATCCTTACTTAAAAGAGATTAAAATAAAGCAATTAAATCAAATATCACTGTCTTAAAACAACGATATATGCTTAAGATATATTTCACTTAAAATCAAATGAAAATAATAATAGATCATTCAATAACTGAATTCTAATATACTAATGCAGGGGTGGAAAAATAGTGGCCCCAAGGGCCACATGTGGCCCACAAAGAGTTTTTATGTGGATCACCAAGACAATTAGAAAAATCTGTCTTGAACTGAGATTTCCTTCCCATGTGTGACCGAAGATTCGTCTCGTATTTTCCATTATGATGGCCACATCAATACATATGTGCAGTGCTTTTCTAGTTGATCTGGTTAATTTTAATTTTGTCTTTGCATTAGCAAATATATACATTTCCAACTTTAGTGAAACCATGAACCCTCCAAAAAAATGTAAAATCAGTGATGAATATTGTGTGTTTAATGAAGAATGGGCAAACAAATATTTCTTTGGTAATACAGGGAATAAAGCAGTGTGTTTATTGTGACATGAAAAAAAGGTGCAGCCCTCTGCTAACCTTCACCTCCACAAAATGGCCTTGTATGGCCCTCCACCAACCACTGTGGCCCCTGAGCCAAAACAATTACCCACCCCTGTACTAATGAATCAAACATTGCTTATAATAATATAAATTTATGCTAAAATTTGAAGATGTTCATATCTAAATAGAATCATACGTGAATGATTGAGGTAAAAGCTTTAGTATGTCCTATAAGTTTACAATATTCATAATATCTAAATAAATATACGACCCAATAATTAATTTTTAATCGTAGTTTAATATAATGATAAATAATACTTACTCAGTTATGCTATACTCATTTATCACTTTACTATTACTAATCACACTATTTATAATAAGATAAAATACTCAATAATGATGCAGTATCAATAAACCTATAAGATAATCTTGAATCTATAATATCCAATCATACCAATATATAAAAGAAACAGTAGATTTCTATTGGATATTTGCTTAAATACAACTAACTAATCGGATTAATTTATTTTAAGTTTCCTGCAACTAAATTATTAAAACTGTATATTATAACAATCAAAATATATAAAAAGAATTATTAGCATTTATTATAATCAAGTATGAATATTAAAATTTAACAGTTAATTGAAATTACGATTCACATCAACTTAATTTTTATAATCAAATTTAAATCCATATTGACAAGATTTATTATGATCAAATATAACAGATGATGAAGGTTTATTTACATTCTTTTCTGATTGTTTCTTTTTTTGAATTTTATTATATAAAAGCATATGTTCTTTTATTCTCTTCTCCAATGTACATTTAGATTCACCGATATATTGTAAGCCACATTTACATATCAATTTATATATAATACAATTTTGATTAAATTTTGAATTTTAGAATTATTAAGTAATCTATTTATATTATTTGTTGAGAAAAAAGCAATATGACGTAAACAATTATAAATTCTCCTAATAAACTTGATCTGCTCATCCGATATAAATGGCATTGGAATCCATTTCATTTTGATATTATTTTGTTATATTTGATTATAATAAATCTTGTTAATATGGATTTAAATTTGATTATAAAAATATAAAAATTATGCAAATTGAACGTTGCCATAATAAACGTAAAATAAAAGGGGCTATGTTGATTTCAAGAAATCGTCAAATGTTAATGAATCTGCAGTCATCAAATATTAGAATAACAGAATTGTGGAAGAATTAAACTAAATTGAACTATGGGTATTGTGATAGGAAGTCTTGTTTTGATTATTCAATATTATATAGTTGATAATGACTACAAGATGCATAGTTGAAAGTACTTCTAATAAAATAACTGTAATTTATGTGAATTTTACTGTATTTTAATATCACATTCATATCGGCTTTTTCAAACCAAATTGTGCAAACGCTTTTTGCGAGTGTTAAATAATAAATGAATACCCTCTGACCCATATGAGATATAAAATTTATGCAGCAATAAAAGGATTCCTTTTATTGCTGCATAAATTCTATATCTCGTATGGGTCAGAGGGTATTCGTTTATTATTTAACACTCGCAAAAAGCGTTTGCACAATTTGGTTTGAAAAAGCCGATATGAATGTGATTACAATTGTATACAGACGCTATAAAAAATAAATGCTGATTTATATGTATTTTAATATATATATATTGATTTCAATATTATATATATATATATGTAATAATGTTCAAGGATAAATGGGTGTGCAAGTAATCATTAAAAACCGGCCAACACTTAGACAATCCCGATATCAATTAATAATTTCAAATTGTTTTCAAGGCAACTTATATATATATATAATATTGAATTTTCCTTTCATTTGTATTTGTGCTTCAAATTTGCAAATGTTTATTTGTCTGTGAATCAAAGTGGTTTCTTTTTTCTTTATAACCTATTGTGAGTGCACTTTTAGAGAACTATGATTATAATGAACTTCACTGAAAATGCAATTAGTATTAAATGTTTGCCTGAAGGTTTGTGAGATGGTATATTACTAGATGTGATATGTTAAACTATTTCCGTCATCTATGAGTGAAGGTTGAATGTATAGAAAATAAATTGGACTCAGGAGGATTTGAACCAACCCTCACATATAAATATATCAAATTTCTACTATCTGTTGCCTTTGATAGAATAACTCAGTTGGTTAGAGCGTTTGCCTTAAATCCGATATTCAAGAATCTAATGGTGTGAGTTCAACTTCTATGGGAATACTGTCACTGTGCATATCAGGCCAACAACACCTGAAGAACAGTGGAGAATAATACTACTCAAAATGTTGTGTAATTACTAATCTGTGTTGTTTATTTGTGTTTTATTACTAACAAGTTGTTTGTATTTGGAATGTTTAAATAAAGTTTAAAATTTTCTATGCATTCAGCATTCACTCATAGATGATGGAAATAGTTCAACATGTCATATCCAATTAATATTAAGTTATAAAGAAGAAAGAAACCATATCTTTATGCAGATAAGCAAACTCTTGCAAATTTGAATACATATATTTATAGTAAATTATTTATACAGGATAAACTCAAAATTTTGCTTTTTAAACTTTACATTTTTTTTTTTATCTGTAATATGGTGAAATTCAGAATAATCATGTTATGTATGGTTTCTATTTTTCAATCCACCCAAATTAAGATTAACAAGCAGCTTATAAATATTATTTTCCTCTGTGAAGTTTGATGTAGTAACAGAACAGCAGAGCTCGAGATGGAAGATTTCACAAACGATCATCATCTGAGAACTATAAAGAAAATCAAGAACTACATGATTTTTTTAGATAGAATTTAATCTCCATTTAAGAACAGTTATTATTTTCTGCAAAAAAAAAAAACAACAGGGTAATGAACAGATGCCAAATACCAGTACCAAAAATTATCCCCAGGTTGTTTTTGCCTATTAGTCTTCATGATCATAGACCAGTGCTTCCCACTGAGAGAAGTTGCCAGAAACCAATCTGGTGATCTGTTTGCCACTACCATTTGGAATCTGTTAATGCTTATAGATATGATTCAGTGACAATTGATGTTAAATTGATTACAATCATCTCATGTTTAGAAGTCATTAATATTGCTTAAATAAATACCTAAAGAAGTCATTAATATTGCTTAAATAAATACCTAAATATTAATGCTCACCGCTATAATGATATAGGTGACAGTTGTATAGTAACAGCCTCAATCTTCCATTGGATAATATAAATGAATCAAATAAAATTGTTTTATATTAACTTAATGCTCAATCTGCCATTAGGGTATTAGGGCTTTTCCCAAACAATTAACTATAAAATTATTCATACATAAATAATATATGATATGGCAACTCTTCATAGTAATCATTTTTTAGAATTAACCACCTACTAATCTGTTTCTGCATAAATGGTTTTTTGTTTATTATTCCATATGAAAAACCTCCTTTCGCCTCAAAAAAAAAAAAAAAACATTGTCTGTGTATATTAATCAATATATTCATAATATAATGCTTAACAGATCTTAGTTTTAATTGATTTTTGTTTTTTGCCTTTATATATATTCCTAACAAACCATAACATGACCATTATTTTCTATGCTTGTGGAAGCTATTTATAGAAGTAGCAACCTCTTCATGCAGTAGTGCCACCCAGTGCAAGACATTGTATTCAAGGAATGCCAGAACTTTTATGCATAAAATCCCTGTCTAGTGGTAGAGGGTTGTATTACATCCTAAGATTTAGGTGCAATGCTCTCAGATCCAAGGCTCCACACTGATGAAAGCCACAAGCTAGAAACTAGTTTGGAGATATTGGATGAGTAGGCATTAGATAGAAATTTTATGCACAAATCTTCAATAATCTATTGATTACTATGGCTTGCATTGGATGGCATTACTGTATGGAAAGTTTGCTATGGTTATATATATATATATTCCTCTCAGAATCAACATATAATTGATATAAATTAGATTAACTTAATGTTGCCCTTAGCCATAATATTTATTAATTATAATAATTTTACATAAATAATTGTATAGTTAGTTGTTCAAAAAATCATATTATGTTCCGAGAACTTTAGCGTTATACACTTTTTAATTGACCAAGGTGAGATTTTGTTTACGATACTCAATTGAGAATCGTTCCTGGAACTCATCATTGCGCTAATCCAAGGCAAGGTAATTATTTATAAACTGCTTTTTAATTTTAGCTTGACCCGATTTGAAAATCTTTCAGACCTTATTTTAAATGTTTTTGTTGAGCAAACTAATAACGAAGATATTATTTAATGTGCACAGTATTAAATATAATCTACACATAGCAAAATTATAATTTACTTTCTGCTTAACATTTTGTCATTCCAATTTTTATTGTTTCGGATCTTTTTTAAAATAAAGAAAATATTATTTAATTAACTAATCATATACCTTTGCTCTGTAATTAATACTACCCCCTCCCCGGATATTTATTTTTTTTATTACCTTTTGGCAATTTTTGATTTCATTACATTCGTCTTCATTCTCATACACATAGAGTTAGTTGTCTGTTTATATGGATTATTCAAATATGAATTATAAATAATGAAGTAACCTGGAGATAAATTAATAATTTTTTATTAGTCATTCATTAGATTAGAGACTATTCACTTAATACATATTTGTTTAGTGTAATTTTCACTATATCACTCTTATGCAAGGTTAGAGATTGGTTTCTATTCGTTTCAGAATCTTGTAGAGGGGTGTATGAAAAAGGTATATGATCCCAAAAACGCACATTTCGTGCTGCACCAGCACTCATCAGTTGGCCCAGATCACAATGTCTTAAAATATGTCTTTATCATTGTTTAATATATAGGGAGAGAGATTGCCAATTACTACATAAATATTTATTAAGTGGATACTCTTATGTCTAATGAATGTCTAATAAAAATTATTAATATACTTCCATTGAGTGGTTTGTGTCAAAGTTGTGAGGACAGTAAGTTTGACACTTATTAATTAAACTGTAGTAATTGGCTATCTATATACTAAACAATGAAAAAAGATATGTGTAAGAGATTGTGATCTGGGCCCACTAATGAGTGCTGGCTCAGCATGAAATGTGCATCTTGGGGAACATATGTTTATGATTATATTCTTCCAAAAGGCATTAAAAGCAGATAGAAACCTTGTGTGGGAGTGATGTAGTGAAAATTACATTACAGAAATATTATTTATTAACCTGGAGATAAACTATTTATAAAGTTAAAATGAGTTTGATTGTATATGTGGAGAAAGAATCCTCTATTTATCATCTCAATTCAAAGCATTATACATAGAAGGGTGGTGAGTCTGATTTTCTGATATTTTAATATTTATTGGCCTACATGGGTTAGCGCCATGGAGAGTATCAGACTGTTATAATCCTCAGATGGATTCCAGTTCTGTAACTTTCAGTACTCAAAACTTCTTATGAACTCCTAAAAAATAAATCCGTTTGATTATTTTTGATTCTGTGTAGTTTACTGCAATTGTAAAGTGTCAAACACTCTGTCAAAGAGCTATCAAATAATGGTGATTCTGAATTTTTATGATAAATTAATAAATATAAATGCAATTTTCAAGTTTAGGCAAAATTTCAAAGATTCGTTATGACTTTTTAATAATTTGTTCAGGTTTATAAATTCATTATTCCCATTATTTATTTTACATTTTTATATTTTTTTATATATATTTAGAAAGTTCAAACACGATTTTTAAAATTTTTATTTATTTATTTATGAACTTAAATTTGTAACAAATCATATTGATTTTATTGATTCATAATATTAAATAAAGGTACTATTTATCCACTACTTTGAACATTTTTTAGCAAAAACCTTTTATTGACCTATATTCATGCACAATCTTACATTTTGACTGTCCTGTAGTCTTCTTTAGAGTGGCTCTGAAGAAGACTGCAGGACAGTCGAAACAAGATTGTGCATGAATATGGGTCAATAAAAGATTTTTTTCTAAAAAGTGCTTAAAGTTGTGGACAAATTGTATTTATATAAAAATATTACAGCAAAATAAAGGAAGTGGTGAATTTGGCAATATTTCTTAAATAAAGATGTTAAACATTAAAATGTTGAACTTTTATTTCAAATTCTCTCTAGATGTGGGGGGGGGGGTATAAATGTTGATGGGTTAACAAAACAATGCCAGAATTGATTTTTAATGTGGGAATTGTATTTTAAATATTATGCAGGCTGAGACATTGTTTTTATTCTCCATTTAAATTGGAGTAGGATTAATTAGAAAACTATCAAAATAATACAAATAAAAAAATATTTTATAATAAATATTATTTACTGTGCACTAAAAAGCTGTAAATAATTGTTTATTCAATGATAATTGGACTTTTTATAAACTTGAAATGGAACTGTGGGGCATTCAGAAATTAATTAATTCAATCACCATTTTTTTCCAATTAATAAATTAAAATATTTAATTTCTTGATGTCTCATGTTTTATTTAGAATTAAATAATAAAAACCTCAATTGTGGTTGAAGAAAACAATTATTATTGGCCTTTAAGTATACAATAAATAAAAGCATTTATTATAAAATATTATATATATATTATTTTTAAGTATGAATTATAATTTTTAAATATTATTTCATTTATATAAGAAAAAGTATCATTTATATTATGTATGGTTTGTCTTAAAGCTTAAGATGATGATATTTCAATTATATGTTAGATTATTGATTGTTAAATGTCTTGAGAAAAAATCAACTTTTCAAATATATTCAATTCTGTAAATAATGGCACTGATTAGTATATAACACAATATTTTGAGTGGTATTATTTTCTCTTCCGGTTTTGCTGAGCTGACTAATGGCAGTATTACCATGGGAACCATACCTGGACCTTTAGATTCATGGAATTGAATTTTAGATGACTTTGTCAAAGACAGTAGCCAGTAGAAATTTCATATACTTATCTATGAGGGTTTTTCTGATTTAAACTTTCAATTTATTCATGTTGTATTTATAGTAATTTGATCGTAATATAAAGAAACAAATGTTGTATCTATTATGTCATTATCTGTCAGAAATGGCTTGGTGTTAAAATCTTTTCAAATATTATGTTTATTATAAAGCAAATACTAGAATTTAATGTAGAATTTGACAGATTTATCACAAATTTATCTCTATCCATTCACATTTAAGACAAACTTAAAGAAAAAAATATTCACTTTTAGAAAGAGTTTTATATAAACATTTGTGATGTTTATGGTATATTGTTTTATTTATAGGTCAATTTTTAAATAGTTAAAACAGTCAAATGTATTTTTTGGAATAGTATTCTTATTTAAAATTAAATTAAAAAGAAATCAAGTCTAATTTATTGAGTGTTAGTATAAAACTAGGTTTCATACAAACAGAAAGGTTGAATATTTCCCAAAACTCTCACCTCTCACCAGATGGAACAAAAAGCAGAAAGGTATAAATAATGAAGTTATGGAAGACTAAATATAAACAAAGTGATTATACAGAAAGTAGGTTATTGGTTTTTTATGCTGACTTTGGGAACAGATAAGGGGGGATTTAGATATAAAGATCATGGAGTTGACAAAGATTATGTTGTGGAAATGAGATGGAGCAGGATATGGAGAAACTTAGGGTGGGGAATGGAAAGGAAAGGTAAAGTGACTAACAGGTTTCTCTGGACATAGTTACTGAGAGATTCCTAACTGGTATAAGGAGAAATCACAGTGCATCACATCAAAACAGTTAAATTTTCAATTACTATTTGTTAGAATAAAATAAATCATTAAGTGGTGAAATTATTTAGAGTAAAAATAAAATATAATACTCATGTCAATTAACCATATTACTTTATTTACAGTACATCATGTAAAATATTTGTGTTGAAGATTAATGTCAAAAAATTAAATCATAATAATAAAATATGTCTGCCATTAAAACTCTTTTCCCACCCCACCCTCTTCCCAATGAATATCTGATATTGGGCTTATGTTACTGAAATGTCAAAATGCTTTGATTTGCTGGATAGATATTGTTAATCTATTAACATTGGCTTAAAGTCAAACATCAAAAGACATGTATTTTTTTTTCATCTATTGATTTCAAATTCTTTTTTTTTTTTTAGTTCCAAGAATCATTGTTTAATTCTGGGAAACTTTCTTTTAACTTTGCTGAAAGTTTATTATCATTTTTCTAAAGTTTATATATAGATGCATGAAAAATTTTAATAATGATTTTTCTAATTATAATTCCCTATTGAAGCTAAATATTTTTGGAACAAGGGTCAATACGTCACTTTAGGTACTAGAATATCAATCGTACGAACTCTAAGCAGCTAACCATTCGATTATTGTTATTTTATAAAGTGAAATTAGATTTATATTTAAAATGAATCTTAAAATACTTCGAAGCTTTTAAAACATTTTCTACGCTTATGGAAAAAGATTGATTTTATTCCTAGTCACAAATAATAGCTTTTAAAGCATTTCCTATGATTACATAAAAAGATTGATTTCATTCCTAGTTATAAATAATATATTTTATTATTTTTGGTTAAGAATTGATTATAGTATTTGTCTGAACATTTAAGATAACGGCATTTTAATAGTAATTATATGTTGGGGCTATTTCCATTATCTAATATTAATTTTTAAATAAATATTTAAACTTTTCAAATATATTCAACTATTAATAAGAACACACAGGTTAATATATAATTTGTCGTTTGTAGTGGTATTATTCTTTTATCTTTTCAGATGTTTCTGGGTTAGCCAGTGACAGTACTTGAATGGGAATCGAATCTGGATCTTTAGATTCATAAATATTCAATTTTAAGGTGATATTCTAATTAACTAGGTTATTCTGTCAAAGGATACAGTCAATAGAGATTTCTTATATTTACTTATGATAATCCTCCTGATTTTCTCCGCTTTGTTCCCAGGAAAAGGTTTATGACTGGCTTTCAAACGTGAAATACCACAGTATAGGTGGAGCTATGAACTTATTTGTCATTACTATATGAGTAGCAAAGAACAAAGAAACTGCTCACATGACAATGGAAAACACCACCATAAGTCAATATAGGCTGATAATTCATAATGTTTGGAAACCACTCATTAAATACCTTGAAGAAAAAAGTGGAGAAATCAGTAAGACTCATAGATAAGGGTATGACTTCTCTAGTGATTCTAATCTTTGACAAACAGAATAACCTAATTGGTTAGAGCATCACCTTAAAATTCAATATTCATGAATCTAAAGGTCCTAAATACAATTCCCATTTTATTACTGACACACGTGATGTCAGTAGCACTTGAAGGAGAGAAGAGAATAATACCATTTTAAACATTACTACTAGTTGAATGTGTTTGAAAAGTTTAAATAAAGTTAGAATTTTTCTAAAGATATTTAACAATTAATATTTAAAAAAAAAAATCAAGTCAGATGTCACATGACCTAATTTAATAAGCTTGTGTTTACAGATGTTATTTATAGAGCTTGCAAAATAAGCTCTTAACAAGCTTTGAGAATATCCTCAACCCCAGACCTGATGATGTCAGTAGCAGGAACCGGTCTGGGGTTGAGGATATTCTCAAAGCTTGTTAAGAGCTTATTTTGCAAGCTCTATATATATAACAATTAATATTAGATGACTGAAATACTATAACATATAATTATTACTTATGGTAATAGTTTTATTATATTACTGAATTCTAGAAAATTCTGAGAGAAACAAATATTTGAAATATATGTAATGGACATGCAAACTATTTCAATTATTTTATTTTATCAGCAATAAGTTTTAGTTCTAAATACAAATGTTTACTAAATATGAATTTTAAGTTTATCATTATCATCAATGTCCTTTTTTATTGTATGTCAAAATGGCAAGTCCTCTGCACCAAAACTACAACATGCTCCATGTTTTTCTGCTTATTACTAAACATTCTTAAATACTTTTTTATCTTGGATCAGGTATGGGGAACTATTTTTCTGTGAACAGTGATTTGATATTTATAACCTCATTTGCAGGCCACACAAAATTAGCAATTTAAAAATTAGCTTACTCTATTTGATCAAAAATTTAATTAATTTATCTCTAATCATTAATGCCGGCCAACCTTTTCACTCTCCCTCTTTTAAATGAGGTCCATAATTTTTTTATATGAATTAAAAATAATATAATTAATGACTGTTCCACATTTAATTACAATTTTTCAGATCCGCCTTGAATTTATATTCTTAAATTTCTTTTTATGTTCTGGACAGGTTAATTCTACAGCAGCTAGGTTACAGTCTTCTACAAACTCCCCTTCAGATTTAGAATTTTCTGCTTTTTAAAAAAAAAATAATTTGCTCTCACAAAATTTTCGGACTTATTTGTACTTTTTATAAAACATGTTAACTACTTGATGAACCTTTTATAAAAGTTGTCAGGAAACTTGATGAACCTCCTTTTCAAGTTTTCTATTTTAAAATTTTTTTTTTCCCCAATAATTTTGTTGCCATCAGGATATTTGCTAAATAGTGTCTCTTAATAATGAGTTATTTATTAAATGAAGTACTTTTCAGATTTATCATGCACATTGATTTTCTATTTCTTTCTATTAAAAAAAAAAAGCATTCGTCCATTTTTTTTTCAAATATGCAATTTTCTGTCTCAATGTTTTTTATCTTACTCTTGTAGGCATCCTATTAAAAAAAAATTAAATACAAAATAATACTAATGAAATGGATAAAATTAGTTTTATTTTTGCTTGTTATACATTTTCTTGCGGAAATCACTATAAAAACAAAATGTCATCAGTGCCATCGAACACTAAATCTATAGTCAGGTATAACACGCAATATAAGTAATTTGCTTAGAATATTACACTAGAATTACTATAAAGCTGGAGAGAGAAAAAGATGTAATTAAGAAAATAAATGTTATGTTTTACTTAAATCTTAATGCAATGTTTGCACTATGTGCATGTTTAAATACAAGTTTTGTCCAAGCCTGTTTTATATGCATTTGTGAAAATGTCTGGGGGCAGGATTGAAATCTTTTGAGGCAGGACTTGGCCTATGGGCTGGAGGTTCCCCATCCCTGTCTTAAATCATTAATCATTACATATTTTAGATTATCTCTTTTTACTTTTCAAGTAGACCTAACATATGTTTTATAATTTTTTCACTATCTGAGTAGTTTAACACAGTGTTAAAGTGATGGGCACATGGGCTAGACAAATATCACACGAACCCCCTTACAGTCTCCTGTCTGATTTGTTATTACTTTATTCATAAATAATATTCATGCCCCCCTTTAATGCTTTAAACCTAGTAGATCCTATTCTTTTAACATATTTTTCATCTTGTCCAAATCTACAACTCGAAATTCTCACATCTTATGAACATCCTCTTTTTTAATCAATCAAGCCTTTAATTCATATCAAGTCACACTTCAAAGAAAGCATTTAACAATCTTCAAGACAAGATAATTTTCTATCGTTATTAAAAAATGAGCCTTTCATAAAGCCAGGCAATTTTCAGTTGTTTTAAAAATGTCGAATCTTAGAAACAGTTTTTTTTTATTTTTTCAGAGTTGAACATCTTGGCTGTCAGATTAGAAGTTGTAATATTTAAATATGACATGAAAAAGAAGCATTATTAAAAAATACAATTTTTAATGAACTAGAAAATAAAGAGCGTTTCAATTCCAACTGTTTCTTTTTTGTCTAATGTTGATAGTTTTAGATTTACTAAGAAAACATTTTATATGTCTGTTTTACTTCTCAGAAATCAACTGACATGCTAGGATAGACAAAATATTTTTTTCTATATTACCGCTCCAGGCATAATTTACATTTTAATTGACATGAATAATTGGAAAATTCTCAATTAGATGATGTTAATATGAATTTTAGAGTATTGCAGAAGTTTTATTTTTTAAAAAAAAAAAATGATTAAATTTAATTCATGTTATTTTTGAATAATTTATTTTTAAAAAAATATATACATATAATTTGTTTAGATATAGTTTATTGTTTATTTTTTTAAATATGATTTCTATTTTTAAAAATTAAAAAATGGATATGCCATGATTTTCAAGTAAATCAAATTGAGATGAAGGGAAATTAAAACTGATTAATTTTCAAAAATGATTTGAAGAATTAACATTTTAAAGGGCATTTAAAAATCATAGTGAAAAAAAATCATTTCTTTGAAGATAAATAAAGTTTTGACATTTTTGATTTAAAAAAAAAAAAGTTGAAACTCGAAAAAGTTGTGTTAACAGTTCGTTGATTGTTGTGGCAATTATAGTTTGAATTGTCTTGAAATAAAACTTCAACAGTTCAGTTAAAAGATTTAAAGTAGGAATTTTTAGAAAAATTCACACATACATGTGCTACGAAAACTAATCCAGTTACAGCTGTGTGTAAATGTACTCAAGAAATTGATTTGACAATGGGGGGAAAAGTTACTCATTTAAGATGTTTCAAAAATCTAAATTCATGCAAATATTATATATTCAATTTAAGGTTTTTTTCCTAATATAAAATAAATATATTTTTAATATTTCTTGGCTAGTAATGTGTGAAAACACACATTAAAACACACATTAATTAATGTTTTCTTAAGTGCATCTTGTATGAAACAAACGTATTTCTATTAGTCAAAAATAAATTTAAATCGTAAAAATAGTGAATATCCTAAAATTAACAAGTTTGATAATTAAAATCAATATTTATATTAGACTAGAACAGGGGTGGGCAATTGTTTTGGCTTGGGGACCACAGAGGTTGGTGGAGGGCCGCTTTGGGGGCCACTTTGTGGAAGCAAAGGTTAGCGGAGAGAGGGCCGCATTTTGTTTTCATGACACAATAAACACACTGCTGTATTCCCTGTATTACCAAGGAAATATTTGTTTGTCCACTCTTCATTAAACACACAACATTTATCACCGATTTTACATTTTTTCGGAGGGTTTATGGTTTCATTAAAATTGTAAATATATATATATTTGCTAATGCAAAGATAAAATTGAAATTAACCAGAACAACTGGAAAAGCACCGCACATTGTATCTACACTGCACATGTGTATTGACGTGGCTATCCTAGTGGAAAATACGAGATGAATCTTCGGTCGTGCATGGGAAGGAAATCTCAGTTCAAGGTGGATTTTTCTGATTGTCTTGTCAGGCCGCATGTGGCCCTCAGGCCGCTATTTCCCCCCCCCCCGGACTAGAACAATAAAATTCAATTTAGACTCATGATTTAAATAGAAAGTTAAAAAAAGTTTATTCTTATCCTGTGTTTAAAATAAATGTTTACACAATAATTATATTCATTTGATATTTGTAAAAGTTGCAAAATTCTCATAATTTTATTGAAAATTTGTTCAATAAATATAGGGGCTCTGCCCTACACCTTCTGGTGCTGAGTAAATTCTGTCATCTACCCCTCTCCCCAAGACAAAATAAAATGCTGATTATGATTTGATATTATTCTTTTTTTTTTTAATACACCACATTTTATTTATGTTTTGTTAATTGAGCCACGGCAAATTTACTTTAAATAAATAAATATTAATAGTTTTTTACTACAATGGCTGAGTTTCTGAAACCTTAAAACGTTTATTTTACTCTCACGTAATTATGACATCATATTTATTAGAATTTTATAAAAGAATTACCATAAATGTTCATAATAAAATAGTTCATCTATGAGGAGAAATTAGAGTTCTATTTTTTCTGTGTTAAATATGTCCATATATTTAATTGCACCAGTGCAAGTTCACTGCTAAATAAATAATTATCAATACTTTTTCAGAATATTGTTATTTTTCACTATATATATTGTTGTTGTTGTTTTTTTGTTAGATTTTTTAACGTTTTGTTCATTGATCATTTTAGTTGCTTATTATTTTCATTTCATCTTATCACTATATATATATACAATAGATTTCATGTAGTTTTATTGACACTCATATAAGCTATATCTTTATCATATGTTCAATATTTATTAATATTAAATTGTTACATTTTAATTTACAAGTGTTAAACTTTTTCCACCCACAACTATAACATGATCCATTCTATCTAAATACATAAATGATTATTACTAATCATATATTAAACTAGAGATTATCTCTAATCCATAAATAAAGTTTAAAGTTCAATTGAAGGTTAATATATTTTTAATTGAACACACACACATGGAATAATTCATCTTCATTTCTCTTTTATTCATGTGTAATATCTTTTGTAGATGTATTAGCAAACTTCAAAACACATAAAAGTCAAATATCCCATGACAAATTTTAAAATGTTGCTTGATTTGATCATAAGCAGTCTGTATATGTAAATAAAAATCATTCCCTTCTTCATCATGAGGATGGCTTGCTGGAATGTAAACCTGAATTATCACTATTTGATATTCTCAGTTAAGTTTAATAATACATCCTGCAATTCTGTATGATGTACTATCAATCTCCACAGTGATTATTTCATTTTTTATTTATAATGATTGCTTTTGGAGGGTTGTATTAGATCCAAAGATTTAGATGCAGTGCTCTCAGATCTAAGGATCCTCACTAATGGAAGTCTCAAGCTAGAAACAAGTCTGAGAATCACCTGATCACCATTTTTATGCTTGTTCAAGCTCCACAGTGATTATTTCATTTTTATTTATAATGACTGCTTGTGGAGGGTTGTATTAGATCCAAAGCTCTAAATACAGTGCTCTCAGATCTAAGAATCCTCACTAATGAAAGCCTCAAGCTAGAAACAAGTCAGGATCACATGATCACCATTTCAGGCAAAACTCCATACAGTATTGCCACTTAGTGCAAGCCAGAGTAATCAATGGATGCAAGAACGTTAGGCATTAGATAGGGATTTTATGCATGAGCCTTCTTGAATCCTTGATTACTCTGGCTTGCACTGAGTGGCACTAGGGATTTTATGTCCAAATCTAGCATCTATTGTTTTCTATGGTTTGCACTGGGTAGCATTACTGTATGGAGAATTTGCTACTGTTTTAACAACTTGTATAAATATGGGAAGTAGTGATCATGTGATGTTTTGGTGGTTTAATATTTTACCTTCATAATAAAATATAATTACTCATCTTTTTATCTTTTCTTCTAATTTCAGACTCTCTAACAATGACCCAATTAATATTAAACAGTTATTCTCTTTCATGAAATCTTCCTTTACTCAAATGATATCTATAGTAGTTGTAGGTAGTTAAATGAAAGAACATGACTGAATAACAATATAGCTTTGTAACGCAACTATTCTTAGCATTCTCTGCCTTTTTTTACTTAATGATTCTATAGCCTCCAGGATGTTATTACCATACTTGGATTTTGTCTGTCATGATTAAATTATTCATTTTGAATAAAAGAGAAATGAAGATGAATTACGTCAGCATCTTAGTACATTATGGAGTTTCTTGCACTTAAACTCAGAAAATAGAAACCATTAAACTCCTTGATTGATGCTTATTGCTGAGCAGTTCATCAGTGTTTGTTTATTATGTGATTAATCATGTAGTAATAACTTTTTTTATCATGTGTCATAGCATCGGCCTGGATGCGAACCTGCTAACCTGGAACAACTGCTTGTGAGGAGTTGTGCTGAT
Source organism: Epiperipatus broadwayi (assembly GCA_028023455.1). Taxonomy (NCBI): domain Eukaryota; kingdom Metazoa; phylum Onychophora; class Udeonychophora; order Euonychophora; family Peripatidae; genus Epiperipatus; species Epiperipatus broadwayi. The sequence goes on from JAQFVV010000039.1 coordinate 3,331,668, forward strand.
CTCTCGACTACCAACGCTTGACAGTAATAACTGTTTTAATAACAAGAATGTTTGAAGTGGGCATTATCAATTTGCCCCACTTGGTTTCTTTAAGGAAGTGGTGCGCAACCTTTTTTACACCTTCTTACCCCCACACTTTGACTGAAATTGTACACAACCCATTACATGTTATTACCTTCCTATTATAAGCATGTAAGGATTGTAATAATAAAAATCGTTTCATCACTTACAAATGTATATCTTTATATTATATTTCAGTACTTAGGATTTAATATAAGATCTTTGCAAAACTGCATATTCACAAAAAATGTATAATAATACTTGGTTCTTAATACATCTATTGATTTGTAGTAATTGCAACTTTTTAAGCCTGTTGAATAGAGATTTTAAATATTTTATCATACCGCACTTATTAATTAAGAGCTTATTTGAGCTACTGGTACGCTCTCTATATTGCATTTTTGTAAATACAAGTTTATAAAAGTAATACCACGTTATATATGACTTGCTTTTTTGATTATTAGCCTGTTTTAGAAAATGTGTACATTCACGAACATAGTACCATGTATTAATATTAGGTAGATGTTAAATAGATAGATCCTAGCATGAAATCCAAAACTCTAAGTATGAGAAAAAGAAGTGAAAGCAATATAAGTGAAGTGCCTTTATAATGAGTTGTTTATACAAAGCGGATTGGAATATAAAGGAACTGTTTAAACACAAAAGGGGTCAGTCACACAATAATGTGTTTAATAATTGAAATACACGCTTATTATATATCTGAATCAATATATAGAATATATAGGGTATATGAGCACAGACTTTCACATGACCCACCACTCTCCACTCTATCTCACAACACACTTGAACACAATATATGTCGAAAAGATAAATCATCACCAATATACATATTTCATGCTAAACCAGCAATCATCAGTTGGTCCACATTGTCATCTCTACACATATATGCAATAAGTGCTCAGATATACATTAAAATAGCCAATCTTCATACTTTAATGGACAGGCTGCAGAGTTGTTGTTTTTTTCAATTAAAAATTTATTATCCAACATGAGAACTCAAAATTTTCACGATCCCCAATAGTTTTCTTGCGATTCTTTGAGGTCTCGCATTCACATGTTGCTCATCACTACTTTAAGATCTCATAAAGGGAATCAAATGATCTTTAAGTTATCTTTTTTGTAGCCTTATTATTTATAAAATGAATAAAACATCTTGCCGTCAGCGCAACCATGTGGCATCTATTGGTTATTAAAGTTTACCTTAGGTGGTATATCCATGATGAATGAACAATAATTTGCTCCTAAGTTTTGTTCATATATAAATTAATAACAATATGAAAATACTAATTTTTATATTGTTACAAAAAGTTTTTATAGATAGACAACTTCCATATTTCTCCATTCTTTTTTATTTCATAAATAATTTCATATAAATAAAGATACAGTAAAATACAAATAACCCCCAAGATGCATTTCGTGCTGAACCCAGCACTCATCAGTTGGGCCGGGTCATCATCTCTCATATATATCTTTATTACATGAAGAGTATTTATGTAGAGCAAATTGTCTCATTTTTATTTTCAAGCAGTTTTTATATTGTAATTTTTTTTTATTATCTTTGCCCCCTCCCCCACCTTCCCTTTTTTTTTATTCTTTGTTTAAAACCTATATTTGATTTCAATTTTAAAATTCAATGTAATTTTTTTTTAAAGTGTAAAAGGCTGAAAAATGTATTCTTTTTCGTCCGTCTTCCCCCCCCCCCCTTCACTCTAGTTTGCGGTTGGATGAAATCGTTTTTTTTTTAAAAAAATAATTATAACATTGATCATAAATTCAATGCTGTTATTGAGTTAAGATAGGAGCAAAAAACAGGCAGCTCATAGCAATTAGCTTTACTAATTTATGGGTATGTATTGAACTTTTTTTAAATTTATTTGTAAACGTTTTATAAATTAGTTTATTTATTGAAATTTTGTCTGGATAATAGTTTTTGAACAATAGATTCAGTTTAACACTGTTCTATATGTGTGTATATATATTATGCGTGTATAAGCTACATATGGAGATTTTTTTTTTAAGTGTCATAGCATCGGCCGGGACGCGAACCCGCAACGCGGGCAACTGCCTGTAAGTGCAAGGCAGTCACGCTGACCTCTCGACCACCAATGCAAGACATATATGGAGATTTTACAAGTAAATAGTTGAATAATTTATTGATCCGGAGTTTATCCGATAGGTTCAGTTTAACACTGTTCTATGTGCTTGTGTGGGTATATATATATATATACGCGTGTATAAGCTACATATGGAGATTTTATAAATAAATAATTGAATAATTTATTGATCCGGAGTTTAGCAGAAGTTTTGAATTTTATAAATAACAGATATACTCTACCACTGCGCCAACCATCCAGGATATGAAAATGTTTTTAAAAATATTTAAAATTATCACTGACCATCATTTTTCAAATATGGGGCAAGTTATCTTGTCTATCACTATTTCTCTGGTGAGGCATTCGTGAGATGCTTTCATTCTGCATTGGGTTATTTTAAAACTGAATTCCCTATTTACGAAGGACGTATAGGCGATTGTCGTTATGATATGACATTGGATTATCATTAATAATTACATCTTAATACCATGTAATCTAAGCTTTATTTTTTCTCACACCTCAAACGACACCTACTGTAAGCTTTATTAACTCATAGATGCCTATGACAGAACCTATTAAATCCTTTATCCAGTGCTATCCTGTCTAATATCCCCAGGCTAATTTCAAACTTATGGCTTTCATCGAAGATTCGCTTTGGACTTTGTTTGGACAATGCACGGCCCTTCAAGATCTAACGCATCTTCCTTCTACCGCCTGTCACTTATCTCTCTTTTTGACTATTAAGCTATCAGGCTAAATTCAAAAACGTATAAATGTGTATGTTAAGTACTGTCAACCTGTATCTATTAGTTACTAAATCTTACAGTAGGTGGAGTGGGGGTTTGAAGAAAAAATTAGTAAACAAAAGTTATGTGACAATTTAAGAGTCGAACTTTGTATTTACAACCATATTATATGAAGTTAATGATAGTTTTATATTCTCTAGCTATAAAAAAAAATTAATCTTATTTCAAAAATATTACTTCATATTAAAGCACTTTTTTAATTAGCTGTTTTTTCGTCTGTATTCTGGTCTATTTCAATCATAATTACATTCACTAATGATAGGTATATTAAAATGATTGATCTTTTCCTTCTTTTTTTAATTTACTTTGATGCTTATTTTGACATATTTTATTCTTGACATAATAATTAATGTATTTTGTTTTATATCTTTCCTCACTCTCTTTAAAATCTTGGCTTAATATTTAAAAATTAATGATAGTTTATGGATGTTTAGAATTTACTAAGAAAAATATGTATACTTATACTACGATTACAGTAATTCTAAATTGAAAAATAGGAATAGATTAAACTCGAGGATAACGATTGTTGTGAGCGCTTCACTAGTTAAAGGGTAAAGCCAAACTGACACTTAAACAGATAAAAATGTTTGTGTGTATTGATAAACTATGTTTTAATTTGTTGAGTTTTTCTGAATGTTTTACTAGATGTGATTTTATGAATGAACCTATTTTTTTATGGAAAGTTATTTATTATCTCTTAATGAAATAAATGTTGCTTATTAAGTTTAATGATATTTATTTTAAAATCATCATCGTCATCAAACATTATCAATCCACTGCAGGATGAAGATCTCTCCAAGTTCAATCCATCTTCTCCGATCTTTAGCTTCTCTTCTCCACATCACCTCTGCACACTTTCTTATCTCATCCATTCATCTCACATGTTTATTAAATTCCCTACCTGAAGGTATGTAGGGTGCTATAAAAATGGTTCAAGATATATATAATTCTTTCGTAGAAATGGTGGGCTGTGATCAAAGGATTTATAAATAAAATATTTTTTATTATTCATTCATTAATATTGTGTAGTGTAATTTTCACTACACCACTCTCATTCAAGGTAGGGACTGGTTTCTATTCGCTTTTAACACATTTTGGAAGAGTGTAATCATAAAATGTATGATTCCTAAGATGCATATTTTGTGCTGAATCAGCGCTCTTCAGTTGATACAGATCACAATCTCTTAGATATCGTTATCATTGTTCAGAATATATAGATAGCCGATTATTACAGTTGAATTGATGTCAAAGTTACTGTCCTCAACACAAATCACTTGATAGAATTATATTAATATTTTTTTATTAGTCATTCATTAAAGCATAGATTATCCACTTAATAAATAATATTTCTGTAGTAATTGGCTATCTATATATACTCAACAATGATAGATGTGTGCAAGAAATTGTGATTTGAACCAACTGATGAATGCTGGTTCCGCATGAAATGCGCAGCTTGGGGATCGTAATCTTTTTCACATGTGTTTGGTAACGTTTATTACTACATCCCTCTACAAGGTATTAAAAGGAGATAGAAACCAGTTTCTACTTTGTGTGGGAGTGATGTAGTGAAAATTACACTACAGCAATATTATTCATTAGGTGGATAATCTCTAGTCTAATGAATGACTAATAAAAATTATTAATATACTTCTATCGAGTTGTTTATGTCAAAGTTGTGAGTGCAATAAGTTTGACACTTATCTATTAAACTGTAGTAATTGGCTATATATATATATATATATATATATATATATATATATATATATATATATATATATATATGATGAATCATGATAAAGATATGTGTAAGAGATTGTGATCTGGGCCAATTGACGAGTGCTGGTTCAGCACAAACTGTTTATCTTGGGAGATCATTCATCTTTTTCACTTGTCTTTGGTCATATGTTTATGATTAAAACTCTCCACATGGTGTTAAAGGCATATAGAAACCGATGCCTACCTTGTATGAGAGTGGTGTAGTAAAAATTAAAATACAGAAATGATCATTGAATGGCTTTACTGCTTGGAAGATCATAAGCAGTTTGAGCATTGGAAGTATCAAAACTGGAATTGATCTTTGGATCTTATATTCCAAAAGTCCTATACTTACCACTGCACTAAATTATGCAGGGTGTTGTTGTCAGTGGTAATTTGGTATAATATTCAGTCCAGTTTAATACAATTACTTCCTGCTTCTTAATTTTGATGATACTCCGTAAACTTATATAGTGTCATTTAGAATTAAGTGTTGTAAGGTTTAAAATATGATATATATTTTTTAAAAAAAAAGAGTGGTTTCATTGTGTAGGAGTTTGTAAGAAGTTTGTGCACTAGAAGTAACAGAGCTAGGATCATGGTCATTGGATCTTGGGCCCATAGTTTGTCACTGCGCCAACCACTCCGAGCATACATAATATTTTTTAGACACGAATTCCATCATTTAAAAAAAAACACATCACTGTTAAATTCTTGATATTTTGATGTTTTTAAAGGAAGTATATATTATTTTAAAATGAAGTTTTACAGAACCAGTACCCTATGTGCTTTAGTCCAATGGAGTGATCATATAACAAATTTGTTTTCCATTAGTAGTTACTTATCTTCTGTTAATCTAAGACATTATAAAGCAGTAATCCTGCTATTGTGCAATTTTGTTATTAACATACATGCTGTGAAATACTTAATGGTAAAAAATATAAAATGTGATATACTTTTTCACTATCTTTATGCCACTTAAGGTAAGCTTTAGAAAGCAGTGATAGTTTCCAGATGACGGTGGTTTATAAATCCCTGTTTGTGCTTTCCTATCCAAAATCCCCGATTATGGATTGTTTATCCTTCATTCACCTTATAATATGTCAGAAGAATGATTCTTTTTTTAAAAAAAAATGCATTTTATGTGTTAGAGATGTAGCAAAAGTCGCTTCTAGCGGCGACAGTACAGTCTGCAAACCACGACCTTTTTTTATATATACCGTGTCCTTTTTTTTTCAAGTCCAGGCATGATGTTAAATATGGAAATATTTTATAACCACATTTGTGAGTTTAGGATTTTTCTTCTTGGTAACTGGTCCTTAATCAAATCATCTGGAGATTTAATCTACTATTCATAGTCAGATGTTATAACAAGGACTGACAAAACTCTCAACAATTATCTTTTTTTCTTTCCTGATTCGCTCTAGCCGATTGCTCAACTGGACTTTACTTTGCCATTAGCTATTAAAAAGATATTTACCTTTACCTGCTGAATGAAAATCATTACTATTATTTTTCTTCTTCTATAGAACTAATTTTTCATTCTAGTTCTTTGCATGGCATTAGGATTATGTCGGTATTCTTTGTGAATGTGATAATGGTTTTTTATTTTCTACATGTTTGATGTTATTTTGTGATAGCTCTCCAATAATGTCATGTTGCTGCACGCTGCCCAACTTTTTATAAAGACTTCTTAAATGACCAGAAAATATATGGTTTGTGTAAATCAAACTTGGGGGAATTTTCATAAAAGCATAAAAAGTCAGATCAAATTTTTTTTAATTATGAAATTAATCGCAGTCTTTTTCAATAATGTGACTTACTCATAGAATAAATAACATCCAATAATAACGATCACAGTAATAGATAAATATATAAAAAAAGATGGTTTGCATTGCTAAGTTTATATTCATTTACTATTGGCAGTAGTAATTTCAGCAAAGTCACTAGTTAGAATCATTTATTCATTTATCTGCATACAAGAAACCTAACTTTTCGCAGTTGTGTTTAGTTACAAATCTTAGGGAGGTGTGTGTGATGGGCTGACAATTCTTAGTAGGTAGTACTACTTCAGTTAAGCTTTCTCACAATTATTCGGTAATGAATATACTTAAAATATGATTACCATCAAATCATACTGTAGAGATAGGTCAATTGTGCTCCCTTGAGGAATACTTTTGCAACCCAATGGGCATGGTATTTCATTATGTAATCATAGAATACATCACCAGCAAGTGGCCTGTTATGGCTACAATAACCCTATTGTAGTGTTAGCCATAAGTTAGGGCTGTTATAAGTGGCATATTGATATGCATTGGGTGAAAACCAGCACCATCTAAATGGTAGAGTGTGTTATATGTACTAGTACCTTTATTTATATGTTAAAAGATCTTTTTAGTGCAATGGCAGTGAATTCTTCCATGAATTGGATTCTTATTCACGCAGGTGAAACCCAGGCTTCAGATTTTTTTTTAGATAGCTGATTTGTGATTAATCTAACTTAGCATCTTATATTGATCAGTAAATGGTTATCTGATCATTCTTAGCTTAGAGGGTTATAAAACAAGAATGGCAAATCTAATGTGGCAATGCCGTTATTGGTTCTGCATGAGATGTTGCTGAAGAAATCTTTTCTTTTTAGTAAACTATTTAAACAGTGTTTATTGTTATTATTATTTCTTATTAAATGCCATTGTTGTTGTAGTTATTAATAATAACCATTTTAAAAATTTATAAACATTAACATATTAAGAGTAGATTATCAGTCCCGGGTACTATGCTCAAACTACCAAAGAGCTCCACTGGTAGCAGATAGTGGAATGATTTTCAGATATGAAGGTTAACAGTGAATACTAAATAAATAGTACTTAACCAAGAGTATTTTCTGCTGCTTATAAGATAGAGTGTTAGTTCATCAAAGACTAGACCATGTTTCAAATACAAACAAGTCTTTTTCATCTTTTTTTTTCAGTCACTTAAATTAGTGTAGGCCTGGTTGTCATGAACCTCTCATGACCTTCATCATCTTCCTACATTAAATGTGACAATCATTTTCGATGGAATAGCTTACTTGGTCAGAGTGTTGTCTTAAAGTTCAATATTTAAGAATCTAAAGGGTGTAAGTTTGATTCCTATGCTAGTATTGTCACTGGTCAGGCAGAGAATAATACCATCCAAAATATCAGGTGATCTACTAACTTGTGTTGCCTATTTGTGTGTTATTACTAACAGTTATTTGTATTTAAAAAGTTTAATATAAAGTTTCAAATCGATAATAGGATTATATGTTAGTGCAACCATATTTCCATCTTTAAGTACATATACAGAATTTCTGACTCCAATTTTTGAGCTTTTAGTATTTGTATTTGAAGTGTTTGGGGTTTTATTACATGGATTAATTTGAGGAGGTGGGTATTGTTCTGACCAGTTCAGTGTAACAATGATAGTAGGATTCAAAACATGGGATTTCTGCTTCAATTTCAACCGAGATAAAAATATCTAAATTTCTTCAGTTAAATATAATGTATGCTTAATGTCATTGAACTCCTATGCAACTAATCATACAAATTATTTTTTTATTTTTGAGAATTATGCTTTTCAAAAATAAGTAATATATTCTGATTAATGTTATAAAATTCAAAGTAATTGCATTAAGTATTTATTTTTCTTTACAAATTTTTTTATTTTATTTTAATCAAAAATATACTAGATTCCTAAACTACTTTTCATCTAGATTAAATTTCATCAGTTGGATTCTTTGCATTTATATGATTTATTAAATTTTTTTACCCCATGAGAAGGAAGAGACTTGACCTTAGGCAGGCTTTTAATAATGTCAACAGTTGATTAAATAAACTATTTTGATAGCCAGATAGATGTATAAATAAATAATAAAAAAATCTTATCTATCAGATAAAAGATTGTTCTAACCTATGATAAAACATGTTATTGAAGTAATAAAACCAATAAAAGCTGCAATAAGTAAGTATATGATGAATACTATTGTTTTAAAATTAATTTTCAAGATGAAGTAAATTTTTTAGTCAAAAAGAAAACTACTGATAGATTTTAAGACATTTAGTTTATATATATAATAAAATTTACATATATGTTTTAATAATAATTAAAAACAATCATTTTATAAAGAATTGTTTAATATTTGGTCTCATAAATAAAACATGTTACTTAGTTTTTAACTTGGGGGGGGGGGCATACCCCACTTAAGCATCTCTAAAATTATGATGTTCTCCCCCCATGATATATAATTCTTAGTATTTAAAAAGTGAACTCCTATTCATGTGAGAAAGCCTAAAAGACCATTAATGATTTTGATGCAATAGAGTTTCAAGCCATTTAACTTGCTCCAAGTAACAATGGAAAAGTAAAAAGCAAAGGTTATCAAAACAGAAAAGACACTGAGAAGAAGATGGTGTGGAAAAAAAGGGAAAATTAAAAAATATTCTTAGCTTAATTTATGAATAATAAGATATAAGAACAGTTCATGGGATTTCCAAATTCACAGTTAATAAGTCAAAAAAAAATTCACTGTTATTAATTCATTCTCAAATGGCCCAACTGTGGGGCATGTGCTCACATTGGAAAGTGCTGCTGTACACTGTTTAGTACAGTAGTATTGTGGCATATTCAAGAGATAAAGGTCCCTGGACCAAAGCTTTATTTGTCTTTTAGGTGTTAGAATATCATGTGATCTTCGAGGTGTCCAATTATTTTTTATTTAATGGAAATCATCTGCAAAATAATTATACTTCAAACCTTAACCTTTCTAAAATAACATTAATTATGTTATATATAGGGGGTTTGAATTCAGAATTTCACACAATCTTCAACCATCCATGCTATTGCATACCTCTGATACACTTGATCACACTTGTCAAAAAGATAAATAATCACCAACATATGTGTAATCAAGTGTATCGGTAGTATGAGATAGCATGGATGGTTGAGGATCGTGTGAGGTCTGAGTTCAAACCCCCTATATATTACATATAGAAGTGCAGGTATGAAAAAGCCTGTACTATAGAGAAAAAAAAATCATATTAATTATGTTCCAAAAAGCATGTTCTACACTTTATTCTTGGACATTTCTTTTAGCTTTTCTATCTCTTTTTTTTTTTTTTCAAGATTTGTAACTTTTTAACTTATGATTAGTAACTTTTCCTTTTAATTTTTCTTACTTTAATCTTCACCATCTCTTTTTTAATATTTTCTGGACATTTGAGCTTATATCTAATCCAGCATCTATTTTAATATACTACTTTTTTATGATTTCTGTATCATTTATAATATATTCAGTCCATTTCTTTTATTACTTTTTAATATGCTCAGCATTTGTCAACTTGTTTTATTTTTCTATCAATTCACATCTTTCACTCTCTTTATTTTTATTTTTTCATGTGTCATAGCATCGGTCGGGAAGTGAACCCACTAACCCTGGACAACTGCTTATAAGGTAGCTGTGCTGACCTTTCAACCACCAACACTTAACCAGTCTCTTTATTTTCTCTATATAAAATCACACTTTTTGCAAGAAAAAAGAGAAAATCTTTATTTATTCTAACTTTAAAAGATACGGAGAAAAATTTTTATTTCTTTAAAATGTTTGAAGTCCCGTGATCGATTCTGCCGCTTGAACTTCTTACGAACTCTTGAGCAATGAAGCCATTAACATTTCTTTTACCAGTTAGTTGATGTCTCAAATGTTTTTCTGCGATTTTCTTTCTAACTATTTTTCCCACCAATTTTTTCAATTCATTTTTCCTTATTTTTATCGTTTATGTTTAGATTCATTTATTTTTACCCCAAATCCTGTTATTTACTAATAGACCATTTGATCAACACAAATGAATAATAGATTAACAAATGATAGTCAATAATCCTGTTGACCTTCTCCACACATTTGTTTTGCAGGACCAGGCTGTTCAATTTTGGCACTTACCTCAAAATTGTGCTCTACAATTTTTTATCAAGGTTTTTATAAATGATAATCAAATGTTTGTTTTTTGGGTTTGTTTTGGATGTCATAAGAAATTTAAGTACTGGAAGTGATAGCTAGGTTCCAATAAGAGATTGCCACTTTACCAGTACCCTAGACCATACAGAGGGGGAAAAGACTATTAGTAAGTAGTACACATACGTGAAATAGCAGTGATCTAGCATTCAACTTCAGGCCAAATTAAATTTTTTTTGAAGGATTAGGATTTTTTTTTCCAGAAGCTACCTCATAGCCTTCTTAGTCCAAAACCCAATATTGGTCAGTAAATCAGTATTTAGCTATCCTTAACTAGATAACAAAACAATGGTCAGAAGATGTTCAATTCCTCACCTCATAATAATTAACAAACCTGGTGAATACAATATGCTGTTTCACTCTTTCTCTTCAAGGGATTGTTGGAGAGGTTTTGGCTTTGCAATGGGCTATTTTTTTTTTAAATAAAAAAATCGACTTTACCTAATTTTAAATGGTCTACTGGTTAAAGCTGTGGGTGTAAAATGAAAAAAAAAAACATTAAACATTAAAAATATATATATATAAAAAAAATGAAACAAAGTAAATTAAAGTATGGTAAATAATTAAAAAAAAAATTATGCCATATTAAACCATGCTTCGGCCTTTTGTTGCCCTGGCAACGCATCAGCTATAAACCTCTTTCAGTTTTATCTTTTGGTTTTAGGAGCTTAAAATTCTTTTTTATCACTTGTGAATTTCAACTTATGCAAGCTATCTGAAAAATACTTTTTTCACCGCTAAGATAAAAGAACACTTTCCCAAACTCTTTTTTTCTGCATTTTCATTAAGCAGGTATGTTGAATTAAATGATGGATTCAGGAAAATATTATAATGGAATAAAAAAAAATCATCAAGAAATAAACGATTTTTGATTAAATGGAAGGAGGGAAGGATTCTTTCCATTAACAACACCTTTAAATCTTTTATTTATTTTGTTATTTTTCAGTTATTATTTTAATACATTGTACAGGCATAAACCTGCATTTATATATGTAATGAAGATTGGCTATCTTAATATAAAGAAATAATAAACACCTCCATTCTTCCCCATTCTTTTCAAATTCATATAAATAAAGATACAATAAAAGGCAATTGCCCCCCAAGATGCATTTCGTGCTGAACCAGCACTCATCAGTTGGCCCAGGTCAACACTGATTATATATATATGTGAGGATAGTAATGACCAACTGATGATTGCTGGTTTAGCATAAAATACGCTATTGGTGATTATTTATCTTTTCAACATGTGTGTGATCAGGTGGGTCAGCAATACGAGATGGCACAGAGAGTAGTAGATCGTGTGAAAGTCTGAGTTCGAATCCCGCAGTTATTATTTTAATAAGAAATGTTCTTAAAAGTTGTATGTCTTATTTTACTGTTTGGAGCAATTATCTTTTCGCTGCACATAGTGAACTGGCTATTGCTTTCCTATAAGAATATAGTTTATTCTTTAAAAATGCCGTCTGTCTTGTAAACAAATTTTCTAATAATCATCAATTTTCCCAATGTTCATCTCCAAAAAATACCTTTTTGACCAGAGGAAGTTTGTGCACCAAGTGTGGCAAGTTGAATATAATCAAACAAAGATATTTAGGAATGTTGCACTCCTGGAACCATTATTCTGTTATTTCACTTAATTGCATAGGGCTTCAGATTAACATGAACACCTGTTTTGTTTTTCTATTTATCTCTCAATAATAGATAGCTTATGATGATTTGGAAAAAATAGCAACTACAAATATCTCGATCATGTATTGGAAAAGGAAAGGAAGATTATTAGTAAATGTGTTTTACCAATTCTTACTGAACCTAAGACTCAGATACTTAACAGAAAATCAATACAGAGACTTTAGACTATTCCTTAAACCATATAAAAATGGGTGTTAGGATTAACAAAAAGAGATCAAACACAAAATAAATGGGGGAAACAAACAACAAGGATTACTGACCTCAATGAAAGAATTAAGAGTCCAAAGTGGAGCTGGGATGGATACATTGCTAGATGAGATGATAATAGATGGATGGTTGAAAATTTATACTGGATTCCAAGAGATTGTAAAAGATCTAGAAAGTGGTCACTTATTGGATAAAATAAGGAAGTTGATCTGGAGAAAAGAGGCTAGAGATTGGAGAATCTTTATCTTGGTTGATGAATAATCATTGCCAATTGGATCCACATTGACTTTGAAATAATTTATTCTAAATAAGGTATAGCTATCTTTAAAAACAAATATTTTTTGTTGGAAAAATGATTCAAATGTTCTGGAAATCACTAGTCACAGGGGATACAGGTGAGTAGCCACTAGATAAAAATTTTATGCAGGCCTTTTTGTATCCATTAATTGCTAAAACTTGCACTGGGTGGCACTACTGTATGGAGAGTTTGCTACTGTTATGCTACATTTACGTACATTCAAATACGAATAAGCTCTATTTTGCTCTTCCTGTTCTTTTTGCATCCATTGGATCTGTAGAAGATTTCAATTCTCATAGTCTTTTGGGGATTTGCAAACAAGGATTAAATAGATGATCAACTTTAAAATGGATAGGTTTGAAAACAAGAACATGACTTTATTTTATGATGCCAAGCAATTTGGGAGTGTACCTAAATTCTGATTTTGGACTTTGTTTTGGCCATTATCTGCTTATTTACTAATATTGGATCATCCCCATCATTGATACAAAGCAAATCTAATCACTCTTGAAATTTTAATTTTACAACTGAAAATATTATTTTCCAAGATAGAATTTAAGATTAGTTTCCGGCTTGTGGCCTTCATCAGTGAGGAGCCTTGGATCTGAGAGCACTGCAGCTAGATCTTAGTATTGATTTCTCTGGCTTGCACTGAGTGGCAATATGTATAGAGAATTTTGCCTGTTTTAGTAACAGTTAAGAGCAAGCATAAGGAATAGTGATTATGTGATGTTTATTGGCTTAAAGTTAATTACTGTTAGTATGCTGTAATCCTACCGTTTTACTCTTTCTCTGATAGGTTTACCAAACTCGTAACAATTTTTATCAAAGGCCCATGCATTGGGATAAAATCAAAAGCAATGCAATCCAGATTGAAAAAATAAACAGAATTACCCATTATAGCCAATATCTATCCACCAAAAATCCAGTAATTGCAATCAATTATATAAAGTCTTTGGATGGTGCTAGAAAGTTGCTGTGGAAAAATATTACAAGTCTAATCAAAAGATCTGATCATTGTTAGATAAACTTTCTGATTATGTCTGATGTTTGTGATGTTAAGCTTACATATCACACTTTTAAACCCAACATTGATTAAATATCAAAAAATGTTCTTAGAGGAGAACTGCGAGTTTTTCTTTCATAATGTTTCTCTGTATAGCAATCAAATAAAAATAGTGGATATTGATGAGATTGAACATTCTTTTTAATTGGTTTAAACCAGGAAGAATTCTAAGAGCAAATAGTCTACTTTCAGAATTTTTAAAACACTTTGCTCATTAAAGTAATGCAGAAACTATTCAGAAAGTTTAGCATAAAAGCCAAACTATAATATAGTCTTTCTCCAAAAGTTATGGCCAAATGTCATTACTATGTGTTTCCTATAAGCTGTTTGGAAAATCATATTAATAAGAATTTTGCCAATAGTTGAGAACCATTTACGTGTAGATCAGACTGGATTGAGACCAAAAACAGCTTTTGTAATTAACAACCCACACCATGAAAGGCTGTCAAAATAAATTAGAAACTGGTGCTATCTTTTTTGATCTAACTTCACCTGACTTACACTAGGTGGCATAAATGTGCTGAGAAAAAAAAAATCTCTATAAACAGAATAGTCTACCATAGGGTTCAGTTTTTACACTTAGTTTATTTAATATGTTCGTAATAATCTTTCAGAAAATGAAATGCATATGAAATTTATCTACGCTGATGACATTGCCTTGACTTCACGAAAAGGACTTTTCCAAAAATTAACAGACTTTTATGTTAGTAAGAATATAAAAACTTTGGAAATCTTTTTCAAAGGCTGACATCTTATTCTTAATCAACAAACCAGCGGTCAACTTTTCATCTAAACAGTAGAGAAATCCGACTGAACACAGTCCTATTCCATTCTATATAGGAATAATCTTGGATCATTTTCTGTATCTATTTAGAACTGGATCTGAACTAATTTCTAAAAATTAATCTTCATGGAAGACTGACTGCCACTACTTGGGATTCTAATGCAAATACGTTACAGACAACTTTCATAGAATTGGCATATTCTGCTACTGAATATTGTGTCCCACATTAAACTGAATGTCCAACTTATTTAAATATTATTATTATTAGAAATATTACTGGAACATTTAAATCTACCCTTTTTTTGCAATAGTTTTTTTTTTTTTTTTGTTCTTTTACGAGTGAATGTATAAAAATCTGTTTAATAGATCGGACTCACCAAAAACCCAAGTTATAGTTTGATCACTTAAGATTCAGCTCAAATCAAGATCTCCTTTTTGGAATATTCATCCAAGAATTTTTTCAAGAGAATTATGATGTAAAACATGGACTTCTTTCGTGATTAATTTCAAAATCTAATGGTAAAGCCAGCTCAATTTCATCTTTCTAAACATTGCAGGAGTATCATCAAAACAATAAATGACCTCTATAGCATGGCCACACACTACCCCTGAACTTGCACCTTCACCAAACATGCAGTAATTTCAATGCTGATCATAATTTTTAAAGTCATCTAAAGATCCTACTGAGTTATTTATTAGACAGGGTACGAGCACAGACTTTCCATGACCCACCACTCTCCACACTATCTCATAACACTGATACACCTGAACACACATGTCAAAAAGATAAATAATCACAATATACGTATTTCATGCTAAACCAGCAATCATCAGTTGGTCCAGATTACCATCTCTACACATATATTTATTGTTAATAACATAAGAAATCAGAACCATCAGTTTTATGGTTAATTATCATTCTTGCTGCCATAATCTTTGGTTTCTTCATATTCAGGATGCTATTTTAACATTTATAATAAATGCCTTCAACTCTTGTTCATATTCTGCTCAGATTCTATCACCAACCATATCTAAGGTTACTGGTGTTTTTTCCGACACATGGGTGTAATTTTTAATCTAGTCATTTTTATTTCAAACCTATTCATGGAAAAAAACAAGTTTGAATATATTACTAAGATAATTCACAGGCTAATTCTTTCAGAGTCATTTAAATGTACTTTGCAAATAACTTCCACTTATACAATGCCAATCTATTTGTTAGATAAAAGACTGGCATTGATATAAGAAAATGTGGGGTTATTTGCAAATGCATTTAAATGATTCCTTGATCTAGCTTGTGTATTATCTTAATAATCAATTTGGATATATATATTACTTTTTATAAATCTCCACATATACACTCCAATGCAAATTTTTTTATATTTAATTCCTTTAATTTTATAACAGTTTCAACTGTTCTGCAGTCTTCATCAGAACATTTGCATAACCTTCCTCTTTCTTTTTAAATTTACAACTGACTCAGTTATGTCAGTTATAAATTTTTAAAAAGGGGGAATTTTTGCATTGGAGTGTATATGTGGAGATTTATAAAAAGTAATATATAAGAATAATCTATTTGGAATTATTTGTTCAATGAATAGGTTTATATTTTTAGCATTGCGTATTTGACAAGCTGTAAAATCATAAGAATTTCTGTCCTTATTTCATATTCAATATGAAAATTAGACAAGTTTTGATGGAATGGGAGTGTCTTAACTCCTAGATTGTGAGAAGTCAGTCTGTTTCTTCAAAATCTATATACATATAATGTTTGATTTGGAACATATATTATCTAATTCACATAAAAAATTTCAAAATCTTAAATAACCCATTATGATCAAAGATGTTAAGAAGAAGATAACAAGTTTGTTTATTCCATTTCTATACCTCAAGTCTATTCATTTAATTTAATAATGTTTTCTTTTAAAAGTTATATCATTGTAATTCTTTTCTTTTTTAAAGTATTGTGTAAAAGCTTTGGTTTTTTCCTTAATAATAATAGTACTAAAATAAGTTGAATTTCTAATCAGGTAATGTGTTTGTTTACTAAATCTGTTGTTTAACTAAAAAGTTTATAAAAGAATAAATTTGTTATTATAAGTGAATAATTATTTGCTTATGAGGTCATGTGATATTTGAACAGCAACAACTTTTAGCTCTCAAATCAGTAATTCTAATGCACTACTAAACTACACTGTGTTAGATTTGAAAGCAAAAAAAAAAAGTTTTATATCAAATTTCAATCTCTCACGTTATAGTGCTAAAATACAATAGACCTCCTAAGCGATTAATCAAATTCATTTATTTATTGTAATAAATCTATTTACATTTTGCTTAATGTTTGTTTCAGACTTTCAAAGAACAAATTACTCCAATGCAAGTCATCGTGGATGACATGAATGACCAAGCTGCTAGGTTTGCATCTGTTAATGTACCACTATCTCCGCCCAACATCAATCGTGTAGATGATCTCAACACCAGGTGGAAACTGTTGCAGATTTCTGTAGATGATCGTATCAAGCAGCTTCAAGAAGCTTTGCATGATTTTGGACCCAATTCTCAAAACTTCCTTGCAAGTAAGTCATTGTCATATTTCCTGTTTTTTTTATAAAAGAAAAGTTTTGTTTTATTTATGTGTTTATTTAGATTTACAATATTTTAAAAATAAAATTGTGTAAATGTGGAAGTATTGATATTAATTTGCTTATGATAGTAATTGAGAAATTGATACTTTTTATTTAATATCTATATTTTTTTTCTTTTCCATATGTCAAAGCATCAGCCAGGAAGCGAACCCACAACAACTGTCTGCAAGTAACTGCTTGCAAGGTGGCTGTGCTGACCTCTTGGCTTCCACTGCTTACTTAATATCTATATTTGTTTGTCACATTAACATTAAATTAAAGAAAACGATTCTATCCCTTGATCCTAATAATGATAATAACGTACAGCTACCTATGGACTCTAAAGTAACAAATGCTGAACTGACATCCATGGATGGTTTGCCATCCGAGGTTTCAAGAGGGAAGGCCTCTGACTGTCCTATAGACTCTAAAGTAGCAATTTCTAGAACATCTCCCATTGATGGCCTGTGATCCAGAGTATCAAAGAAGAAAACCCGTATCCATCCTTCTAGCAGGATCAGTAATTTCTGAGTTTGCGAAGGCAAATCCACTAAAGACTTGTTCGTTTATCCTGAAAATTTTTTGGGGGCACTTTCCTTGGCTCCTATGAACTTTTTAGTCCTTTTAGATTGTGCAGCACAGGAAGTTTTATCATTGAACTTCTCCTTTTCTTAAATACCATTTAATGTATCACCAATAATTTGATCATTTGAGTTATATCCAAATTTCAGAATAAAATTTTCTATATTTTTATAATAAAAAAAAAAGTTGTTGTGAATTCCTTCTGTTATAATCTAGATTAGATTTCTTTCCAGATTTTTTAATTGCTAATTTTATACTTGATCCAACATTATTTTTTTTACAAAAATTAAAAGATATCAAAGAAAGAGATTTGAAGTTAGCTCCTCACCTAATAGTAAATTCCACATGGAATCTTATTAATATTGGACATTAAGTAATTTAATGGTTTATAAATATATTGCCAAATTTAATAAGTTATTTTATATTTTTTTCTTTTATTATAAACGTAGTTGAATAAACCTGTTTTTGATACTAAGTATCCATTATATATAGCTGAAAAGGTTTCTTCACTTACATTTTATATATAGTTGAGCACATTTTCTGTGTGGGACACCAAAAATAAATAATAAAACCTTTTCAGCTGCGGATCTTAACAACAGTGTGCTAATTTATTACAAACATGAATGGGGAAAAAAAAGGAATAAAAGTTTTACACCTGATAATATTAATCCAAATAAAACAAATATAAGATTCATCATTATCAACCATTATCAATCCACTGCAGGATGAAGGTCTCTCCAAGTTTAATCCATCTTCTCTGATCTTTAGCTTCTCTTCTCCACATCACCCCTGCACACTTTCTTATTTCATCCATCCATCTCACATGTGGTCTCTTTCTGGGTCTTTTACAATCTCTTGGAATCCAGTTTAAAATTTCAATTGTCCATCTATTATCATCTCTTCTAACAATATGTCCAGCCCAACTCCACTTCAATCTTTTAATTTTTTCAATGAGGTCATTAACACCTGTTTGTTCTCTTACCCATACATTGCGTTTACGATCTCTTCTTGTTACTCCCAACATACATCTCTCCATGCTTCTTTGAGTGGTCAGAAGTCTCTGAATTGCTCTTCTATTAAGTGTCCAAGTCTCAGATCCATAAGTAAGAACTGGTAAAACACATTTGTTAAAAACCTTCCTTTTCAAACACATAGGCATATTTCCTTTTAGTATCAAATTATTTCTACCAAAAGCACTCCAACCAAGTTTAATTCTATGATTAATTTCATCCATTATGTTTCCATCTGTATTAATAATCTGACCAAGGTATTTGTAACTGTTAACTTCTTCTAATTCATCATAATCAATCTTTATTTTAATATTTTGAGCAAATCGATTAAACATTACTTTAGTCTTTTTAACATTTATCTTTAGTCCTACTTTCCTACTTTCATCTGATAATTCCTGAAACATTTCCTGCAGATCTGAAGCATTATTTGCAAAAACAACTACATCATCTGCAAAATCTAAATGACTTAAATGATCACCATTTACTTTCACTCCTTTAGTTTCCCATTTTAATCCACAAAATACTTCATGCAGCACTGCTGTAAAAAGTTTTGGAGATATGGAGTCACCTTGTCTTACACCTTTCTCAATGTTGACTTTCCCAGTGTCATTATGTAATCTAATTGTTGCTGTTGCATTTTTATAAATATTCTTTAAAATATGACAATATCCTGGATCTATACCTTGATGATCTAATGTTTTAATCACTGAAGAAATGTTTATAGAATCAAATGCCTTTTCATAATCTACAAATCCTAAGCATAATCGCAACTCATATTCATTTGTCCTTTCTACAACTTCTCTCAATACCTGGATATGATCTACTGTACTAAAACCACTTTTAAATCCGGCTTGTTCTCTTGGTTGGTGGAAATCCAATGTTCTCTGTAGATGAGTAGTAATTATCTTGGTAAAAATTTTATATAAAACTGATAAAAGGCTGATAGGTCTGTAATTTCTAATATCTTCTTTATCACCCTTTTTAAATATTAATATTATTACTGCATTCTTCCAATCATCCAGTACATCTTTATCATTTAGACATTTGGTATATAACTTTGCTAAAAAAATTTCTATTTCTTCACCTGCTTCTTTTAATATAACAATTATGATTCCATCATTACCTGGAGCCTTTCCTTTCTTCATACATTTAATTGCATGTCTCACTTCTTCATTTAAAATTCTGGGCAATTTGGAAGATGTAATAGATATAGGAGGTACTTGTTCTTTATTACTATATAATTCTTGATAAAAATCTTCTACCAATTTCATGATGTCATCTCTCTTTTTAGTAATAATTCTATCTTTTTTTCTTATTGCAGATATAAATTTTCTACCAATACCAAAATGTTGTTTTACATTCTTAAGACTTTTATTTTCTTCTACAGCTTTCCTTGCTAGTTCACAGTTATACTTTCTTATATCATTTTCAACTCTTTTCCGCACCATTTTACAAAATTCGAGATATTCAATTCTTTTTAATGCATCATTTTTGTATATCTTCATATTCCTTCTTTTCTTCATAAATTCTCTAGTCTCAGTAGAAATTTTATTGGTCAATTGCTGTTTCTTTCTACCAGCTATCTTTGTTGCAGTTTTCAAAAGTGTATCAGTTATTTTCATATTAATTTCATTCAAATCTGAATCATGTTCAAAATCTATTAATACTTGAAACCGATTTGTAAGTTCTAATTTAAATTCATTAGAATGTTTCTGAAGATTAGGAATATCAACTGTAAATATTGTTTTTCTTAATAATTTTTGTCTCTCTAGTTTTACATTAACACGTATATTACACCTTACTAATCGATGATCACTTCCTCTGTTAAATTTATTAAGAACATTACAATCTTGAAATATGTATTTCCTGTTAGTCAAAATATAATCCAATTCTGCTGTACCTTCATTTGGATGCTTCCATGTCCATTTCCTTTTAACATTTTTTTCAAAAAAAGAATTCATAATATAAAGTTTTTCTTTTTCTGCAAACTCCACAAGTCTATGTCCTCTCTCATTTCTATTACCATAACCAAAATTACCCACAGCACTTTCATCTTTCATTTTTTTACCAATTCTAGCATTAAAGTCTCCCATAACAATTTTAAAATGGTGTTTACTCTGATCAAAAGCCTTTTGTACATACATATAAAAATCTTCTACTACTTCATCACTATGAGAACTTGTTGGGGCATAAACCTGAATTATCTGCATTTGGTATCTGCTATTAAGTTGTATAACTAATCTTGCCACTCTGTCCGATACACCATCAATCTCCACAATATTGTTCTTCCACTTTTTATTTATAATGAATCCTACTCCACTTGTATTTCCAATATTTGTGCCTTTATAATAGAGTATATGTCCACTTTTTAAATCAATTGTCTCTTCACCTTTTTTTCTAACTTCACAAAGTCCAATAATGTCCCATTTAATATAAGAGAGTTCTTTTTCTAATTCTTGCAATCTTCCTTCACTTGAAAGTGATCTGCAGTTGTAAGTACCTAAATAAAAAGTCGTCATCAAATGGCAGCCTAGGTCCACAATCAGGGGATTCTTAGCACCCTCCGCCTTCGGCCACCAACCGCTGCCTTGGTTGGTGACTTTACAGCCTCCTGGGAATAAGGGCCATGCTTTATTTTTGTCTGTCATAATTGTATATATGTATTGGGAAAATATTTATCATTTACACAAACATTCATTCTGCCTTATCAGGCACTGAGAAGAAAGACCATGGTGTTTCTTGATCTTAAACTCAGAGGTAAAAAGCCAATAAACTCACCACGCTGGCTAATGTGTGTTGGTGAGCAGCCCATCCATGTTCGTATACTATAAGATTATATGGATTAAAATGTGAATTCATATCTAAAATCAATTGTAAGAAATTTATATGAAAGAAGAATTATTATTAGTAATAAAAAATGATCATTGTCACAAATTTGTTAGGTTACAAAATTTTGTGGTGTAAATAGGAAACCATTAATGTAGAAGAATCAGAATGAGAGAGGGTGAGAAGATTCCATGTGATATTAGTTGAATGTGTATATATAGATTCTCAATGAGAATTACTGGTGTTTCTTCCAGGCTTATAGTTATATTTTTCTAATCTAGCTATCCTCATTTCACATTCAGTAAGTTTTGACTGAATGTGGGTGTGTCTTAATTCTTAGATTACATAAAATCAGTATTGTAATTCAAAATCTATTCATATATAATATGACAAGAAATATGCATATGATCTATGTATGCTTTATGAAGTCTACAGTAAATAGAAAATACAATTCAATTAGCCTAATGCATTCTCATTGTAGAACACCATAATCATGGCTACTATGACTAAACTGAATAGTTAGCACTATTTTCTTAAAAAAATATCTTACTTATTTCAATAATTGGACACTTTTCTATCATTAGTTTATGATATTATTTTAGATAGCAATATATCATATCTTTTATTTTTCACTTCCAGTTGTGTAACATATTTCTTTTATTTTTAATTTTCTATTGTCTCATCCTACACTAAACAAGCACAACTCATTGTGGATCAAAAATATTTTTTTTATATCCTGAAAAGGAGCAAGGATGCATTTTTGATTCACAAAGAATTAAATTTGTTTATATGGAATAAGACAACCAGCATTAAAAAATAACAAAGGCACGATAGTATTACTAATGTGATAATGTATAAATAAAAGATCAAACAGATTCAGTTATGTAATGATTTGAAATATGTGAGGTGTTTCTTAACATTTTTAACGCACTCCTTGAGTTTAGATCATAATAGTTATGCTTATAGTGTTTTGCTCCGAAGAAGCTAAATGGACTTTACATTGTATTTTATATTTACCATAGCATAAATAGATACATATGCATATTTTGTATTGCATTTATGTTAACAAATGATCTTCTGAATTATTATATCTATAGTGTTAAATTTAAAACAAATAGCAAGTAATTTAGATTAATGATATAAATATCTTTAATAATCCACTTCAGATCAAATGTGTCTCCAGTTTTCTTTCTGAAGACTGTGAAGAAAGAAGGCATTCGGCTAATTTATTCCATTTTTATATCTCAACTTGTATAATATTTTTTGTCCTATTCATTTTATTTAACATCTTTTTCTTTTAAATTTATTTTATCTATATTAAACTGAGAGAGTGCAAATCTCTCATGCACTTAGCCAATCAGATCACAAATACTGGGACAGAGAATTTAACAAGAAAAGAATGGTTCCACTCTCTTCTTTATCCAAGCCAGTCCAAAGTACTTATATCTGAAAGCGTGAATCTTAAATATCTTCACACTCAACTCACTGAGTTCTAATTATAAACATACAGCATGAAATCTTTCGATTTACTACGCTGTAGTTTTTCGATGTTATAATTTGCAGCAATATATGTAAGTAATATTTATTTTACAAAGCACAGACGGTATTTGAAATTAAACTGAGAGAGTGCAAATCTCTCAAGCACTTAGCCAATCAGATCACAAATACTGGGAAAGAGAATTTAACAAGAAAAGAGTGGTTCCACTCTTTTCTTTACTTGTCTTTGTATATATCATGCTTTCAGATCTAAATACTTTGGACTGGCTTGGATATATACAAAGACAAGTAAAGAAGAGAGTGGAACCACTCTTTATCTATATATAATCCTTCTAAACACTTTCCTTCTTCCTTTCCTTTATTTCTGCTATCTTCATATATAATTTTAGTTAATTTGAACTTTTGGTTATTAAACCATTCAATTAACATTTTTGTTATATATCTATATATAATCCTTCTAAATCCTTTCCTTCTTCCTTTCCTTTATTTCTAGTATCTTCATATACAATATTACAATTCAAATAATTCTTCTTACACTTTTTTCAGCAAAAACGTTTTATTATTATTATTACAGTGTCAATGGTAAGGGGTACTTATTGTGATTATCCAAAAAAAAAAAAGAGATTAAAATGACCCTGGATATGAGGACATTGACATCCATTACCAATGTAATGCCATGATTTTATATGGACAAACCTTTGCTGTCATCTTTGTACATTTCAAGTCATGCAAGTTTATTCATCTATCTCCAAGATACCAAACCCCAGGTCCTTCCCATTGCTCCTATAGATCACTGTAGATATCTTAGGTTATGTAATGCAGGATATGTCATCATTGAATTTTTTTCTTCTTTGAATACCATTTAAGGTATCCTAATTTTAATCTTATGTGAGTTGTAACCAAATTACAGAATAAAATTTTCTATATTTTATTTAAAAAAAAAAAAAAAATGAAAAACAAAAATAATCTGATTCCTCAATTATGAAGTAAGAGTACTGTGTTAAACCATTAAGCATCACATGATCACCATTTTATACTAGCACATAATTGTTTATAAAAAAGCAAAACTCTCCATACAGTATTGCCACTCTGTGAAAATATTTTTGTGTTTTCAATTTCATTCTCATAGTTTTGTAGTTAATTAGAGATAAAAGGTGGGTGCTGGAGGGTTGCATTAGATCCTAAGATCTAGGTGCAATGCTCTCAGATCCAAAGCTCCTCACTGACGATGGCCACAAGCCAGAAACTAGTCTGGGGATATTGGATGAGTAGGCATTAGATAGGGATTTTATGCACAAGCCTTCTGGCATTTCATTGATTACTCTGGTTGGCACAGGGTGGCAATACTGTATGGAGAGTTTTGCTTTGTTTAAGAGTACTGTGGTTATTATATTAAAGGGATCTGTAATAGATGAAGATGAAAAATCGATTTTCAGAAACAGCATGGAGTTTTATGTGTTTTTAAAGGTCAAAGTAACAAATTATCATTTTAAATGATCAAATGATAGATAATAGTGGTGTAGCGTTATTTTTTAAAAGTTTTAATATTTTAAAATAATTATTTTTAAAAAAGTATTAATAGAAGCAAGTAAAATATTACTTTTTTTTAAAATAATTGTATTATTTTTTTAAGCCTCTGTAGAAACTCCATGGGAACGTGGCGTTGCAGCTAATAAAGTGCCTTATTACATCAAGTAAGTTTATAATTTTGTTGTTTTTAAAAATGTTTATTAAAAAAATAAACTATATACAGTGAAATATATAACATTCATATATAAAATATATTAAAAAATAAGACATACAAAAAAAAAATCCGGGACTTCACTATTAGCATATTCAGCTAAAAATTAGATCGTGATATTGATATTTTTTTAGGAATTGTATGTGGGTCCATTCCCATCCGCTAATATTAATTGTTAAATGTCTTTAGAAAAATGTAAACTTTTTAAATGCATGCAACTGTACGTGATACCACACAGAGTAGTATATAACACAATTTTTCGAATGCTATTTTTTTCTCTTCTTCTTTCTTACTGACCTGGCCAGTGGTAATACTAGCATGGAAATCGAACCTGGTACCTTCAAAATCCTAAATACTGAATTTAAGAAAATGCTCTAATCAATTTTTTCTTAAAAAAAAAATTTGTGACAGAATACCCTAGTTGTTAAAACAGGCAAAACTCACTATATGTATTGCCACACACAGCAAGCTAGAGTAATCAATGGATGCCAGAAGGCTGGTGCATAAAATCCCCATCTAGTGCCTACTCATCCAATATTCTCAGACCAGTTTCTGGCTTGTGGCCTTCATCAGTGAGGAGCCTTGGATCTGAGAGCACTGCACCTAGATTATGCACAAACCTTCTGGCATCCATCGATTACTCTAGCTTGCTGTGTGTGGCAATACGTATAGGGAGTTTTGCCTGTTTTAACAACAGTTATACACAAGCATAAGAGGTGGTGGTCATGTGATGTTTATTGGTTTAATAGCCTAGTTGGTTAAAGCCTCATCTTAAATTCAATATTCACAAATCAAAAGGTCCAGGTTCGTTCCATGCTATTACTGTCACTGATCAAGTCAGGAACATCTGAAGTACTGAGGAGAATAATATCGCCCAAAAATGTTCAACTATATATTAACCTATGTTCTATTACTAATAGTTGAATGTATTTGAATAGGTTTTTTAAAAGTTTGATTTTTTTCTAAAGACATTTAACAATTAATAGTAGCCATTATCATCAGATATTCGAGAACATTAATGCAGAAGTACAGGGTATATCATCTCCATAGCACCAGTAAACATACAAACACATAAAACTGAGATGTTAAAACTATCCTATAATATAATAATAAAATATGATTAAAATACACTGGACTTCCATTGCTATTAAAACAGGCAAAGCTCTCCATACAGTATTGATAATCATGTGATGTTTGTTGATTTTCATTGCTGTTTGTACTACAATATTTTCAGGCAAAATGTTAACTTAGAATACAAGTAAACCTAACTTACAAATCAATTATAGCTATTTTTCATTTGATATCATCCCATCAATTTATTAGAGATAGAAGAACTAGTTTGAAGAGACTTCACAGAAGTGCTGATTGATTGATATCTTTGAAAGGATATGGATGAGAATAGAATATAGTGAAGCAAGCTTTCAAAAAGAAATCTTTGTTGATCAACATGGTCTAACTATGGACAGCTCCTGAAAACAGTCATATAATTACAGTCCATTCATTTCACCATTCTGTTCTATTAATTGCTCAGATCTTCAATTCCACACATCTCTTCCCATCTCTTATATCGTCCAGCTAGGTCAATCCTTTCCATCTTTTTTTCTTGCTCCATTCACCATTCCCTCCAAAATATTCTTCATTAAACTAATCTTTCATCTTAATATATTTACAATCTAGTTTCTCTTTTTATCTCTAATTTCCTCAATCAATTTTCCTTTTTTTATTTACCATTTCCAAAATTTTCTCATTTGCTATTTTATTCATCTGACTTATCTTCTGCATGACCATAGTTCTCCAAGCTGTTCCTAATTCTTTTACTCATTGACCACATTTCACAACCATACAACAATACACTTCACTCATAACAATTAATCTTTACTTTAATTCTGACTTCAAAGGTGCACAAAATATTTTCTTTCTTTTAATAAATGCTTTCGTTGGGCAATGCTATTCTTCTTGTAAATTTAGCTTCACTTCTTCCATTCTTCTTACTCAACCAATTATCAAATATCCAAATCCAATCGCCTATTTAAGAAATTAAAAAGTAGCATTTTATAATGTTAAATAGGGTACCAGCATATGATATATGAGTGTTTATTTATTTTTTATAATTGGCTTACATAATCATCACAACATTGATATTTAATTTTTTGTTATTCTATTTTTAGGATAAACAAAAAAGTTGAATAAGACTGGTATTTTTCTGCAACAATTTTTTTTTTTTAAATTTACAAACTTTGGAAATTATATTTTGATATGATAATGTAAATTATATATACCCTGTCATTAGTGTGGCTTGTTTAGTATCAGAAATAAACTGTTTGAAATTAGATCACGTGAATAAAGATCTAGGTTGGTTGATTGCTCATAGTAAGAAATTAAATGCCCTTTCACTGATAAGTATTTTTTGTTATATATTGTAAACATTTCAATTATAGCAAATAAATAGGAATACAAGCCTCATACATTTGTATAACTTTTCTGAGCTAATCGATAATGCAAAATATCTTTAAAAACTTGTAAACCAGGGCTGTCTAAATCATGGCCCATGGGCTCCTGTGAATTTGTGCAGTCTTCAATTTTTTTGAGTGAAAAAGTGAAATGACAATTTTAATTGAATGCTTATTAGCTATTTTAATTCTATCACTAGTCAATAATCTTGATGTTAACATTACAATCTGTTGTATTCACATCACTGTATACCAGTTGTACATTCTGCTACAGAAGCAACTTTGTATTATTTAGTAAATGAAGTATAATTATCACAAAGCTCCTATTAAAATGGTAGCTTACAAACAATTAAACTTTTAGTGAAATGCCTTAGTGAACTAATGGTAGGACTCTCCAATAATTTAATATACATACTGTATTTATTATTTTGGATGTGGTCTTTGAATAAATATTTGTTTTGCATTGTAACTCTATTTAAGATTGGTCTGCCTTGTAATTTAGCCAGCAGATGGACAATTTTTGTTTTAGGTTGAAGTATTTTAATTGCTGTTTATTTCTAGTTTGACACAGTGGGCCTGGTACATTTGTACAGTGCAGTTTCTCTGGGGTTATACCAAACAATTTTTTCAATATCTTTTAGAGAATCACTCTTACTTGTTTGTTGTTATTTTTTAAATTGGAAACTACAATTTTGATTTCCTAACACATTGTGCAACTCCAGATGAGTTTTAGAACACAGGCATATTTTTTTTTAAATTTAAATATTAGTAATTTTATTTCTTTGAATATTTGGATTAGATCTCATTGATCTGCCTGATATGTCTGCTTGGGCAAGGCATGGTCAGGGTATTAATTAGTTTCAAATATTTCCACAAGATGGAGTAGCAGATCTCCTTTACAGCAGGTGACAATAATAACAAATCTTGATTGTTTACACTCCAATCTAAAGATTCAGGCTTCCTGCACCAGTATGTTGCCAAAATTTATTACAGTTCTGATAGAAAGTTACAGGTAGGTCTAACTGAACTCTGTCATGTAATTAGTTATATCCAAAAAGTTTCCTTTTTTTAATGAAGGGTTCTTAGACTGATTAGATCAAGACAGTGCACATAGGTTATATAATATATCTTTCAATTTTTGGATTATATTTCATTGATTTGCAGAAATTCCTGTCATGGTTTGTGTACTAATTAGTGTCAAAGATTTCCGCAAGATGACAGCAACGTATCTACTATAAAGCAGGACATCACATCAGGTAATAACAATGACAAATACTGACTGTTTACTCTCTGTTTCAAAGATGCATGCTGCTTACATTAGAATGGTACTAGAACTCATCACAAGTCTGATTAAAAGTTGCAACTGGATCCAGTCATGTGACTGCCAATGGATAAAAAGTGAGCTGTTTTTTATGGAAAATTTTTGAGACTGACTGGATTGTGACAGTGCATATGCATCATATATATTTCAGTTTTTCAGTTACTACATCTATAATAAACATATCTTGCAAGAAATTAATTGGCCCACTTATACTAGTTTTAAACCATAAACGTTTTATATTTGCAAATAAATTTATTGCTCCCAGAGACAAAATTCTCCGTACAGTAGCACCACTCAGTGGAAGACAGAGAAATCAATAGATGCTAGAAGGTTTGTGTGTAAAATCCCTATGTATTACCTACTGTATGGAGAGTTTTGCCTCTGTGTTATCAGATTGCGTAAGCGTAAAGAATGGTGATCATGTGATGTTTCATGGTTTAAATTTATTGCTTTATGTCAAAACTTTTTAAAAGATGTCAGTTCTGTTGGTATTAGAATTGTAATGGTGATAATATTGGTTATCTATCTCCTTCGATCTCAAACAAAATAAAGTGCTTCTCAGATGACTGATATTATAAGTTGCCAAGATTAAGCATTGTGCTATTTATAGAGTAATAATAATGCGAGAATTAATCTTTATTTATTTACATTATAATTTTTTTAAATTCATTATGTAAGATAATTATTATTGTATGTCATTTATTAAATGATTGAATGGTTTATTGATTGGGAGTTCATATGACGTTCAACCACAGGAAGGGTTAGGCATCAACTGACTTCTATGGATTTTGAGTTCTAGACTCTGCTTTTTTATCCCTGACAAAACTACTGGTATTGCTTGAGAGTTTATAAGAAATTTAAGTGTTGGAAGTGCCTGAACACCATCAATCCGAGGACCTTACTCTCCCAAGTCTGGCACCCTCCCACTGCACTAAACCACATAGAGTAGAAAATATGAAAATGGCTTCACTGCCCAAGAGTTCATAGATAGTTTGAGCATTTGAAATACCAGCACTAGTATGATCAATCCTAGGGTTCCATATGAAAAGTGAAATTATCATTATATCTTCACGCAATCTTACATTGTTTGTACTAATAAATTAATACAAATGTTTATTTCCAAAAGCATAACCTCCCAATGTTTAGGAGACTCTTTATGCTTTAATCTTAACAAATATTGATTTACTTCAAAAAAAATAGTCATATATCACATGACCCCATTTCTTTTAAGCTTGTAAAATATAAACAAAGAGGTTTGCTAATTGCTCAACAAGCTTTGTGATAAATGCTTAGCCAGAGAAAGCATTTAAAATATCTCTGTCAGGAACGCATCTCTGAGGAGTGCCAAAGCTCGAAACAATCCGTCAGGGAATTTGGGGAGGGGGGTCCTGTCAGATATTTTAAATGCTTTCTCTGGCTAAGCATTTATTACAAAGCTATTAGCAAAGTCAAAATAAGAGTCATAGATCACATGACCCTATCTCTTAAGCTTGTAAGTTATAAACAATGAGGATTGCCAATTCCTCTACAAGCTTTATGATAAATGCTTAGCCAGAGCCAGCACTTAAAATATCTCTGTCAGGAACCCCCCCCCAAACCCCTGACCATGGTTTAATGCTTTGGCACTCATCAGAGGTGTCAGAACCTATCCTGACACCTCTCTAAGGAGTGCCAAAGCACGAAACCATGGTCAGGGGTTTGAGGGGGGGGTTCCTGACAGAGATATTTTAAGTGCTGGCTCTGGCTAAGCATTTATCATAAAGCTTGTAGAGGAATTGGCAATCCTCATTGTCTATTAGCAAAGCTCTTTGCTTATTGATTTACTTATTTTTTGTTTTAATTTATAGAACGAATTTGATTCCTCTTTTCTCATTCAAACTTAATCAAACCTTAAAATAATACAGTGACATTCATTTTATCAATATTTTTTTTTTTCATATGTCATAGCATCGGCCGGGACGCGAACCCACAACAGTCTGCAACGAACTACTTGCTTGCAAGACGGTTGTGATGACCTCTCGGCTAACAACGCTTGACATTCATTTTATCAATATTTTAGGCTTAGAATTTTTGATTTGAACCCTTGGGCACCAAAAGCCTTACTTTTTAGAAATTTCATTTTTTATTCTATATGTGATTATTAATGTTATATTTTCAACTATATTTTTATATAGGGCTATGTATAAATACTTTTATATTTTTTGTAGTCTATTACTCACAGATATGAAAAATTATTAGATAAAATTAATTACAAGGATATTGAAATTTCATGCTTAGATGAATAAAAAGATTGAGATATAATAGTTTTAATATATTAAGTCCTGAGGGATAAATAAAAATAATATTTAAATTAAATTTATAATAAGTAAATTGCTTGTATGGGAAGACGGAGTTGAGGGGGATTACATTTTGAGAATTTCTCACAGAGAATTGTCTTAAATTTTATATTCAATTAATTATTTATTTTAGAAGATTTTTTTTTCTTCTTATAATTTTGACAGTTTGTGTATCTGATCCTGGGATGTATTAATGAATAAAATAATCTCATCAGGAAGCTTTTGTTTTAATTAAGATTTTACGCGGATTTTTTCTTGTTCTCCGTAATCCTTAAATTCCTTTTGAAAAGTAAAAATTAACGAAAGTTAATGTGATTAAACTAAGATCAGCACTATTTATTTTTAATTCTGTAATTGTGCGTATAATCTAATATTTTCAAAGTGTTAAGCTCTTAATAAATAAAATTATAAATTAGTGTATAGCTAGTTACTCAGGAGTTATGTGACATTTGTACAACATACTAGTCACTGTATTTAGCAGTTTAATTCAATAGGGCTAAAACCATAACCTTTGAACTTACCACTCGACTATTTTTAAATAGCACAATATATATGATATTTTTAATAAAATAAATGAACAGAAAATAGATTGTTTCTAGAAAAGATGAATAATGTTATATTGAAATACTCAACAGAATGGTTGAAGTATAAATAGAGAATCCAAGTTTCTCTTTAATCAATACATTCTAATTGTTATTTACATTATTAGTAACAGGAATATTGGTTGAGAAAAATTATAAAATAATCTATGTTATTACTCTTGTTATGTTTATAAAAATATTCTCATCTAGACATATATTTTATAAGGATTTGAATTTATGCTTCTTCAGAAATCAAAATGAAATTCCATTCCAAGAGTTGCACATTAGTAATAAAATTTATAAAACAAATTAAGCGGGCCGTTCTGAAGTTTGTAGTAAATCAATATTTATATTTTGTTTATTAGCTAAAAAGTAAACATGGACATGATTTGCAAAAAAATCTTTACATTTTGAGTTTATTATCTGAGTCCCCCTGCAGGATGAAAATCTCTCAAGTTTAAGCAGTTACTCTGATTTCTGTCTTCTCCACAACATATCAAAAAACTTCACCTACTTCATATGTAATCTTTTTCTAGGTCTTTTAAATCTCTTGAGGTTCAATTTCCGATATCATCTCTTCTAGCATCATGTCCAATCCAAATCCACTTCAGACTCTTAATTCTTTCAATGATGTCAGTGATGCTTCTTTGTTTTGTTACTCATATATTTTGTTTTCACTCTATTCTTGTTACTCCTAACACACATCTCTCTGTAATTTCATATTTTGTTTTCACTCTATTCTTGTTACTCCTAACATACATCTCACCGTAATTTCATATTTGTTTTCACTCTATTCTTGTTACTCCTAACATACATCTCTCCATAATTTTATTCAATGGTCTAAGGTCTCTCAAGTGCTTTTGTGTTGAATATCCAAATCTCAGATTTATAAATAAGAACTAGTTCAAAAATTAAATATTAAGCTATTTGTACCAAAAGCATTCCATTCAAATTTAATTTTATGACTAATTTCATCCGTTAAATTTTCTTCTGTATTAATAATCTAACTGAAACACACAGGCTTATTATATACCTGTGTGTATATATGTAATATATATGGCATATGAGCTCAGACTTTCACACAACCCACCACTCTCCACACTATCTCATAACACTGATACACTTGAAGACATATATGTTGAAAAGATAATCACCAATATATGTATTTCATGCTAAACCAGCAATCATCAGTTGGTCCAGATTACCATGTCTACACCTACACATATATGCTATAAGTGCTCAGATATATATTAAGATAGCCAATCCTCATACTGTAATGGACAGGCTTCAATCTACTCCAACTCTTCAACCATCCATCCAATTTAAAATCTGATAATGGAATGCTCAAAGGGCACCCTAAGGCTGAGATTCTTGTCACACCCATGTTGACCTAAGGTCAATCTGACCCCTCATGTACAGGACATAATCCATTTAATACATATACAAGAATCTCGGCCTTAGGGTGGCTTTTGAGCTATCCATCATCAGATTTTCAATTGGATGGACGATTGAAGAGTTGGAGTGTGGAGTATATTGAAGCCTGTCCATTAAAGTATGAGGATTGGCTATCTTAATATATATCTGAGCACTTATAGCATATATGTGTAGAGATGGTAATCTGGACCAACTGATGATTGCTGGTTTAGCATGAAATATGTATATTGGTGATTATTTATCTTTTCAACATATATGTGTTCAAGTGTATCAGTGTTATGAGATAGTGTGAAGAGTGGTGGGTTGTGTGAAAGTCTGTGCTCATACACCCTATATATTAATAATCTAAGCAAGATATTAGTAGTTGTTAACCTCTTTTAATTTATGGTTACTCTTCTGAGAAAATCCATTGAATATTTTTTTAATCCTTTTAGCATCTGTCTTTAGTTCTCCTTTTTTACTTTCAGTTGGTTATTCTTGCAATATTTCCTGAAATTCTGAAGGATTATTCACAAAAATAACCCTATCATCTGCAAAACTTTTTGAGTATCTTAATTTTGTTCTATCTTGATTTATTCATTATTACAAAATATGCTAAAGTATAAATAATGCTTAATTCTATCTTTTAAAGAGTTTAAATTTAGCTTTTTGTCATCATTGGTGACAGTTGTCCATTGCTTATTACCTATTATGACAATGTAAACATTTCAATTTTAAAGCAGCATCACAAAGTACAATGAGCCCTTGCATCCGTTCCCTAAAATCATTATTGTAAACATAGGGGATTTGAACTCAGACTTTCAAGCAACCTTCAACTATCCACACTATCTCATACTACTGATACATATGACCACACACATACAGAAAAGATAAATAAGCACCAATATATGTATTTCGTGCTGAACCAGCACTCATCAGTCGGTCCAGATTATCATCTCCCACACATATATATAATCAGTGCTCATTTTATATTAAGATAGCAAATCTTTATACTTTAATAGACATGCTTCAATCTACTCCAATCTTTTAACTCTTCAGTCATCCGTACAATTGAAAATCTGGTGATAGAATGCCCAAATTCCACGCTGATGCCAATATTGGTGATTATGCCCATGTTGACCTCAAGTCACTTTGACCCCTCATGTATAGGACAGTATCCATTTAAATACATAGAAGAGAGATGGTCAGAATGCAGTCTTAATGTGTAAGATTTGAAAATGCAGGCATTATTATACCTGGAACTTAATTGTAAATATAGAGGATTTGAACTCAGACTTTCAACCAACCTTCAACTATCTACATTATCTCATACTACTGATACACTTGATTACACACATGTAGAAAAGATAAATAATCACCAGAATACATATTTCGTGCTGAACCAGCACTCATCAGTTGGTCCAGATTATCATCTCCCACACACATATATACAATCAGTGCTCGGTTTATATTAAGATTATAAACTTTTAAATTTTACCTTTGCTTTTTTTTTTTTGTTGTTGATTTAATAGCTCTTTCTTTGGCATTTCCTATACTTTTGAAAGAAAAATTATTTCCAGATCTTGATTTTTAAATGTAATGTCAGAAAAAAGTAACCATTGTCTCACATCTTTATTAATAATATTAATAAGAAATGAACAATCTTTATGATCTTTAGTTAATAACGATAAGAATTTTGGCTAAAATGTTTGTAAAAAATATCACCTTTGTATTTTATATACAGTATTTTAATGATTTTTTTAATGATCATTTGAATAATTTGATCGCTTATCAAATACACAATGCCAAGACTCTAAAGCTATTCATGGAACAAAAGGGTTGAATTCGCAAAGAAGATCCCCAAAGTATCATTTAATTGAACTTATAAATAATGCCCTATTTATGACTCTTTTATCTGACAAAATAGGCTAGCAATGCCCTCTAATTCATTCGGAGATATTTGCTCCAATTAATAATGTCATTCATATTAAATTTTTTCTTGATACTATTTATCGATTTCTAACTTTAAATTTTTATATAGCTGTATATTGCATAAAAAAGATTCTCATAGTGGTCAAGCGTTGTTAGCCGAGAGGTCATCGCACCCGCCTTGCAAGCAAGTATTTGGCTGCAAACGGGTGTGTGTTCGCGTCCTGGCAGATGCTATGACATATGAAAAAAAAAAAAAAAAGATTCTCATAATGCTATGGTAATGCATTTATTTTTAATGCCTCTCAATCTGGATTTGAATCAGGCCCAAGGAAACTTGGAAACAGTTTTCAAGTTATAATCAAGTTTAAGATTTTTTTTGTTTTCGCTACTGTTCCATTAGCCAGTCTACTCACAGTTGGTGATAAATATATGTTTAACTATTCTTAAGCTTGAGAAAATAAAACAAAAGTTGAAACAGTTTGAACCAGGAATGTCCAACACATGGACCCAAGATGGCTATGAGTGTGGACTGACATAAAATTTAGAATTGACATTTTTTGTGGGATTACATATTACGATGTGGCTAAAATAAGCATACATACACTTTTAAATTAATATCTGATATCCTACTAGTTTTATGTTTCCCTCTATCCTACTAGTTTTATGTTTCCCTCTTTTCCAACGTATAATACATATAAAAAAAAAAAACATCTGTAATATTTTATTACTTAAGTATATATATTTTCTATATTAGCGATCACAAACTTGAGATCCACCTGATGATTTGAAAAGACTCTGAATGGGTTGCTGCTTAATTTGGACTATTGTATGTGGATTTTTTTTTTTTGCTTATCTGGATATCACAAAAATTTTGAAAGGACCTTTTTTTTTTTTTTTTGCATATCAGCTTTCGTTGTATTTGTGTATTTGAATATGGACCAAGACAACTCTTCTTCCAACAGGCCCAGAGATGCCAAAAGGTTGAACACCTTAGCTGTAAACATCCACTAGCCAATCTTTGGCAAGCCCCATAGCAAGTATTTGTTGGAAAAGTTGTTGCTCTAGAATAGACCTGTTGTGTGTTAGTTGGGGCTGATTAGAAATCAGTTGGGTTGTTCCCATACAGGTTTATATCATGTCAACTGTGCCAAAATTTGTTGTGTTTAATCGGGATTATATGTATAAACTTAAATGCGTGTAAGTACATTTTATAGTATATTTATTAACAAGACATGAAAACAAATATACATTTATGTATCTGCAATATAGTGTAATAGTTATGCTCCACCTGTTATGATGTGTAGCTCCTAATTCTAAGATGAACTATGTAAGGGTCAGCATGTGCCCTTATGGGTTTCCTACTACTTCCAGCTGACAGCCCGCCTCATAAGGACAAGTCTGGCAATATTTGCCATTTGTCCGCATTTGATTCTATCAGCACATGGACTTGCCTCATTGCGACAACCATTTTGCTTAACAAATATTGTCTGGAGAATGTAGATTCTGTCTTTCAGGCTCTGTGAAAGTAGTTCTCTGACCCTACCTTCAAAAAGCTTGACTCTTTACTGTCAGATCCATACCACCTTATGGAAACAATTGGACACTTACTGGCTTGACTATTTTTTGCCTGATCTCCATTTCTAATGGAAACATTCGGTTTCAGCGAGCATTATTGCCTATTGGTCATTCTTGCTATTGGCTAATATCAATTTGTTTACGCATTGGTTCGAGGCTATGAATGCTCAGCCCGATCTAGATAAGACGGGATCTGGGCTAGTCCATTATTTAAAAGCAAAGTGAGATTTGACAAGACCGTTTAAAAATACTAATTCATAAACAATGTTTTTGTGTGTTCTGTTGAAGGAGAAAAAATACAATTTAAAAATTAGTTTTAACTGAACTAATTTGTATCTGAAGTTTATTATTCCTAGATTGTAATTCTAAAGACGTTTATGTTATTATGATTTTTTTTTTTTGCAAATGTCACATTCTTCACTATCTTTCATTTGTAACTTACACACACACACAAAAACTTACACACACACATTATAATATTTATCAGAATATTCTATCGAGTCATCGTATATAGTAATGTGGAATATAAATCTTTCTTTATGTTTCACAATAAACTATGAAATTAAAACTGTTTTTTGTTTTGGAATAATTGATATAAAAAAAAATCCGAATTATTTAAATTTAGTAATTTTATTTTTTTGTTTCTGTACGTATGACCCAATTTTTTAATCAATTAAAAAAAAAAGTTCAAAATGATTCAGATCTTCACACATGTATAGAAACTTTTTTTTTTAATTTATAAAAAACTTGAGGTCAAAGTTCAATAAGTTTTTTATTTGCTGCCATTGTTGTTGGGAAAACTATTAAATTAGCTTTGCCGCCAGCAGAGGGCAGGGAAGTCAAGCATCTAATTATTTAATAATCTTCAATTTGTATCGCACAATGATGAATTGTTTTTTGTGTGTAATAAATTGAAACATGTTATAATAGAATATATGACGTTTTTTTTTTTTAAATTATACATTTACTGAAAAAAAAAAGCTTAAATAATATTAAAAATATATAAATTTTCATTAAAATATATATATATACAAGAATAATATACCTTTTTTTCATCCAAAAATGTAAGCATTATGTCAAGCGTTGTTAGCTGAGAGGTCAGCGCAGCTGCCTTGCAAGCAAGCAATTGGTTTGCAAGCGGTTGTTTCGCCTCCCGGCCGATGCTATGACATACGAAAAAAAAAAAAAATGTAAGCATTATTGTTATGGTAGATGTCGTCATATTAATATACTATGAATGGCGTTTTTTCTTTCGTAAAATTTTTTTCATAACAAACAGATGTTACTGACCTCATTGAAAAAATTAAAAGACTGAAATGGAGTTGAACTGAAAATATTGCTAGAAGAAATAGCATTAATAAATAATAATAGATGGACAATTGAAATCTTAAACTGGATTCCAAAAAATTGTAAAAGACCCAGAAAGAGACCACATGTGAGATGGATGGATGAAATAAGAAAGTGTGCAGGAGTGATGTGGAGAAGAAATGCTAGAGATCGGAGATGAATTGAACTTGGAGAGACCTTCATCCTGCAGTGGATTGATAATCCTACAGTAGATTGATAATGGTTGATGATGATGATGATATAATAGTTTATGATTATTCCCTACTAGTGTTGATTTACTTATGGTCACTATCACCTAAACTATATTATTGCTTCATAATATAGATGTTAATAAGATATTAAAAATAAAATATAATAGGAAGATGATAATAAAATAAATTTTGGGAAGAAAGGAAGAAGTCAATCTAAATTTTAGTATAAGACAAATGTATAATCAACAGAATTAAACTTGTATGTAGTTCTTTTGATAGAAATAGCTTAATATTAAATATGAGTTTGAAAAAGAAGGGTTTTAATAGTTGTATTTTGCCAATTCTTACTTATGGATCTGAGACTTGGACATTTAACAAAAGAGTATGAGAAGAAAAGATAGGTGAGCGAACAAATAGGTTATATCAACATCATTGAAAGAATTAAGAGACAAGTGGAATTGGGCTGGATGTATTACAAGAAGAGGTGGTAATAGATAGTCAGTTGAAATTTTAAATCGGATCTCAAGAAATTGTAAAAAATTTAGAAAGAAATTACATGTGAGATGGATGAATGAAATAAAATAAGTTTGCTACCATGAAGTGGATAATAGAAGCTAAAGACTGGAGAAACTGGATTAAACTTGGAGAAATCTTCATCCTGCAGTAGATTGATAACGGTTGAAAATGATGATGATGATGATTATGTAATCAACATATAGAATAGATTACCTCCAGGTGAGACATCTTAGATGCGTTGATATGTGTTGCCACTAGCTGTGAGCCTATGAGGATGTTTTTTCTATGTAACAAATTGATGTTATAAATACTATTACTGAACATTTATTTAAAAATAATAAGCAAATAGCAAACTTAAATTATATCCAAAATAATTTTTATTTAAATATATTGTAGTAACTGTAAAAATGTTTTTCTCATTGATTTATATTTCTGTTTATCTTAATGTTTTATTTACATATTTAAATTATGGATTAATAACAATTAATTACATTTAACTGTTAGCAATAGTGAGCAGATTAGTATATGCACACAAGGTTTTGAGAGATATTATTTTCATCTCTTCTGGTCTGACCAATGACAGTATTAGCATGGGAATCGAACCTGGACTCTTAGATTCTTGAATATTAAATTTTAAAGTAACACTCTAAACAACTTTCTTTATCATATAACCATATTTTCTCTTTCTTTATCATATAACTATATTGTTTCAAGGTATCTTTGGGAAGGGAACTTTCCATACATAAATTTTTTTTTTTTATTAGAATGGGTGTAAATACCAGCTTTGCTGTGTAAGCATGTAATTTATGATTAGTATTACGAAATAATTAAATATTTTTTAATCTGTGAACGTAGGAATTAAAAGATTTTTTTTTCATTATAAATAAACAGTATAATTCAAAGATTACAAGTCACAAAGTTAAATAAATAAACAATGAAAGTGAATTTAAAAAAAGAAATTGGCATTGCTTTCAATCTATATTGATAAATTTGCTACAAATATGTTTTTAGATGTTTATTTATACATCAATCCATATCTACCATATAATAAATAACGTAATTAAAGAAATGTGAATAAGTTTTTTGCTGTGTGTTGTTTTAGTCAGTAGTAAAATATCAAACTCTGGAATATGAGTCCTCAGACTGATTCTAGTCTCGGGATTTCGAGTGCTCGAATTTCTTATGAACTTTCGAGCAATAAAGCCATGGTTAATTTTATTTTACGGTAGTTTTAAGTACAGAAATATTATTGTATTTATTGTTAAATTTTTTTTTTCTAGTCATACTTCTGAAACGACACACTGGGACCATCCTAAAATGACTGAGCTAACACAAACATTGGCTGATCTTAATAATGTGCGATTTTCAGCTTATCGTACTGCCATGAAGTTGCGGACATTACAGAAAAAACTATGTTGTAAGTATAATGGCTGATTTTTTTTTTTTTTAATTTAATTATGAAAATCTACTTTAATATTATTTTATGTGACTTGTATTACTTAAGCAATTAATATAATTGCTAGAAGATACTATTATGCATTAATTGTTATTTCATTACATTCTATTTGAAGATTTTTTATTTTTCCATTTAAAATAACATATTTAAGATATTTGTTTATTTGATGTTTATAACCAGTATTAGCAGTGCATAGTTGAGTGAGTGGTAGAGTAGTTTCCTGGTGAGCACAAGTTACAATTGAATTATTCTACTTAGTAGTAAGGTATTTCTAAAAGAACAGTTCTTAAAAGCCATAATTAGTCATTCAGGAGAAAGAAAATTGAAGAGAAAAACATAGTAAGAGACAAAAAATGCTATTATCTGTATCATGGATGGTTATTATTTTACCATATTTCATAAAAGTAAGAAGGCATACAACATTTTAATAATGGATAAAATTATTGTAAGATGTCAAATTAGACTATTTGGATTAAATTAAGACTAATGGTGATCGTTTATACCCATTTTATAGTAAGAATATAGTATAGTAGCAAAATGTTTTTTCACACAATAGCGCCACCAAATGCAAGCTTTAGTAATCAATAGATGCTAGAAGGTTGTGCATCATAATCCCTATCAAGTGCTTTCCTATCTAAACTTTCATCAGTGATGAGATTTGGATCTGTGAGCAGTACAACTGGATCTTTGTATATAATTCACATCTTTCTAGCATCTATTGATTACTAGAGCTTGCACTAGGTGGCACTATTGGAAAAAAACTTTATAACTGTTATGTATTAGTAAAAAGGTATTAGATTATTTAGAAAAAGTATGAAGAGAGTAGGAGATATGCATTAAATGCAGATGAGTGGATGGCAAAGGATGCAATTCGAGGAGAAATGGGATGGTCAAGTTTTTATATGAGAGATGCAAAATGAAAATGTTTAGAAGATTTCAATTTGTGGATAGTAAGAGAATAGCCAAAATAGTATTTAATTGGGCTATGAGTAAAGGACAGGCAACAAGATGGGTGAGAAGGGTAGTGTATGCAGAAAATTTGAATAAAGACTTTATGTCGGTATACTTGTACAAAAGGTGGGATGATTTTGTTAGAAGGAATTGTTGAGTTTTATAGTGGCAAAGAATGGGATAGAAGAATGGATGCATTAATAAAAAATAGGGAGTTGGAGAGATGGAGAATCTATATGGAAAGTAAAAAAAATATATAGAAGTAAACAGAATATTTGGTGTGATTTAATTTACTATAATAGCAAGGAAAGTTGTTTATGTTTAAGGTTCGAACAGGATCATTAAGCAACAAAAGAATGTACACATAAATGGAGAAATGTGGGTGATTTAGTCTGCAATTTATGTAAGGAAGGCA
Source organism: Epiperipatus broadwayi (assembly GCA_028023455.1). Lineage (NCBI taxonomy): Eukaryota > Metazoa > Onychophora > Udeonychophora > Euonychophora > Peripatidae > Epiperipatus > Epiperipatus broadwayi. The sequence goes on from JAQFVV010000039.1 coordinate 3,373,239, forward strand.
TGGAAAATATTAGATATCTGTGAATTGAATGTAAATGCTTACAAGCAGAAAGGGTATATATAATGAAGTTGTGGAAGAATAAATATAAACAAAGTGATTATACTGAAAATGTGTTCTTGATTGTTATGCTGGATTTGAGAAAAGATATGGGGATCTAGTTATAAAGGTCATAGAATGGACAAAGATGGTGATGTAGAAATGGGATGGAGCAGGATAGAGAAGAATATGGGAAAAACTTAGAGTGGGGAATGAAAAGGGAAGGAAAGATGGCTAACAGGTTTTTCTGGGCACAGTGGCTGAGAGATTTCTGACTTCCATAAAGGAGAAGCCATATGGCATCATACCGCAACTGTTTTAAAAGTTTGTGTACGCACACAAAAAAGATGATGGTGGGATGTTGTAATGGTTTTAAGAATGTAATAATTAAGAAATTTAACTTAATTTAACTTCTTCTGAAATAGTATACAATTCAAATATATTTTTTCTTTATAATTTCTTTAAATATATATATTATTTGCAGTGGATTTATTAAATATGAATAACTGCGTGGATGCATTTGATCGTCATGGACTTCGCGCTCAAAATGACAAATTGATAGATGTGGTAGAAATGATCAACATTCTGATGACTATTTTTGAGCATCTTGTTGATGACTATCCTTCTTTAGTTAATGTCCCATTTTGTGTAGATTTAACATTAAATTGGTTACTCAATGTCTATGATACGTAAGTAGATTTCTTTTTTTAAATTTGTTTTTTTTTTTTTTACATTTTAGTTTATTTTAATTTTGTTGCTGTTTTTTGTTTTCTCCCATTATTACAGAGGTCGCAGTGGTCAAATTCGAGTTCTGTCTTTCAAAATTGGCTTAATTCTTCTTTGTAAAGGTCACTTAGAAGACAAATATAGATGTAAGACATTTATTTTAATCAATTTTAAATATTTTTACACAAAACATTTTAAAATTTTAGTTTTATTTTTTTTATTAAATAAGTAATTAATTTAGTTTTTATATTCACTAGAGGGAGCTTACCAATAGCTCCAAACAAGCTCCCGCTAGTGAACATTTTAATACAAGCTTTAAGCAAGTTATACAATTGGTTTCTTGTTTTATTAATTAGTATTTATATTGCATTAATCTTGTTATAATGTATGAAATCATTATACATTTTTTTAGTTATATACTTTTTATATATTGTTTTGATCATTTTAGTCAATCATATTCAGTCTGTAAAAAAAAAAAAACAAAGATGGGAAAATAAGATATATATTTTTTATTTAATTTTATAAATACTTCCATACGCAAGTTTTGATATCAAAGTGATATTGCAGTATTCCATTTGCTGTTGTTTTTTAAAAAATATTAATTTAGTTTAATTTTATATATAATATATGAGGGGACTTTTTGTTGATCACAATGAATCGGGTTTATAAAAATTACACAAATGATTGAGCAGGCAAACTTCCATAGAGCAAAATAAAATTGAGATACATATTTTTATCTATTTACATAGCAAAAAATTGGAGAAATCAGGAGGATTTGAACCCACCCTTATATATAAGTATATGAAATTTCTACTGATTGTTTCTTTTGACAGAATGGCTCAGATGGTTAGAGCATTCCCTTAAAAATTGATACTCAAGAATTTAAAGGTGTAAGTTTGACTCCTATGCTAATATTGTCACTAGTCAGGCCAGAAACATCTGAAGAAATGCAGAGAATACCACATGGAATATTGTGTAATCTACTAACCTGTATTATCTATTTATGGATTATTGTTTTTATTTGAAAAGTTTAAAACTTTCTAGACATTTAATGGTAGATAATGGAAATAGTCCAACATATCACACTTAATATACCATCATCATTAACTTTCAGGAAGATAGTTAAACAATGTAAGAATATTGTATTGTAACATAACTTTGCATGGTTTAGTAGTGTTGGAGGGATTGACTTGGAAGCTAAAGGTCTTCAAATTGCAGCTCAACTGTGCCACTTTTGGTGCTCAAACATTGTATGATTCTTTGAGTGACAAAGCATTTGATTTTTTTTTTTTTTCATATGTCATAGTATTGGCCGGGAGGTGAACCCGCTACAACCAACTTCTTGCTTGCAAGACGGCTACTCTGACCTCTCGGCTAACAACGCTTGACAGCATTTGATTACTTTTAGTTTAAAAACGTGAAAATATGAATTAAGTAAATATATGATTAAAGCATTATATATAAAAATAATAATAAGCACAAATTTTAAGCTGAAAGAAGAATACTTTCCTTATAATATTAATTTTAAGACTTTACATTATTATTGTCAGATTGTTTTATTTCTCTAAAAAAAAATGTTTTGCTTTTTAATATTACCTTTTGAGATAGAAATTAATAATAATGGTTTGTTTCAAATTTGAAAGCACCTTTAAAGGGATCTTTTTTTTTAACATTTCTAAGGCTGACCATTTATTTTATTTCAACGGCTGATAATAAAAATATGCAGTATTTTCAGTATTCAAGGATTTTATTTTGCTAGCAACATGTTTTTAACATTGTACACCTTTTTTACCTCTAGCAGTTTTTCTTTTTATGAATCCTGTATAGATACACTTTTATTTTCAATTAATCATTATCTATTTTATTTTAGATAAATCATAATTGAATCTGTATTTTCATTGAAGGATTATCACTTTTATTTGATGATTTTAACTTAAACTTCAGCTACTTAAATATTAATTTTTTAAAAAGTTTAGCGTATACATGATATAAAAAATGCAGTCTGTATTTAAATGTAAATATCACAATTATACTAACCACATAGCTATTATATTTTAAATCCATCACACTTTACTTTATTCATAAACTTATGCCTTGTGGAATGTTTTTTTTATTTGTATTCTATGAATATTCTTTTTATAGTTCACTTTTTAAGCTCAGATTCAATTAATGTTCTATAAATATCTTGAAAGTACATAAAGAAGAGATAATAATATCTTTAAACAAATTGTGCATTGATTTAATAGTCATTTGTCTAGCCTAAGTGTTTTAGATAACCCTCTATAAAGAAAATGAGGTAATGGGAGAAGATGTGACCTTTTTTTATATAAAAATCATTTTTATCTATGGCTAGAGAGTATTTCTATACAGTTGAGTTTAATCTTTAACTAATATTATACTATTATACATCAAGTATAAAATAAAATTTATTAATTAGTTTTATACATCTAACAATTTTAAAATGTAGAATATATAAGTATATCCCCACACATACATATCTTTTTTTACACAGATAGAAGATTATTGTTAGAACAACCAAATTTTTTAATAAAACATATACTAAGCAGAGAAAGAATTTAATATGTTTATTATAGCGAGAGACATTCTTTACTTAATAGTTATTTAGCTTTTGCTTTTTATTTACATTAAGTTTATTTAGTTTTCTTACGAACCATTTTCACTTAAATTTATTTCGTTTTTTACAACCATTTTTACTTCCACTAGTTTATTTATCTTTTGATAAAATTCAATTTTTAAAATTTTTTATCATTTTTTAACCCATTTTTTAATGGACAAGCTTTTTTCATTTCTAGAAAGTAAATTTGCATTTTTTCCCTGGGAAAATTATACAAACTTTTTTTTTAGGTTTAAAATTCATACATATTTATTTTCTAATATTTTAAATACAAAAAAATTCAAAAGATGGTGGAAAATTGAATACATGTCTGTCAAAGCATCTTAAGCCTGGTGATGGTCCATATATTTTTCACCCTCAAACTTTATTACTTTGAAAATATTCATATCTAAAAACTTGATTTTTGAAAAGTTTATATTAATTTAGTATTTTAATAATTATTAAAAATTAAAAATAATTTATTACATATTTATTTTTACATAAATGTTTTATTTTTAAATATAAAAGAATATTTTTTTTGAATATTTTACTATAGAGGTACAGCGTGGAAACATACCTGTCTAGAAGTGAGGTTGCTCAGCAAATTGTTATAACATTTAGCATATTGAAAAGTATAAAAAAATTTTAAACTTTTAAAGATAAATTGATAGATTTAATAGTTATTAAAAATAATTCATTCAGATTTTAAAACAAATTAAGCAAAGAAGATTTAGTTCATCTTGCAAATTGAATCACTCTGTGAGATTTGATGACATGACAGCATTTATTAATTCTAATTTTTAAAATAATTCCAAAAATCAAATATATTTTTAAATTTTTTTTTTTTAAAAAAAATATCTAATGAACGATCAAATTTATTATATTCTGATAAATAATAATGTTTTAATATCTAAGTGAAAGTTGAAAGGTTAAATCTAGTGGGAACAAAGAAATCTATAGAATATTAGTGGGACAATGAGAGTTAATACTAATTAATATCTGATACTGATCTCAAGGTTCATATAAGTTGACAGTGAAACTCTAAAATTGTATCCTACAATAAATGTATTTGAAAGTCACAGTTATTGGAAAACTAACACTTGTATTAGATAACCAAATGATATCATTTAGTTGTAGTACTCTTTTATCTTATTTTACGTAATGAATAATTTAATATAGAAATTTTTACTTCGTAAAGCTATTGAAAATTAATGGATTCATGATGATGTTAAATAAACTCCTGAAACTACTATGTGATTCTTTATTTATTTTTGTACTAATTTGCATTTATTTATTTCTATTAGAGAAAGCCAGTTAGAAACTTTGAGGTAGCATAATATATGAGGGGAAAAGTTATACAAAGGGCCCAGTTTAACATCAATCCCATTCTTCCTCCCATTAAAAAAAATCAGAATTTCTCCTGACACTTGTAACATTTTAAGCTATTTTGCCTTGGGGATTTATTATTTGCTTATGATGTCTTCTTAAAAATACCTAATGATAAATGTTATCGTCATTATTTTTATAATACTGTTTTGTAGATTATACTAAATCCATAACTATTAATCAAGCTCATGAATTTAAGAATTATATTGAATAACCAAATGGTCTTTCATTCTTTTCTCCTTTTTTTTTATTCAACTCATTACTAATGTCATCAAAAGAGTATGTCAGATGAATAGAAATGTGTATATTCAAATTTTTAAACTAATAAGTTGATTTATATAATTAATGCACGTTCAGGTAACAAAAAGAGATAGAAAACACAATATATGGGTAAGAGAATAAACAGATGTTACTGACCTATTGAAAAAATTAAAAGACTAAAGTGGAGTTGGGCTGACATATTGCTAGAAGAAATGATAATAGGTGGACAACTGAAATTTTAAACTGGATTCCAAGAGATTGCAAAAGACCCAGAAAGAGACCATATGTGAGATGATGGATGAAATAAGAAAGTGTGCAGGGTGATGGAAGAAGAGAAGCTAAAGATCAAAGAAGATGGATTGAACTTGGAGAGACTTTCAACCTGATGGATTGATAATGGTTGTTGATGATGATATATTAATGAAAACATAGTTTAATATATATTTTTTATGTTAAAATTCCATTACTAAATAATGTATGTCTATAGATCCTTTATATAAGAGTTGTATAGTGAAATTCCTGACTTACAAAAGAAAATTAAATTGTTACATTTTGATATACAAGTGTCAAACTTACTCCATCCTTACTTTGACACAATCCATCTATAAATACGATAATGATTATCATTAATCACTCATTAAACAACAGATTATCTCTAGCTTAGATATAAACTTTAAACCTCTGTTAACGATTAATATATACGATTTTTAATTAAACACACATACGGTTATTCATATTGTCTTTCCCATGTGTAATATCTTTTATAAATGTATTAAATAACCACACTACCACATTCTGTTGAAAACATATGGTTAAAAATATAATAAAAGGCATATTTTCCTCAAGATGTTTATGCTGAACACACTATCAGTGCCATGCAACCACATATATATAAAAGATGGTAACTAGGTCAACCGATGGATGTATTAGCATGAAATCCATCTTAGGAATCATTGCCTTTTTTACTTTAATCATTTTTTCAAAAGAATGTGTATAGTATGAAGGTTCATATGGCTTATTATTAATGATTATGCTTATGAAACTGTCTTTGCTAATATAACACTAATACAAGGGTACGATCTAATCATCATCATCAACCATTATCAATCCACTGAGGATAAGGTCTGCCAAGTTCAATCCATTTTTCGATCTCTAATCTTCTTTTACATCACCCCTGACACTTTTTTATTTCATCATCAATCTCACATATGGTCTCTCTGGTATTTCACAATCTCTTGGAATTTAGTTTAAGATTTTAATTCTCCATCTATTACTCTTCTAGCTATATATTTATTCCAACTCCACTTCAGCCTTAATTTTTAACAATGTCAGTAACATATTTTCAATTTTTTTATTCTAATATCTCTCCATACTTTTTTGTATCTGAGTCTTTTATTCTTCTATAAGAGTCCAAGTCTAGATCCATAAGTAAGAATTAGTAAAACACCTTTATTAAAAACCTTTCACACACATAGGCATATTTTTTTAATATTATTTCTACCAAAAGCATTCAAACCAAGTTTAATTCTATATTAATTTCACTTTATATTTCAACTGTAATAATAACTAACAGGATATTGTAGTTTTAACTTTTCTAATAATCAATCTTTATTTTCCATCTTTAAAAGTCTGTTGAACATTACTTTAGTCTTTTTAATATTTACATTTAGTCCTACTTTCTTACTTTCATCTGATAACTCTTGCAACATTTCCTGAAACTCTGAAGATTGTTTTCAAAAATAACTACACTATCTGCAAAATCTAAATGGATTTAAATAATCACTATTTACTTTTACTCTTTAGCTTCCCATTTTAATCCACAAAATACTTCTTGCAGCACTGCTGTAAAAAGTTTTGGAGATATGAAGTCACCCTGTTTTACACCCTTCCCAACGTTAACCTATTAGTATCATTATGTAATCTAATTGTTGCTGTTGCATTTTTATAAATATTTTTTAGAATATCACAATGGCTCTATCGAATGCTTTAATCACTGAAGAAATGTTTATAGAATCAAATGCCTTTTAATAATCTACAAATCCAAAGCATAATGGCAACTCAAATTCATTGGTCCTTTCTACAACTTCTCTTAATACTTGGATATGATCTACTGTACTAAACCACTTTTACATCTACCTTGTTCTTTTGATTGGTTGAAATTCAAAGTTCTCTGTAGACAATCTAATGTATATTTTGATTTAAATATCATTCTATGAGAGATCCAATCTCATAAGTTAAAAACTCCCTGTACATATAAATTATTTTTTGTAAATATCTAATTGAATATCTAATTGATATATAAAACATATTTATTAATGTATATCCAAATAGAAATGATGTAAAAAATAAAATGTTAAGTTTTAAAGTTAATTTATCTATACTATTAACAAAAAGTCTAAATGTTTCAGTTTCATTATTACCTCAACATTCATTTTTTATTACAAATGCAATGGTTTTTCTAATTATAGTTATGTAATATTTATTGTTATACTTACTGTAAACATAAGTATTGCATTTATGAAGCATAGTGTACTATTGTAGTTAAACCATTAAGCATCACATGATCACCATCTCTTATATGAGCACTACTGTATGGAGAGTTTTTCATTTGTTTACTATTGTAATTACCATATGCCTGTGGACTCACAGTCCTATGGTATGGTTTAGTTACAGTTTAAATATTTAATAAAAATTAGAAATTTATAAATTTGAATTCATGAACAAAACTACCTGTAGAAACACTATTGTAAATCATCTCTATTAACCATACCCTCCTTTTGCAAACTCATGTGTGCTTACTAATGTCTTTTTTGTAAGTACATTATTCAATTATTATTTTTTTAGTCTTGCTGATGTTTTAATCTATACAATTTTTAAAATTATATATATGTATATGAAATAGAACTTGTTGCATAAAACTAATTGAAATATGAGAAACACCTAACCTTCAGCAACAAAGTCTGCATTCAAACTAGGACTGCTGAAGTAATTTACGTTAATGTTTTTTGATATTAGATACATGTTAAACATGTATATTTAATATCTATAAATAAACATTGAATATATATGAAATGATACAGAAGGAAATTAACTTTTCTGTTATGTGCTGTCCGTTAATGTATAAATCTCCACACAGTCACCCATCAGCAAGAATTTTAAAGACACAAGTGAATCACTTATGTTGAGAGCATATTCATACATAAGCAAACTCTTTCTGACTGGGCTTATCTCAAGGGTGGCTCAAGCCCTGAGGTAAACATAGTCAGAAAGGGCTGGCTTATATATGAATATGCTCCAAATACAAGTGTGTTTTTAAAATTCTTGCTGATGGGCGATTGCATGGAGATTTATACATTAATAAACAGCCTAAGTTGGAAAGGTTAATTACATTCTGCATCATTAAACATATATATTGCATAGTTTTTTTATTATCTATGGTATCAGTTATCCAAGGCAAGGCTTGAAATAAAGACATTGGATAAGAGGGTGACTATTGGAATTATTTTTAATGAAAAATTTAATATTTTCAGTTTATAGCTACTATGCTTATGATCAACTTTCTATTGCTTAAATGTCTTTTTCAATTCATTTATGCACAATAAATACAATTAGGTATAGAAATAAGAGAGTCTATTTATGGAGTGGTGAGATTATTTTTATTAGCATTAGCATATTGTCTAATAATTTCCCTTAAAGTAAAGTGAACCATCGTATATATCTTTTTATGTTTGGTAAATATTTAGTTATCATTATTTGTAAAATTATTTTTAGGCTAAAATTCAAGTATGATGTAAAAGCTATATAACTTTTAAATTCTAATCTTTAGTTTTGGTATGATCTATTTTATAATTTACTTGAAATTGTTGTTTTAACTATGCGTTATTTTTTTAAACAGATATTTTCCGTTTGATAGCTGATACCAATGGCTTTGCAGATCAGCGTAGATTAGGCTTATTATTACACGATTGCATACAGGTAATATTTGTCAGTTTTATTAATTTTCATTAAGTAATGTATAAATAGTTGTACTATTTTTCATGAATGAGCGCACATTAAAGTGTATTTTGTTTCCATGTCTTTAAGTATATATTGTGATGTGAAATCTTGCATGTATATATAATTTAGGAAGACATTGTAGGTAGAATTTTATATTTTATTTGTTATCATATTAATTGCAAGGTAGTATTTAAATAAATTCTACATACACATTTTTCATTTACACCATGAGGGTCTATTTTATGAGGGTTTATTTTGATTTAAAAAATATCTAGATAAGAATTTTTTATGGAGAAATATTGAGATAACATATTACTGCAAACCATAATAACCTGCTTATTTTCTTTTTTATTTACAATATTTATTAACAGTGTTTATTTTTATTTATGGATAAATAAACAAATTATGTATTCTAATTGGATGATTTATAATACTTAGAAAGAATATATGATTTTTAAAATAAAAAATAAGATTCTAGACTATTCTGATTTGTAATGCAGCTGATGAAGGAAGTTTCATTGAAACTGTTACTGTAGGCTTGATATTATCATAGTTAAAATTTGGTTCTTATATATTTCTTGTACCTTAGTTAAATAATGAACAAATAGAGGGCGCTTAAATGCTTTTATTCATAACTATTTGGGAATCATCTTAATGAATGAGAGAAATTACTTAGATGAATGGGAGAAAAAATTGATAAATAAAACAAAGAAAAGAAAGGGACTGATAAAGAAATTAACAATGTTTTCATATAATAAATATGATGTAGCTAGGGAGTGGTAATAGCAGGGTTAACTTATGGTAACAATGCCTTGTGGGTTAGTAAAGGGATGTTATATTACTTGTAAAGAGTACAAAAAGAAGTAGGAAGACATGCATTAGATGCAGATGTGTCATCAGCAAAGGAGACAATTCAAGGAGAAATGGGATGGTCAAGTTTTATATGACAAATGCAAAAAATAAAATGAAAATGTTCAGTAGATTGCAATTTATGGATTACAAGAGAATAGCCAAAATAGTATTTAATTAGGTTATGAGTAAAGAATAAGATGGATGAGAATGAGAAAGGTAATATGGTATGCAGAAGATTTGGATAAAGACTTTATGTCACTATACTTATACACAAAGTGGGTTGATTGTGTTAGGATAATTGTTGAGTGTTATAGTGGCAAGGAATGGGATAGAAGAATAGACGCATTAATAAAAAATAGGGAGTTGGAGAGATGGAGAATTAGTATGGAAAGTAAAAAGTTTAAATATATATAGAAATAAACAGAATATTGGATGCAAGTTAGTTTATGATAATAGCAAGGAAAGTAGTTTACTGTTTATGGCTCGAACATGGTCATTAGCAATAAGGGAATATACACATAAATGGAGAAATGTGGGTGATTTATTCTGCAAGTTATGTAAAAAAAGCATAGAAAATTTTAGGCATCTGTTAATTGAATGTAAATGTTTGCAAGCAGAAAGAATGCAAATAATGAAGTTGTGGGAGAATAAATATAAACAAAGTGATTATACAGGTAGCGGGTTCTTGGTTTTTATGCTGGGTTTGGAAAAAGATAAGGCAGATTTAGATACAAAGGTCATACAATGTACAAAGACAATGTTGTGGAAATGGGAGAGAGCAGGATAGAGAAGAACATGGCAAAAACTTAGGGTGAGGAATCAGAAGGGAAGGGAAGGTGGCTAACAGGTCTCTCTTGATGTAATGGCTGAGATTCATGATTCCGAGAAAGGAGAAGCCATATCTCATCGCAACAAGTAAATAAGTGAGGTAATTAAATAATTGTCAATGTTGTTTAATGTAATATTAAAGTAGTGAACTCATAGGTTGATGTTTCTTAGCAGAGGAAAATCAAAGAACAATCTCAATTGTGTTTTCATTTGGGATATTTTGATTGTCACATGACATCTTAAGCAAATTTATTTGTTTTAACTTGGGCAAATGTGATATGTTCAGAACTGCATAGTGTATAAATAATTGTCTCTTCTAGTGATTTTTAATGATCACATAAATAATTTTATAATTTATCAAATATGTAACATTAGAATATAAAGCCATTCACCGAATAAACAAATCTGAATACCTTATTAAGATCATTCATCAGGAAGATTCCTAAAGAGTTATTTAAATGATTTTACAAACACTGCTGACCTTTTGTTATATTGATGTCAATTTAGTTTATCAAATTAAAACTCATTTTTTATCTGACAAAATAGATTGGTACTGATATGTACAAAAGGTGGGCGTTCTTTACGAATCTTGCTTGTGTATTATATTAATACTATTTTCAATTCTTTTGTTCCATGAATGGGTTTATGGTTTCCACTTGTACAATTATCCAGAGAAATGCATTTTGTTTGTGCAATGATCGGAAGAGGAAGATCAAAGAGGTGGTTCTTTGCTAATAACACCCATGTTATGAATAAAAAAGAATTTGGTTTTGCTTTGTCCAAAAAGTGGAACATGTAAATTTATAAATTGGCATAATGCCTGCTGCATTGATATTTTAATCTCACTACAAACTTTAACCGTGAATTGGGCCAACTAGGCCGAAAGCATGTTTAGTTATATATTGAAAGTTTAAAACAAAATAATCTTTTCTTTACGAGTGGGTAATACGCTTATTGGGCAATAGGCTTATAATAGAATTACAATTTAATAGAAGAAAGGAAGGTAAATAATTGTAGAAATACATAAACTGATTTGTTTATTTACAAATAAATAAAGAATTTTTATAAATAAATAGATGGTTTGTTTTTTCCCCCTAATGTGAATCATTTTGAAATATTCAGTGACAATGTTATTCTCCGTTACGTGTGGCATTTGATGCAATTCTTTGTTTATTTTTCATTTTTGTGAATAGGTATGTAGTTTACTGAAGCCAACATTATTGTACTTGATTATTTTTTTATGTTTATGTATAAATATTTGATCTTCTAATACATTGTTCATTAATATATGTATATTGTGTATATATATAAATGTAAATGATAAAAAGATTTTCTTAAAAGAAAAAAAATAAAGATTGATTATGATAAATTAGAAGGTAACAGCTACAAATAACTACAGATGGAAACATAATTGATGAAATTAATCATAGAATTAAATTTGATTGAAGTGCTTTTAGTAGAAATAATATCAAACGGAAATATCCCTATATGTTTGAAAAGGAGTGTTTTTAATAAATATGGTTTACCAATTCTTACTTATGGATTTGAGACTTGGACACTTAATAGAAGAGCAAATATAGTCTTCAGACCACTCAATGAAATATGGAGAGATGTATGTTAGAAGTAGCAAGAAATTTAAAATGAAATACATGAGAAAACAAGCAGGCATTACTGGCATCACTGAAAGAATTAGGAAACTCAGGTAGAATTAGGCTGGACATGTTGCTAGAAGAAATGATAATAGATGGTCAGTTGAAATATCCAAGAGATTGTAAAAGATCTAGAAACAGACCACATCTGAGATGGGTCGATGAACTAAAAAAAGTGTGTTGGGGTGAGGCAGAGAAGAGAGACCAGAGCTCAAATAAGCTAGATTGAACTTGGAGAGACCTTCATCTTGCAGTGGATCAAGAATGGTTGCAAATGATGGTGATATATTAATGAGATAACTTGCCATTAATTATGATCGGTAGTCATTCACGAATTATCACATTGTCAGCAACCTCTTCTATAAAGCTTTTTCAAATCTGTGAATAACATAGAAGGTATCAGTGGAACATTAGTTGGTAGCACTATTATATCGACACAACCAGACTGGTTTCTGGCTCATTGACTTTCTTGAGTAAAGCTTTGAATTCATTGTACCTTATCATGCAACAGTCATTTTCCTCTTTTGTATATTATTAAACCAATGGCCATAAATTTGACAATGGTTGAAGCTTTGAATCCAGACCAATCGGCTTGCATAATTATATAAATCTGGCACTAGATCAATAATTATTTGTTTTAGTACCTTTAGTCCTATGTTACTTGTAGGTATTTGTCTAATGGTTTGTGATGATGGAATTTTAGTATTATTTATTGACTACGGCAAAGTAGTTCAGTTAATTAAAAGGTTATTATAATACATTAAAGATCAGCCTTTCAAGCTATTGTGCATGCGCTTTTTACGAGTGGTAATAATAAATGAATACTTTCATTCCCAACACAAGATATAGTATTTATGAAAGAATAAAATGAATCCACTTATTCTTTCGAACCCAAATGCTTTCATTTCCAGTACTTAAGATTTGCCCATATATAAGCATTTGGGTTTGAAAGAATAAGTGGATTCATTTTATTCTTTCATAAATACTATATCTTGTGTTGGGAATGAAAGTATTCATTTATTATTAACACTCGTAAAAAGCACATGCACAATAGCTTGAACGGCTGATCTTTAATGTATTACAATTTATAAACATGGTGCTATATAAAAATAAAAATAAATGCTTATTTAAAAGGTTATTGTAAAATTCAGTATTCATGAATCTGAAGGTCTGGGTTTGAATCCCATGCTAACATATTCACTAATCAGGCCAGCAACAACACAAAGAAGAGAGTAGAGTCATACCACTCAAAATGTTGTGTTACATATTAACCTGTGTGCTATTACTTACAGTTGAATGGATTTGAAAAGTTTAAATAAAGTTTCAAATTTTTCCAAAGATATTCAGTGGTTAAAATTAGATGATGGAAATAATCCAACAAATAATTAATACTAATTGTCGGTACTTTCAATTTTTTCACTAGAATGATATATATATATATATTACTAAAATATCCCACATCTTTTTCTGTTTACGTTTAATATATACTTTTAGAAATAGTGATGCAGTCTAAAATATCCCAAACTAGTGGAAATAAATATAATAGCATCCATCCTCTGATTTTTAAAAACTTCTAGAGTTAAAGTCAATTGCATGCCTAAAACGATATGTTAATCATAAACAGCGGAAAGTTATTGTTATTTGTTAATAATCAATGTTTTGAATATAGCTGTTGTTTTTCTTTATTTACTATTTATTGTTTAGAATCTGTTTTCTAGAAATATGCTTGCAATTATCAATAAAAAAAATCAAAACCTTATTGATGAAATCATCATCATTGTCATGTAAACTTGTTGGCTGAGATAATTCATCATTTGCAGTCAGTAAATTAGCAAATAATGTAAGGTTTGCCAAAGAAATAAGATGCCTTGGTTGAATCGTTAGAGTCTTTTGCAGATAAATTGCTAATGTTTTGTTATCTAACAAATGTTAAGATGATCGTGTTGATTATTTTTTAAAAATCATGAAAAGTTAGCAATGAGCATCATGAAAGATCATATTCTGACATAATTTAATTAAATGCAACTCAGTGTATAGTCATAAATGTGTGTCAGTGTACCATATGCATTTAATGTCTCTTTTCAATTATTATTATACGTTACTGCAGCTCAATTTCAGCTATTTTCTATTAAACCATTATTACTGACTGAGTATGCCCTGTGTCATTTAGTGCAGTAGTAAAATGTCAGGCTCTGGAAACATAGGGTCTCTAGGATAGATTATGGTGCTGGAATTTCCGGAACTTGAACTTCCTAGAATTCTTGAGCAATTAAACCATTCGAATATTGTGCCCTGTGCAGTTGGGCGCAGTGGTAAAGTGTCAGATTCTGGAATATGGGATCCCTAGGATAGATTATGGTGCTGGAGTTTCCGGAACTTGAACTTTTTAGAATTCTCAAGAATTCCTTAGAATATTTTGCCATATGCAGTTTAGCACAGTGGTAAAGTATCAGATTCTGGGAACATGGGGTCCCTAGGATCAATTATGGTGCTCGCACTGGAAGTGCCAGATTCTGGAAATATGGGGTCCCTATGATAGGTTATGGTGCTGGAATTTCCGGAACTTGAACTTCTTAGAATTCTCAAGCAATTAAACCTTAGAATATTTTGCCATATGCAGTTTAGCACAGTGATAAAGTGTCAGATTCTGGGAACATGGGGTCCCTAGGATCGATTATGGTGCTCGCACTGCCAGTGCTCAAACCTTTTAGAGTTCTCAAGCAATTAAACCCTTTTAATATTTTGCCCTGTGTAATTTAGCACAATGGTGTCAGACTGCAATATAGAATCCTGGGATTGGTTCTGGTGCTGGCACTTTCAGAACTTGAATTTCTTATAAATACAAAAGCAGTAAAGCCATTCAAACGTGCACTGACTGAATATGAAAAAGTTTTGAATAATACAGGTACATACTATTTGAAGTCAAGCACTAAATTTATATGGTACTATTAACTTTTCATATAAATTTTATATATCTGTGATTCATAGCTCTGTCTAAATTTTATCAAATCTTGAAAAAAAAAATGTCAGTCTTGTCAATTTTTGTATGACAGGAAAATATTTAGTTTCTGATGAAATAGCACGTAACAAAGCTAAATATAAAGATAAGAAGATGTCATTGTTATTTTAAATGACGAAAACATAAATTATTAATAAATGAAATCATGACCTTTGAACTTAAATGTTATGATGTAAAGATCACTGTTTGTAAGAAACGAGTTATTAATTCTCATGTTGCTTTTTTTTATACTATGAACTAAATTCAGCGTTGAAGTTAAATGTATCTTTCCGAATAAAATACTTTTGAAAATAAATCCTGTTGAGTTCACTGACATTAAATTTGAAACAAATGTTTTGGGGAGGATAGAAAAAAACTGTCAGTCTATAACTTTTTAAACAAAAAAAAAAAGATAAATAAATTAGTTAAATAAACACAGCTAAGAAAAAAAGTGTCACTGCTTACTATCTTATAATAACATGATTTTATTCTAAGTCTGTTTTTTATGGAAAATGTTGACTACTTATTTGCATTTAACGTATATATACATTGTCAGTGGAATGATGTTATGTACAGTTTAGCCAGTTTCAAAAACTCTGGTTGATTCCCAGCTGAATAGAATAAGGCAACTCAATTAAGTGAAAAGCATTGTGTTAAAAATCCCTTTGTATCATTCAACATTTCAGCCATATATTCTTATTTTATTGTTCTGTCTTCTCCTTTATCTTCTATATGTCGATTATTAAGAAATAAAATTAACAACTTTCTTTTACACTTTATTCAGTGCAAACATTATTTCTACAAATAATTTTTATTTCTTTTCTTACAAATTTTGACTGGCCAGCAATCATCATCAGAAAATAATCATATATATTTAAATATTGTGTAGCCCTGAGGAAGACTGCTGGGTAATCGAAACTGTGTATTCAAATATATTGAAATTCTGTTGAAGACTGCAGGACAGTCAAACTCGTATATTTAAATATTTTGTAATTCTGATGAAGGCTGCTGGACAGCTAGGCAATCACAACTGTGTATTTAAGTATTTTGTAATTCTGATGAAGACTGCTGGGCAGTTGAAACTGTGTATTTAAATATTTTGTAATTCTGATGAAGACTGCTAGGCAGTTGAAACTGTGCATTTAAATTTTTGTAATTCTTATGAAAATTTCTGGACAGTCAAAACTTAAATATTTGTAATTCTGATGAAAACTGCTGGACAGTTGAAAGTGTGTATTAAAATATTTGTAATTGTGATGAAGACTGCTGGATAGTCAAAACTGTGTATTTAAATATTTTGTAATTCTGATGAAGACTGCTGGACAGTGAAACTGTGCATTTAAATACTTCTAATTGTGATGTGCCAGGCAGCCAAAATTGTAAGTAAAGAAATAAAATTACTTATAGAAACCATATGTTTACATTGAATAAAGTATAAAAAAAAGTTGTTAATTTTAACATTTCTATCTTCTGAGTAAGTAATTTTATGATTATTATAGTGATCAGTTATTGGCATCTGATCATGCAATTTTTTTATGATGTTATTTTTGTCTTTTAATAGAAAAATTATAACAGACTTTATTTTTAGTTAATTCTGAATGTAATTCCATGAAATTACCAATAACAGTTCTTGTCAAAATAAAATCTTAACACTATTTAATTATATATATAATGAAATTTTTTTAGCATTAATGCCATTGGGTATGATCTGAGAAATACAAGCAAATTTTTTCTTTAAATATTATTACATATATCAGTTGCATGCATTCAAGGTCATAAATAACTATACATTTGAATGTGACTAATACTAAACCATAACATTTGAGCAGTCAGTTTGGTTATAGTATATGTTTCATAAGAATGTGTGATGTTTGTAGTAAATTATAACTGAGAGCTACTGTGACCTATAAAGTCATCATTAATTTAGTTGTGAAAATAATTTCTACATCATAAATGAAATCTACGTATTTTATTGTATTAAATAAATATAAATTTGTAGTTCTTTTAATTTTTTTTTTTGCATTTCTCTAAAACTGCTTCTCTAATGAAATGCGTAAAAATCATACAATCATCTTCAAAAAACAGTAAATTATAAATTAAATTAATCTTTTTTAAGCAACATTCTTTTACATATTTTTATTTAATTAGTTGTAATTTTTTTTTTAAGTTTCTGTACTTCATTTTGCCTTACAGTAGACACACTTTCAACAAATTGGCCAAAATCATTCATCCAAGAAGGCTAGGAAATACTGGTATTTCATCTGTCCTTAGCTTTCGGAAGTATGTACTTATTTGAAACAAAAAATAATACAATTAAAGATGCATTGGAAGGTTTTTATAAGTTGAGGCTGGTCTTAGGTTCGAACCCTATAACCCCAAAATTGTGTGCACTGAAACTAACGACAAAAGGAAGATAAAAGAAGCGTATTTTATCATCAACGACAATAACACAATTAATAGATACGACACATGGTTTGATATCTTTAGAAAATGGACCAGCTGATTAATTTACATATACATTTGCATATATTATCATTTAATAATATCACAACAACTATTACTATTTTGGCTATGATTATGAGGGATAACACCTTGAAAGCACTTAGCCTGGATTAACTCATTTTGATTGTTGGCTGTTAACAGCTTCTTTAACCAGCGATTTAAAGCACTTGTATATACTATTACGATTATTGGAGAAGTAAACAAAATTATTGTTAACATTCCTAAAGGACTTAACATTATGAAAAAAAAAAAAAACTCACTATGAAATTTGCAGTCTATGTAGAGCAATAGATTAGAGAAAGAACATTTCTAAATCATTCTTTCTCATAAGCATTAAAAGAAAAACCTAAAATAAACCTAATAAAAATAATTTTAAACAGATACAACAACAACAAAAAAAGAAAATTGAAATTGTTTAATAAAATCAGATTTAAATCCATCAAATTATTTTTAATTCATTACATAAGCTTTGCATAAATTAGTTAATAAGAACTTAATTCTTAAACAATCTTCATGTAATTTTTCATATTCAGAATTTTTTTCTGTACATTATATTAGTAGTTTGGTACTTAGATATTAGTCTAGCGATGATAAAAGTCCATGGCACAAGCAAATGTGTATATAAAGACCTAATTAAACATGTTTATAATCGTCTAAAAAGGATATGATTTTTTTTTCCCCACATGTGTCATAGCATCAGCCGGGAAGCGAACCCGCTAACCCGGGACAACTGCTTGTAAAGCAGCTATCGCTGACCTCTCGACCACCAATGCTTGACAAGGATATGAATTTTTTATGTCAATATTAGATAATATTACAATAAGGAGAAAGTTATAAGTGAAAATACAGCCATTATATGATACTTTATTTCCACAGTTCGGACAAACAATGGAAATGTTTCAATCAGGATTGTCAAAAGACAGTAGCCATTTGTAATGGAACATGGTTGGAAATAAGAAAGTTTAGTCCGCTGCAGTGAAGCTAAAAAACAACACTTTAGAAATGCATGTTTGTTTCATTACCAGTAAATAAAATTATAGGTGGCGTTGTTCGAAATAAATAATGCCAGACTAATACATATATGAAATCTCACCACCAGGCTAATATGTAAGTACCAGTAGTTTTAAATTAGATAATATTTTAAAGTGGTATATTATTTATCAAAAAAATATATACCTTCATCAAATTCAATGTCTGAAACATCATTCAATCGGAACAATGAAAGAAATTGCATACAAATTTATTCTTGCGTATCATGCCGAAAGGTCAATTTTACCAATTATTTTTAGAGAAAAACGCTACATACGTATATAACATAAAATTTGTACAGAAACAACACATTACATAATCAACTGCATCACATGACCTTAACTTACACATTGATATTCATTAGCAAATTATATTCTCACTATAGTTGTGCTATCTAGTGTAAACAATAGATGCCAGATGGTAATGCTTAATAAATCCTTCTCTCATGCTATCTTATTCAATATTCCCAGACTAGTATCTAGCTTATGAGTTTCATCAGTGAGGAGCCATAAGCTAGAAACTTGTCTAGTGATAATAGATAGGACAGCACTGGATGAAGAGTTAGTAAGCATTTCCACTGAGGATCTGTTGATTACTAAAGCTTACGCTAGATGACACAATTGTAGTGAAAATAAAGGAAATTTACTAACATAAAATTTGCTGAGAGCACCAACTCCAGTTTTGTATTTTCATGAATTTATTCTTTTTTGTATATATTTTAGAAGCCAATATTATTAGATGAAGGGATTGTCTAATATTTTTAATGCAAGATATTTTATTCATTATATATATATAAATACTTTTTGGTCTAAAATTTCAGATCCCTAGACAGCTGGGAGAAGTTGCTTCATTTGGTGGAAGCAATATTGAACCAAGTGTCCGTAGCTGCTTTGAAAAAGTAAGGCATTTTATATGTCATTGTTGTTGTTTTTTGTTTTGTTTTTTATTTAGTGAGTTTTAGGTGCTGCTCTTAAAAATTGTTTTCAGTGGTCTATTTCATGATATATCATTATATATATATATATATATATATATATATATATATATATATATATAAGTTATCATTTTCTTTCAATGTATGCTGATTTAATAATATTCCCATGCAGTTAGGCTAATTTTTAACTTGAATGTAAATTATTTTGTTGAAAAATATTATTATAATTATTTACAAATCTTCACTTGGAAAAAGTCTATTATAACACATTATGTGGTTTTAAATTTTATAATTTTGCTTATTTATTATTTTATTTGCAGGCTAATAATACCCCTGAAATTCAGGCACCTAACTTTTTGGACTGGATGTCATGTGACCCACAGTCTATGGTCTGGTTGCCTGTGTTGCATCGTATGGCTGCTGCAGAAACCGCTAAGCATCAGGCAAAGTGCAATATTTGCAAGGAATGTCCCATTGTAGGTTTTAGGTATGTAACAATTGTTAATATTGGATTTATTTTCTATGATTTAATCAGTTTCCAAACCATTATGTTCAATGTTGGATTTTTTGTCTTTGTTCATAATCATGTTGTGTGTGTGTGCATGTGATGACAGTAAAATTGAGCACTTCTATCTTATAAATATATAATACTTCAAGATTAAGATTTATGCTACTGTTATAATAAGTAATTGAAATGTTCTCTAGCCAAAACATAAGACCACAGAGAAACCTGTTTTTTCTTATTACTACATTTTCTTATAGAGAAGAATGTCTGAAACTGTTGGATTAGAAAGAATAAAATTTGGTTTCTACTGTATTTTAATTAATTTGTTGTTGTTTATTGATGGACCATTTCTACTAACACTTTTGATTCAAACTTGACGTAAACAAAATTGAGGTCCTTACCCTATAATTGTTTTGGGTGGACCTCACTTAATTATGACCTAAATTTGGTCAAATGTATGTTTGATTTTCCAATTATGTTGATTCACAATGTAAGTTTTGTCATTGATTGTTCATATTGTTCTTCATATCCTGGAGGGTTTGTATTGTGAGCCAATATAGTCTTTACTAGTTATGTATAATGTAATGCTATGTTATTTAAATTTGTCAGTCATTATACATTTAGTATAATATGCATTCATTCTTTAAATTGCACATGTTGTAGCTTGGTTTGTCTAGCCTTTGTAACTCTAGATAAACTTTATATATTAAATTGTTATCTTCGTAGGCTTTATTTGAAGAGCCACCACAGTCTTCACAAGTTATTTTTATGTAATGCCATTTTGGTTAATCTTATTAACCATTCTTTATTTAATGTAATATGTTTCAATTCCTTGTAAATTATACACGCAATTCGTCTATGCTTTGTAAATCTGGATTAACTATTTGCACTATACTCAATTAAGATTGTATTTCAGTATAACCTTCTGCATTCCATTTATAGTGTAAATAAAGTTTATTTTGAAAGATAAATATTTAAATTAATCACAAAATTTATTTGAAAGATATTTCAAATTAATTGATATCACTAATTGACGTGTCTGAAATTTTTCTTAATTTAAACACTGTCAACAATGATTCATTAGAAGAGCTCAATTATTAGTGCATTCTCCAGCCAAACCACCATAGAATTCAAATTCAATTATTGATTTTTTTTATCCAGATACTTCAATCCAGTTAGGAACTTAATTTATAAATCTGTAAATGAGTGTCTAATTATTAGTAGTTGTATGATAAAGGCAAATTCACCCCTGGAAGTTAATTATTCTGATGAATTAGTGGCAGCACTTTTATTATTTCCCTGTGGAGGGAATGCTGAAGAGGCCTTTGTTTAACAGTGACTATTTTCTGGTCTTTAAAGTTTCTATATATAGAAGGATCTTATGATAAAGATGTGGTGCATCTGTTTTCTGTACCTATGAATCTTATGTGGTTCAAACTCAAATGAAATTGTTTTCAAGAGGCTTAATGTTTTTTACCTGATAGTTGGCAATAGCTAACTCATTTAATAATCCACCATTGATTGGTAAAGATATATTCTTAGATAGTAAAACAATCGGTGGACTGCTCAAACTTTTACTACCCAGAACTTCCAGTCCTTATGAGTATCATCTTCCTCCTTTACTAATAATTTTTATTAGCCATTCATTAGACTAGAAATTATCCAATAATTAAAAATATTTCTGTAGTATAGTTTTCACCACACCATTCTCACACAAGGTAGGGACTGATTTTTATCCACCTTTAATATCTTGTGAAGGGATGTAATTATAAACATACGACCAAAGATATGTGAAAAATATCCATGATCCCTCCACAAGGTTATTAAAAGTGGACGAAAACCATCCCTAATTTGAATGAGAGTGGTGTAGTGTGAAAATTATACTACAGAAATATTATTCATTATTTCCTCCTTTACTCTTTTTCTATGAACATCTGTTAAAGAAATCTTTGTTCCTCAGTGGGCTTTAGATAGAAAAAAAACTTTTACCTTTACCTATATTTATAGTATGTGATATAAGAGTTGTTTAAATCTAATAACATCTATGTCCTATTACCATGATCTTAAGTTTCTACCAACGTGATTTATTTGCAATATATAGGGATTGTCAAATTTGAATTGTATTATTGAAAGTTTTAGGAAGGAAAATGTTGGAGAGGTAGTTTATGTTTGCAATGTAATTTGTGACCCAGACCACTGGCAAATAGATTCTCTTTCAACTGTTATGATTGTTGAAGAGAAAAACAAATTAGTAAGATATGAAGATTAAAAAAAAAAAAAAATCAAGTCAGATGTCACATAACCTAATTTAATAAGCTTGTATTTACAAATGTTATATATAGAGCTGGCAAAATAAGCTCTTAACAAGCTTTGCAGAATATCCCCAACTCCAGACCGGTTTCTGCTACTGGCATCCTCAGTGAGGTGCTAGGATATTCAAGCATTAGATTAAAAATACCAAGACAAGCCCAGCACTTTATCTAATGTATAACTATTAAGTAGAAAATCTGAAATTTTTCAGACATCCATATGTCTTCCAATCCAGCTATCTAACTTAAATAGCTATATGGGACTGAACTAAGTTCAGATACATGATATATTAATAGCTTTAGCAATATAAAATCACCAAAGCCTTAATAGCAAAAAATAAAATTACAAATATATATATATTGCTAGAGCTATTAATATATGGTGTATCTGAACTTAGTTCAGTTCTATATGGCTATTTAAATTATATAGCTGGATTGGAAGACATAGAGTTGTCTGAAAATTTCAGGTTTTCTACTTAAAAATTATACATTAGATAAAGTGCTGGACTTGTCCTAGTATTTTTAATCTAATGTTTGAATATCCTAGCACCTCCTGAGAATGCCAGAAGCAGAAATCAGTCTGGGGTTGGGGATATTCTGCAAAGCTTGTTAAGAGCTTATTTTGCAAGCTCTATATATAAAGATATGAAGATTTTAAAACTGTAATTTCCATATGCATTCATGGTATTAATGTGAATATTGAATAAATATTTTTACTAGATTTATTAATTGCTATGTGTGGAATGTATTATTGTATAAATTTGAAGTATGGACACAGTAAAAATCATTAACAACAGAACAGGGGCCTTTGAAATGTGGATATGGAGAAAAATGGATGAAGTTAGTTGAATGGGTAAAATAATAAATGAAGTTTTGTAAAGAATGAATGAGAAAAGATTGAGAAAATTACAGATAAAAAGAGACCAGATTGGTCATATACTAAGAAGAAAAATTAGTTTGATGAAGGATCTTATAGAAACAATGATAAATGGAAATGAGAAGAAAGGATGGAAAATATTGATCTTGTGAATGATGTAAGAGATGGCAACATGCATGGAAAATTGAATATCTGGGTATTAACAGAACAGAATCGAGAAATGGATAAGTTGGTTGAGTGATTGCTCCCTGAGTCTACCCATAAGTCACAGTGCAGTTGGTTGTGTCATGTTTTGTTTAAAAATGTACATGGAAATTCAAGTATACGTTTTGTACTCCAGAATAAAATAAAGAAAGTATATTAGAGAAATATATTTTAGATTACTAACTGAAAAGGATTTAATTAATGCTTAAACTTGTGTAGATTGTAACAATGGAAAATATTTACCTTTGCTGTAAGAAAATTGTGTTTGATAATTGCCAAGAATAGAAATTGAAAATACTAATTAAAAATACCAATAGGAAATATAAGACTGATAAAAATCAAGAATGAATCCTAGATTGCGTATAAATAGTTTTGAGCAGCAAAGTACGTTGTTCTGATTTTTCAGTGAATTTACCAAGTGAATGGGTGCTGAGAGATTTTAAGTGACAATAGCTGAAAGAAACTTAAATGCACTTTTGTGCGAAGCCAACATGTTCGCGAGCAGCAGCAGAACTGGGACCATGAATTTTGGGAAAACAAAGCATGCTGGTGCACTCACTATCGAACCTGTGTGTAGCAAATAAGTTGAATACATAAAGGTTTATAAACATTTTAATAGCAATTGTTTCAGTTGCTTTTTAGTTACTTCAAATGCTTACAGTTATGCAGATTAATTTTTTCACATGTACAAGGTCACTCTTGTAATGGAACAAAACTTTGTTTTAATTAGATACCAAATTTGGTTAATAAGCATGGCACAGATGAGTTACATTTCATGAATATTTTTTTTTATAAGTTATATGAGATTTAAAGGTGATATGGCTTTTTCTTAAAATCGTTATGAATAATCTTGCTGCTAAAGGTTATTTTACAATACTTTTTCTCAAACATTTGTATCATTTGACTGCTTTTTATGTCTTTTATCTTACATGTTGCCACATAAATAAGTTTTTGTATATTTATCAGCACTGATATAGGTCTAAAAGAGAAAGTAAAAAAAAAAAATTCATCTGTGCTGAACTTTTATAAATATGTAGATTTATTTAACAGTCACATATTATGCCAATTTTGTAATTTTTAAAAAATAGTTTTGATTTTATTAAATTAGTTACTTTAGGGACATTGTGGAAGAGTGGATAGAAATCAGTCTTATCAGAGCAGTTATTGACAAGTTGGAAAACTTTTAATGTTTGAAAAATCAACTAATATTATTTGTCATTGTTTGGTAGCTGCTAAAATGGGAGTTCCCAACTTCGGGTACCCATACCCCCAGGGAATACAGAAAGCTTATCCAAGGTGTACAGTGAATAGTAGATAAAAAAAATTATATTTTGCATTAATATATTCCAAAATAATTCTGTTATCAATGTTTCAAAACTAGTCTATGTTGGTATATTGTCTGCCCCACACTAGCAACATTTCATGTCTTTTTTTGGACATGGAACAGTGAGATTGGTGAACTTTTTTTTTCACTGCAGGATCCAATAACTCGAAATGCCCAGTTATGACTTATTTATCAAATGAAGCTTTTATGAAAACATAATTACTGTTTATTTCTTATTATAATAAATAGGTGTATCAGATAATATACTAAAAGCTAAGTGTGTAATGCTGAATAAAGTTTTTTATGAAAAATATGGTTTGTTTTTTTATTATAATGAATAGGGGATATCAGATAATTTACTAAAGGCCACAGGAGTATGGGGATCAAAAAGATTGGGAATTGCTGTGCTAAAATAATTAAAGAATATGATCCATCATTGAGATTAATACTGAAAGGGAAAACAATTGTTGAACAAATAGAGAAAATTAGTTAAATATTTATCTAAAATAAATAAATATATATAAATATTAAGGAGTCTATTACAGTATTTTTAAATTTTGCTTGAGTTTTTTTTTTTTTTTTTGGGGGGGGGGGAATAAGGAAATTTGTTGATAATTCAAATACTTGATTAATTAAAAAATTAAAAATTCTGCTGTTTCTTTCAACTTCTAAACAAGTTTTAATGTACACTATATATATATATATGTGCAAAACAGAGTTAATTGGTCAGAGTGCAAATTTGTGATATATGATTATTATTTTTTTGGAGATGGTATTGCTAGTTTTTCTGCTTTAAATCACTTTACGCAGTCATTAATATTTTCCAGTTTTCAGGCTCTTTTGATACTAGAAATTTAAATTAACATAATTTTAATTTTAAAAAATCTGAAGAGGGCAGTACTTTCAAATAATCAGCTAACAGGTCTTTCTGGGCATTGTGGCTGAGAGATTCCTGGCTCCAATAAAGGAGAAGCCACTGTGCATTGCATGTCAAAGTAATTTAGTCCAGCTTCCATTTGTGTGATGTCTCCAGTTTATTGTTCTTTAATTTTGAGGTCAGTTGCAAAATTACTTTGAAAAGATTTTTGGAATAACAAAAAAGTTCAATTTTTATCTAGTTTGTTGTTTTTAGAAAATAATTGCGTAATAATTATTTAAAAGCAAAGGAATACATGAATGTATTTTTTTATTTGTATATGTTTTATTTTTAAAAATAGAAGCTAATAAAGAAAATTATGATTGGTACCAGTGTAATGCCTTTTGAAATAGATCAGTAATTTATTTACTAACATGGTGGTAGGAACTTTTGAGATATTTTAAAAACAGTTTAAAGAATAGAGTATATTGGAGAGCTGCAATTAGACATGAAAGAAAAGTTTTTTGATGAAAAGAGAAATATTTTAAAACATCATGTCAACAGAAAAATAGATCAGGCTGTTTTATATGTGGATGTATTTGGTTTCACAGTTGGTTTGTATAGTCATAGCAAAATTCATTTGTAGAGTTTTTGTCACACACACACACACCCTTTTATTTTTTTACAGTTAGAATAGCCATATTTGTTTGCTGGTGGCTGTTTTATTCTTATCAGTCAGCCATTTTTTATTGTACATCAATATATATAATTTTATGTGTAATCGTTTCATTTTAGATATCGTTGTTTAAAATGCTTTAATTTTGACATGTGTCAAAATTGCTTTTTTTCCGGACGCAAAGCTAAGAGCCATAAGCTTTCCCATCCTATGCAAGAATATTGTACCACGGTAATTTTTTAATTTTTATTATCATTATCTTCATAATTATTATTATTAATATAATGTTGTTAGTTATTATACATCTATTGATGTCTTTCTTTTTTTAATTAAACGTAAACTCTTAATTTTAATATTTATTTGTTTTGTTGTTTTTTTTAAAACGAAATTTGGAAAGATTTCCACCCTCAAAATCTTTTTCGGCAATCTGAAGTTATTTAACAGACCAGAAATTGATGCATCCTTTTGACAAATAAATTGGGATGGATTGTTTTATCCTTTTAAAAAAAAAAAGTTTTAAAAAAGAAATCATTTTTAATTGATTTTGAAATAATGTTAATTTGTGTTAAAGTGTGAAATAGTCAAAACTTTTTTTTTTCTTAATATCATATACAAATAAAATTACATATATATAAAGAAAAGTTTAATTATAAATTACTAAGGCAATAAACCTAAAGCATGCGCGGTTGAAAATGCGAAGGTAAGGACCTCTACAGGTCTTAACCACAAGCTTACACATTGGAAGAAAAGTTTAATGAAATCAGCAATGCAATATGTTAACCAACATAAACAAAAGTGGAGTCTAATAGAAAAAACGTAGCAATTCATATGAGTAAATGTCTAAATAATCTGTAATTACATTACGAATGTATACTTTGGTGGAGTATTAATCTGAATAAATGTTCAAGCTATGATTATTGTACAACTGGAAAAGATTGTAGAGTGCCAGGTTCATGTTGTTATTTCTTTATTTTATAAAATCAGTATAAATGAAGCAGAACCTTATTTATCTTGTTTATATTTGCCTTTGATATTACAATTAAACTTTTAATCACAATTGAATAATTTATTTTATAAAATTATGTCCAATCTAAATGAAATAATAGTACCATAAATGAAAATGTAAAACAATAATTAAGGGAGAATTTTAAAAAAAAAAAAAATATGGAGTTGTTTTTTGCATGTAATCTTAATCATAACTTATGCATATTACAATCTGTTGATGATAAATTTGCTATACAACTTAATGAAAGGGCTTCGTGCTGAAGTGGTTTATGTCTGCACACCACAACCATGGTTTTGATGTTCAAATTATAAAGAGCAATATTTTTTCAATTTCCAATCAATTTTATAATTTTTCTCTCTAATAGCCAGTTCGGAGACAGTCTAATTAATCGTCCAATAATTGTTTAAGCAAATAGTCCTTTCTTTATACACTTTGTACAATGCAAAAATTTACTCTCAATTCGATATATCTTTCTTACTATTTTGACTACCCAGCTATCTTTTCAGAGCTATAACTCATAAATATATATGATTGTACAACATATAATATAACATGTAATATCTAAACTACATATAATTGTTCAAACAAATGAATATCTAGCTACTTTAAACTAGAGAACGGTAAAGCTTTATTACCAGCCCATTGAGTACGAACTTTTTCACTGCTGCTCTGCGAGAAGAAACTGGAGAGTCCTTTGTTCTGCAGTTCTTTATTTTATTTGCCTAATTAATAAAGTTTAAAAATAAATTATATATTATTGTATTTTGTAAAAATATTTATATGTTTGTACACTCCAGAAAAACTAGAAAATATTAGAGAAAAACATTTTGATCGCGAATTGATAATTGGTAAATTTAATTAAAGAATTTACGTTAATTGCTATCGATAAATTTCAAGAAATATTTGCTGATCACATCTCGCTAAGACTAATTAATGAAAGGAAGAGGCTAAATTACGTTATATGGAAAGGAATTCTGAAAGCACCAATTAGTTATAGACCTAAATACCTTACTGTATATGGAGATAGTGATTAATTGTGCCAGTAATCAGAAAACTATAAAAAGAGCAAACAACAATGTGCTTGGTTCATTTTTTCAGTTCCTTTTACAGAGACATGTAAGTGACAGTAGCTAATGTGCAGTGCTCTCCATGAAAATGTGTTCATGGCCAGCAGCTGAATAGGCCCAAAGAGTTTGGGAAACTGGAGCTGGAGGAAACCATCTGGATAGCAGCAGTGGATTTCAAGTGAAGTTACCAAGAGGAAGGTTGCTGAGATGGAAGGAGCTTAAAGCAATCGTTGAAGTGCTATACAACAAAGCCATATGTGTTCATGTGCAGTTGAACTGGACCAGGGCCAAAGTGTTTGGGAAACCAAGGCCCATGGGAACCGTCATTGAAGCAGCCAGTCTTAAAGTGCATCGAGGGAAATGAACCCTAGGAAACTATAGAGATTTTGGGTTGCAATTGTAGCAGACTGTTCACTATTCTGATTATATATTATCTTGCTTGTTGGTATTCAGAATGTGTGCCTTTCAAATACACGGCATATATATAATTGAAATTGACAGAGATGGACAGACATGGCCTATTAGTTCAAATTCTGGAGCATAAAGTATTTGGATTGATACCAGTCTTGCACTAATGCCATTCAATTATTATTTTTATAATTGTGATTATGGAGATCAGTAAATAATTTTCAGATAGTCTGATGAGATTGCCGATTTTGAAGAATTAACGAATATTGCGGAAAAACTGTCAGTGTAAAATAAACTGTACGATCTTGAAAAAAATAGCTTAAAAAACAAAGTTCTGTTTGCAGGTAAACTATTAACAATTCCTTCTAAAGAAGTTTTGAAGTGCTAAACTTAAATATCTGGATTTCACTTCATGTCCAATAATATTCAGTGTGGTAAGGAAACTTACAGGAGTATTGCAACAACAACACTCTGTAATGTTAGAAAGACTGAAACCTTCCAAAAGCCACTAAGGTAAATGTAATCAATTGCCTTTTACAATTGAAATTGAAATTTCTATATACTCAAAATGCAAATAAAGGTAGGTACATTTGAAATGTGTTATGTCAGAACATGTTTTTTTAATTCCCTGGATTATCCACAGCATGTCTAGTTTAGAAGTTAATAATAAATTATTGGCAGTAATGAAAATTTTGAACAAATATCTAGAAGAGTCAGCACTATAGAAAGCTTTATTATTAAAGAAAAAGTGGAGAGTCACTATCCATCTTGTCACTCAGTAATGTAATGGACAAATCAGACCTGACAAGTCTTAGCTATAAGGTTTTTGAAGGAAAAATGGAGAATAATTGCTGTTCACTTTCTAATGTGACAAACAGATCATATTGGATAAATCATTAGACTGAGTTCCATGGAGCATTTTATACAGCTCACACTATGAAGTATGGAGGAACACAAAGTATTCTTTCATATGATGCCACTGTTTGTTTTTGAGGGTCACAGGTTTAGATTGATCTTTATATCTTGATTGGTTTCCATGAAAATATTATTTCAAACATGTTTATCATTGAGGACTAAAATGAGGAAAAGTTAATGAATGATTTTGAAATTTCTATTATAAAATTGATTGAACTAATAGTCTCTTGGTATCAGTGATCCTATTTACCTTTTTCATATTAAAGGAGTAATGATACAATATTAATATTGCTATGTGTATCTGGTGTACTCAACATGAGACATAACACAAAATCTCTAGCCATCTGAATAGAACTATCAATAAAATTTTACAGATTATAAACTGTTAGTTGGAAACAAAAGATATAAATTAAGAAGGAACTGAAGTCATTTTTCTTAACTACTGAGAATTGTAAATATGAAGGAGAAAAGACATATATGATTTGCAATCATCTAATTTTTTTTTTAAGAAGATTTAATGAAGGACCATGTGAAAATGTATTACTATGCCAAATCTCTCAAGTAAAAAGAATATATCTAACCTCATATAGTAAAATATTTTATATGTTTGATTGCCACTAATAAGATTTTATTTCATAATGCTTTATATATAATTGTAAAACTCTTTTTTTTTACACAAAAGAGACAGGTGTGGAACATCAGATCACCTGCACAATAGAACCCACTGGCACCCCACCACCTATAAAAAGCAAAGGGATAGCAGAAATGGAAGTCCACATGACAGGGCTTATATTGGATACAGCTCAGCTATTTAGCAACAAGAAAACCAATTAGGACACGTTCAAGTACATGGATCCCAATCAGCAAAAATCCCCAGGAAGTCTAGATATATCCATAAGGTCCCTTGTTAGGAAAGCTAGATATTGGGCCATGGAGCCCAGATTAATGAACTTTATTATCAAATATCAACTCAATGCACTTCTGACGAGGCAGTTTATGGTGAACTGCAGAGGGTTCAAAAACATTGCTCCAACATGTACCCTCTATGGTGAAGATGAAGAGACAATGGACCAAATATTCTCTCACTGCAAGAAATTTGCAGATCTTGAAATAAGACTGCATTCTAGTGTCCAGTCAGGATGTGCTTCAATACTGGATATGTGTAAAGCAATGAGGAGTGGCACTTTCACCACAATCCGGATGGTCATCATAATACTGTTCACCAAATGGCTTACCAGATGTCACCTTGTATACCAATCCAACAAGTCCATGGGAGGTGTTCAAGGAACTCATGTGTAATTTAAGAACTAGAGATCACCTACTGGCTCCAGCTAAACTGTTCTCTGATACCTGGAAGCAGATGACTCTAGACCATATACCAAATATTGCTATAAAAATCCTGTCCAAACTATAGAGGTGGATGCTGAAGCCAGGTCTTGCTCTAGTAAGTGGGGTGACCATGAATGGTGGCCTAAATGCATCACTGTGTTTGACATAATTGTGGAAATCAGTGGGTCCTTTACATTTGCAGATTCATGTCTGCAAGGGACGACAACACTCCCACAATGCAAATAGTGATGTGGTGTATCTGACAAACCTTGTCTTTAATCATCTAATAGCCAGAGTGCCATAAATAAATTGGTTTAGCAGCACAATAATGATGATGGGGGTTCCCATGGAATCTAGTCATCTTTAATTTTAAGTAACATCATAGTTCATGTAAACTTATGAAATAAATTTATTTCTTAATATAAAAAAAATTGTTTTTTTTAATATTTGTTTTTAAGTCATATATGTGTAAATGTATCATGTAGATATAAATATGCATTTATATAAATATGTAAATCACATTATTCCAACCAATGCTTAAAATAAACCAATAGAATATCAATATGTTGTCAAGGCAACACCATAGCCACTGCTTAAAATAACCCAATAGAATAAAGCAACCTATTGTAGAGAATCTGAATGATGCCTTGGCATCAGATTGCTGATAGTCTATTGGTTTATTTTAAGCATTGGCTGTGGTAATATGATTTGTATATGATGACTAATTAGCTGTTGACATTTTTAGTTTATTATATTTAAACTATTAAGTAATAGTTTGTTTGAATGGTTGGAAAAATGATTATTTATTAATTTACTTTCAAACCATTTATTTTGGCCTGTTAAATGAAATATATTTAAAACTTCTGGGCAGTTTTATTCTCAAATCTGGTTGAATTTTCATTTATTATTTGTGTTAACTTGACAAAAGATTGTTGACATTCTATTGGTTTATTTAAACATTGACTGTGTTGATATGATTTACATATGACAACCAATTAGTTATTGTGTCTAATGGTTTATTATATATATATAAAAATCTGCATGGATTCACACATGTATTTGTGAATATATATCATTTATTCATTTTACACTTTTCAGACTACATCTGGTGAAGATATGCGGGATTTGGGTCGCATCTTTCGAAACAAATTTAAAAGTAAAAAATATTTCCGCAAACATCCACGGTTAGGCTATTTGCCCGTGCAAACTGTATTAGAAGGTGACGATTTGGAAAGTCCCGCTCCATCGCCACAACATGTTACCTCTCAAGACATGCATTCTCGACTGGAACTTTATGCAAGCAGGTACGACTATTGGACTAAATCTTATGCATAGTAATAGTGCATTATTTTGTATCTGTCTTTTACATGTGTATGTATATTAATTTTTAGATTAGCTGAAGTTGAACAACAAGCTCGTAGCAGTTCTACGCCAGATTCGTAAGTAACTTCTTCATGGTGTCCATGGAAACTGACAAACTATTATAGGCTACAACATCTAGCCATATTCATCACTTTTCTGTTCACATGCTTCTTTTCTGTTGTTTCTTTTCTATCTTATTGAATTATTCCCAAACTCACAAAAGATCTGATCAAATTCTCAATAAATAATCAATTCTTTCCGCATAAATGGAAGTTTGTTTTTATTTATTATTGTTCTATTATTCTGTAATTTTGTTTGAAGGGCATCCATTTATGTTATAATGTGTGTGTGTCTATTATGTGTATGAGACACATGGACGTAAAAGCATTAAAATTTGCATACTTAAGTAACAAAACAAAAAAAAAGCTCACACTTGATGATGTATCATGGTAGAAAATTAACTTATTAAGAATGTATGTTGAAATATATGAATTTAAATGTTATATTAATAAACAATGCAAATAAGTATAAGTAAATATTTATACATATACAGAAATATAACATATATGCACTAGAGGGCAATTGTATTTAATATCACAGCTTATTTATGTTAGGAGTTTGTTTTTATGATTATGATTTATATTATTTATTGCTTCTTAATTCACCTTATGTATATGAAGTATCAAGTATCGTTTGTTCATAAGTTAGTAAAATGAGTAGCAATTAACTCTGCCTTTGTAAGTTAGATTACAAGTTGATTTGTTTATGGCTGCATGGATAATTCTGCTCGTTTAAATTTAGTGCCTATCAGTATTATAGTTTATTTAAGGCAATTTTATTTAGTTTGCTTAAACATTTTGAACATTAGCTAATTAAATGTTTATTCTCTGTGTTGATTTTATTAACTGTATCTGAGCACGCTTTCGCTGGTGAAGCCAGATTTATAACACTCATCACCAGCCAAAAGCACGCTCTGATACACATAATAAAATTAACACATGGAATAAACCTTTACTTAACTAACATTCAAAATGTTTAAGGAAACTAATTACAAAAAGAATATGGAAACGGAGAATTACCTGAATATTACATAAGGCATTCTTATACAAGCTTGAAAATGATTTCATTTTCATTTTTGACACTAGAGGGTGTTGTATTAATATCATACCACGTTTTTATGCTGAGTTTACTTTTCTGATTATATTATTTATATGTAATCTATTAGTGAAAAACATTGGAAAAAATGTCTCTATTACATAATAGTATATAATATTGTCATTAAAAAGGGAACAGTGGTTTATATTAAAGTTAATTAAATAGTATATATATTTCATACCATCTATTTATGAATTGTGTTTTTCCCTCTTATATATTGATTTATTTAAGTCAATAAGATTTTTCTGACAGAATTTTGAAGGATGTTAAATGAAATGTTGAAAGTGTAACGAAAACAAAAAAAGGAAGGTATGGTTTGAGGATTAAAGTTTACAACATTAATCTTTTTTAATTGAAACCATTTATTACTATTTTGAAATGAGCAGATTATTTTTAAAAGAAAAAATTCTTGGCAGAATGAAATTTCTATCAGTGGAATATCATTTTGGTAATTAATTATATATTTTTCCCAAAAAAGAGAGAGAGAGAAAATGTCACAATGATAATAATATATATATATACAAAAGTGATATATATATATTTCTATTCACTATATTACAAAGTCTATTCTTATATTCATACATGTTTGTACATATATGTTTAAATAAGTATATAAAAATTTATATTGCCTAATTCACGTTTAAAGTATCAAAATCTTTCGATACTAATATTATTGTATTACTTTATATAAACATCAAACAATTATTTTTTAAACATGAAACTATTAAATTTCTTAGCTTATTATAATTAATTATGTAACTCCCAAAAGATAGGTAGTGCCACCTGTTCTTTAGGATCTGTTGTTATTTAGCTTAGTTTATGCAATTTTCATTGAGGGAGGGAATTTGATTTATTGATTATATGCATTTGTAAAATAAATGATAACAATCACCATTTAAATATTCAGAGAATCAAAGATATGATTTAGTTTTAACAACCTCTAAATATGAAATGAAAACTCATATAATTGATAGATCAAATTCACTCCCTCATTTAAAATTACATAAATAAACTAAGCATAAATATCAATAAATACTAAAGATCACATGATATCACATGTCTTTTGAGACTTAATTTATATTATATACTTCATTGGAAGCTTCAGTTACTCCCTGCTTGCATATAACCTGAGTTGTTTATTATTTAGCTTATTATGCACATTTTAATTTAATTTTAAAATTTAAATATATAATCATGATTAAATATTTATAAACTTACACAGTTTTTTGAATCATGATTTCTATTAAAGTAAATGTATTTAAATCAAGAACTAAACAAACATACTTTTACAAACAAATTGTAAAAGTTATCAGAAAAGTGCAACTTTCATGTTTAAAGAATAATTGTTTGATGTTTATATGGTACTCATACATATGACAATCCATCCCACTCAATGGCACTGTTTCCATGCAAAAGCACCGAAATATGCCATTTTTACAGCCTGTAGAACAGTTGTGTTTCTATTAGCCATTGCAGGCCTAGATTGCATTGCACATGGCCCGCTAATATGCTTCATGATACTGTACAAATAGCACACACTTCACATATCACTACCGTATGATGTGAGGGTGTATAGAATTCAAATGGCCATACCTCATTCAATGTGCATTCGAAGGAATGATATTACACCTTACCTGATATACTGTTACATAGTAATAATTGTTGTAAGCCTATTGCCATGCTTCCCTACACATCTTTGAAGGTGAATTTAATTTTAAAATGGTAGGTCCCAGCACCATTTCAGAGAATTCATGGGAAAAGTCACGTTTGTGCGAGAACAGCTATGAGACTACTAAAATGGCTGTGTTGGACCGCTATGCGCTGAAATGTTTAATGTAATTGAAAAATGTAATTATTCCATTCTATTAAAAAATGTTATTTCATAAAGAACAGGTATGAGACAAATCAAATGGCTGAGGTTGCACGTCATTTTAGAAATCCTAAGGTTGGTTTGATCAGAGTAGTGGATTTATTGGCCAATCCAAAGGATCGGCTAAAACAGCAGTCACTCCCCTCCCTGCAGATTCCAGCGCTATGCGCTGAAATATATAATGTAATTAAAAACTATAAATTAGAAAATAATGTTTTAAAAAAAAAATTAAATGTATTTTGAAAGAAATTCAGTTTTATATCTAAAAAAAAATGTAAATCCCCAAAAAGAAAAGAAACCAGTGAAAGAGTTATTTTAAAAAAAATTTTAATGTAAATCAGCTCGGTAGTGTGATATCTATTTGTTTTTGATTAGCAACAGCGCCATTGAGTGGGTTGGCTTGTCATATGTAATATGATTACATTGATATCAAAAAATTTGGACCCTTAGAAGGTGAAGTCTATAATTTAAATTGGTATTATTTTGGTTAGAAAAATTAACATCAATGGTGTTAGAATATTGGTTAATGCCATAAAGCCTGGATCTCCAGAATAAGACTCATTCAATTGGAATGCTTATAAGATCTTTTTATATTTTTATGATGTCTTTAACTATTTGTTTGTAAAAATGGAAGTGTCCTTAAATTATAGTTGAATTTTTTTATGTAAATATTCACATATGTATATAGGTTTTTGTAAATAATGATTAAAAATATAAAATGTTGAAATTCAAATCCATTCTATGGGATTTCAATTTACTCAAATTTTTTTTTTTGTATCTATTAATGTTCATGGCAGATTAATATATCTTGAAAGATTATAAAAATTTTGAATCATAGCATACAATGGAGGTACAATAAATACTTTTATTCTCAATATTCATTTGTTAATTTAAAAAAAAGGTAATATACTATTAAAAGCAGTCCTCATCATGTATAAGTAATTTAATCCACGACTTATCACATAAGTTGAATTTTACGTAAGTAGTATTTTATCTTAATCATGGTTCAAAATTTGAAAAGATTTTGTTAACAAATAAACAGTATTACAGTATATCAAAAGATATGTTCCCTCAGTATTAGATACACAAGGATTGAAAGCTGTATTGACTTGGTCATTGTATTGTTCAAATGTTATGCATTTTATTTATGCAGGAAATAGTCTTTGTAAGTTTGGATTTTTTTAAGTTGAATTTATGTAAGTAAAAAACTGCTGTAAAAAAGAATTACAAGAAATTAGAAACCCAAAAAAGGTATCAAAATTTTTTATCTAAAAAAATAAAATTAAATGATTCATCCATTTTATTCTAGTGGTAATGAACGAACAACTGATAAGTGTTTCAATTTTATATTCAGTTGCTTGGGAGTCAAATGACATTCAGAGATTCTATTCAAACAATCATTTTTTTTTTACTTATATTTTATGATAACTCATAATAAATGAAAGATGAATGCGAATGTTTAAGAATTGCATTTTTGAAACGAATGAAAAATTTTCTAATGCACACCTTTTATTTATCACTGTATTAATTTTATTACTATTTATATTAATTTTAATGATTTAAAAAGTTCACTCAAATTTTGTATAGCTCTAAACCTTTAATATAAGAATAATAGGGTGATAAGGCGTGGCCACTATACTTGATCACATACACTTAATGGCTTCATACAAAGTTTATGTATAGTTAATTATAGCAATGTAGTCTTTTAACATTTATTGTAAATCTTTAAATAATTTATTCTTATGTACTCTTATGAGAGGTTTTTTTTACATTTTTTTTATTTTTTATGAAAAGGTTGTTTGATTATACATGAAACGAATATAATCTTTTTTAACACATGATTCTAAACCAAGTTTCATCAGACTTACAAAATTGATGAGTTAATCTTGAAAAATGGCCTCTAAGTAGGTAAATATAGCAGTGCTTCCTGCCATAAAAAAGAGCAAATGTTATAAACTATAAGGGATTTCTTTATATAATCTCGTCTTTATTGGCTATAACACTCACGCGTTGACCAGAAAGTATCTCACTACATCTAGTGGTGATTTAAATAAACTTGTGAATTGAAGTTTATAATGCTTTGTATCAAAGTGAAAGCAATAGCTTTCAAGAAAATGTTTAGTTCTTTTTATTAATATACAAGAAAGTACTAGAAAAACTGCTTGTACAG
This sequence comes from Epiperipatus broadwayi, assembly GCA_028023455.1. Lineage (NCBI taxonomy): Eukaryota > Metazoa > Onychophora > Udeonychophora > Euonychophora > Peripatidae > Epiperipatus > Epiperipatus broadwayi. The sequence goes on from JAQFVV010000039.1 coordinate 3,411,083, forward strand.
AAGTATTTAAGAAGATAAATATGTTTAAATGTATCTTCTGTAACTAGTCACAATTGTAATTTTTCAAAAGCAATGTTGAGATATAATATGAGGTATGGTTATCTTGCTGGAAAAGTCTTCAAGATTACTCCTCAAAAAAGACATCCATAAGTTCTATAATGAAGCTTGTAATCTGCAAGAACAATTGATTTGTAAGTAATGTTCCATTATGCAAGTATGTCTGAAAAGAAAAATTATGTCACTCTTGAAGAACAACTGAATGATTTTTGTGGTGATGTTTTCACTATCTACAAATTTGATGACTTAATTATAATCTATCTTTTAGTATAACATAGCACTGTTTTACCAGTATGCAGTTTTAATATGCTTCAAGCTGAGTGGAAATTGTTACAAGACTTGTTTCACTGCAGAGAGGGGGGAGTTCAGGTGTCACCATTACTGAATCCAGCTCTTTTTGCCATAGAAGTTGGAATGTCATACCTAATGTTGATTTGTCCAAACTGATATTCTACTAACATCAGTATTTTTAAGGCAATGATTGATGCCTTTTGGAAATCAATTTTTTTCAACACTTTCTATCATTTTATGGATGCAGAACAATTTAATCATATATAGACATATAATTATTTGTTAAACCATTCAGCATCACATGATCACTATCTCTTATACTAGCGCATAATTGTTTATAAACAAAGCAAAACTCTCCATTGATTACTCTAGTTGGCACAGGGTGGCACTACTGTATGGAGAGTTTTGCTTTGTTTATAATTATTTGTTTTGAAACATATATAATTAGTATGCTTGTGATAAAGTATTTTAGTCATATAGAGAATTTTGACATACAAAAATAACTATAGTTTATTGCTTATGAGGTCATGTGATGTTTAAGCACACAAGTTGTAGATTGAGTCACAGTGATTTCATTCAACTGATCTATCAGAATTTTTCTTATTTCAGTTGATAATTAATTTAGGAATAACTCTTCTACTTCACTAAATTTCTTAAGGAAAAATATGTTATAACAGTACTGAATCCTACCAAAATTTCTTCATTTAAAATAACTTATAGATTGATACTGTTCTTGTTATTGGTGCTACCTTAGTAATTGGCACCTCTAACCTAATTATTTTATGCCTCTTTTTAAGTCATTGGGCATTTATTTGCAATAGAAAATTGAATTTTATTTATAACTTTTTATCATTAATTTACTTTTAAATGGGATGTGAAGCATGGTTTTTTTCCAATTTCTAATTGTAAAATTTAATCCATGTAATGCCATATTGAATTTTGTTTATTTAATTGAGGATATAAATTACACATTGCCAAAAAATTAACATCCCTTGAAGAAAAACAACTGATAATCATTATCATAAAATAAACTTTTTATAAATTATAAATTTAGATAGGTAAATTTTAAAATTGATATTTTATCATCAGGTTTATTATATTCCTCATAATATTAGGATTAAAATGGTGTATAAAAAGTCTTCCATTTTGTATTATCTCTGCAATATATGTTTGAACAAATGTCACCACCTGAATTATTGCAGTTACGATCCAATTGAAATGTCAATATAACATTGATACTAATATCAGGCAAACTGTTCACATGGACAAATCCTAAATATATGTTCGCATTTTTACTAGAGAAAATCTTCACATTAATACCATATATGGGCATAGTATAATATTAAATATCATGAGCCTCCTATGCTGTGTTAATTAACTGTGTCTGTGGGATTGTGTATTTGTGCAGTATATTTTTTAATAATATTTACATTAATTCCGACCCTTTTTTTTTTTTCAAATTTTTTTAATTCTTTCTTTGTTATTGCTTTTGCTATACTTGATTGCTACATTGAGATATAATTATATATCTTCCATTCAACATGTACAGTTTAAAATTGAATCAGTAATTTACTTCACACAATTAAATTAATATTTATGTATTTATATTTTGTTATTATGTGTTAATTTGCTTATTTACTTTTCTAAATACATTCTGGTAAAATATTTTCTATAATCAAGTGTGAGTTTAAAGTAGAAAAACTGTATAATTATGATTTGTAGACTTAAGGGATAATGGTTTGTTTTTTGACATTTGCACTGCATCTTTGCACTTGTGTCTCTCCGATAGACTATTTTCAAGTATTTTTTTTGGTTAACGTCACCTTCCTTCTTGCAGAGAGGATGAACATCATTTGATAGCTCAGTACTGCCAGAGTTTGAATGGAGACACCACACTACCTGTTGTAAGTATAGAAAGAATAATATTCTTTTTTTCATATTTTAGATTGAGTAAAATAAGTCCTATATATTTTATTGTCATCAGTTTATATATTTAAGTCAGAAATGTATTGTTTTTCCAAATGTTTATATATCAGACCAGGCAATTCACCTTACAAAAAATAGTGTTTATCCGAAGGTTTGCAATGGTAGCATTTTAGTTCTAAATATATACTGGACTATTTCTAGCATCTAACATTAAATATTGAATGCCTTTATAAAAAATTTTAAAATATATTTAAATTTTTCAATTGCATTAACTGTTAGTAATAGCATGTAGGTTAATATGTATATGTTTCAAGCAGTATTATTCTCTTCTTCAGGTGTTGCTGGCCTGATCAGTAACAGTATTAGCATGGGAATCGAATCTGGAGCTTTACATTCTTGAATATTGAATTTTAGTGCTCGCCGTTTGCAGACTGACTCAGTTGTTTAGAGCATTATCTTAAAATTCAATAAGAATCTAAAGGTCAATGTTCGATTCCCATCATAGTACTGTTGGTAGGTCAGCAACCTGAAAAAGGGGGGAGAATAATACTTCTTGAAATATTTAAAGTTGTAATTATAAATTTATTTAAACGCACATTCATTACTTAAATAATATTCATTAAGGTTGTAGCCTCAATCACATGCGTATAAAATGCGATAGTAGGGACCTCTACAGGTCTTAAACCACATGCTTACTCTTGCAGTTGAATGTAATTAAGAAATTGAAATAAAGTTTTAAAATGTAAATACAAAATGTAGTAGCGTATAAATAATTATAAATTCATCTTACTTTAAAATACATATCGGATTTTTTTTTTCTGATTTGTTTTTTTTTTATAAAAAAGTATAGCTTTGTTTTAAATTATGACAGTTACACAGGTAAGAGAAATTGGTTTTGATCTAAAAATTGCAGAAGAATAGTAACTTGGAAGATATTGTAAGTTTGCCTAAACAAATAAGTGCTAGATAGCAATGTTTGTTGAATTTCTGTTCATGCCATCCTATTCATATCACGAGATTCATTGCTGCTTTTTGGCCTCTGTCACTGAGAAGATTGGCCCTCAGTTCTAGTGGGCCTGAAATTTTAGGCATAATGCATTTCGGTTTAACAGCCAACTTATTTCTTGTACTACAAGCTAAAAAAAAACTAATCTGGGGGTATAGCTAAGACAGTACCTGGTATGATAAGATAAACATTAGCATATACTGATTTTCAAGTATAAATATTGGCTATCTTAATATAAAGCTGAGTACTGATTATATATATGTGTGAGGATAGTAATCTAGACCAACTGATGATTGCTGGTTTAGCATGAAATACGTATATTGGTGATTATTTATCTTTTCAACATGTGTGTGATCAGATGGGTCAGCAATATGAGATGGCACGGAGAGTGGTGGGTCGTGTGAAAGTCTGAGTTCGAACCCCGCATATATTACATATATAAAAAATGCAGGTTTAAGCCTGGACAATGTATTAGTAAAGAACAGAGAAAATAAATAGTTTGTTTCTGAAAAGCATTGTATAAGTTATGCTTATGTATGCATTTTTATTAAATTATTTTATTTTTCTTATCGTACATAGTTTGCGTTAAATATCTACATTTTTATATGTTACAATTACGTGCTAGTAATTGGTATATAATGAAGTACCATTTATAGAATAAATTATTAATTGTTATAACATTATGCATCTTTTTTTAATCAAGATAAATTTTTTTATTACAGTTAATATTGAGAAAGTAAAAGCAGAAAAGCTGTACAAATCTATGGTTTTGAAAGTCTAAATGTTTTGATAGTCGTGCTACAATGCTAGGCATTTTATACACTTTAATAATTAACACATGTTAAAATAATAAATCATAATTTTATATAAAGACGTATGTGTGTGCCAAATAAAAATGTTTAATTACAATATAATAAATCCAATTTTAGTATAGTTATTACATTTCTTTTATAGATAATTGGTGGAAAAAATTCAACCAATTTAACTATAAAAAAAAATTAATAACTTTACTAAAAAAAGATTTATAAAGGCAATTTGTATACTTATTTGGCACATACATATATCCTTATACAAAATAAGCAATTTATTATTTAAACGAACTATTTAAAGAAGTAATAAATTTAATAATAGAATTTTGAATATATTTCCTTGAATTTTGGATGTATTTTTACAATCCGTTCAAAATGTATCAAATAGAGGTTTAGGTTATGAGAACACAATATAATTATAATAGAAATTAAAACATCGCGCGATTGCCGTTCCTTTATGCTTGCGCTGTTATATAATTATATAAATGAATAAACTTTAATTTGGAATTTATCATTAACTGTTCCTATACGAACTGTAATTAAATTCTAAGCACTCGGAATGCTAAAATAAGAAAAGCGTCAGTGTAGGCTTATCTTAAATTGAGCTAAGCGCTTTGGATATGTTTGATTATGATCTTGTATTCATAGCAATGAGTAGTGGACAGGAGGAGGGTAAGTAGGATGTAAATTTATGTAGATATATCTAAGGTATATGAGCACAGACTTTGTATGTGCTCATATACCCTATATATTACATATATAGACACAAGTATATAATAAGCCTGTGTTTCAGTTGGTAAATATATCTAAATGAATTGGATATCCAATTCATTGCTATGAATAGGATATCATAACCAAGATATCAAAGGACTTAGCTCAATTTAAGATACGTCCACACAGGAGCTTTTCTTATTTTAGCGTTACAAACGCTTAATTACACTGTTATAGTAGAAATTCTGATTAATTATTTCTAAGAAACTCGAAATCGTTTTTTAAATTTAATATATTGTAATTGTGTAAACATGTTTATCATTTTATTATTAAATATCCTGCACAGTTCAGCGGTATAATGTTAGACCCTGGAGAGTAAGATTCTCGGTTCGATTCCCGTTCTTGCACTTTCTGCTCTCAAACTTCTTATAAACTCCTCAACAATAAGTCCATTTTATTATTATTAAACATCCAAATTGCATAAATATTTAATATTTAGAGAATATGAGCACAGAGCTGGTTTAGCATGAAATACTAATATTGGTTATTATTTATCTTTTCGACATATATGTGTTCAAGTGTATCAGTGTTATGAGATGGAGTGGAGAGTGGTGGGTGATGTGAAAGTCTGTGCTCATATATTCTATGTATTACATATATAGATACAGGTATATAATAAGCCTGTATTTCAGTTATTACATAGTAGAGATATCTGCCCATTACTGGTGTATGTATTAAACGGATTATGTCCTGTACATGAAGGGTCTGATTGGCTTTAGGTCAACATGGGTGTGACGAGAATCTCGGCCTCAGAGTGGTCTTTGAGCGTTCCATCTTCAGATTTTCAATCGGATGGACGGTTGAAGAGTTGGAGTGTGGAATGGATTGAAGCCTGTCCATTAAAGTATGAAGATTGGCTATCTTAATATATATATATCTGAGCACTTATGGCATATATGTGCAGAGATGATAATCTAGACCAACTGGTGATTGCTGGTTTAGCATGAAATACTAATATTGGTGATTATTTATCTTTTCGTGTCAATGTTATGAGATGGAGTGGAGAGTGTTGAGTCATGTGAAAGTCTGTGCTCATATACCCTATATATTACATATATAGATACAGGTATATAATAAGCCTGTATTTCAGTTACAAATATTTAATGAAAAATGTTTGTTTAATAATATCTATAAAAATCATTGCATAAAAAACGCTTTAATTTGATTAGTAATGCATTTAAAAAAAAAAAAAAACAATTTTTTACTTTCTTTTTTTTCCCTATATGACAAAGCGTTGACCGGGACCGGGAAGTGAACCCGGCCCAGCTGCTTGGAAGGCAGCTATGCTAACCGCTAGGCCACCAACGCTTGACAATTTTTTTCTTTCTTCAATCACAATTTTGTTAATATTGTAAAGGGTAACTATATTAAATTATCAAATTTTTTGACTTTACGTAATAGCAAATAAATCACTCTACAATTGCTCATTTATTTTTTATTATTAGAATCATAACAAATCAGTTAACAGTAAGATTAGAATGTGTTTGTTGTCAAATAGCTGCACCACTATTCCCTACAACCATGCTGCCAAAATTCACTGCTTCAGAAAACGGTGGTTGAAAAAAGCATTAATTCAGAAATTTGTTTTGAATTCATTAACGTCCGTGATTTCAATTATATTTTGTCACCTATATTTGGCTCAGTCACTTCCCAGTCTTGTATTTTCAGTCACGTGGTGTTAATACAGACAAAGTAATTGTATTTACAGTAGTACTCTTGTGAATTAACGAATTGAAATTTTATTCAAAATGGTTCCATGATGCAAAGTTAATAATAATATAAATTCGTGTCAAGATTGAATACACAGATGTATAAATTTGATTATGTTACGCATGCATGTGAGATTGCGCACTTTTTCTCTCAGTTTGCTACTGCTTGTTTTTTTTTTTTTTTGTGAAAGGGGGGGGGGGTTGACACTTTAATAGATCATAATATTATATAAGCTTAATTTATAAATGCCATATTTTTTAACCAGCACTAATTTTATTTCAAACAACAATCTTTCAATAAATATACAAATGATATTTTCAACTTATCCTTCTTCACGCATTGATAAAATCATAAAAAATTTAACAAAACGACGTTTCTTACTACTTTTACAAATTTCTTCCATAGCGTAAGCTTGTGGTTAAAACATCTGTAGAGGTCCCTACTATCGCATTTTTACACGCATATTATCGAGGTTATAGCCTCAGTAAATATTAATATTTACTATATTAAAATTAATCAATCTGACAGTTTCCATTGACCAGCAATCTTTTTCAGAGCTACAAGATAGATATAAATACATGAATACCCAAATAATTAGTCCTATTTACAAGGAGATGTGATGATGTTTTCCTGAAGGTTTGAGGTGATGCTAATTTAGTTGTGATTATATTTTGAACTATTTCCATTATAAATGTCTTTAGAAGAACTTAACTTTATTTAAATATTCTAAATATATTCAACTGTTAATAATAGCACATAGGTTAGTGTATGTGCAACATTTTGAGAAGTATTCTCCTCTCTTCTTCAAATGTTGGTGGTCTGATAAGTTACAGTACTAGCATAGGAATCACCTGGACCCCTAGATTTTTGAATACTGAATATTAAGGTAACACCCTGTTCAGTTGGCTAGAGCAATACCTTAAAATTCAGTATTCAAAAATCTAAGGGTCCAAGATCAATTCCCATGCTAATACTGTTACTGGTCAGTCCAGCAACACCTGAAGAAGAGGGGAGAATAATACCCCTCTTAAAACATTGTGCATATACAAACCTGTCGGCTATTACTAGCAGTTTAATGTGTTTGGAATGTTTAAATAAAGTTAAATTTTTCAAAAGACATTCAATACTTATATTAGATGATGGAAATAGTCCAATATATAAATACAAGTGATGATGTTTTGTTTATATGATTAACTATTTATGTATTTATATATCTTCTAGCTCTGAAAAAGACTGCTGGTCAATCGAAACAGTCAGATTGATTATTTTTAATAAAATAAGCATTTTAAAAGTAATAAGAAAGGTGGTTTTCTTTAATTTTTTATACAAATGATAACTAAATCATTAAGAGCTATGTGTTTAAAGTAAAATACAAATGGCTGATTATGAGTATATATATTTAAAATTATATGCATCTGCAGTTCCAAACATTTTAGCAAAGATTCTGGACTACTTGATATGAATGATTATCATGAAATAATCATGTATGTGTGTATATATATATAAAAATGTGTGTGTTTTTTTTAATGTTTTTATTTCATTTGGAATAAAACATTAAAAAGCAAAAAATAATTTTTTTCTTTGACCATAATTTTGGTTGTCATATATAATTTTAAATAACATCATGAAGAATCCATAAATTAATTAATTCAAGCAATAATAGAGTGCTTACTTTGATCACAAACTGTATTGTTTAAATTAGTTAATTTATGAATATGCCATGCTTTTATTTAAAGTAACGTATAACAATCAAAATTGCAAGGAAATCAAGTCATATATCAGGTGACTTAATTTAATAAGCTTTTATTACAAATGGTATATAATTAGCGATGAAAGCCAGAGCTAGAAACTGGTCTGAGGATAGGATATTCTGAAAAGCTTGTTAAGAGTTATTGGCACTCTCATTATATAACATTTGTAATACAAGCTTATTAAATGAAGTCACATGATATATGATTTGATTTTCTTGCAATACTCTTAAGACTTTGGCGATTTTATATTGCTAAAGCTATTAATATATGGTGTATCTGAAATTTCAGTCCCATATGGTTATTTAAGTTAGATAGTTGGATTTGAAGACATATGGATGTCTGAAAATTTCAGATTTTTTACTTAAATAGTTAACCATTAGATAAAGTGCTAGGCTTGACCTGGTATTTTAAATGTAATGCTTGAATATCCTAGTGTCTCACTGATAAAAGCCAGAGTTAGAAACAGGTCTGAGGATAGGGTTATTCTGAAAAGCTTGTTAAGAACTATTGACATACTCATTATATAACAATCAAAATTGTGATCCAAGAAAAAAACACATTTTTTTGCTTTTTAGTGCATTAGTTCTCAAAACAAAAGCATTTTATAAAAAAATATTTTTTATATCTATTATTTATTTATTGCTTGATTATATCTAATAAAAAATCATTTGCAATTGGTTGCAAGTTATTTACTTTTAAGACAGTATTTTAAAAAAGCAAGTTTTGTATAAATGATCTAAACGAAAATTAATATTTTATCTTTTTTTTTTCATATTTTAATTAACTGTAAACATCCCTAAAACCTTTTCCTCAAATTGAATGAAAGCATTTTAATTGAACCAATTCAAATGTGAAAAACTCCTCATACAGTAGTGCCACTCAGTGCAAGCCAGATTAATCAATGGGCACAGGAAGATACTGTATGGAGAGTTTTGCCTCTGTAAAAACAACTTGTGTAAGGATAAAGAATGATGATCATGTGATGTTGGATGGTTCAACTTCAAATGTGGTTTGAAATGTGGACCACAAACACTTTATTTAGGTTATATTATCTGAAAAATTTTATTATCTTACATTGTAATTGAAAACAAACGTGTACAAAATTTGAAGCAAATGGATTTGGCTGAAATAGGTTAAAAGTCAGTTACAAGATTTGACCCAAGTAAGTAGAAGTTTTACATTAAATAAAAGCATTTAAAAACAAATTAATCGTAGTGTAGCTGACTAGATAATTTATGGTTTCATTGATTTATTTCTTCTGTTAAATTGGATGATCTCTGTTTTCATTTGCAATTATGTAAGCAATGATATAGCAATGAACACTAGATGGCACTTCAGAAATGTTTACAATCCATTTCTAGTATGCAAAATGACAATTTTCTTTCCAGATTTTATAAAAATTATTATTCCAGAAATTTTTTTGGAAACCTGTTATCACTTGTCTGTAAGTGAACACAAGAATTATTTCCATTATTAAAAAAATAATACATGTATTGTCCTTTAAAATGCCATGGATAACGTCCCAGCCAAGCAGCCCATCGTAAGAAGATCTTCATGAAAACCAACCATCTACTCATGGAGGAAGAGTGTCAACATTATCTTCCCATGTGCCTGAAGCTGCCATGATATACTGAAGATGAAGTAAAATTAGGTTTAAATGATGTTATGATTAATAATTTAATGTTAATCAATTAATTACATTATGCTTTTTTGAATGTGGTCAAAGAGGTATTTGAAGGCTACATTACTTTGATTTTTTGTCTGTCATCTAGAATATACTTAGCTTCAAAACTAAAGATGGTGTGTGATTACAAATGTAATTTATCTATACATAAACATTTTGATATATATATTATATTTTCAGACTGATCTAGTGAGAAGATAAAATAAGGTTGGAAAATCTTTAACACTCATCAGCTGATGATTGATAAGCCTAGTCAATAATGCCCTCTTCTTCATACTTTCCATGCATTAAGATTTTCCTTGCAATGGGCTATTTAAATGTTTTTTGCCTGTATATGTACATAATTAAAATAATAATTAAATGTCTATATTACCCATCTACATTAAAATCTTAGATCAGAGTGAATAGGGGAGATCCATTTTTTTACTTATAAAGGTTGCCTTAAAGATTTATGGTGTAGATTTGGGCTGTTGTATGATTTGTATATATATATATATGTGTGTGTGTGTGTGTGTGTGTGTGTGTGTGTGTGGTAGATATACTGTAAAGGAAGGTCTCTGCAATCACCATGTTAACACCTTACAGAAACTGATATCTAACTAATCAGATGAAATGAGTCCTTAATTTTCCTGAAACCCAAGAACTTATATGGAAGATGAGTTTAGACTGATGGTTGTATGAATGCAATTTTCATCATTGTAGATGTAAACAATACTATGTTGAAATTATCTAAACTTGTCTTCTACATAAGTTAATGAATTGTAAACAAAGTGTAATTTATTTTATTTATTTGGTAGCTAGACATGAATCTGTGTGAAATGTTATTTATATACATCAATTGGAGAGATCTTCTCACTATATTTATAGAATATTTTATGCTGGAAATTTTCTAATGTTATATATATTGAATGATTTTTTCATGGATTTTTAGTTTGATAAAAATGGAAATAAAGCGATTATATCCACGTAAACAGAGATAACTTTAGCTTTTGATGTTGCAAGGAATCTCTTAATTACTACTAATTGACAATCTTTCTGAGGTTAAACAAATTTTCTCCATTAACTTACAATAGCTTTTTTGTTGGGATTTATTGAAGTAAAAGGAAATTCTCTTGCACTTCAAACTCAAATTCTCATATGGATTTAAACCCAAAAAGCTACTTTTTATAAATGTGAGAATGTAAAAGATTAGTATCTTCTTTGACATCCTGCAAATAAAAATTAATCTTCACCAGAGAGTTGTATTTGTTGAATATTTTTTTACGGATTTTTAGTTTGATAAAAATGGAAATTAAGAGATTGTATCTACGTAAACAGAGACAACTTTAACTTTTGATATTGCTAGGAAATTCTCACTTAGTAATAATTGATACTCCTGAGGCTAAACAAGTTTTATTCATTAACTTATAATAGCTCCTTTATTGGTGATCCAAAATTTTATTGAACTATTAGTATAGTTTCATGTATACTCTGTTTCTGTTTTTAGCAATAAAGTAAAATAATAAATGAGTGTATTAATACATAGCATAAATTAAATATTCATTATAATTTTATGGATTTATTATTTTGTGATGAAGTATGAACTGTAGAGCAGACTAAAATGTAAGATTTAATTTTAAATATAAGATGGCAAAGAATTGTAAACAATGGCAGAGGATGGCCATAGATACTGATCACGTATATTTATGGTTTGTTTGCAATATCATATTACCTACATATTATGCTCACAAGCAAAAAAAAATCATGTGTGAAATAAGTTATGTCATTTTTCAGGAGTCTCATTTCATCAAAATAATTGATTTTAAAATGTTTTTATATTGAGGAAATTTACTTTTATTATGGATGTTTTAAAATTGTTTAAAAATTATATTTATGTTTAAATCTATTCAAGAACCAAAAATAATTCCAAATGTGATACCAAGCTATTCACAAGTAGATCCTCAAATAATCCTTCAAACAACTTTGTAAATAATGTCCACTTATTTGTTATATCAATGCCTATCTGTTTTCAGAGAAAAGCATTGGTGTTAATATATAGTGAAAGCTGGATGTTATAAGTTCATTTAAGTGATTCTTTGAGGATTTAACTGTCAAATTATTTTAGTATTATATTCAGATTTGTTTGTACCTTGAATAGATTTATATTCTTAGCATTATATATCTGATAAGCTAAAATTATTTATATTTAAATATGTTTACATGCAAATCAATTATGAGTACCTACAACCCTTATGACTTATTGTATGTCACACTTAATTCCCATTTTCTCTTAAATCTGTAATTTTTTTTTCTATTTTTGTTATATAAAACTTTGGTAATATTTTTTAAAAGTATTTGTATTTGATATAATATGAATCAAATTTGATACTTATGATTTTTTTTATCATGTGATCAATTTTTGATGGTATTATTGCAAAAGGCCCATTGCTTGAGAAAGGGTGTCGGTGTACTTGATATAAATAATAGTTTTTACAATTATTATAATTATGGCATGACATATATAGTTTTTGATTATTGCTATTATATGTATACATTCTCCACCTGAAAGCATGCTCCGGTTGCTAGGCAACAGAATCATATAACCAAGCCACAATATTTGATTACTGTTAATGATGGTTTGCAACTTTTCAACGCAATTATAAATTCACATCATCAACTTGAATATGATTTTTACATTATTAATAGGCATAAATACATTATCCAATGTTCAAATACTGAAAATGCTAGAACTGGATTTGAACTTAGGTTCAAGGTTGACATCTACCACTATATTAAACTACACAGGGCATTATTATTTTAAAAGAAATAACATTTATTTAAAAAGTATATTTAATAACTTTTTAATTACACTACAACTGAGGCAGAATAAAAATAATAAAGTTATCAAAGAATATTGATAAATATATTTAACCAGAAATATAGGTGAAAAGGCAAGCAGATATAATTGACATCATTGAAAGAATTAAGAAACTGAAATGGATCTGGGTTTGCATTTTTCTAGAGGAGGTGATAATAGATGGACAATTGAAACTTAGATAAGATTCCAAGAGATTGTAAAAGACCTAGAAAAAGACCTCGTGTGAGATGGAGTGATGAAATAACAAAGTTTTCTGACATGATGTGGAGAAGGGAGGCTAGATATGGGTTGAAAATGATGATGATCGTAAAGTTTATATTTTAAGATTTTTCTGATTCAGAAATGTTTATTTTAGGCTTACTTTGTTTGTTAAAATAGTTAACTAATTTTAATATCGTCTACAGTTTTGCTCAGCATATAAAAATTTTAAATATTATTTTATAATTAAAAGAAAAACGGTTTCATTTTTTTTTTTTAAAAAAGATAGTATTGATTCCCCCCCCCCCCCACCTTAAGCTGAAAATAAAAAATTATAATAATAATGAGATTTAAAAAATTAGTGTAATTAAATATTTGTATTTAATTTTTTAATGACTCACGTAATACTCCATGACTCATCTAAAATAAAATGTATGTACATCATTATATAAACATATATGTAATGAATACGCTGGAAGAAAAGTTTGAAGATTAGATCAGTCGCCCAGGAGGCCAAATAATATTTAATTTTGAAAATAGCTGGCTATGCACTGTGTGTTTATTATGTTGTTCAAGTAACCCCACGGTGGACTCAGATACATATTTCCAGAATTGATTCTCGGCTGGATAATGTAAAGAAGATAATCTCAGTTCACTCAAATGAATGGAACTGTTACACTCAACCTATTTTTAGAAAACTTTGAAACATCACGTTACATCCTGTGCAGTTATTTTTAAATTTTAATTGGCCAGATTGACACTTTTTTCTTCCAAATTTTTTTTTACCCTATTCAGTGAGAATCAATTTAGAATGTTTAAATCCGAAACCCACTGTTCAGATTAATAAGGATGGTTTAAAAATGCATTTTATAAATCTTTCTATTTGTCACTCTTAACTATTTTTAGATGCTACTCTTTAATTTTCATCTTTTAGTACCTATTTAAATTTTTTCTTTCATATTATGTTGCCTTTTTTTTTAAGGAGAATATGTTTGATGATTTGACCCAGTCATTATTTTACTTTCATTTTATATTTTCATTGTAATTCATAATGACGTATATGGATTCATTTACTCCATTGCTAAAATTATCTTAAATCTTAATGATGTAAAAATTAATTTATGGCATAGCCTAAAAAGTGAAATATTAAAAGGCTATCAGGAATGACTTAACTACCACAAATGATAACCAAGGGTTATTGTTATGTAGTAATAATCTATTGTCCAGTTACACTCTGAAAAGAGAACGTAATAATGCTAACTATGATATCAGATATTTATCTTTAAATGTATTACTATTTAATGGTTTTATGGATATGTTTATATATAGTTAAGAGATTGTAAAAGACTGCTCTTATAAAGATCCTTGCAATGCAATGGCGTTTCTAAATCTCCTCATAGAGATAAAGAAGAAGACCCTGTTCATCAGATCTTCCGACTTTGATTGGAGTCTGAAATTTTTTTGTGTTTTACTCAAACGAAATTACAACTCCTAAAGTTAGCATGGCAGATGAATAAGCTACCTTTTATAGGCTGGACATATTGCTAGAAGAAATAATAATAGATGGACAATTGAAATCTTAAACTGGATCCCAAGAGATTAAAAAGACCTAGAAAGAGATCACTTGTGAGATAGGTGGACGAAAAAAAGGGATGCTGGAATGATGTGAAGAAGAGAGGCTAGATATTGAAGAAACTGAATTAATTCTGGAGATAATTTTATCTTGTAATGGATCTAAAATGATTGAAAATAATGATGATATATGTCTATATTTTTTTAGTGGTAATATTAAGTTGTTGATTTTTATTTATATTATATTTTCGTTTCTGATGAAGACATTATTAAAATTTATATTGATAATTACTCTAAAGCATAAAGTCTAGGTTTTAGTTTTGAAATGATTGACTTTAATTATCTTAAAAGTATTTTTTAATAACAGTAATTTTTTAATTATGATATCAAAAGTTTTTAAATAACAGTAACCTATCTCCTTACTTTAGGACCAAGTTTTTGTAAGCATTGTTTAATGAGTAGATTTTCACACTTGGATCTGGATAATTGTTTTTTTAGTAAGAATTTTTGTTGGCTATTACAATCTAATGCAGAATAAATGTGAGATTTTAAATACATCCTATTACAGTTTATTGAAAAGTAAAAGAATCATTATTTGTCTACTGTTATAAACTATAATCTATTAGAAAAATGCTTATTAAGTGAAGAAAATACAAACAATATTAAATCTATAGTCTTAGTACCTTTTCTGTATAATAATATTGCCTTTATGAATAAATATTGCTAGTCAAGCATTGGTGGTCGAGAGGTCAGCGACAGCTGCTTTACAAGCAGTTGTCCCGGGTTAGCTTCCCGGCTGATGCTATGACGCATGAGAAAAAAAATATTATGCTAAAAATATTTGTTCCCAGTGTATATATTTTTTTACATTCATTGTTAAATAAATTTTTCTTACTCTCTCACTTTAAATATATACTTAGAAATTAAATTTATATCCTTATATTTTCAAAGATATAATCAAAGACATTGGAAAAATAATTTTAATTACATTATTTGTTAATTGTCTACAACCATATGTTTGAAATGTAAGAATTAGGAATTAGTTTAATTTCTTAAAATATAAGACCATGGCACATGAATGAAAGCGTGACCCTTCTAAAGAAACAGATTGCACTACATATGTTGAAAGCATATTATAGATATATTATTTAAAGTCTATATTAAAGAATAGGAGAAAAATAATTTTTAACGGAAATAGATATTAATAATTTTTATATTTATTGAAAAACATTTTGAGCAAGTACAGGCTAAAAATGTGCGCTATTGCCTATTAGTTTAAATATACAAACTTTATTCACATCCATAAAAATTTAAAAGTCATCCATATACACACAAAGATTGGAGGGGGGGGAGATAAACTGTGATTTCTTACCTATACCAAAACTTAAAACATTTGCCTCGCATAGTTCTTCATATAAAAATTATAACTGATAAATTTTATTTTTAAAGTGTGAGAATTGTTACTCACCCCATCACAAATATCTAACCAATCAATTTGTTGAAAAGTTTTATTTAAATTAGTTTTTTAACCAAATTAATGATTATACTAGAAATCATCATCATCAACCCTTATCAATCCACTGCAGGATGAAGGTCTCTCCAAGTTCAATCCATCTCCGATCTTTAGCTTCTCTTCTCCACATCACCCTAGCACACTTTCTTATTTCATCCATCCGTCTCACATGTGGTCTCTTTCTGGATCTTTTACAACCTCTTTGAATCCAGTTTAAGATTTCAATTGTCCACCTATTATCATCTCTTCTAGCAATATGTCCAGCCCAACTCCACTTCAGTCTTTTAATTTTTTCAACTAGAAATAATTTGTATTAAATAAAGAATAAATATATTTATTAAATATATATATATATATTAATTAATGTGATGTCTCCTATTAATATCTATGTTAATTCTGTGCCCACCCATAGTGTGTGTGTTGTTACCTCAGTATGGGACCAGCCCTGCACAAATTAGAGGATGCTTAAACAGATTTTGTAATGATAATGATAAACACATTAATTTAAGGTAGAACTATTTAAAGATTTTCCAAAAAATTTTATTGTAATTAACCTTATTGAATAACAATATAATTTTCCTAATGCGCATTTTAAAACGCGTAACAAATAAAGGAAAACTATGCTTTTCATAACATGAATCTTTGTTTTTCATATGTCAAACGCATTGACCGGGAAGTGAACCCGGGCCAGCTGCTTGGAAGGCAGCTATGCTAACTGCTAGGCCACCAATGCTGGACAAAACATGAATCTTAAATAAATATTTTAATATTACCAGCAGTTTTAATACTATGAAAGAAATGATCCCAGTACTTATGAAACACTTATCTATTATGTGCACTAAATGAAATAGAATAAATAATCGAAGGATTTTTTTTTTGCTCAGAAGTTCTGAGAAAATTTTGAGTGCCAGAGCTGGAATGGATTTGAGAACCTTATGCTCCAGAGTCTAGCATTCTACCACTGCACTAAACCATACAGGTCTGTAAGATCTTGTTTCATGCATTTGTACAATAGTACTATATTAATATCTAATAAACCTCACATGACCACCACTTCTTATGCTTGTGTATAGCTGGTGTTAAAACAGGCAAAACTCACTATACTTATTGCCACACACAGCAAGCTAGAGTAATCAATGGATGCCAGAAGGCTTGTGCGTAAAATCCCCATCTAGTGCCTACTCATCCAATGTCCCCAGACTAGTTTCTAGGTGCAGTGCTCTCAGATCCAAGGCTCCTCACTGATGAAGACCACAAGCCAGAAATTAGTCTGGGGACATTGGATGAGTAGGAACTAGATGGGGATTTTATGCACAAGCCTTCTGACACCCATTGATTACTTTAGCTTGTTGTGTGTGCCAATACGTATAGTGAGTTTTGCCTGTTTTATATTAATATCTGTATGCAGTCCATTGCTACAATCATTAGTCTTTTAACCAATAGTAATATGATGTAGCATCTTTTATACCTTTAAAATAATAAAGGCCACAGAACAGACAGTTTTAAATGCAATTAGTTTTATTTCACTTACTAGTCTGTTAAATGATTGAAGGGTGAAAATGAAAAATACCCATTTTCAATTTCAAGATCTAATTTCTTAATCTTTAGAGCAATTTGATTATTGCAGTTAAATTTTGAGGTTACATAACTATTTAATTGAGAGAATCAATCCACAGTATCTTATCTAAATTTCAGGTAAACAAGCTCTTCTATTAAGATTATTATACTCATTGTTCAACAAAAAATCACATCTGCCAAAAAGAATAAGGCAATAAGATGCACAGAAAATCTATGAATAACATATTATTTCCAGAATATTATTTTAAATATAGTGAGACTACCCAACTTTTAAGTAATCCAAGGACTATATTTAAAAAAATTTTTTGAGAGTTTCATCCCAAACAATAAATACAGTATATTAAATTATTGGAGATTCCTACTGTTAATTATAGATTAATTATAACCAAATAGAACTAATCGTGCTCTCATCATGTGTACATTTGCTGTGAATGATCAAAGCATGCACATTGGATCAAAAAAGTGTAAGACCATTTTTTTGATGCAGCTTTTATTTGAAAAATACATTGATATGCAGTAATATTAAAAGATCAGATGATAATATCAATATTAAGATTATCTATTGGTAACAGAATTAAAAAATCTAATGCGCATTTGATTCAAACTATTAGCACCCTTGAAAAAATCAAATAGGTGGTGGACCAACCATATCCTCCCCATGGGCTCCAGCAGTTTGTATTTAGAACAGCTACGAAATAGAATGACAAGAAAATGGAATCATAATGTATAAGGAAATTCATAATAGTATCCTTACCTAATTTTGAAAGTATTTTTAAGATACCAAGCTAATTAAGCACTTGCATTTCTTTAAAACCGGTGAGATTGTGGCTAAAATACTGCATAGAAGGAGAAAACATCATATATGCCATAAAATGTTATCTTACACCGTGGATGTATCAACACATTAGTACTACACTATCGTTCAGTGTTATTATCTATTAGCATTTGGCTGTATTTTAGACTTGGATGATTTTTACCAATATCAGATTGTAAATTTTTTATAAAGTCACTATATGTTTTAAGATATGAGAAAACTTGCATGTCATTCCATAGTGGACAGTGAGACACTTTTGGCAAATATTAGCTTAATAAGTCAATGTATTTGTCACAACATCATAATCATGGACTATTCGTCAAAACTTAGTACGATATTGTTATCAAAACTGGTAACAATAACTCGTATTTTTCACATTGTACTAACATTTGGGTGATAGGTCAATGATCTTCATGATAACTATTATCAAAAGTATATAAGATTTAATAAGTGCCGTATACAAAAATTTTTCGTAATCATCAATTTTTAAATTAGTGATTTTAAAGTATTAAAAAGGAAACAAAGCCTTTTAATTGAATTAATTAAATTTTATTATTTTTTGCTATTTAATAATATCGAACATAAAAAAATGAATTTATATATATTCCTAATCTGTTATCACTTTGGCTAGGTTTGAACATCTCTTCATTCTACTTCTTTTAAAATATATTAGAGCACCACCTTAAATTCAATTTTCATAATTTGAAGATTCAGGTTTAATTCCCCTGGTAGTACTGTCGCTCGCTGTCAGCCTAGTTAATTAGAATATCACCTTAATGTCCATATTCACAAATCCAAAGATCTCTGGTTAGTATTGTCACTTTTCCAGCCAGAAACATCTGAAGAAGAGGAGAGAATAATACCAATGAAATAAAACTTTATATTCTAGCTTGTGCCTGCTATTAACAGTTGAATGTGTTTGAAAAGTTTAAATAAAGTTTGAATTTATCTAAAGACATTTAACAATTAACATTAGATAGTAGTATTAGACCAACAAATAATCTCATCATTTTATTTTCCATAGTTATAAACTTTTCATTTTCTCTTTATATCCTATGTGCTAAGTAAATTATTTAGATTAGTGTAAAAATTGAATTCACATAAATATTTAAGTTATTGTTTCTTTATTTCATTTTTTTTTAATATAGCTTTGAGATATTGATGCATAAGTAAGTGTTTAATTATTTTTATCTGAAAGATGAAAATAAGGAAGGATAACTATAAAAATTCTCTTTATATTGGGGGGTGAGTGGCTGGGTCTGATAATCGGTGCCTATTGTTCTATTATTTCTCAAAGTTTTTTAAAAGCTTTATTTTAAAATATACTACCCATGTATTCAAGATTAATTAAAATAATAAATGAAAATTTTAAGTGGCCCCAAATTTGCATTTCCTAATTAATTGTATTCTATGTTAACTCTTGGTTGGTAGTTGATTCTGATTTACAAATTTAAACACTGGCCCAATTAATCACTGAGTTCAAAGCTATACAAAATACAGTCACAATAAGGCTTTGCATGGTCCACATAGAGTATTAGATTTTTTTTCAAATGACAAAATAAAATAATTTGAATTGAATGCTTATTAGGCATTTTAATTATATTACCAATTAATAATCATAATGTTAATATTACTATCTGGTGTTTGCAACAGTATCATCATCAACCATTATCAATCCACTACAGGATGAAGGTTTCTCCAAGTTCAATCCATATCCAATCTTTAGCTTCTCTTCTCCACATCACCCCAGCACACTTTCTTATTTCATCCATCCATTTCACATGTGGTCTCTTTCTAGGTCTTTTACAATCTCTTGGAATCCAGTTTGATTTCATTTGTCCATCTATTATCATCTCTTCTAGAAATATGTCTAGCCCAACTTTACTTCAATCTTTTAATTTTTTCAATGAGGTCAGTAACACCTGTTTGTTCTCTTACCAATATATTGCATTTTTGATCTCTTCTTGTTACTCCCAACAGGCATCTTTCCATACTTCTTTGAGCAGTCTGAACATATATTTCAAATACAAGATGCATCAAAGAAGCAGATTTGAACTGTTCTTGATCCACTGTGTATGCTCTGAACATTGATGGGGAGTGTGTGCATGATAATATGGCATTGATATTATTATCTAATGTTTTTACATTTTCAAATATAAAATGTATTAAGAAGTGACCTTGCACAATTTTGATCCAATGTGCATACTCCAAACATTCAGGTACTGTATTTGTTATTTTGCATGTAGTTCTTAGATTTGTTTTAATGCAATCCTTAGATTAATTGGGGTTGTATAGCCTTAATTTAGTTTGTTGGTGTATTTATTTATTATAAAATCATTTTAAATGGCATAAAGGATATGTAGGAATAAACAGTTTCATTGACAAAATGGCTGACATTTTTTAGTAAGTTAAACAATCAATCTCATTATAATTAACTATTTTTTTAAAAGGGATTCTCTTACTCCCCCACCCCCTTAAAGCAAGTTTTAAAATTAGTAAATTAAATTAAGAACAAAGAGCAATTATATATGAGTTTTAAATATTTGTATTTTTTTATATGCAAATGTATTTGTGGGTAAAATTCGTCTTTAAATTTTTATTCTTCGTCTTTCCATCATTGCATTCCTTTACAAGTAGTTGCTAATGGTGATAATAAGATGAAGAATTTTTAAATTAATCTTGAATTAATCTTTGCTTCATCTGTTGATCAATCTAGAAAAAAAAAAGGCAAACATTTAGTAAAGAAAAGAGATTAAAAGACATTAGGCAAACATTTAGTAAAGAAAAGAGATTAAAAGACATTTTTTATATGTAATTATTTATAATATTATTCATGAAATATCAAGTCCAAATATGTTACTAAGATATTAATAATTATTATTAGTCATTCATTAGATTAGAGATTATTCCATAATGAATAATATTTCTGTAGTGTAATTTTCATTATATCATTCACGCAAAATAGGGACTGGTTTCTATCTACTTTTAACGCCTTGTGGAAGGATGTAATCCTAAAGATATAACCAAAAACATGAAAAAGTTGTGTGATCCCCAAGATTTATTATTGGATAATCTCTAATGTAATGTATAATTATTTTCATCAAGTGGTTTATGTCAAAATTGTAAGAGCAGTAAGTTTGATGCTATGATAATCTGGACCAACTGATGAGTGCTGGTTCAGCATGAAATACACCAATTAGTGATTATTTATTTTTTCTACATGTGTGTGGCCATGTGGATCAGTATTAAGGGATAGTGTGGATAGTTGAAGGTTGCTTGAAAGTATGAGTTCAAATCCTTATATTTGCAATTAAACTGTAGTAATTGGCTATCTATATACTGAGTAATGATAAAGATATGTGTAAAAGATTGTGGTTTGGGTCAACTGATGAGTGTTGGTTGAGCATGAAATGCACATCTTGAGAATCATATATCTTTTTCATGTCTTTGGTCATATGTTTATGATTACACCCTTCCACAAGTTGTTAAAAGCAGATAGATATCAGTCTCTACCTTGTATTAGATTAGTATAATGAAAATTACATTGCAGAAAGATTATTCATTATATTACTAAGATAATTCACAAATTAGATTCCCAAATAATTATTTAAATGAACTTGTAAATAATGCCCACCTTTTATTATATCTATGCTAATCTATTTTTTCAGATCATCTTTTATCTGACAAAATAGATTAGTATAATATAACAAAAGAAAGGCATTAGTTATTAGTTCATTTAAATAATTATTTGGGATCTAGCTTATGAATTATCTTATTAACATATTTGGACTTGTTTGTTCCATAAATAGATTTATACTTTTAGTGTTATATATTTGATAAGCCATAAACTTAGTTATGTGCTCATTAAAAATCATTAGTGGTTATTTATGAATAAGGACCTCATAAAAGTTTGATATATGAAGAACTTTATTTACATAAATGATCTATGCTGTAACTTATTATATAAGTTGAGCTTTAAGGATGAAAAACAATAGTACTGTAATAACAAATGAAAATAAGCATGTGATATGTCATAAGAGATTTTCATTTAGCATCAGAACTATGTTAACTTAGACATCCTAATTCTTTTTTGGTCTTTACCTATGTTAGTAATTGTTAATGTAAGTGTATTTACTACTTGTCAGTTTTATATAATTAAACCACTAGTCTTGCATTGGTGGTCGAGAGGTCAGCGCGACTGCTTTGCACTAGCAGGCAGTTACCCGGGTTGCGGGTTCGCGTCCCGGCCGATGCTATGACACTTAAAAAAAAAAAAACCACTAACTGTGGATTTTAAAACTGGAATAATAGAATAACTTTATGTTACAAGGGTGTCAAACATTGTAGACTTCACTGATGATGATGATCGTGTGTTTTTGATCCTCCATTGTTTGGTTATAATACTTGACTTGAAGCAGAAAATATATTAATTTGCTAACAATTTTCTTCTAAGTAGACCAATTTTTTCTTCTATCATTTTGTTGATTCGTTACTTTATCTTTCCCATTCTTTGAGGGACAAATAGATTATTCCTATATGAGTTGCTTTCAGTTAATTTATATATGTAAAAGATGTTGAAGTAAATTTACAATTAAGAATATGTCAAATCCTGACAAATTGTTATTAATGATAATCTTAGCCTTATCACGTCATCATAATTCTCTATTGTACAGACCATCTAGTTTTGCTTTAAGCGTAGAGATAACATTTAATATTCATATCCTGTATATATAATGTGCCTACTTGTGATATTAAATGTCAAAACTTATAAATAAAATGCTTATCAGTGTCTTTTAAACGTATTAAACTTGTACTAATTATTCATGTTTGTAAACAAACTTTTAAACACCCAAAAATAACTATTGCTTAATTAATTTCGTAGTCAGAAATGTCATTCTTTAAATAATTTAAGTTTCCAATTTCTTTTGATTTAGATTTTTTTTTTTTTTTTAAAAAAAAGTTTTTTTATAATGTTTTTATCCTTAATTTCTATATATATTCAGAAATATCAAAGCAGTAAATATAATGTAGAGCTTGGTCAAATGATTTAGATAGCTTTTTTTAAAAGACTCGAAAATATTTCTAATAGTATTTATATCTTTCTCTCACTTATAAATTTTTTCATAATAATAGTAGCAGTATATGTATATAGCCACTCTAATATTTCAACCAGAAGACTGATGAAGACCCGTCTTCTGGTTGAAATATTAAAGTGGCTGTGTAGAGAAGTAATTGTATTTATTTTTATATTTCGTTTAGTATTCCTCTGCATAACAAAGTGATTTCTTTATTTTTCTATAACCTAAAACTGAGAGAAAACTGTGAGTTTCACGGAAAGTGAACTCAGTTTTAGATTATAAAGAAGAAAGAAACCACTTCATTATTCAGATGAACATATTTATGCAAATTTGAATTACAAATACAAAGAAAGGGAAAAATCAATACATTTATGTAATAATTAAATACATATATAGTATTTATATTTTCAGCTAGCTGTAGTTAGAGGGATTTGAGCCCAGAACTTTCAAGCTCCATTTAGCACCCACTTCATCTTAAACAACCGAAACACTTGGTGATCACATACTTGCAAAAAAGGCAAACAATCTCCAATATACGTATTTTGTGCTGAACCAGCACTCATCAGTTTGAAGATTTGCTATCTTCTTATAAACCTAGCACTGATTATATATATGGGTGTGAGAGATGATCCGGACCAACTAACTGCTAAGTGCTGTTTCAGCATAAAATACATATATTGGAGATCATTTGTCTTCTTTGCATGTACATGATCATGTTTGCCATTTGTATAAGATAGAGTGGGTCACTAAAGGGAGCTTGAAAGTCTGTATTCAAACCCCATGTAATTACAATATATTTATGGTATACCTATATGAAATGTTTAATTTGCATTAAAAATAACACTTATAAAGCAATATCATTTAAAATATTATGTATAAAAGACAATTTATAAGCATTCTTGTTTGAAAACGATAAGAGAAATATTAAAAAAAAATTGATTGTTTATTGCTCAGAAGTTCATGCATTGGAAATAACAGCTGGGTTTGAATCATAGACCTTGAGTTTAGGAGTCTGTCACTCTACCAGTGAACTAAACTATGCATAGCAGATAAACATTAAGAATCCATTGAACAATATCAACTGAGACTGGGGAATATACATTAAGTTCTCTTCCCTTGACATTGCGTTACTAGGCATTTGAGTAGTAGTGGTTGTCTGCAATTGCTTGTCAATTCTAAATTGTTTATTCTTGCATCTTAAGTTTAGAATTGCATCTTAAAGTAATGAAGTATTTTTCATCACTGGGGTACATTGTGAAATGTTTGAAACTAAGTTTAAACTTATCCTGGTTTTTTTGCATTGAGAAAATCATTTATTTACTGAAATAAGTATTTGTAGTTTTTGAAATAGTAATCGTATAATTAATTCTTTAGAAGAGCATATGCTTCTTTAAAAAAAATATTCGAATGACTTTATTGCTCCAGAGTTCACAATAAATTTGACCACCGGAAGTGCCACCATTGAAATCGATCTTGGGACCCACATTCCAAAGTCTAACTCTCTACTACTGTATTAAATTGCACAATGCAATAACTTCATTTAATTGATGGATTCATTTTCCTATTTTGCTTTATTTAGCCAAATATTAATTCTGGTATCTTGTGATTCAATTCAGACCACTCCACTGTTGTCTTAAACTGCGTGGACAGTTTGGGAAAGATTTGCTGACAAAGAAATTGGCATTTTTTTCATCATTAAGTTAATTCATAAGTTACTCTGTATCATTTCCAAAAGATAGGGGTTTTTTTTTCTAAAAATCTTTCACATTAACCTGATTATTTCTTCTACTTATTCTGTTCCTTGCATGATTCTTCAAACATTCATACCTTTATCCTTAACTTCATCTTTCAACTTCTTTCTTTTACTATCTTCATATCCTTCAAACTATGTTTTTTGACTATTTTTAAATTAATTATTTCTTCGAAAATATTCTTTTTTCAGTTATTTTGTCAAAACACACCCTCTACCTTCAAGTCTATATCTTAAAAAATTTCAATTTTTCTAATCATTTAAGTCTCTGTTTTACATAAACCTACACTCAAAACATTTAACAAGTCTCCATGAATCTAACTTTAATAGGCCACAAAATAACCTATTTATTTAGCATTGCAATTAATTATTGAATCTGACTATATAATCATTGAGATCTTATCAAGTGAGGAAGCAACCTGCCGTGGATTATTTGAAAAGATTCTAATGGTTTATAACATATGTGGCACCTTATATGTTATATTTAGGTCTATACTTATATATATAAATTTCTATGTTAGAGCATCATAAGTATTGAGGTTTTATACAAAACAGAAATTATATTGTCAATGATCTAGTGAGATAGTTTTTAACAATTAAAGGATCATCAAACTTGCAGAATAATAATGAAAATCAATTCACAGATAAAATGGGCTTTGATAAAGAAGCTGTAAATATTTGATTAATTTATTAGTTATTCATAATTTTAAAACCAACAGGATATCACATGACATCTTGCATAAAGCAATTCAGCAGCAAATTCTTTGGGGTGGGGTGGAGTGACTGAAAACTATGTTTCTCAAATGGCACTCATACCATGATAGAACAAAGAAGTAAAAGATGGCTGTAAGAGAAAAGGTATATTAGATCCCAAAGATTCAGGTGCACTGCTCCCAGAAGCAAAAACTTCTGGGCATATTGGAGAAGATAGCAGCAGATAGGAATTTATTAAACATTATTCTGATGCCTTAGGTGGTTTAAATGTGGTGAGAAAAATATTTATAACTTTATATGTGTGTTTCTGCATTATTCTTGCAATAAGGAACCCCCACACATTTGGATAATTTAAGGATTCCTTTAATAAGTGTTTCTTCCATTAGAATGAATTCGTTCTCATATTTAAAAATAAATTGAATTGTAATGGGAAAAAAAAATTTAAAAATATGTATTAGAAAAAAAATGGATTTTCTATAACATGTACAATAAAGAATTAATATGTTATATAAAAATAAAATAAGTGTATTAATTAATTATATTTGTTGTTATTAAAAATTAAATTTCCAATCCTCATTTTTGTGAAGAAAAAAAAACACCTTCATTTATTATTATTGAATTAAAAACAAACATTATTAACATTAAGACATCAAATTTATTTCTGTATTTCAACCGCTTATTGCAGCCTTTTTCAAAAATTAATCAAATATGAGTGAATATCACAGGATTTCATTTAGTGTGAGAGATTCTCTAACTCATGATCTGTGAACCAAACGCAGCTCTCACTTTTATTGAATAAACTTTTTATAAACTCGTGAGCAACAATAATCATTTAAAAAAAAAAAAATTATTTACTACTTTTTAAAAGTGATGTTTATACACCTTTTATTGATGATCTTTTACGTGATATTGCTTTATAAGTGTTACTGCTAATGCAAATAAAGTATTCCATGTGTGTATATGATAGATGCATAGCTATGTTATCCTGTCCATCATTAATGAAAGATATTTAGAATTAAATTTTCGTAATTGCAGTAAATCTCTAAAACAAAAAAATAAGCGAGCTGAGAATTCAATTACTTAATAAATAAAATAATTTATATCAAAGATCATAGATTAATGAGCGTCAAATCAATAGATTACGCCTAATAATTCTATTTGACTGTCTGAAGTGAGATTATTATTTTTAGCTGATAAATTAATTCAAAAATCTAAAGATCTTTAGTCAATTCATAAAAAACAAAAGCATACCATAAAGAAAAATATATTTAGTTTTATTTGAAGATAATTAAATGATACAAACAGTGTATCGGAGCAAAGCTTTATTAGTACAGACAATTATGAAGTTCTTAGCACGATTTTTATTGGATTCAGTCAGGCGTAGCAATGGATTTAGTCATAGATGTAGCAATGTTACATCTATGACCGAATCCAGTCAAAAGCATACTAAGCACCTTATAATTGGCTGCACTAGTAAAGCTTTGCTCTCAATACACTTTGTATCATTTACTTATATTACAGTTTTGGAGGTAAAGTGTTATATTTTTATTTGAAGAGTAAAACAGTTGATTTAAGAAAGTGATATGTGAATATAACTGATGGGCATTATCATGGTATAATTGAAGTTCACCATATGAAGAATCGTATTTGAGTAAAATATTCAGTGTAATGTATGATTGATGAGTCTTTCTAGTTTTCTAGCCGCATTTTTTTTGGTCAACTGCTGGAGTTGGAAGGAGTAATTTAGAACTAATTTTTCATAGTGACTTAAAAATATGTTTTTGGAAGAGTCAAAAGTTGTGAGAACAGAATTTTTGAAATAAAAATCATTATACTGGGAATAGCTGGGACTAATGATTATAATGCAATAATGATTCAGAAATATAGTCAGACAAATAATTAACGAGGTGATAGTAATAAGTAAAATTAATTCATTTTTCATACGATGTTTTAAGAGAGGCAAAATTCTCCATACAGTAGTGCCACTCAGTGCAAGCCAGAGTAATCAATGGATACCAAAAGGCTTGTGCATAAAATCCCTATCTAGTGCCTACTCATCCAATATCCCTAGCCTAGTTTCTAGCTTGTGGCTTTCATCAGTGAGAACTCTTGGATCTGAGAGCACTGCACCTAGATCTTAGGATCTAATGCAACCATAAAAAATGGTGATCATGTGAAAAGGTTTTAAGGTGATTGTATTGACTAACTGTCCAGGTGTACTTATCATTTAAGATATTGGTAATGAGACTAAGTGCCAACAGCAGAATCTTAAATCAGAGTGAAAGGTGGAATCCATCTTTTACTTACAGTCATTGCCTTGACAACAAATTGAAGATTTGTTTAGATAAATTTTGATTATCATGTGATTACATATATAAAACTATCTAGCTTTGTGCAAAATCAGGTATATTATCTAAATAATAATTAATAGCAGTAGGATTTGAAAATTTAAAAAATGATTATTTATTGCCTGCTTTCAAAACAGGTTATATTTGCCTGTTTAATAGGATTTATTCAAATTTGTAGGATTATAAAAATCTCAATCTGTTAAAAGTTCTGTGCCAGTTCTCTTTGTATTAAAATTGTAGACCAGACAGAAAAGTGAAATCTACATTTTAGTTAAAGAGATTACTATGGCATTGATTAAATGAATCTTGAATAGTAATAAAGAGTAAATATGTTACCTAGTAAGAAAAAGAATTTAGTTTATTAATTACATTTAACTTGATTAGTAATTAAAGTTTCAATGTTCATTTTTTTTAAAAAAAAAAACGTTCATATATTACATATTGAATCAAAAACAAACATTATTAAAAGTAGGAAATCAAATTTGTTTTCAACATTTCTATCACTTGTTATGGCCTTTTTCAAAACTAAAACAATACAAAATATTAGTACTAATGTACTATATTGTATGTTTACAAAAAAAAAAATGAAACAAAAACTTATTTAAAAAAATTAGATGAACTGAATCAAGTTTAATAAGAAAGTGTTAAATAATTAGGAATTTTGAACTTAAATTTAACAGTTGGTGTTGTTATATATGTGCATGTTTATAAGTACTGAAATTAAGTTTCCAAAAATGAATTCTTACTTAGAATAAGTTTGAATTAAAATAAATAATATGAATATTTGTAAAAATATTTCAATTTTAATAATCGTTAATTGGTAAAATATTTGATGAAATTTGCATGTATTTGAATTAATGATATTAATGTGAAAATGTCGAAAGAAGAAAGGGGGAGGGGGAAAACTTCTAAAGAGATTTTTATTGCTTTTTTTCAAGGAATGGACAAGGAGATGATACTTGAGAAAGTCTTTAATTATATTTTTCGACTATAGTGCTTTTATATATTTGAAGCATGGGCAATTAAAAAAAAATTAAGTAAGTTTGAAGAATTTTGTTTGTTTTTTTTACTGGTGAATATTGAAGTTTGCTATAAAGGGTTACAAACTTTGCTGATTCAAAACTTGTGAATAACAAGATTGTTAGTAAAATCTAAGATGCTGAAATAAAGATATAATATTCATTTTATATGGTAGAATTTATGTTGTGGAGAATGAGATGTAAAGTAGCAAAATGATATTATAGATTGGAAACTACTGACAACTGTACAGTCTATCACTACATTTACTACATATTACATGTAGTACTACAAAAGGGTTCATCAAGGAATTAAACAGGGCCCAATTTTAATGTCTGTGCTGTGTGTATTTATATATATATTCAAACTATTCTTATCTTATGAATGTTTGCGTTGTAAACAAACATGGATGCATTTTTCATGAACACAAGGATTTTACCTTTCAAAAACCTAGCAGGTTTTTAATGGTTTATCAATTGAATTATTTAAAAAGTAGACATTTTATATATGTGAATATTTTAACTTATAATACATCTGACAACAAATCACCAATTAATAGTTGGAAATTGAAGGCAAAGGATTTTTACGTCACCATTCTACAGTAAACTTATATTTGTCTATTTGCTTATAAATGAAGTAAATTTGCATGGATTATTATAAGATGAAGAGTAAAATGAAATAATGATTTGAAAAATGGATGTGGACTTTACTATAAACACTAGAAATATAAGATTAATGGAATTCATTTATAAACATAAGATGGCAGAAAATTATTGTTATATAACATGACGAAATAATGGAAAATAACATATGGAAGTACCTCATATTTAAGTTCAAATAGGCTTTCATTTGATGAAGAGGATGATTTATACAGACAGCTTTTGAATGGACTAAACACCTGAAAGATGAAAATATGGGGGGGGGATGCATATGGCATTATTGCTATGGAGTTCCTACAAAACCTGATGCCAAACCTACAGGTGTCAGAATCAATATTGGAATCTCTCAAGTTGGACACCCTACCAGCTATTCCAAACTTCTCAGGATAAAAAGACATATGACTTTTTTGCTCAGGAATTCATAAGAAATTTGAGCATCAGACCTGTGATCATCAGAATCAATCCTGGAACCTCCCAACCCCAAGTCGGATGCTCTACCAACTGCACAGGGTAAAGTGCCAGAGATGAATTTGGACTTGGAAACAGAAATGGGGAAAAGTTACATACATAATTGACTTGGGAATTACAATTTATTTTTTTGAGAAAAATCCAAGATGCTAGTTCATGGGAGCATCAAAATGAAATCTCATAAAAAACTTGGATTTCAATTAAGCTAATATAGAATATTAATTTCAAGACTAATATGCTTAGTAGATTTAACTCAGAAAGTGATCCTTAATTAGTGAAGTGTAAGATTTATATTAATGCAAATTTAGAGAAAGCAAAAAGCTATTAAGAAATATAGTAATAAAAGTTTGTATTTGTAATTTACTCTACTGGAACAAAAATGTTCTAATTCAACATTATTTTTTACTGAAACATAGTAAAGTATGCAAGAAAGAAACAATAGAAGAAAAGGTATTTACAGTATTTAGGAAAAAAGTGAATACATGGAATTCTGTAAAATGATTTGGAATACTGGATTAAGAAAATATAAATATGAAATGACAAAGAATACTAAAGAAGAAAACAAAAGTTTCCAAGATATAAAATGTCATCTTGGTATTAAATTTTTTTATCAACAAATAGAAAAAAAAGATATCATTAGTAATAAAAACAAGATAATATCATGAAGTATGTGAAGAAACTAAAAATAATTATAATAAAAAGTAGGAAAATAGTATAGTTCATGCATAATAATGTCATGCATTATAAATAAAAATATGCAATAAAATCAACATAGAACAAAAAAGTTCCAAGAGAAAATGATGAACACAGATTAAAAAGAAATTGGTGGGAAAATTATAGATAAACATCTGAATGATAAGAATATGTCAATAGGACTGGAAGAATTCAGTAATAATCTTGATACTTAAAAATGGAAAAAAAATTTGGGAATCTCAGGGTTATGTACAATCATTATAAATGACATACAGAAAACTAGACTCTAATCATCAAAGGAATAAAGATTTAAAAATGCAGTAATCTACACTGAAATTAACTGGTTCCTAAAGTGCCACATAAATCAAGAATCATATTAAAAAACAATAATGTTCTTTTATAACAGAAAATGTAACTCTTATCCCAGTTGAATATTAATAAATATTTCAAACATTTTGAAATGGAAATACAAAACTTAAAATTGAAAAAAATGGGTAATTAATGAATAAACATTTTACTAAGCATATTATTAATAATAAATAAATAAAGTTTTAACTTATATGTAAATACTGTGAGTAATAAGTATATTTCAGTTTATAAATTTTTTTTTTTTACATTTCATAGTAAGGTTATTAATCCACAAATTGTGATTCCTTAAATTAAATGGAGCTTGTAGGGAAAAAAAAATAAATTCACGCAATGAATATTTTTTACATTTATTTTTGATGCACTTTATATTATCAGTATTTTTTTTTTATAATTATCTAACCAAATTGCAATATTATATGAAAACATTTTAAAAATCAGGGGTCTGAATTTTAATTCTAAAAAAAAAAATAGATCTAGAAATATAATATTTTTATTTTTCCAATATTGTCTATGCTTACAATGACCAGCATTTTTGCCTAGGTGGAGAAATTTCTATAGTTAGGAAAATATTAAATAAAGTGTTTTTGTCCACATTCATTCTGTTTAATAAAAATCTGTAATTATGCATTATTTAATTTATTTTTAGTGGAGATTTTTTTACGTTCATAATAAAAATTATTTTCACTTTCAGAAATATCAGAAATCCTATTAGAGATTGCAGTATGAAAATACTGAATAAAAAAAAATAGGTAAAATAAAATTTACTGCTTATTATTGTATATCATGTAAGTTAATTTTTAATAATATCATGAATAAACCTTGTACAGTATTTTTAAATCTTAAAATACTGTTTTATATTAGGAAAGCGATATTCTGATGACAATAGTATCTTATGTGATTTTTAAAAAAATTATTATTAATAAAGAGTTGATTATTAATCTAAATAATGAATACAAATTGATGATGATCACTATGGTAAATCCTTGTGTAAATGTTCCTTGATTGTGGGGGTGTACTTATAATCATGTAGACTTTATATAAGTTTTAAACAAAGTTATAGACTCATGACTCTGAGGTACTACTTTGTGGTGAATTTACAGATTATGAATCAGCAATTGGTTCTATGAACATCTGTTAAAATTTAAGTTTTTGACCATCATATCGGTGAACTCAGAACTGGAAAATATTTATAAAAGTGCAACAGCGGTGATTAAATTTCTTAGAGACCCAAATAAGATTATCAATTATAAAAGGCAATGCATTTCTCCAAAAATTTTAAAGCAGTTGTATGCAGATTAAAAGGGAATGAAAAGAAGTGGAGATCCTTGTAAGTCATCTGGGCTTTGTAGATAATTGTGGTTTGTTTTTTATAGACAATGCTTTAAATCTTCAGGATAATAGTAAAAAAAATAGGGCAAAGATAAACATTAAAACAAAATAATCATTAAGTAATGTTATAATACATCCAAGGTTTTTGCTTGGAGAAAATGCTGCCTGGAGTTTAACTTGGACAGCCATCTATAGTGATATTTTCCTATTTGTTTGAATAATTTTTAAAAAAATCTGAACTAGTTAGCATTTTTGAATAGGCTGTAATGTCAAAATATTTTAATACTGTGTCCATATGTTTGATGGATTTAGTCCAATTGTGAAATTAGTTTGGGAAAAATTTTGGAATAAAAAAAAGTTGATTTTTTTGTATAGATTATTAAAGGTTCTTGTGGATTATTTTTATCCAATAATTGTATTTTTATTATTAAAAAATTAAAAGTATTCATAAGTACACTTATTTTATACGTATATGTTTTATTTTTAAAAAAGAAATTAACAAATTCTAGCATAATTCTAATAAAGAAAATCATTGCTGGTTCAATAACTATATTTTTGTGAAACTAATCACTAACATTATTGCCAACATTGTGGTAGGATCTTTTGAGATATTCTAAAAATTATAAAGCAGTTTTAATATCCTAAAGCAGAATTTTATAGATTTATCTGGGCTTCACATTTATTCTTTTTCATTTTTAAAGTAAATTTTCAGTCAATGAAGAATTTGTTGATTTTCTGGAATCGGTCACTTGGTTCTTTTTTCTGCCCACTGTTGAATAATGAAAATCTTCTTTATTCTTTTTATAAATTCTATTTACTATTCTTTTTTCAAAATTTGCAAAGTTCAAGTATGATTTTGTAGAATGTTTTTCCTTTGTAAATGTATATCTAACAAATTGAGGCCAATTTTATTAAATTCTAATATAGAATTACAATTTAACAATAAAAACAATATTATATGATTGCAAAAAAGCAGCATCTGGAAGAATAATGCAAATGTCATTCCGTTGAAGGGTTGGTTAATAATCTTTTTTTAAAAAATACAATATTGGTCAGTAAAGTATTCAACTGGTTTGTTGCATTTGAAATCATGATCATAGGAGATGACAGTTGAGCCATATGTACTCCATGGATGTTAACTTTTAAGTCCATCCCTATCACTGCTTTAAGCAACACAATATACATATTAGTTTATAGTTATTAATTATAGGTAAAACATAATGTACTAAATCAATCGGAAATAAGCTTGGATAGAATGCTTTAGATACAAGTAAACTTAATGTTTTTAAAAAGTATATGAGCCTGAAAAAAAGTTTTAATAAATGTTCTGCTTATGATTATTTTATGCTGATTAATAAAAGAATTGAAAATAAGATACACAACTGATAATATGCGCAAATGTTACTGATATATTTTAAAAAGAAGCTAAAAGGGAGGGAAGCAGGACACGTAGCCAAAAGGTGACCACCATCTATTAGTATACCTCTGCATCAAAAACTTTAATGAGTTTTATATCTTTAAAGAAGATGGGTAAAAGGAAAGGGATGTATATAGAAAGAACTTGATAGGATTAAAATAACTTTCTCAAAATATTAATCATCATCATATTCAAATTACCACCAATTGTGATAACTGTATTTTTCTGTAATGCTCAACGACTGTGATTCTTTTTTAAACCTCAACCAGTGTACTCTTGGAGAATGCCCATTATTGTATTTTTGTTTTGAAACCTCAACCACTACATTCTTTAAATCTTTGATCTCTGTACTCTTGTCTGATGCTCAATCACTGTGCCCTCGACCAGTGTACTCTTTTTTAAAAAAATTGATAATAGTTCATTGTGTCCATCTTTTAACTTGGTAGTTTTAAATTAACTTTATTAAGTTTACTATATACATTGGAGATTATTTACAAGTCTTATTAAAACAAAAGAGATTTCAAGTAAAAAGGCAATAACATAGATGTACGTGTAATTGAGGAAGAATCAATATGTATCTAATGCATATTAATTAGTATATTCAATAGCCAAGTCATTGGGTTGTTGTTAATGAGGTCAGATTCCATGTAGCTGCAAAAATATCAGCTGATGCATGGGTTTGATCTCTAGTCTTAATGTTATTTTTTTTATTTTTAGGAAGAATGATTTAGCATTGTGAGATCTGGGATTAAAGCTTAGATAGCATCTTACAAATCGGAGTGCGAAAAGAATAAATGTAGTAATTCTCGTATTGGGAAAAGGACCACCTTGTCTAAAGATTAATCATTGTGTTCTTCTTTAAACCATTAACCAGCCTATTCTCTCTAATCTTGACCCGCTGTGTTCTTCTTTAAACCAATGTACTCTTGTTTCAAACAAGATTTAACATTTGTGAGTGTGTGTGCAGTTTATAAACATATTGCAATTATAAATTCGTGGTTGCTGTGGCATATTTTAGTTTCTGTGTGGGCTGTAATGGGGAGGGGGAGAGTCAGTATATGAATAACTAAATTTTTTTATTAAAAAAAAGAAGGTAAAAGCTAATCTTGTTGCAAATGAATCTTTCAGCTGGATTATCTTCATTACTACAATTGGCAATCTGCCATTTCTTCTAGCACTTTTTTTCATTTTTTACATTTGAGTATGAAAGTTAACAGATGGCAGTTCTTATGAGTGATCGCAACCTCAAAATAGTGCCTGAAAATGAACCCACTAAACAACAATGCTTCATTTATTTCAACTCTTTTAATTAGAAATGATGGAATGCTATTTGAAATGAGAACACTTTGCTATTCGTGTATTTATTTTTCTGATATACTGCTATATGTGTTTTTTGATGTAATGAATTATGGAATAATAAAACTAGACAGTCTGTTGGAAATGAGGTTAAGGGTTTGTGAATTTAAAATTTCAGCTTCACCTTTTGACATTAAAGGAGTCATCAAGCTTAACTAATCTTATCTCGCAAATTATCTTTTTTAAAGAAAATATAGTGCGTCCAATAATAAACAAATAAAAAAAGTTACAAAAATAGTTTAGACGTAAAAATAAAAGATTTTTTTAAAAAGAAAGAGAAGTTAAAATTGCATTATAAATAAATGTATATATATAATTAAAGGGGATTTGAACCCAGACTTTCAAGCTTGCTATAGTCACCCACTATCCAATATAATCGATATACATGACCACATACACCTGAAAAAGATAAATGATCTCCAATAAACGTATTTCGTACTGCACCAGCATTCATAAACTTTGATGGCCAGCTTTCAATCCTCTCAACTCTTCAGACATCCATATCACTGAAAATCTGATGGTGGAATGCCCAAAGCCCTTAATGATGCCAATATTATAATCATACCCATATATATATGTGTGTGTGTTCATGGATTAAGTTTTTTGTATGTAAATTTTGACTGTTCTTTGACCAAAAAAAAATTGCAAAATTAAAATTGGCCCTGTTTAATAAACTATGTAGTTTTATCCTATGTTCTGTTAGGTTGAGAAAAATATTTAACTCAGCTTTACTGAAGTGATCTGTTTGAATCTAAATGTACATATGGATTTAATTACTATTATTGCAGTTGTTGTTATCTTGATGATAATCGAATGGCATTGTTGCTATGGTTTTATAAGAAGTCCAAGAGATGGAAGTACCATTATGATCCAAGGCCTTATGCTTCATAGTTTGCACTAAGCCATGCGGGGGGGGGGGGGTATAGATCTGTCAGCACCTTTTCCCCAAAGGTCTCCAGTATATATGAAATGAAAGAGCTTTGCTTCCAAAAACATATGGATTTTCAACTCTGGGTTCAATTTTAAAGCACCATTAGATAATATTCTCTGATCCTTTATCCATAAACTTTTCAGCAAATGTATTTAGCTTTTGGTGTTTTGCTAATTTAAGACTATTAAAGTTTAAATATTCTATCCACACCCAAGGTATCTAGTGAGAAGTCATGATCTTAAAATTGTACCAACTTTCTTTTTGTATGATGAACAGAAAATAATGGAATATCTTTGCATATACAATCATCAAGAGTGATCATCAACTCTGTAGTACCATGATATTTGTTGACATTTTAATTCTTCTGATTGGGAATTTTCTGTACTAAAGTAATTGCAATGAGGAAATAGCCAATTATTGTCCCTAATTTTTTATTGTGCTTTTGGAAGAACATGCAAACATACTCAACTTTAAAAAAAAAAAAAAATTGAGTGATTGTATGATGGAATGCAGTTTGCAGTGGAATTTGATGAATTAAGAATTGCATGAAACTAATATCTAATAGTATCCTAGAACATTTTTGTCATTTTATTTATTAGGTATATATATATATATCCTATTTGTATTTAGATAATTAACGAACTATGGAGAGATGCATGTTAGGAGTAACAAGAAGAGATTGAAAACACAATGCATGTGTAAGAGAACAAATAAGTGTTACTGGCACCATTGAAAGAATTGAGACTGAAATGGAGTTGGCTTGGATATATTGTTAGAAGTAATGATAATAGATGGGAAAGTTGAAATCTTAATCTGGATTCCAAGAGATTGTAAACGACCTAGAAAGAGACAACATGTGAGATGGATGGTTGGAATAAGGAATTGTGCTGGAGTGATGTAGAGATGAGAGGCTAGAGTTCAGAGAAGATGGATTGAGTGATAGTGATATAATCAACATGCACATACTTATGTGCATGTGTTGACGTAAGGGAATTAATAATAATTGAATGGACTATTGCCTGGGAGCGCATAACATGCTTGACGATGGGTGACAGACAGGGATGCCATCAAAAGACTTTAGTGTTCAGAGTTTCCAATCTATAATTGCACTCAAGTATGTAGGGCGTTTGTTTTGCGTTGTAGATTTAAACATCAGAAGTGTTGTTATAACTGGCTATAAAATACTACAATAAATTGTCAAGCTAAAATACCGTAGATATAGACGTAAATATACATCTATGTGTATACGTGATGAAGTTAGTAATAGCGAAAAAAAAAAATGGCAACATAATATTCAAGTGTGTCATAAATAAAAATAAACTGAATTTGTTATTTATTTATTTAAAAAAAAAAAAGTCTATTAAAAATGCGGATTTCACAGTTATTTGATCCGACTCTTCCAATTACTTGATGTACATATAAAAAACTTTCTAATTTTTTTTTTTTTTAGTTACTCTTTCTTTTCTGTTTGTTTTTATTGCTAATTTTAACTGTTTGACATGTTCATGATAAATTTAGTTGTCATTCTCTTTTTTTGTTAAAGTGAAAAAGAATAACCTATATATCAAAAAATGATTTTAAAGACGTGGCTACTTGTAAATTAATGTTTGTTATAGATATAATTGGTGTATTTTCACCAAGAAGTTAAAAAAATTCAAATGGCTTTATGATTGGGTGTTCATAAAAAGTTTGAATACCGAAATCAACCCAAAAATGTTATGCTCTAGAGTCCGACTCTCGACCACTGAACTAATCCACAATGGGCAAGAATTTTTATTGTATCTGCTAAATGATCCTGAATATTGATCGTAATTTTCATAATCAGTTAATGATATACTTTTGGGATGAGTTATGAAATTATGTGTGTTAGAAATTGGCCAAAACATTTCTAACATTGACTAAAGAAAAGATTTACTATACGTATTATTTTTATTAAACGTAGCTGACCGCACTTTCCGCTTAGCCAGATTCGTAGCATGAGAGTTATGGATCTGGCTTTCTGATTAGCCAAGTGCTATGTATCTGGCTTTCTGGTTAGCCAAGTGCTGCGACTCTGGTTTTCCAAGCTGAAAGTGTGTTTATCTATGTTTAACAAAAATAAATACACTTAATAAACCCTTTCTTTAGCCAACATTAGAAATGTTTCAGCCAATTTATTACAAACAAGAACAAGAAGGATAACAACGAATTTTGAAACTACGTGTGTGTATTAAATATTTAAATTGTGCTTTTACTCATAGCGGAGTTTATTACAGACCTATTAATTTCTTTTTTTCTCAGCCTTGTCTAAGTTTATTCTAATTTGAATATATTTATGTAATCTAATTTTCCTATCTATATATTATAGAATGGTGGTTTAATTGAATAATACGTTTCTTGGGAGTGTATGTGATATTTGAGGAGTGGAGGTCACTGGTTGTGCTCCAATCACTATATTAAATTGCATAAGTAGAGCAGTAGAAAAGGAAATAAATGCTGTCAAAATCAACCATACAGCAATAGCAGTAACATATCCTTTTTCAGTATTCAATAATTAATAGCTTGTTTGTTTGCTTTTTATTCTTATGCTGGATTTAGCTTTTTGAGGAAAACTTAAATGTTAGTGGCCTAGCGGTTAGCATAGCTGCCTTCCAAGCAGCTGGCCCGGGTTTGCTTCTCAGTCAACGCTTTGACATATTAAAAAAAAAGTTGCTCAATTCATTTGAAAGACTTTAATTTTAATAATTTGAATTCATAACTTTTAAATGAATTTTGTTGTTTATTAAATTCTAAGGCAGTATGTAACTGGCTTATACTGAATGTTTTTATATGTAAGTAGAGGTATTTGAACTCAGAATTTTTTAGTTGATTGATCCTTCACTTCATCTCATGCAACCAAAATACATGAACCATACTGGGGATCAGGTATTTTTTGCATATGTGTGGTCATGTGTATCAGATGTGCAAAATGAAGTGGAGGATGAATGGAGTGAAAAATCCTGAGTTTAAATATCCCTCTACTTAAATTTATTTAATAATTCATTAAGTAACTAGGGGAAATTGCAAAGTGTTTTAGAAAAGAAGTGCATGTGATCCAATTAGTTTTCTGTTCACTTGGGTTTAACCAATATACCTAATATGTTGACTGCTGATTTATGAAGTTATTTATAGTGACAAAAGGTCTTCATAATATCTGTAATTGATTAAAGTTAATATATGATAATTAATACCTACTGATAGCAAATAGATTCATGTGAAATATTAAATTGTAATAAAATAATACACCAGGACACCAAATATTAGAGATTTTTCAATTGAACTTTTAAATATTTCAGATTTTTTATTCACCATTTGACTTAAAAGTGTGTGTATTATTTATTTATACACTTTATAATTAAATCAAGCATTTTAGATTTATATTTTTATCATTTGGAAATTGTGCTTTCAAAAATTTTCGCACTGGCATAGAAAATATTCATTATTTTTAAAATTATGCTTAATGAATTAATATATTATTAGCTCATTTTATGAATATTATTTATTTAAATAACATTGTTTTATTTTATTTACTCATATATAAATAAATCAAAATGGAGATTAATAAGCTAATTTACAGTTTATCCTTCTAAATATTTTTTTGTCCTACAATTTATTTCATAGTTTTTGTATTTGTGTATATTAGTATAAATAAATCATTTGTTCATAATATATGATTTTTTTTTCTACAGTTCAGGCTTTTTCATACCTGCACTCCAATATATAATATGCAGGGGGTTTGAAATCAGACTTTCACATGACCCTCAACTATCCACGCTATCTCATACTGCTGATCCACTTAATCACACATGTTGAAAAGATAAATAATCACCAATATAAGTATTTTGTGCTAAATCAGCATTCATCAGTTGTCCAGATTATCTCCACACATATATACAATCAATGCTCAGCTTATATTAAAATCGCCAATCTTTATACTTTAATTGACAGGCTTCAATACACTCCATTCCACAACTCTTCAGCCATCCATTTCATTGAAAATCTGATGATGGAACATTCAAAACCCACATTGGTGCCAACCTTCTCATCTTACCCATGTTGACCATAAGTCACTCTGAGCTGATCATTGATTGTATATATGTGTGGAGATGATAATCTGGACCAACTGATAAGTGCTGGTTTAGCATGAAATATCTATGTTGGTGATTATTTATCTTTTCAACATGTGTGTGATCAAGTGTGTCAGCAGTATGAGATAGCGTAGATAGTTGAGGCTCGTGTGAAAGTATGAGTTCAACCCCCTATATATTACATCTGTTTATAAATAAATTGAAACCTATGTTAGTAAGTTACTTTGCAGTGCAAGGATTAAGTTATTTTGTAATTAAGAAATTGTTTCTTTGATAATGCATAATTGTATGTTTTGATATTAACTATGTACTATAAATAGGACTTTAGATAAAATTAACTACATTTCGTCTGTCTATGGAAGCATTAGTATTATGTGAAATTTGATAAGGTTTTTCTCACATATACATTAATGAGAAATTTGTTTTTAAAAAATTAGAAGCAATTATATTTAAATTCTTCAATTTCTTCTATCTTCAGTGGTATGTGTGAACATTTGTGCAATATGGTTTTTCCTTCTATTAGAAAGGCGGTGGGGGCTTTTAAAGGTTGCGTAATTAATTACTTTTTTAAAATATTATTTTTAAATAATTATCTTATATTGAGGCAGCCATTAATTAACTTTATAAAACACCTTTGACTTATTAAAATAAAATAAAAATTTAAGAATAATG
Source organism: Epiperipatus broadwayi (assembly GCA_028023455.1). NCBI lineage: Eukaryota > Metazoa > Onychophora > Udeonychophora > Euonychophora > Peripatidae > Epiperipatus > Epiperipatus broadwayi. Next base: position 3,452,527 of record JAQFVV010000039.1, read on the forward strand.
TTTAATTATATATTAAGCAGATATTTTTTCCCGTTTAATTTGTCATTTTTAATACTTCATGAAAAAATTTATATATATATATATAAGTAATTGACAAAGAATAGAAGATATAATTCCCGTGTTGTAACTTTAATATATATATATATTAAATATACGAATAAAAAAGGAAATATTGTAATTTCTAATTGAATTTAGTTTTTCTATATTCATACTATATATTAAATTAAGGAATGAAATGAATTGGTAGGCTATATGGTTATTTTGGCAAGTTGTACATATAAATACTTTTAAAACTTAAAAGTTAACTATCAGATAAGTGCTGGTTTTGGATCTAGTGTCTGAAATATTCTAGGTCTCACTGAGAAAAGCCTAGTTAGAAACCGGTCTGGTGCTGGGAATAATTTCTAGATAGAGATTTTAAATGCCTTCACATGCGGTATTTATTGATAAAGTTTGTTATAGCTATTAGTATGCTTTTTATTTTAGTTTATAATTACAAGCTTATCAAATTAAATCATATGTTGTATGACTTAATAAACTTTTATATATTATATATTAATTTTCACAATTGCAATTTAGTGTTTAAATTTATTTATTGTAAATATACTTCTAAACCAGCAAGCATGGCATGATCACATCTCCAATACTAGCACATAATTGTTTATAAACAAAGCAAAGCAAAACTCCATATAGTAGTGCCACCTGTGCTAAACAGAGTAATCAATGGATCTAGATGCAGTGCTCTCAGATCCAAAGCTCCTCACTGACGAAGGCCACAAGCCAGAAACTAGTCTGGGGATATTGGATGAGTAGGCATTAGATAGGGATTTTATGTACAAGCCTTCTGGCGTCCATTGATTACTCTGTTTAGCACAGGTGGCACTACTATATGGAGTTTTGCTTTGCTTTGTTTATAAATATACTTCTAGTTGGTTCAGTAAATAAATAAAATAAATAATCAAATGACTTTACTGCCCTACAGTTCATAAGAATTTTGGGAGCTGGAATTACCAGCATTGGAATTAATCTAAGAACCATATACGCCAGAGTCTGATACTACCATTGCGCTAAACCCCAATGCTGGCATTGGAATCGATCCAAGTACTGAGTCAGATGCTTTACAACTGTACCAAACCATATCAGGGATATATATTCATTGATTTTTAGGATTCATTGTGGTAATTAGCAATCAGTGAGATGAGTAATGCTTGCGCATGGAAATATAATATATAGAAGTTAACAGACCTGATTATGGCTTCTTTTTTACTGTTTTGGGGTTTTTTTTTCCTATACTGGTATGAATCAGTCAACAATCAAATTAAAAACTCTAAATCACATCATTTTAGATGTCCTTACCACTTCTTATTTAAGGATATGAGACTTGGACACTTAACAGAAGGGCAATACCGAGACTTCAGATTATTCAACAAAATATGGAATGTATGTTTGGATTAACAAGAAGAGATTGAAAATGAAATTCTGTGTGAGAGACCAATCAGGTACAGTGATATCATTAAAAGAATAAAGAGGCTGAAATCGAACTGGTCTGGTCATATTCCTAGAAGAGATAATAACAGGCAGTCAATTGAAGTTTTAAATTGAAATGCAAGAGGTTGTAAAAAGATCTAGAAAGAGATCAGATGTAAGGTAGATAGACAAATTAAGGAGGTTTATTGAAGTGTTGTGAAGAAGCAAAATTAAGGATCATCAGAGAAAGTGGATTAAATTTGGGAGAATTTCATCCTGCAGTGAATCGATATTGGTTGAAAATGATGATGATGAGTAGCCAAAAAACAAAATAATTTTAAATTTGAATAAACATGCATATAAATAGTTTAACTTGTTGATAAATAATGCGCTTATACAGACATTAAGTTGAAGACATAGGATATTGGGATTGACTGATTTATATTGCGTTGTCTTTTACAAAAATTGATATTTACTTGCTTCCTTCAAATATTTACATATAATCACGTATGTGCGCGCACACACACCTACCAAACGCAGATATTAATAATTTATTATTTTCAGTAGCAAAAAAGAAGTGATTATTATTATAGACTAATTAATAATGAAAGTGACATACAAGGCTAGTTTTTACTGACCCTTTCGCTTTTTGTAAAACAATATCCACCCACCAAAGACATCCATATATGTGTGAGAACATCCTCTTTTTTTTTTAAAAAAAAAAAATCAGTTTTTTTTCTTTGCAATTAAATAACGTATATAAAATTTCAGCGTTGCTATTTTTGCTTGTTAATTTTATATATTATATTTTAAAATAAAATGATTTATTAAAATTTAGATAGCTTTAAATCAGGTGATGGAATAAAGGGATTAGCGAGACTATGATGGGCAAATGTTATGACTATCATAGTACCTTTTTTTTTTTTTAGTCTGCGTCCTTTGCTTTGAGATATTAGTTTAAACAATAGGGCGGAAGGAAGTTATTAGGTTGTATTGACTTGTTTGGAAACATACTGAATGAAATTAATCACAGAATTAGATTTGGTTGGGAGTGCTTTTGGTAGAAATAATTTGATACTAAAAGGAAATATGCCTATGTGTTTGAAAAGGAAAGTTTTTAACAAATGTGTTTTATCAGTTCTTACTTATGGATCTAAGACTTGGACAGTTAATAGAAGAGCAATACAGAGACCTCATACCACTCAAAGAAGTATGGAGAGATGCATGCTGGGAGTAACAAGAAGAGATCGAAAATGCAATGTATAAGTAAGAGAACAAACAGGTGTTACTGACCTCATTGAAAAAATTAAAAGATTGGAGTTGGGCTGGATATATTGCTAGAAAAGATGATAATAGATGGACAATTGAAATCTTAAACTGGATTTCAAGAGATTGTAAAAGACCCAGAAAGAGACCATACGTGAGATGGATGAAATAAGAAAGTGTGCAGGGAGGGATGTGGAGAAGAGAAGCTAAAGATCAGAGAAGATGGATTAAACTTGAAGAGACCTTCATCCTGCAGTAGACTGATAATGGTTGATGATGATGATGATTGACTTGGCTTTTATATCATAGGGATCTAAAATAAAGATTTCTTAGCACAAAATGTTTTATCAAAATGGAATCCTAAGTTCACAATTCTTAACTCATAATATATCCAATAAAAATATATAAGCCACTAATTAGTAATTATTAGATGTTCTTTATTAAGTAAAAGAAAAATTATTACGGCATATATAATAGTATATTTTAATTTCTTTGTAAGATTATATTATATTTCCCTTCTTTTTAAAATAATTTCATGAAACATCAGAAAATGCAGACCTTGAGAGAGTTAATATAATACCTTTGCCTTCTCTTAAGATATATTTATCATTTTTCAAGATAATACTATGATCTTTATATTTATTTTAAAATAATATCATCATCCTCTTCTTTTAATATCAGAATCTTCATTTTTTCTTAAGATAATATCGTACCTTCTCTTGAGATGATATCTTCATCTTTTCTTAAGATAATGTCATAATCTTCACTATCTCTCAAGTTAATATCATGATATTTATCTTCTCTTTAAGATGATATTATGATCTTCATCACTTTTTAATATCATAATTTTCATCATCTCTTAAAATAATATGATCTTCACCTTCTCTTAAGATAATATAATGATTTTAGGCTTCTCTTAAAATAATATAATCTTCTTCATCTTTTCTCAAGATATCATGGTTTTCATAATCCTTTAAGAAAATATCACCATGATTTCTCAAGTTAATATTATCTTACCCCATTTCTTAAGACAATATCCATGTTCATACCACATTTTAGAAGATTTTATATATAATATTCTATTCTGAGATATTATAGAGAAAGTCAAAAATATCAACATGCTCAATTAATAATTATGGTTTGATTTACTATGACACACACAATAAAAATCTGTGTAAACCACAGAATTATTGGAATATGAATTATCAGTTTTATCATTATACAAACACTTCTATTTTGTCCAAAGTTATTATTTATTTATTTAAAAAGGACTATAAAATATTTAGAGAAATCCACAATTTATAATGGGAAGCTAATTCCTATAATGACAACTTTCAACATAAGTTGAATATACTTAAGAAATAATTATCAATAAAGCTAGTCATATATAACGTCACATTGCTTTTATAAGCTTGTATGTACAAAAATGTACACACAGAGGGCGTACCAATAGCTCAAACAAGCTCTTAATTAATGTGCCGTATGAGAAAATATTTAAAATCTCTACCCAGAACACTCTCACCTCCAGACGAACTGGTTTCAAGCTTACGGCTCACGTCAGTGGAGAGCTAGAATATTCGGACACTAGACCCAAAATATCAACTCAAAAAACCAGCACTTATTTTATACGTATATTTAAGAAGAAACTCTGAAATTTTCGGACATGAAAATGTCTTTAAATCCAGCTATCTAACTTAAATAGCTATAATTAGTACAAAAATGTAATACAGAGAGCGCACCAATAGCTCAAACAAGCTCTTAATTGATAAGTGGGGTAAGAGAAAATATTTAAAAACTCTATCCGAAATACTCTTATCCCCAGACCAATTGGTTTCAAACTTATGGCTCACCTCGTAAAAATGAAATAATAAAAACATATAAAATACAAAGCCAATAAAAAAAAAACAGGTATGAATTGTAATATTTGCAGTTTAAGAAATTGCACAACAGTAAATATGTCCTAATGTTAGGTTTTATCTACTGTTGCTTTGGATTGGTCTTTAAGAGCATAATATATTCATATTAAACCAATCTTGATTATAAATATTTTTTATCATATTAAATTTTTGATTGTCAGATACAAAGACATTTAAAGTTCTGACTGCATTGACGTCAGACCATGAAGTTTTAATATAATTATATAACACTTTAAGATTGATTGTTTATGAACAATCAATAATCTAAGTTGCATCCCTGGAATAAACTGATTCTATATTCCAGGAGCTTTTTTTCTTAAAACAGATATAGGCTCAAAATGAAATTTAGTAAGAATAGTAACTTAAAAGAAGTGTTAGAAAGGATTATGGTAAAGATTTTTAAATCTGAATAAAGTTGTTTTACTAGACGGTAATGTCTAAAGATCACTTTAAGTAAATAACCAAATGGTTTTATTGCTTGAGAGGTCATAAGTTTGAGCACCAGGAGTGCCAGAACTGAAAGCAATCTGAGAATCATACACTCCAAAGTCTCAATACTCTACCACTACATCAAACTATACACATCTAGGGATCATACTGAAGATAGATAACTTACTTTACATCCCTATAAGAAAGACTTTCCAGCAAACTGATGTTAGATGATTAATCCATACCAGCCTGCTCAAGAAAAATTAATATAGATAGTTCTTCCAATGTTACATAATGTGGCATAGAACAAGTTAAATGAAACTGGTTCGACTTTAATATATAGAATTGTTAATATAGTAAAACACAGTCTGCCTCCAAACAAAGTTTTTTGGCCTGGATTAATTTCAAACCACTACTACAATTCAGATAGAGAGTTGTATTGATTGATAACAAACGAAATAACCCAAGTGTATGATTTAGATAAATAACTAACATCTTTAATGCTCAAGAGTTCATAAGAAGTTTGAGTACTGGAATGAAATCGATCTACTCTCCAGATTCCATTCCTCTACCACTGTGCTTAATTCAGATTTTTTCATTGAAATTATAATCAAGCTCGATATGTGTATTATTTGTTAAAATAAATGCTAATAAATTATTACATGATATTAAATAAATAATCAATAGCTTTATTAATCTGGAGTTTGTAAGACATTTGAATGTCAAAACTGAAATTGATCTGAGGTTCTTACATTTTAGAATCTGAAACCATGCAGAGCTATAGGTTGCCTTGACAACAGTTTGAGATTGTTGATTGTTATTAGTATTAGGATTGTCTCAGTGTTGATTGGTTTCTAATGGTTATATATATATCTGCAATAATTTCATGATCACCATCTCTTATATTAGCACATAATTGTTAAAGAGCCAGGGACACCAAAATGTATGGGTGCTGAACTGAGTTCAGACCCATATGAGCTTAGATTGAAAATATTGTGTTTTCAATTTCATTCTCATAGTTTTGTAGTTAAGTAAAGATAAAAGGTGGCTGCTGGAGGGTTGCATTAGATCCTAAGATCTAGATGCAGTGCTTTCAGATCCACGGCTCCTCACTGGTGAAGGCCACAAGCCAGAAACTAGTCTGGGAATATTGGATGAGTATGCACCAGATGGGGATTTAGTGCACAAGCCTTCTGGCATCCATTGATTACTCTGGTTGGCACAGGGTGGCATTACTGTATGGAGAGTTTTGCCTTGTTTCTCTGCAATAATTATTTGATTCTGTAATGAATCAGTATTACATGATGTGAATAAATACCTTTAAACCAAGTTATATTTATCTATTGATCACTGTGGACTTCTATAATAATAACTTAAAATAAATATATAGAAAAAAAATTTATGGTAAAAAAATATCAAATTTAACTTGTATTTAAATTCTTTAATGTAAATGTAATGCTATAAATGTCTGTAGTAAAAACGGACTATTTACAGGTTACACATAGTTCGGACAATGTTGTAATCTGAAGAACCTCATCACAAGCAATTTTTATATTGTTATTCTATGTTAAATTTATCAGTCATTTAAATAAAAATATGTTTACAAAATTTTAATAAAAAGTTTATTTTAAAACCATTTTAATACACAAAAATATCCGTCTAACATTTTTGATAAACCTTATCTATATTATTGGCATTTTAGTTTTTCAAATAGATGATGTTACAAGATGTAGGCTCTCATATCTTTTTTATTATCAACAAATGGTAATTTATTCTTACTTTTATGCAAATTTTATTTTATTACTTGGTCAAATTTATTAGCAAATTAAATGAAAACAATTATTAAATTTGAATACGTAAATTGTTTTTTTTCATCATTTTAATACTCGCTCAACAATTGCTGTCTAGTGTTTTTTTATTATTTCAAATTGATATTTTTATTTTATAATGTTTTAATATTGCATGGGAGAGAAGGGTATTTTTCCCCACCTGGTTGACTCAAAGCATAAGTAGGTTGATTTACAGTTAGATTTCCCTTTTGTTTTTTTATTCACTCTATAAACAAATAAAATTAAAAGTTTTTATATCTAAAAAAATTTTATACTTATTTTAAGATTTTGATTGAAATTTTTAGATTTATTTAAATATATTGATGATACTAAAAAAATTTCAAAAAAAAAGAAGAATTCAGACTTACAAAAACAAAATTAATCTAATTATTAACAAAACTGGAAAAAGTCAAATACAATTAATCATGCTAAAATAAAACTTACCCTCTTTCTAATGCATAATCCAAAAACAAAAAAACATGCAGAAATAATTTAAATATATGAAAGCTATTTTCAATATTATTTAAAATTACAATGTGACATCATATTTAAAAGAAAACTCTATTTTACAGTTTTAATGTAAAATTAAAAGCTATCAAAATCATACATAAGGCTATCATTAGAATTTATAGTAAGAAGTTAGTCAATAATCATCTAAAAGTAAAAAACTATATGATCTGGCATGGAGAGTTGGGGGTCGTGTGAAAGTCTGACTTCGAATCCCTTATATATTACATTATATGTGCAGGTGTGTGTAAGCCTGTACACTGTATTAAATTACATATTGAAACATAGTGTATTAAAGGTCTGCCCATCCCTTGCATATGTATGTAAATGAAATATTCTCCAGTACATGAGAGGTCAGAATGACTAACGTCAACATGGGTGGGATGACATCCTTGGCATTAACATGGGCTTTGAACGTTCCATCATCAGATTTTCAATGAAATGGATGGCTGAAAAGTTTGGGTTAGAGTAGTTTGAAGCCTGTCCATTAAAGTATGAAGATTGGCTATCTTAATATAAAGCTGAGCACTGATTGTATATATGTGTGGAGATAGTAATCTGGACCAACTGATGATTGCTGGTTTAGCATGAAATATGTATATTGGTGATTATTTATCTTTTCAACGTGTGTGATCAAGTGGGTCGGCAATATAAGATGGCCTGGAGTGTTGAGGGTCATGTGAAAGTCTGAGTTCAAATCCCTTATATATATTTAAAATTGTAAATTTAAAAACAAAGCTAAAAAAGAAAAAAAAATAGGAGTTTATGCAGATGAAATAAACTCCTAGATATTAAGAGGATTACATTCCGAAACAAAATTTAAAATATCGATCATGAGCTTAAAAAGATATTAAAAAATTATTTAATATACATATAGTAAAAAGGGAGCAATTTTTAAATACTTTACTTAAAGATTCAGTATATTTGTTTGAGTCAAATCTTGTAACTGATTTTTAATATACTTCTACCAAACGGATTTTTTTTTTTTTCAGATTTTATACTTGTATTAGGAATCGATGATAATATGATATTTTAAGGTTGCCCACCCTAACGTGAATTCCAGTTCAAATACTAGAAATCTTGCATTATTGTTTAGATTCCCAATTTTTAACTTTGAATATGATTAGTTAAATCACTCAACATCACATCATCATTATTCTTTGTGCGTACACAAGTTGTTAACACAAAAGCAAAACTCTATACAGTAGTTTTGCCTCTATTAACAGCTTTTGTAAGTGTAAAGAATACAGTAATCAAGTGATGTTTAGTGGTTTAATACCACTCCTGCCCAATGGGATTATGGTGACTGTGGTTATTAAAGAACCAAAGACACCAAAATGTATAGATGTTGAACAGACTTCAGATCTATATGAATATACAAGCAAATGCGTTTGAATTGAAAACGTGTTTTCATTTTGCACTCAAAGCTTTATAGTTAACTTAAAAGGTAAGTTAATGGAGGGATACATTAGATCCTAAGTTCTAGATACAGACTCCTCACTGATTAAAGCCACAGAAACTAGTCTGGGGATATTGGATTAGTAGGCACTAGATAGGGATTTTGTGCATAAACTTTGTATCCATTGATTACTCTGGCTGGCACTACTGTATAGAGAGTTTCAAGGAGAAATGGGATGGTCAAGTTTTTATATGAAAGATGCAAAAAATAAAATGAAAATGTTTGGTAGGTTGCAGTTTATGGATAGTAAAAGAATAGCAAAAATAGTGTTCAATTGGGTTATGAGTAAAGGGCAGGTAACAAGATGGGTGAGAAAGGTAATGCAGTATGTGAAAGATTTGGATAAAGAATTTATATCAGTATACTTGTATAAAAGGTGGGATGATTGTGTAGGAGGATTGTTGAGTGTTATAGTGGTAAGGAATGGGATAAAAGAATAGAAGCATTAATAAAAAATAAGGAGTTGGAGAGATGGAAAACTAGTATGGAGGGTAAGAAGAGTTTAAATATATATAGAAGTAAACGGAATATTGGATGTGAGTTAATTTGTGATAATAGTAAGGAAAGTAGTTTATTATTTAAGACTCGAACGGGATCTTTAGTAACAAGAGAATATACATGTAAATGGAAAACTATGGATGATTTAGTGTGCAGATTGTGTAAGGAAGTTATAGAAAATATTAGGCGCCTGTTGATTGAATGTAAATGCTTGAAAGCAGAAAGGGTACAGATAATGAAGTTATGGGAGGATAGACATGAACAAAGTGACTATACATAAAGTGAGTTATTAGTTTTTATGTTGGGTTTGCGAAGAGATAAGGGGGATTTAGATATAAAGGCCATAGAGTTGACAAAGTTTATGTTGTGGAAATGGGATTGGGCAGAATATGGGAAGACTTAAGAGTGGGAAATGGAGAATAAAATAGCTAACAGATTTATCTGGGCATAATTGCTGAGATATTCTTGACTTCGTTTAAGGAGAAGCCAAATACATCACATCACATCACTTCTGTGTTAATATGAATAGTTGCAAAAAAACTGTTTCAAAATATCTGAATACTAAAAAATAATATATATAAAAAATATTTTATAAAAAATGATTTTAATTTGATGAGTAAATGACTAAAAATAAAAAAATAATTGTTTTCTTCAATCACAGTTTTGGATAGTAATTTGAAACAAGAGTATGGGATGTCCATAAATTCATTCAGTCACTAGTTTAGTGATTTAATTAATTAATTTACAGACACCTTATGCTTTTATTTTAAGTTACGTATAATAACCAAAAATATGGTTGGAAAAAAAAAATTTATCTATATATCATTTAATTTAGGAAATAAGAAAATTTTGAAAAATATTAGCAAGTTGTTTACTAATTCAGGCAAAACTCTCCATACAGTAATGCCACTCAATGCAAGCCAGAGCAATCAATGGATGTAAGATGGTTTGTGCATAAAATCTCTATCTAGTGCCTATTCACCCAATATTCCCAGACTAGTTTCTAACTGGTGGTTTTCATCAATGAAGAGCCTTGGATCTGTGAGCACTGTACCTAGATCTTAGTTAGGATCTAATGCAACTCTCTACTAGTCACTTTTTACCTCTTTAGTTAACTATAAAACTAAGAGTCTGAAATTGAAAACACAAGAATATTTTCAATCCAAGCTCATTAGCTTATAGTCATATAGGTCTGAACTCAGTACCCATACATTTTGATCTTTGGTTCTTTAAAAACAATAGCCACCACTATCCTAGGCAGGATTGGTATTAAATCACTAAACATCACATGCTCACCATTTCCTATGCTTGCTCAAGCTGTTAAAACAGGCAAAACTCTCCACACAATAGTACCACTCAGTGCAAGCCAGAGTAACCAATGGATGCAAGAACATTTGTGCATAAAATCTCTATCTAGTGCCTACTCATCCAATATCCCCAGACTAATTTCTAGCTTTGGCTTTCATCAGTGAGGCTTGCACTGAGTGAGACTACTGGATGGAGAGTTTTGCCTGTTTTAACAGCTTGAGCAAGCATAGGAAATGGTGATCATGTGATGCTTAGTTGTTTATTAATTAATAACAATCAAAGGATGATTAAAAATCTGATGGTAAAGAGTTATTAGGAAAGAGTGACAAATAAGTCAATTATAAAATATCTTTTTTTTTAAAAGTAAAGCAATAGGGGAAAAATATGTTAACTTTATTTTTAATTCATAACTTTTTTTTTTACATAAAACTAACTTTTGTGCTTATTTTATTTAATTTGTATTTTTATGTTGTTAAGTAAATATATTTACAGTATAAAACATGAGGATTGCCAATTCCTCTACAAGCTTTGTGATAAATGCTTAGCCAGAGCCAGCACTTAAGCTATCTCTGTCAGGAACCCCTCCCCAAACACCTGACCATGGTTTCATGCTTTGGCACTCCTCAGAGAGGTGTCAGGGTAGGTTCAGACACTAGATCTAAAAATACCAATCCAAAGCCAGCATTTAACCAAAAGTTATCTATTGAGTGGAAAATCTAAAATTTTCAGACATCTACATGTCTTCAAACCCAGCTATCCAACTCAAATAGCTATATGGGGCTGATATATCTTCAGCCATACCATATAGGTTTCTGACAGAGATAGCTTAAATGCTGGTTCTGGCTAAGCATTTATCACAAAGCTTGTAGAGGAATTGGCAATCCTCATTGTTTTATAACTTACAAGCTTAAGAGATAGGGTCATGTGATCTATGACTCTTATTTTGAATATTTACAGTATGTTCACATTTGATCAATATCCTCTGATTGGCTCCCAATCATTTCATAGATTTATCTCCTGATGAATCAATTCATAATTTTTGAAAATATTTTTTGTAGAAGTCTTGAAATCACACAAACCACTCTCCTGCTTGAGGTCTTTCATGTATTTTAAGGTATACCTTTAGAAACAGTTATGCAGACTACGTTGCAATGTTTTTTCTCCATATACTGCCCTTTCGCATGTGTATGGCAATTACACAAGATTAATGTGGATACTTTAATGTCAATTTATTGTTCAGAAATCCTGATTAAACATTCTGGTAGGAATTTGAACGACTGTTTTTTCGTGAATTTGATCTTTGTGCTTTTTTCTTTTTTTTACAGCCAGTCAAGTGTGAATAATGAAGTCTGATAATTATTGACTAATTATAAAGTTTATCTGATTGAAGCAGATCTCATTTAAGTTATAAAGGGATGTAATATTGACAGCTTCACTGGAAGAAAATGGCTGATGGTAGAATCACTGGAGGGTTAGAATGGGCCAAACTATTAAAGTTTACCAGAGAGAAAATTTTGCTGCAGAAGAAGCCAAGGGATGATAAGATGTCAAATACATGTGTGATATATGAAGCTGTAGTCATGGTTATTTTTTGCAAAATTAACTTTTGTCTTTCTCATTTTTCTTCTGAAACTAAAAGGTCATTACTTACTTCTGATTGCTAATGATTTACATTTTATTTGGATAAACAAATGCCCATGTTCTTGATTAATATTAGTTATTAACAGTTGTAATTTGCTTTATTTGTCTTTGTTTTAGGATCATTTATATAAGCATGAACTACAATGGACAAAAGTTAATTACTAGAAACTCATATTTGTATACGAAGCTTTAGAGTGAAATGATGTGGATATTGATTGATACTAGTGCAGATATTGAATGTAAGCTAAGAGAGTCATGCAGTGCTCTATTTTGGAAAGAAGTTGCTAATGAGATTCTGATAATGCAGAAAGAATGTTTACTAGAAGAATAGCAATGAAATTTATATTAGGCATGAAAGAAAAAAAACTCATTCAAGTATCATTATTAGTATAAATAACGGAAACATTTTTCATGCACCAATAAGACATCACTTAACACCATGATAGGAATTTATTACGCACTACCATGTGACATCTGTTAATTACTAAAGCTTACACTAGATGTCATTTCTATGCACTTTGTACGATGCAATATTTTACATTTTACACTTACAAATAACTGTCAGTTTCAACTGTTCAATGATCTTCCTCAGATCTCTTTTTAATACTTGAAGAGTATCCAGATAAGACAAAATTAACCCTGGTTGCATTATGTCCATTTCAAATTTAATAACTTGCATAATTTTTAAATTTTATACTTGTAATTCTATCAGAATAGAAATAAAATACCCAATCAGGAAAGAATATCAATATACCACCATGATTATTCTACTCATCGCTGAAAATGCACTCGGCTAATGAGAAGAAAGAAGAGAAATAAAACCCACTTCCTAAAGCATATGCAAACAAATTATAAATTTATGTAATATCTATTCTCCTCTTAATAATGTTATGCCAATATTCTTTTTCCACATTTATGCTCTAACTATTGTGTGTTTCAAATTCATGTCATTGACATTATAAAGACATCATTATAATCATCAGAAACTTTATTCTGCTATTTAAGCATATTAAAAACAACTATGTATTATGTTAAATAAATGGGGCTTATATCCTTTATGTATGGGTGTGTGCTCACCCACATTCAATCACACACGTGTTAGTATTATTTAGAAAATTTTACTTTATTTCATTATTAGTAAGTTTCAAATATAACAACAATTTTAGAGACACCTCTGATAAGATTGAAGAGTGGAAAATGAAATAGAGAAAATTGTGCAGTCATTTGAATAGAAGTGTAAGATAAAAGAAAAACATGAGATAACATAGTAATAATAATGAAATAACAAAAAATGTCAATGGATAGGCCCTTTGATTGAAGATTTTTTAAAGAAATTTAAAGAAAAAATGGTTGACAAAGTAAGGCATTAATCATTCAGTAAGAAAATATTGTTCTGATCATGTAATTCAGTTTATTACTTTTTTTTTCTAGGATTTTATGAAGTTAAAATGTTATTTTTCAGGATATTTTTCAATTGTAAAACTTAGATTTCTAATAAGTAAAATCAAATTTATTGATATATAAAATATAATAATTTTTTTTTAATGTTGAAAATAAACCCCAAACTGTAATAAGTCAAAAAACATTAAAATGTTAACAGATTATTGTGGCCATAAATAGAAAATAATTTAGTACAATCATAATGTAACAATTTGAAAGCTAAAGTTTTCTGGACCGAAATTCAATCTATCGTTTTGATGCAACAGTTCAATAGATGAATAATTCCTTTTCCTGGGCTGGTGATGCAGTTATAAAATTGTGATCTTGAAGCTTTTAAAAGGTTTCTGAATAAATTGTTGAGTAAAGAGGGTAAAATCTCATTTTGGGATTCTCAATTTGCCACTTGGGTGTTTGAACATCATATGATCTCTTTAGTCATTAACCATATAGTTTATCATTAATTATTCTCATCATTCAAAATCTTCCATCGTAAAATAGTGTATTTTTCCAAATTGTAAAACAGTGTATTTTTCTAAATTGCACATTAGTTTTCTTGATGTATGAATTCGGCTTCTATATCACTGCAGTACTATTGTACGACTAAATCATAATAGTTGATCTTTATTAGCGATAGTCTTTTTAATTTAGCATTTCCTGAGTATATCTTCGATGTTTACATTACCAAAAGAACGTGATCATAGCTTCTCTATTTTAAACTTGAAACTCTGCCCTGTTTAGAAACCCAATTTTGTTTTCAATTTTTGTGCATGCTGTATATTATAGAATTATGGTAGTTACTTTAAGTCTTCAAAGAAACAGTAGAATAAATTATTCTGTAAGAGGTTCAAATTAGGATAAAGTATTATCAGTGATGATAAACAATTATCTCTTGGTTATGCTACTCTATTACCTAGATTCTAGAGTTGGCATGTCACTTCGTGATCTATATAAAGTGGAAATCACAATTGCACATTCTAATATGAAATTTGAATTCCAAAAAGCTTAAGATTTTTGAGATCGTAACAACTAAATTAACCATCTAATTATTGGTAAGTAAATGGGTATTTAACTATTTTAGCTGGATATCAAAACGGAGGAGAGAGGGGGTTGTGCATCATCACCTCTCGGCATTGGACTAGCTTATTGAGTATTGTCTTCCCCTCTACTTTTTTATAGAAGCCCGCTGAAGCGGCCATCGCTTTTTATTGAGTTATTTAATGGCTATTTTTTTATACACTTATTCTGACAGCTGATAAAATATTGATGACTATACGTTTAAAAAAAAATATTCGTCTTTCACTGAAGTGATTAAAAACTCTTGTTTGACATATATTTTCTCTTGGCTACTAAATTTTTACTGCCTCAAAATAGAACTATAAATTCATATTTATATCAAACGGATATAACAATGGTAACATATAATGCATCGAATTCAAAGTATTGTTTCTCCAATCAAAATTTTATATTCCGGAGGTTTTTTAGTAATTCAAAAAATTTTATTACTATTAATAATTTTGTTTGTTTATTTTATTCTATTATTTTTCTTCATGTCACAATAAAAAGAAACATTTTACATCACACCTTGCCTGCTATAAAAACAGTTTGGAAAGATTTTATACATTTCTGACAAGCAATTATCAAAACAATCAAAAACGATGGGTAAAAAAATGTATGGAAAAAAAAAAAAAACTAAGCCAAACTTAATTAAATTAAAACTACATTCTTTTGTTAACGTTGTTATATTGATTATTATATACTTTATATATACTGTATGTAAAATTTGAAATAATCTCGGTGATATTACATTTGTTTGTTTTTTAATATGGCAAAAAAATGAGTTGTAGTTTTTTTTTTTTTATGTGTGTCAAAGCGTCGGCCGGGAAGCGAACCCCGGGACAACTGCTTGTAAGGCAGCTGTGCCAACCACTCGCCATCGACGCTTGACTTGTAGTTTATTTTTTATCGCATTTTTATATATGAGTATTTTTTTAAAAATATATATATACGGACATCAACCAGTTTATGTGATATTTAAAAAAAATTGTTTGTTAATTAGCCTAGAAGCCCTGCCCAAATTATAGCTGGAGTTGATGTTGCTCAGAGAAAAGAGCTTGAAGCCATGATTCAAGAACTTGAAGAAGAAAATAGGTAAATTGCTTTTACAAATCATCACCATAAAGGTATTAGTCATTTTAAAAATAAAACTCGGTATTTATAAGTAGGTTTAATATTGCACATACTTATTAAAGAACTTTTAAGGCGTAATATATGGAAACAAAATACAATTAATATTAACTGTTCTTTTAATTTTCATCCTCTTTAAGTTTTTAGTTTTATCAGTGCATTATTCACCTTTTGCTCAATCCTGTCACAACTATACATCATCGCAGAAGTCGAGCCAACCTCCCATACTATACATATATTTAAAACATACACTTTTCAAATAAGGCATACAATGCATGTTACAATTTAACTTCATATGGTCATTGTTTTAGATACCTAAAAGAGTTAAGGTTACTTAACTTCATATATAAATATAGGAGATTTGAACTCGGACTTTCAAGCCTCTTCACCAGCCACACTATCTCATACTACTGATATACATGACCACACACATGCAGAAAAGATAAATAATCACCAATACATGTATTTCGTGCTAAACCAGCACTCATCAGTTGGTCCAGATTACCATCTTGAAAGTCTGGGTTTCAAATCTCCTATATTTACAATTAGGTTCCAGGTTTAAAAGTGCCTGATATTTCAAATCTTAACTTCATATATATATATATGAATTGTAAACTTCTATTTTATTAATGAAACATGATCCAAAACTTATGAAAAAGAAAAGTGATCCCTAAGATGCATTTCTCGCATGAACCAGAACTCATCGGTAGGTCTAGATCACAATCTCTTACACATATCTTCATCATTTGTTCAGTATATATATGTTTGGAAAATTACTATAGTTTAATTCTCTTAACAATTCATCATAAGAAGTACTTTGCTTATCATCCTTATAGTACCTTGTTTTGTTTTTTTGCTTGTCTTCCTTATTTTGCCTTGTTTTTTGTTTTGTTTTATAAATAAACATTTGTAAAAAAAGAAATCACAGTTATTGTTAGCATATTTTTCACATTTCATTTTCCTAATATTTCTTCATAAGAACCAGCTATCTTTGCTTATCTTCCTATTTGCATTGTTTTCTTTTATTTGGTGGGTTTATTTTTTTCATAATGTTTTAATTAATATCTATATTGTTCAGCAATTTTGTAGAATGATATTAAAGGCTGTTTTTTAACCAGAAATTACTTAAAAAGGCATGAGGAGAAAAGAACTATAAAATTTAGGTCTAGCATTTTATAGTAGATAAATGGCATTGGTATAATTATTCCAGAATTCATGGCAACTCTATATATTTAGTGAAATTTTCCAACTTAAGATCTGTAGAGTAAGGTTTTTTTTCTTTCAAACTTTATAGTATATTTTTAGCATCCTTTACCTTTAGACCATCATTATTTCTAACCACTACTAATCCACTCCACGATAAAGGTATCTTTAAATTTAATCCAGTTGTTCCGATCTTCTCCACATCATACTCGCACACTTCCTTATTTCATCCATCCACCTTTTATATAAGAATGAAGAAATGAATCATTTGAGATATTTTCTGAACATCAAAAGCAGGATAAAAAATAACTCTCAATAATGACTGGGACCTGACTCTACAGATACGGGCTCTGACTCTGTTTGCTTCAGATATTATTAAGACAATTTTCTTTTGACTCATAAGAGATCAAAAATGGACATGCTCATATATAACTGTTATCTACATCACAGCATTGGAGATTATTCATTTAGACACGATACTTGTTATCAAATATTGAGAAATGCATCTGCAATCCTAGATGTATTGAATATAGATGGTTTTCGGTTTATGTAATTAAATCTATCTAAATCAAATTTTACATAAACTGAATATTCTCTTCAGGAAAGATGTTTACTGTCAACATTAATGCAGGATATTGAAAGATTTTTAATAAACGGAAATAAACTATGATACATCACAATAGATATATTTAGTAATCCCAGCACGAAACACACAAGGCCTAGGCTTGTATTTACTTATTCATCTTTTTAAATTTTTTACATATTAGGTGCGGTGGAATTGTTTGTGAAGTTTAGATTTGTGTAAACAGAAGACTAACTGTAGATACATGTTTATTTTGCATCCATATTAGTCCAGAAATGAGAACAACCTCTTGCCAGACTATAATGTGGAGTTTAAATCTGAGCAAAATTTTGAAATTTTTTTTTTCATGTAACCAACTATTGGACAACCCTCCTATTCATTTGTCATCAATAAATGGATATCTATTTATTTTTATCTAGAGGAAAGAACAATAGAAATTTATATATATAACTTTATCCTTTTGTCTTCATTACAAAAGAGATGTTTACTCTTTAATAATTTATTTAAGATTGATTCACATGTAATTATCAATCATTCAAGTAAGAATTATAATTGCTTATATCAATGGAAATATATATATTTTTATAACCGAATTTTAATTTTGTTTGCTTTTATTGGGAGTCATGGGTTAGAATAGCTAAGCACAAACAAATGTAAGAAATTAAGAATTCTTTTTTTTTTTTCATTCATTCTTTTTATCTGATTTTAATTAGAGAGACATAGGCATAATTTATTGGTTAAGAAGAACTCATCTATATAGTAAACATTCCATTTTGTCTGGATATGTATATTTGATAGTAAAAATTCATTTGTTCTCTCTCTCTTATACTCGTACAGAGCTGTCAAAAACATATCCCACAATCGGGGTTTGTGTGGCCTGCCTAGAGATTTTGATTTTTACAAGTGAATCAAATGCTTATTACATATTTCAATCCAATCATTGATTGATAATCTTAATGTTGGTATTATTATCTGATGATTTTGCATCACTGTATAGCCATGTATTTTTCAAATATAAGATGTGTCAAAGAAATGCTTAGAACTGTTTTGATCATGCATGCTCTGACATTCATGGCTAATGTGAGCACAATTAATATGCAATTATTTCTATTCAGTAATTCTCTAACAATTTAATATATATACTGTGTTTATTATTTTGAATATGACCATTGGATTATCTAAGATTGAATAGCCTTGTTCTTAATATATACATAATTCAGTTAATGATTTATAAATAAGTTATAATTTGAATTTAAATGCTCATTTCAAATGTTTTAAGCATTTAACTTTATCTAATAAACACGTTTTTATAATATATAAATATGGATGGTTATATTCTCATAGATACCATATGATTATAACTTTTAACATGGATATTATCCAAAAATCAAAATGGATATCAGAAAATAAAACAATAGTTGAATTGAAAAGAAGAGAAGCAAAATAAAAAAGGGTAAAATAAAGATTTTTTTGTAAGGAAATTGAAAAAGAAATCCTTAAGTAAGAGAAGGTATAATATTATTACAATATTTGCAAAGGCATTGAAAAAACAAAACTATCTTTTAAAAGGATTTGTGAGATAAAAAGTTACAGTGTACTAATTATAATCAAAGTAACAAAGATTACGCAGAAATGGAAAAATCATTAAAGAAGAACTATGCAATAAAGATCTCTACAGAACCTTTTGGATAAAATCACATCTATAGATATTTCTAATAAAGGAAGCTGAGATTAGCTTAGCTTTGAAATTCTTGCCAAAACATAAAGACATTAGAATTAATGGCATAGCATTAGAACTTTTACAGAAAGTAAAAAGGAATCTGTAAAATTGCTAAACATATTATACCAAGTAGCAGAAGTCCATTGCATTCTTTTATAAAAGAATAGTTTCTGGTAGTGACCAAATTATAGTTTTTTTTTAATACAATTTACTACTAACATTATGCTCAAAATGATTCAGCACAGATTACAGCCCTACATTGAAAGAGAAGTGCCAAATATACAAGATGATTTTAGAAAGATTGAGAAACAGAAGACAATGATGCTAACACAGATGTGATAATTCAAATTATCAAGAAATGATAAAAAGAAATTACACTTTTTTTATTGATTTCAACAAGGCACGTGATTCAAGTGATCATAAATTTTAGAAATGCTATACAAATCTTTAGGTATGAATAGTAAGTTACATTTAAACAAACTGATTTTGCATTAGGCTGCACATTGTCATCTATCTAATCAATTTTATTTTTTATATGAAGTGAATGAAATTAGATTGGGTAAATGTGGACTTGTAAGTAATGGAAGAAAAAGAAACATTAGTAACATTAGACATGCAGGTGTTCTTGTGTAACTAAAAATTGTTATATCCTAAATCAAGAGAGTTTAAAAAGGAAGAGAAAACAAAAAGTGTTATGACAGAGATTAAAATTGTTGATGAGGACATTAAAGTCATTTTGTCTTGGATCATTCAACAGCAATTGAAAGATTTATCACAAATCAATATCGAAATGAAAAGATTAGGAAGTCTTTAATATGAAGGTGGATCTTGAAGTAAGGATACAGAGAAAGTGTTGATGCATTTGAATTGTGGTATTATCTGGACGGTTTTATGCAGTTGGAGTGTCAGACTCTAGGGGATAAGGTCCTTGGATCAATTCCAGGCTTGGCATTTTTGGCACTTGAACTACTCCAGTAGTACTTTTTTGAGAATATTATGTACATGTAGAAAATGAAATTTTGGCTGTTTAATTTATAAATGATCAGGATGGAAGATGAAAGATTCTAATTAAATCAATTGGGAAAAATTGTAGTGAAAGAAGAAGAAGGTGGATGGATATAACCACAGTATTGAATGCTTCTTTTGAGCAATTTGAAAACTGAAGAGATAATAGGTAATTCTGAGAATTTGTTATTTTATGTGATTGCCAGAAGTTGACTTTGGCATAAGTAATCGAATGACTTTATCGCTCAGGAGCACCGGAAGTTCCAGAACTGAAATAGGTTCGAGGACTTTACACTCCAGAGTCTGATATTCTATCATTGCAGGGCATTTTGGCTTGATATCATCTGATGACAGTAGTCTCCAAAGGTACCGAATACAAAATCACTCGTCTCAACAAAAAAGAAGCTGGAGGTAAAAAGTCAAATTTAGGGTCTCTTCTCTCATTTCTTGAGATTAATTAATATACTATACACTTTCGTTCTAGGGTTTAATGTTATATATACTTACACACACACATTACCGATACACCCGTTTAGTCAGTTTTCTAATATATATATATTTTTCTGAAATTCCAAATCTTTTTTTGAAAGGATTTTATAAATAACTCCTAAGATTGTAATTATCGCAAAGCATATTGGATATCTCTGTTAGTGCTAATGTATAAGTGAAGTGATTTAAAATCGTTTATACATACTATTGGTTTAAGAATTTAAAGTGAGCAGAAGTTTAGAAGATGGATAATTAGTTTAGACAGCAAAAGCCTGTCAGTGTTATCTAGTGTGTGTGTGTGTGTGTGTGTGTGGTATAGTTTATTTTATTAAATTAGAGTTAAAGCCTGAGTAACGAATCTAATTATTTCATTAACAGGAATCTCCAATCTGAGTACGATCAATTAAGGCAAGCATCGAGAGAAACGAGAAATATTTCAGCTTCATACCAAGATGACGGGCAATTTTCTCCCACCCGAGACGCTGAGATGATCGCTGAAGCAAAATTATTAAGGCAGCATAAAGGTCGGCTAGAGGCGCGTATGCAGATTCTGGAAGATCATAACCGGCAGCTGGAGGCTCAACTGCAGCGGTTACGACAGCTGCTAGATGAGGTAAAAAACAACTGTCGATTTCACTCTGCAAGAGAGCTTTGCATGTGTGAAAAATATTTGAATGCATTTGTAACTTATATCTCACAGACTTCAATTAAAGTTTATTGTAAAAAAAAAAGTGTTTATTTTAAAATATTAAAGCTAATATTAGAAAATAAAATACTAAATTTTTTTTAAATAAGTACATGTTAATTATAGTCAATATGTATATAGAAATAACTTTATTTATAGCAATATATTATCATCACCATCAACCATTATCAATCCACTGCAGGATGAAGGTCTCTCCAAGTTCAATCCATATTCTCCGATCTCTAGCCTCTATTTTGCCACATCACCCCTGCATGCTTTCTTATTTCATCCATCCATCTCACATGTGGTCTCTTTCTGTGTCTTTTACAATCTCTTGGAATCCAGTTTAAGATTTCAATTGTCCATCTTTTATCATCTCTTTTAGAAATATGTCCAGCCCAACTCCATTTATAATAAAAATAGCTCTTTATAGCAGTATATATATATATAAGAATGAGTTTTATTTATCTTTTTGTTAATGGAAGTATGTGGGTACACGCTATATTCTACTGGTTACCTTTTTCCATATATATGCAAAGCACACGCAGCGTAAATAAATACATTATTTATGAAATTGTAGAATCGTGAATGTCTTAGTACCTTTACTTTGCTCTCTTTACGTATTATATTTAATCAAGCACGAAAATTCGTTAAAGTGTTATGTCACAAAATTTGGTATGTCTCAACAAAGTAACGCTGCTGATGATGATGATGATGACCAAGGGTGAATATTGCTTAGCATTACTTTATCAGTACAATATAAAAGCATTAGAAAATTTCATTTAAGAATACTAAGTAAAATTTTAAAAACAAAATGGCATGGTTATAAAACCAATCACAGGATATGATTTTATAGAGCCCATTACAGTAAAATCGCATCTATGTTGACTAGGACATGCAAAACGAATGAAATATACAAGTCTTCTTAAAGGGGTGTTTTGTGATAAACTTGAGCCTTGTTTTCATGGGAGAAATATATTCCACTTATGTAATAATAATTATCTCACTCACATTCTAAATTAAAATGCAGTGTCAGTTGTTTCCATTGGGAAGATATGGTGGAGAACAGAATACATTGGAGAGTTACGATTAGACATGGTGTTGAAGTATTTCAGAAAGAAAAGTATTCTACTGAAGAAATTAAAAGACACGATAAGATATCAAGTAAACAGAAAAATGGACCAGCATGCTGTGTATATGGACGTATTTGTGATTCACAGATTGGTATGTATAGTTATCAGAAAATCCATTTCCAGAATAATTTTTCCTCCTTTTCTTTTTTTTTTTTTGTAATTACAATCACCATACTCATTTATGGATAGCTGCTTATTATTATTTTCATGTGTCAAAGCAACGGTCGGGAAGTAAGGCAGCTGTGCTCACCACTCGGCCACCAACGCTTGACTGACACACCCAAACAAAACTGAACATAATTAAAATGCACTAATTGGTTAGATGAATACAGCATTTAAAAAAATAAATATTTGGAATATGTATCTACTTGCTAGGTGGATGATTTAACTCTAAATCGAATGAAATTTGAAAAGTCGTTTAGGTTTCAGATAGGCTTAAGATTTTTACCCTCACCTAACGGATCCGAATACAACTCAACTAGCCTTCTAATTACTGGTTAGTAAATGGATATCTATGCTTAATTAAAGAATGAAACAACTGTGAAACTACACAACCTTCACGATCTGACAATTGGTTAGCTTGGTAATACTTTCTCCACAATTTCTCTTTAGAGGGCTTCTGCAGAAGTCATTTGAAAACTATTTTACCTATACTGATATTTAACGCTTTCTTTGCAGTACTATGAATTATTTAAAAGCTATATTACCATTACTCATTTTTTTATTTTTCGGGAGTTAGGGATGGACATGCGCATTTATTAGTGATCACTAATACACGTACCCTCACATCCTTGAAAATTTCAACTCATTATCCTAAATGAGGGGGGACGGACAAAAATTCGTTTTAAAAATTATTAATATTTGTAATGACCCGTAATTAGAGAAAATGTTTTTAAATAGTTACTGATATAAATATTTTTCAAATTAAAATTCGAAATTCTATACTCTCAATTTTTTTTTTAAATGTTAAATATGCGATAAGTGTTAGCTGATATAAATAAGATTACAAATGTGATTTGTTTAAGACAATAATTTAAGTTATCTTAAAATAAATTTGTTTCTTAAATTGCTTCACAAGATTTAGCATAAACGTGTGTTTGAATGTTATCTTTAACTGTAATGTTTATTTTCTCACCTCCCCCCCCCCCAACCATCCTCACATTTTGCTCTTATTTATACTATTATTGTACTGTTATTACGTCTAACAAACTTAAATTCAAAATAAATAAATTACACTCACCTTAGCGTTCTTTTTCATAACTTTTCTGCCGAGGCCGTTGGAGAGAATGGTTTACGGTGGTGTGTGATTTATTAGAAATATTTTAAGAGAGTTCTATTTTTACACTTTATTTAAGTTTTGCTCTTCTGTGCCAGGAACTACAATCATCTCATCTGAATGTTTGTGGAGGTCTTTTACGATCAATGAGAGACCTCTGTTGTCTCAAAATTTCTTCATATTGTAGTGATTATGTTTTAACACTGACTTATTATTATGCCATCTCTTTGCAAATCCTCTGCTGGAATGGTAAAGTTATAGACGTAGTTTGTTTTAGATATATAAGAAAAGAATATATATTTAATTTCCCCTTTTTTTTTTTTTTTAGCCCCAGCCTCCTAGTGAAAGAATGAACCCCTCAGGATCGATTCCAATTTCTCAAAAGTCTACCCCCTACATCACGCCTTCCACATCACAACATTCGTTGCAGGGTAGCCGGCAACGGCTGCATTCAGACTCACCTCAGATCAATGGTCATAGTTCTGATTCAGGTAATTAAACAAATTTAAAACATTTTTTAATAAAATGAATATTGTTTATGAATTGAATTGAAGCGCCATCTATTAGGGAAATTTGTAATCTTTTACTAAGGTTTTTTTTTATTTATTTATGTATGGACATATATGGATATTTACATATAAACATGTAGCATACCGTTTTTCTGCAATTTTTTTTTTACACAAAAATTTGAAAATAAAAAAAAGTTTATATATATTATAAACAGTTCTTTAATGGCAAAGTTTGTTTTTTTTATAGTTTCTCTTTTCATATCTTGGTTTTATGAATTTTAGTTATTAATTAATTGCTCTTTTATTATTATTTGTATATTATTACCTGAATGTATTATTTTCATGCATTTATGTATTCAAGAGATATATTAGAGAGCATTTGTGTGGATTATTTGATACATGTTTTTCAAATTTAAAATTTGTTTGACAATCATTAATAAATTGGTATAAAAGATTAGGCTTCTATACATTTTTAATGTGTTGACCACATCCAGAAGCTCTGAGGTTAGAATTTATTGCTTTTTCAGTTTTCAATTTTTAGTGCTTCTGCCTGCTCTACTCGATGCTCAATTTTGAGAGAAATTTGAGTTATTTTCTAGCTATTGATTAATAAATTATTGTCTAGTAGTCTTAATTAGGGGTATTGTCTTCTCATTCATCATTTTTCTGTAGAAGGATGCTAGTGATATTTTTTTCCTTCTGGAAGTTATTTAAAGGGTGTTATACATTTTACTTACCATAGTCCAAGTTTAAAGGGAAAATGTCAATTCCTATGACTATTGCTTTTGTCTTATCAATATTTGGTAATTCATATCCCCTGGGGGTATTAATGATGCATCTCATACCAATAGAAGCTCTCATATTGCTGTGGTTAATGCTTTTGTTTATAAATATTTCTCATGTCATCCATACATCCTATTATTCCCCAATGCACTAATTCTTGCCAAAGTTTTACTTTTAAAATATAATTGTTACTTCATTCATTTAAGCTTCTGTCTGAGCTCTCACTAAGGTTGAATAATTTATTCATCAGATTTTATTTTTTCTAAAAATATGTCTCTTTAATTAAAAGGCATTTCATCAAAAACTGTTAATGGAATGTGTGGATGAAAAACATGGATCTAGCTTGATATGAAAAAAAAACAATTAAATTCTTTTGGAAGATGATATTGGCACCATATGGTTAAGGTATCATGGACAGTCTTGTTACAGAAAAGAAATGGTGAGATGCCATCAATTAAAGAAGGAACAGCATGATCGGTCACTTGTGGAGAGAAGGTAAGCAAGAATAAAGAATGCAGCTAGGAGAAAATGATCTTTTAAATTTTGTGAAAGAACTGGTGATGAAGAGAAGATTGATAATCATTGTCTACCAACCTACAAGTTAAGGAAAGAAAAGGGATGTTTTTTTTAGCTTTGGGGATTAAATTTGATATTTCTGTGAAAAGTTGTTTTGTGAAAAAGAAATAGTTTTGTGTTCTCTGTGTTATTAACTTTAAATTATTGTCAATCTAACTCTGTCCTATCTTCTTGAATATGGATTGAAATTCTATAGTTTTGGTATTGGAATTATGTAAACATCCACCACTCTACTCACATCTGATTCTACATTCAAACACAGTAGGTATCAACTCAAGATAGCAAGGTTTTGCAGGCACTAAGCCAAGATAATATGATTCAGAATTTATCATTGTGAAATATTTATTTGTTAATTATTTTCCAGGATGTCAGTTCACATATATTACTCAACTGATTCTCCATTTTATGATATAAAGTCCTTCCGCATCAGGAACAGGAATGTTTCATTATTGTTGCAGAGTTCAGAGAAGGATATACTACTATTACCTTGCATCAAATCAGCTTCAAAGTTAAAGGATGCTGGAGTTAGAAATGCTCATCCAATTGACCCTCCCTCTCCTTACATTATCTTGATTTTACTATCGCTCACAAAAAGCATTGTCTTGGATACTTCATACTTTTTTAAAATACATAATCTTAATTATGATTTATGATTCTGATAGACTTAAGTAGGCTGAAAATTATTAATCATCATCAGGAGTCACATCACAAGTTCATTCATTTCTCCAGTCAGTTCTCTTCATTGCCCAGCTCTTCAATCCCATACATCTTTTCCCATCTCTTATATGATCCAGCAACGTCTTTCTTTTCTGTTCTTTCTTCTTGTTTCTGTAGAGTAAGAATAATAGTGTTTCAAGTCTTATAATGAAGTAAGACCATGGGGAATAGTATAAAATATATAATCTCAATGTCTTTATTGCTCAAGTGTTCGTTAGAAGTTTGAGCACCAGAAATACCAGCACTGGAATCAATCTGAGAATCATAAACCCCAGAGTCTGATCTCTACCGCAGCACAACCATGCAGGATTGGATGGAATAGCAATTTTTGTATAACAGTATTTAGAATTACATTGTAACACTGTTTAGCAAGGACTTGGGAACCTTTTTTTAAAAAAAAAATTGGATGAGTGATTACAAAGCGGAACCCTTTCATCAACATTTATACCAAAATTAAAAGTTCCAAAAAAGACTTCTTTTACCTTTCTTCAATTACTGATAAGTATTTACATTCAAAAGTATTCTTCTAGATGCACAACTGACATGCTAAAAAAAATCCATCTTTAAAGCAATCAAGGAACTTCAATTTACAAATCCAACTCTTTTAAAGAGTGTATTAGCATCCCCTTAGGGTAAGAAAAAACTAGTAAAATAGCATTAATTAATGAGAACACAGCCACACATATGTTTCTGTCATTTCCTTATGTAACGTGGTAGCATTCAACCCCCAAACATCTTACATACAGAAGAAGAAATAATATTAGTCACATCCATGCTTTGTGTGTGGCTGTGCCTCAGATCTCAGTATTTTCATTAATTAACTATTTTGTCTGATGTAATAAAGAATATTTCATTGCATATCATCTGTATAATCTTGACTATATGAATAGTCAAATTAATGAATTTCCTCTCTCTATTCCTACTAATTCTGTCTGTCAATCATGTATCACTTGGCAGAAAATGTATAATTTAGAAAGAAAAAAAAAGAAAATTTTTGGTTTAATATGAAAAAAATTGTTCTGTGTTAGCAAAAATCTCAATCAAGTAATTGACTGTCATGAAATAAGTTTAGTTTATAGGTTTACTACTACTTTTAAAAGGCACTGTAGTCACTAATGAAAAACAGAGTAATGAAATGGTTATGACTTTTTCCTAGAACTCAGTACGGAGACATTTAATAGGTGTTCTTGCTAAACAAGTTTTCTTGTATGTTTCCTATACCCTTGATCCTAATATTATAGATACTGATTGTTTAATTAAAGAAGTGTGGTAACAACAAAAAATCCAATTAGTTAGGATATAAATATGTAATCTAAAAACTGATGATTATCCAAAATGCGTTTAGGGTTCACATGATTCATAACATGTCACAGAAACCTCAAGTCACATCCGCCTTTTTCATTCTAGCTGATATAACATTTTAAGATATAGTTGAATCACAATCTTACTTTATGTTACTCCATTCTCAATAAGATCTGGAAAAAAAAATGGAGTGGTTGACCTATAAAGTCACTCAATTTTATCTACTTTCTCATATTTTGATATGTCTAGAAATCAAAGCATCTTTTTTTATTTTTTTATTGCAAATATTTTGCCACCCAAATACATACTATCTCACCAAATCATTGGAAAACTTCTAAACTCATAGATCAGGGGTCCCCAACCCTATGCCCGTGAGCACCATGACGCCCGCAGACCATTTTACGTGTGCCTGCCGCTATCTGAACACGATAAAAAAATATTCATTTGATACAAGTAAATTTAATTTTTAAAATTTCTTATAAATTATTGTATTATATTGTAATCAAATTGTAGGGCATACTATACTTTTACAGCGTAAAAATATAAATGTTAATTATATGTTAAAATTTTATTTTTGAAATAAATATTTTTTTGTACATTATGTGTATTATTAATAATATCCAACTATAAATTTACATTGAAAAAATAAATGGTGTCCACCATCTGGTTGAAAAATAAATGGTGTCCACCATCTGGTTGAAAAAAATAAATGGTGCCCGTCACCTGGCCGGTATTATAGAATATACTGGGGACCCCTGTCATAGATTATTCAAAAAGAAACAAAATGTCAACATCTTAGTTTAGCATTTTCAAATCCAGTCTTGCAATATTCATTTATAATATTTTTGAAATCAGATTAGTCACTTGTACAAATATTTAAATTCTTACTATCATGTTTAATTTACACTAGTAATAGTTATTTAATCCTTCACACTGGCTTAGTAATAGTTGCTTAATCCCAACAATGCTTCTGCTTTTATATTGTTTTCAGCATACCTCTATGAATGTACCATATTCACTATAATACATTTCTTCACTGTCATATTACAATAGAAGTCAAAACTAATTGCAAATTTTAGAAAAGATAATACATCTTTTATATTTTCTAATCCATCTTCACAACTTTTATATGGATTACTATCTACATACTTCGTTTTTCATCACCTATCTGCTATCATGTATTCTTTCACCAAGAACTTGTTATTTATTTAGCGTATGCATTCTACTTTTTTAAAACAATTGCTGACCACTTGCAAACATTATGAAGAAATCCATAAAGATGTCAACCAGAAAATAAATTTATTGGTGGTTTTATTAAATCATTTCTGCCTCAACCTTGGCTATGGAGTTCAATGTTTACTTTACAATAAATGTTTACATCAACAGCTGTTAAATTCCATTTCTATAATAGATACACATTGCTTTAATGGAGAACCTTGAATGTGTTAATGAGATTCTGGTAATATCCAGGATAAATCCATCTTGGTTTTATTATAGGATCGGGAAAGAATTGTTTAGGGCTATCATTGATGTTAAACTTCTGCCAGTCCTATTTGCCTTCTGGGATGCAGAATGCAATAGACAATAGTAATTGTATATGGGAAAGTTAACTTAACCAAGGATTTAATTTTGTAATTTATTTCAACTTGCAGAAGTCCTTTATCACTGCCTTGAAATACAGCTTATTGCTTTAACTTTCAGAATTCCTTCATCAGTGCTTTGTAAAACAGCTTTTTGCTTAACTTTCAGAGTACCTTTGATAATGCCTTGAGAAACAGCTATTTGCTTTAACTTTCAGAATACAATCATCGGTGCCTTCAAAAATAGCTTCTTGCTTTATTATTTAATGAATTTAACTTTGTTTGTGACATAATTAACCATTTCATATCACCACTTCCAAAAAATATATGCCATGTTATAAATGGGATATACATATTTTAAGCAACATTGGCATAGATACTATTAGTGAGTAGATTGGTTTGATATATTGCACTGTCTTCTTGTTATTAATTGTTCGAAGACAGACCATTATGACATCCAATATCCAAATCTCCTTATAGTACTTTGAAATAAATCTACTTCACATTTTTTCTTGGATGAATTGAAAAAAATAGTATAATTTTTATGATTTAATAAAGTTTTCTGGAAGGTATGTGATGATGGTGTTTTAGTTGTATTTTTATATTGGACTACTTTCGTCATCTAATATGAGTATTGAATGTCTTTAGAAAAATTTAACTTTATTGAAATATACATTCAACTGTTAGTAATAGTACACAGGTTAGTATATGCACAACAATTTGAGAGGTATTATTCTCCCTTCTTCTTCAGGTGTTATTGGCCTGACCAGTGGCATTACTAGTTTGATGATCAAACCTGGACCCTTAGATTCTTTGAGTATTGAAATTTTAAGGTAATGCTTTAATCATCTGATCCATCCTGCCAAACCAGGTTCCTCCTGATTTCTCCACTTTTGCAGAGCAAAATTGCTTAAGGGTTTCCATACATTATGTATAGTCACACTAGGTTGGCTTATGAGATTGTTTGCCATTGTCATGTGAGCAACTTTTTTAGATTTTATTTTTTGTACCTGTGAAAGAATGTATAATGGTGAGACCACTCACCTTATTGAAAAAGTGTTTGCAAGAACACAAACTGATGATCAGAAGAGAGAAAACAGATGTGTCTAAGGTAGCAGATTATGCATGTACCAATGAATATATGTTCAATTGGTAAAATACAAAAATATTGGATAGAGAAGAAAATTTAAAGAAGCTGCTCACATGACAATGGCAAACAATTCCGTAAGCCAATCTAGTGTGACTATATGAAATTTCTACTAACTGTTGCCATTGGTAGGATGGCTCAGATGGTTAAAGCATTACCATAAAATTTCAATACTCAAAGAATCTAAGAGTCTAGGTTCAATCCCTATGCTAGTACTGTCACTGCTCAGGCCAGCAACACCTGAAGAAATGAGAATGATATCTGTCGAAACGTTGTGCATATAGTTATCTGTGTGCTATTACTAATAGTTGAATGTATTTGGAATATTTAAATAAAAGTTAATTTTTTCTAAAGACATTTAATACTCGTTAAATTATGGAAATAGCCCAATATATAAATACGATGTTCTATAAAGGATTCTAATTTGGGCATATTTTATTAAAAAACTAATTACTTTGTCTTGCGTTGTTAGCCGAGAGGTATCGCAGCCGCCATGCAAGCAAGTAGTTGGTTGCAGACGGGTATGGGTTCGCGTCCCGGCAGATGCCATGACATATGAAAAAAAAAAAAAAACTAATTACTTTTAAATTTATTGTTATTATTATTTTCTGTTGCTTTATTTAGATTTCACATTTGTCCATGACGTATTATTAATTATTTATCTTTTTACACTGGACGAAATCTTTTTTGTGATTATATAAAAGCTAGTCTCTGACTTTCAGTAATGTTTTGACACTTAACCTGTTAAAAGAGCCAGCCTCCTTTGTACAAATGATATTCTCCGATATGGGCTTTGTTAGTAGAGAGCCTTCTTTTTTTAATTATACATTTTCATTAAATATCCAGTAAATATCTGTTTGTTTGTTTTTAAAGCATAAAAAAATATTTTGATTGTCAAACACAGTTAAAAGCTAGAATTTTTAACAAATAAAATTACTGTAATAATTTGTTAATGATTAACAATACTTTAATAAACATTTGTTAGTGTATCGCATTGCTTTTAAACATATATCTCACAACGGGCCGTTTTTAATGTCTGCTTCCACTTGTCCATTTAGTAAAACACTTTGTTTATTACAAACTGTTTGTGTATGTTTCAGTTTGTTCATTAGAAACTATTATGCGTTATCTCTTGAATTGTCTGTATTCAAATCCAAAATCTTAATGAATGAAACAATGTGGCATGGGGGAGCCATGCTTTGATCTCAGCTGAGAACCTGTGTAAAATCTTGATGAGACATAATGAATGTAGATAGACAAAAGAATCAGAGTAGTTGTTTAAGAAAAAGCTGTGTACAATTTTTCTGTATTAACATGCTTTATCATCATCATCATTTTAATCATGGACTTTAGTTTAATCCATCTTCTCTAGCCTCTCTTCTCCACAACACTCCAGCACACTTTCTTATTTCATCCATCCACCTCACATGTGGTCTTTTTCTAGGTCTTTCAAATCTTTTGGAATGCAGTTTAAGATTTCAACTGTCCATCTATTATCATCTCTTTTAGCAATATGTTTGGCCCAACTCCATTTTAGTCTCTTAATTCCTTCATTGATAATCAATAACACCTGTTTGTTCTCTCATGCATGTATTTCCTCATTATTCTTAATATGCATCTCTCCATACTTTGTTGAGTGGTTTGAAAGCTCTTTATTGTTTTTTTTTGTTAAATGTCCAAGTCTCAGATCCATAAATAAGAACTGCTAAAACACATTTATTAAAAACCTTCCTTTTCAAACACATAGGCATGTTTCCTTTTAATATTAAGGTATTTCTACTTACAGCATTTTAATCAAGTTTAATTCTATAATTAATTTCATCAATATATTTCCATCTGAAGTAATAATTTGACCAAGGTATTTATAGTTGTTAACTTCTTCTAACTCATCATGATCAAACTTTATTTCTATCTTTTTAATGACTTAATCCCCATTTTTTTACTTTCATCTAATAAACTCTTGCAACATTTCTTGAAGCTCTAAATCATTATTTCCAAAAACAACTACATCACCTGCAAAATCTAAATGACTTAAATAATCTTCATTTATTTTCACTATTTTAGCTTCTCATTTTAACCCACAAAATACTTCTTACAGCACTGGTGAAAAAAGTTTTGGAGATATAGAGTCGTGCTGTCTTACATCCTTGTCAATGTTAACCTTCCTAGTATCATTATGTAATCTAATTGTTGCTGTTGCATTTTTGTAAATATTTTTCAGAATATGACAATATCACATGATCACCGTTTCTTATACTTGTTTATAACTGTTATTAAAACAGGCAAAACTCTCCATACATTAGTGCCACTCAATGCATCCATTGATTACTCTGGCTTGCACTGAGTGGCACTACTGTATGGAGAGTTTTGCCTGTTTTAATATGACAATATTCTGGGTGTACCTTGATGATCCAATGCTTTAATCACTAAAGAAATGCTTATAGAATCAAATACCTTTTAATAATCTACAAATCCAAGGCATAATGGCAACATATATTCATTGATCCTTTCTATAACTTCTCTCAATACTTGGATGTGATCCACTGTACTAACCACATCATGTGATCAGATTACTCATTTGAATAGTAAATATTTATATTTGTCCAACCTTGATCATTTCATGGTTCTAATCTATTGGGAAAATATGATGATGCTTATGATAGAAAAGAATCACTAGCAATAAAGTAGATGACTGTATTATTACAATAATGAATGTGTTTTAGTGCAGTCTAGAACTCTAAACAGATATTCTGGAATTATTTCTCAATATGGTCACCAGGTGTCATTACCAACTAATCAAATATTGCAATTTATGGATAATAAGAGAATAGCCAAAATAGTATTTAATTGGGTTATGAGTAAGGGACAGGCAACAAGATGGGTGAGAAAAGTGGTGTGGTATGCGGAAGATTTAGATAAAGATTTTATGGTAGTTTACTTTGTACAAAAGGTGGGATGATTGTGTTAGGGGGATTGCTCAGTGTTATAGTCACAAAGAATGGGATAGAAGAATAGATGCACTAATAAAAAGTAGGCTGTTGGAGAGATGGAAAACTAATATGGCGAGTAAAAAGAGTTTAAACATATATAGAAATAAACAAAATATTGGGTGTGATTTCATTTATGATAATAGTAAGGAAAGTAGTTTAGTGTTTAAGGCTTCAACAGAATCTTCAGCAACCATGGAATATACACATAAATGAAAAAATGTGAATGATTTAGTCTGCAAATTGGTAAGAAAGGCATAGAAAATATTAGGCATAGTTAATTGAATGTAATTGCCTGCAAGAAGAAAGGATACAAATAAAGGAAGTTGTGGAAGAATAAATATAAACCAAGTGATTATACAGAAAGTGGGTTCTTGGTTTTTATGCTGGGTTTGGGAAAGGATAAGGGGCATTTAGATATAAAGGTCATGGAGTTGACAAAGATTATGTTGTGGATATGGGATGGAGCAGTATAGAGAAGAATATTGGAAAAACTTAAGGTGGGGAATGGAAAGAAAAAGGTAGGCAGCTAACAGGTTTCTCTGGGCGTAATGGCTGAGAGTTTCCTACTCCAAAAAAGGAGAAATCACATTGCATAACCTAATATTTTATTTCATAAAACCTATGTAAATTCTTCCTGAAACTTAATACTTTTTATTAATAATAATCAATAGTTGATTATGTATATACACTCCACATATATAGCTTAAATTGTCCTTAATGTTGTTTTCATTAAAAATAATATGGTTGTTTATGTAATAAAGATATATATGAGAGCTGGTGACCTGGTCCAACTGATGAGTGCTGATTCAGCATGAAATGCATCTTGGGGGGCATATGTCTTTTACTGTATTTATATGAAGAATAAAAAAGAAGTATGGAGATTATTAAAATAATCGATAAGTTTTATTATCAGTTTTATTCAAAATTGATTATTATTTTTTTAATATCTAAGGTATATAATCTTTGCATGTTAAAGGCCTTTCCGTCATCCCCCAACAGAGGAACTGCAAATAAGACCTTATTCAACAGGCTATTCAACTACCAGTTGTCAGAAGAGGAGTGTGTTTGTTTTTTTTTTAATTTCCAGCTCACAATAGCTAGATACTAAATTTACTAATCAGTAATTGAATGATTAGCTGCATAAGGCTATGGGGTAGTGATCTGATGAGGGAAAAGTCCTAAACTTGCTTCACAATTTTCATTTACCCGGGAATCATATTCTAAGTTCCACATACATTAGATCGCTGGTTATTAAATTCTAAGCGCTTGGAATGCTAAAATATGAAAAGCTTGAATGTAGATGTATCTTAAATTAAGCTAAGCACTTTTGACATCTCAGTTATGATATATTCATAGCAATGAGTAGTGGACAAGAGTGTGGTGGGTATATAAATAAGTTATAAATGTAGGTAAATGTATCCTATTTATATCCATCACCCTCCTATCCACTACTCATTGCAATGAATACGATATAACCAAGTTATGGAAAGCACTTAGCTCAATTTAAGATAAGTCTACACTAAAGTTTTTCTTATTTCAGCATTCCAAGTTCTTAGAATTTAATTACAAGTTGTTTAGGAAAAGTTTCTCAATTTATATAATTAGATCAGCGATTATACAAATGGAAGACAGTAATACCAACTACCACATTGCAAAGTCCTTCTTGAGTGTGTGTATGTGTAATAGAAGGTTTACCGTGGCAGGAAGAACTTAGAAAGGGAATGTCAGTTAATCTACAAAAAAAAAAAAAGAACTTTGATCAAAATACAAATTTATAAATTCGAAGACAGAAAATAGTTAAGTGATAAATAGAAGATAATGAGTTAACTGATAAAAAAGGAAAATTTAGGTTTAAAAATATAACTAGGAATAATAACAGGAGAATCAGTTACAGCAATTAGAAGCTAAATGAAAAGATACAGCAGTAGTGGAAGTGATATTTTGTACGATTAATGCAAATATTGCCCTACAAATTTTAGTACAGGAATAAGAATGGTAGGCTCAAAAATTAAAGGTCACCAGTTTGTGGCACAACCTATCGCCACACCCTGCATTGTTTAATGCAGTGGTAGAGGATAGATCCTTGGATTGATTCCAGAGCCGAAACTTCTTACAAACCCTTGTAAAATAAAGCCATGTGATTTTTTTTTTGTTTTTCCACCACTTCCGGTTTTCTCAATATCACATGACCTCCCATTTAATAAACCATTCAATTACTTATAATAAAAGTATTCAACAATGGATCTAATATTATTTACATGTATTTAAGTGAAAGCTAATCATGTTTGTTCATAGGATTGGCTTTTTGCCTTAATTTAGAATCTATACTCTGTGACGTCATGCATACATCAACTGATCTATTAAAAATCATCATTATAAATTTTTGGCAAACAATATCGCCAGTGCTTCAAGGGAAAATTATTTTTATGGGGGGGGGGGGGGTTATATATAAATTCAATCTTAATCCCATGATTGAAATATCAAGAAAAAAATGGTATAGGAAAGAAGTTCTAAAGATTTTCAATGAGCATGTAAATAATTTTATGCCTTCTTAAATATCTAGTGCTAAAACTATAAACCTATTCTTGAAACAAACAAGTTTGAATACATTACTAAGATAATTCATAAGTTATATTCCCAAAGAATTATTTAAATCAGGGGGCTCCAGTGTGTAGTCTGATGGTCGCATGCGGCCCAGGATGGCTATAAATCGACGGAATATAAAATGATAGAACTTATTTAAAACATTAAGATTTTTTGTGATTGTATCACAGTGTGATTAAAATAAACATATATATATATATATACGCATTCAAATGCAATGACAAATATCCATTTAGTTTTATGTTTCTCACTTTTACTTTTATAATTAAAAAAATATATATATTTTTAAAAAATCAATGATGTTTTATTACTTAGATACATCAATTTTCTATATTAGTAACTACAAATTTAGAACCTGCGTGAGGATTAAAACATTTTTCATGTGGGTCTTTACATAATTAGGATTATTATTTAAAGACTTTTTGCTTATCTGTTGTGACAGATATCACTAAAATTATACAGTGACTTAATTTTTTGCTTATTAGTTTTTGGTAATGCTTATACATTCCAATATATAGCCCAAGGTAATTCTTCTTTTTCCAGAGTGGTGCAGAGACACAATAGGTTGGATACCCTGATTTAAATACACCCATTCTTTTGTTGGGTCAATATTTTTTTGTTAGGCAAAGGATGATCTGACATAACTGATTAGACAAGGCAAAACTCTCTGTGCTAGTATGAGAGATGGTGATCATGTGATAATTGATTAGCACTGATATAACAAAAGGTAACCATTATTTGCAAGTTCCTTTAAATGATTCTTTAGGGATTTGATGTGAATTGTCATAGTAACATATTTGGACATATTCCATGATATTTCAAGGTATTAAAACATTCAAGTGCCATTTTTTAGAGCATTCATTGTTTTTTTTTATTTACATTTTATTTACTATATAACTATGCCTGTCTGAAAATGGTTCTACACAGAAATTTTAATCTATCCAAGCTAGAATCCCACCACAAATCTAACATCGAAAAATATATTAATGAATTATGTTGTGCTGGACATAAATACAGGATGCTTATCACTATTCTTAACAGATTTTATATCAAAATTAGATCTTGATTTACACCAATTGATATCAAACCTTGGATATTCCTTCTCTATATCCCTAATGTTTCTCAAAGTATGAATAAAAGTTGTTGAGAATTATACAGAATTAGTCTTCAAACTCCACCCATTCTTAACCATTTGATCAACAATTCCAAGGTTAAACTGTCCCCTGAACAAACTTCCCATACTCCATATAAGATTTCATGCAGTCAAATCAACTGCAGCGCCATGTATTTGAGAATCCCGTGCCTGCCTTGCACCAAAACTGTCCCACCTCAATATTTGTACAAAAGGACTAAAAACATTTCAATCTGTGAATCCATATTTCTTGAGCGTGAAAACCAACTTGGCCACACCTTTGAACTTATCGCAGCCAGTGTTGTGTGTAGAGAAAAGAATGATGCAAAACACAAAATAAAGGAGGGTTTACATATCGCCATCAATGCCAATGTTACAAATAAAAGAATCCTGCTTCCCCCTTCCTAAAGAGTGGAGCATTTAAGCTTATTTGCATACAATTTACATGATATTTGCATTACACCTTCTGCCCACAATTTATTCATTCTAGTGTTAAGTTTATAATATTGTGACAAAGATATTGAAAGCATACTATATTGATACTATTCACTGTTATGCTTTTTTTACTCAGGTGTCTTCAAATGCTTAAACATCAATCAATTATAATTGCTTAAGAAAACTAAAGTGATGGATTATAGAAAATATATACAAGTTTTTTTCCTAGTGCATTTTGAAATTCACTTAGTCTTATTTTTAACATTCTGTTAACAGCAGAAATTGACTGTATATCCATATTCTATTGAGGCCATTATGGAAGCTTGAATGGTCGGGTATTGGATTATAATCAGATTCCCAGATTTCATTTAGTGTTTGGAAGAGAGGAACTTTGGATTGCACTTAGTTACCAGAGGGCCCCATCTTTACTTCAGTTCTACTCTTTATGGTAGTGAATTGAAAATTTCATTTTTAGATTCTGAATCCAAACCAGTTTTCCAAACATTAAAAACGTTTATAGTTAACACATATCTGAAGTGCATAGAACTTATTGTTGTCAGTAACTAGAAATATATATATATTATTTTAATTGTTATATTTCAAATAACAATGAAACATTTTTTTAAAATTTGTGTAAGTGGATAGCCCTTAGTCTAATGAAGGACTAATAAAATAAATAGTCAAAATAAGAGTCATAGATCACATGACCCTATTCTCTTAAGCTTGTAAGTTATAAACAATGAGGATTGCCAATTCCTCAACAAGCTTTGTGATAAAACTACCTGACACCTTTCTGAGGAGTGCCAAATCATGAAACCATGGTCAGGGGTTTGGGGAGGGGTTCCTGACAGATATTTTAAATGCTTTCTCTGGCTAAGCATTTATCACAAAGCTTGTTGAGGAATTGGCAATCCTCATTGTTTAATAAAATAAATTTAAAAAATTTCCATTAAGTGGTTTTTTATGAAACTGGTTTGACACTGATCAATTAAACTGTAATAATTGGCTATCTATATATGTTAGACAATAATAAAGATATATGTAAAATATTGCGATTTAGGTCAACTGATATGAGCTAGTTGAGTATTAAATAAACAACTTGGAGATCATACGTCTTTTTTATGATCTTTGATCATATGTGTGTGTAAGCATAATTATTGATGTATTAATAAAACACACAAGCAAAGAAAGTTCCCTTGTCTTAAATTTCTTCCAAATTGGACTCCATAATTTGCTAAGTTTATGGTTTGAATACATGTGTGAAAGCAGATTAAATAGCCAAAATTTATGCTACTATAGTCAAACTTTCACATCTCAACACAATTTGAAGCAACATCTCATTTCGAGCCATACATCATAAAAGGTCTTATATTTCTTCAAGTGTATCTGACTCTTCATGAATCAAAATATTTATAAACTAATCCCATTTTCTTTTTTGGCTTAAACAGCAGTATTCCACTTTGTATTCTTTTACTCTAACACCATCTATCTATTTATGAATAATCAGTGGGATGCCAAATAGAAGGGCTATTTATTAGATACCATATTTAATTTCTCTGTGTTGGTGGTAATGCAGATATTAAAACAACTCAGCGTGCTGTTAATTGTGTATATATATATATAATTGCAATTTCAGTTATAATTGACTATTTGTTAGTATGTTTTGAGAACAGGTTATGTTTGCCTGTTTAATGAAGTTTACTTAAACTTCTTTGCATTAATAATTTCATTCTTTGTAGTCAAGTTGCAATCTTTAGTATCTACATAAACATATTAGAACATAGATAAAGGCGGATTTCCATCTTTTTTTTAGAAGCTAGCCTTGGCAACAGATTGAGATTGTTGTTTGTTATTGATATTGTTTAGGTGTTGACTGCTTTCATGTATTTATATCTAAAGCCAAACACTAACTAGTTCACATGATAAACTAAATACATCAATTCATAATTAAATCACTAGTAAAAATTAAATTAAAAAATTCACTATCAAAGGTTCCCCTTCCAAGGCAAACTTTTTAAGTGAAAAGCAACCCAGAACAAATACGTACTCTCCTAAATTTACTATAATTCCAATTACCTTTATTATCAAAAAGAAATTTAAAAAAAGTTAATAGCTTCAGAATCATAAATCTCCGTTACCTTTAGAGATTCTTCAATTTTTCATTTTGTTCTTTTCAAAGAAGACAATGAAGACAGCCTTAGCCTGCTCAAACATAATCTAATGGTCTGCATTTCTTTAATGGATATATAATTCAGAATTAAAACATTGTTACTTTACTTTTATGAACTTTCATTTAAATTCTAATTACTTAACATTACTCCCTATGATAACTAAGTGAGTGATAAATTAATAAAAGAAGAATAAAATGAATAGTGAAGGTACACTATTCTGGAAAGATTATAAATTTATTAGAAAAATTTATGGCTTAGCACGGCATTTGACCAGGTTAGTCATATTCATAGAACTAATATAAGTTTATGTAAAGTTAATTTGTATAGGAAATAGTGGACTTAAACAGGGGAGAGAACAACAGCTTCATGCCCCCAAATCAAGATGCTTCAGATTGGCCTATGTAAGTGGAAAGTTAGGTTAAAGATAAGACAGCCGCTCTCACCTTTATAAAACTCGCTATCTTGTGTCATGGTTTGAGACGTTCCTTTGTCTGCAAAATAAAGATATTGCTTGATTATTATAAATTTCAAGGCTCATTTGATACAGGTTAAAGCCTGTCTTAAAAGTATTTACATATACTCCCTGTGCACTTAATAAATAATTACAACTTTAAATAATTTAAATATACCCTCTTATTTGCAATAAACCACACCTTTTTATATTTTCTTTTTCGATCATTGCACTCAGTGCAAACTGCTTTAATATTAAGTGGCTCAAAATTGTGGCCCGACTTGATTTCATGTTCTAAAAGTATAGACTTAATATTGGCATCTGTTTTAGCATGTTTGTGTCTATATTTGTGTTGCACTAATCTTGCAGTGCAGTTGGCACGAGACTCACCACAGTAAATTATGGTACATGGTGGTTCATTGCATTTAATTTTGTAAACTATTTGGAGAACTTGGTTCAGAGATAATTTATCTTTAGTGTTGTTCAACATTAAGATTAGGAGAGGACACAGTTTCAATCCACTCAATATTAAAGTTCTTTGTGCTGAGCACAATGATCGAAAAGGAAAATATAAAAAGGTGTGGTTTATTGCAAATAAAATCAAAGCAATAAACAAAAAAGACTCATGCATTACATTATCATGTAAATCGCATATTTAAATTATTTAATTTATAAATTCTATTGATATAAACTTATATTAGTTCTACAAATATGACTGACCTGGTCGAAAGCAGTGTCAAGCTGTAAATTTTTATAATAAATTATTATCTTTCCAGCATAGTGTACCATCACTACTTTTTTTTTCCATGTGTCATAGCATCGGCTGGGACACAAACCCGCTAATCCGGGACAACTACTTATTTTGTATTCAAATTAGGAAAGAAGTAATCTAATTGAATTAAAAGTAGAATAAGAAAAAAAAGTCTGTGTTAAGTCTCATTGAAGATTTAGGATTCTGAAACTATTAAGTTGTCTAAAAGTTCTTTTGACATTAAAGGTAATTGGAATGCGTGATAGAATTATGAGAAAGACAGGATACTACATATTTGTTTTATGTTTGTTCTACGAGAAGTCTGCCTTGATAGGGAAGCCATTGGCAGTAAATTTTTAAATGTAATTTTGGTTATTAATCTATTTGTGTGTGTAGTATACATGCTCTTTTATATATATAGAATAATTATAATGTCTTGTAATTTTGAGAAAGTTATTATCGTTAATTTGTTGTCTTTCATTTTACGTTTAGCGTAATGAAATGAAAAGTACAAAAAAAAAAATGGAAAAGTAGTTTCACCAAAGTATTAGTTGCAACCCCAAATTTATGATGCTAGAATAAATTGTTGTGGGAATGCAGTGACCAATCAGTAATGATGATTAAAAGTCATCGTTGATCATAATTTTTCGTTGCCTAGTTACACAACTTTGAGTAACTAGGCAGAAAATGTAAAGCGCATACATAAGTATGTTGATTTCAAAACTATTAAGTATGTGTTAAGTCATACTTACAATATTTATTATGTCTTGAACAACATGGTAATTTATATCCATGTTTTTAATATTCTTTTTCCTTTTGCTTATATTTTTGTAAGTGATTTCAGAGTATTATTTTTTCTCTTTTTTGTGCTCTCCGTAGACAACCTATTTTGGCAACATCACTTCAAAAATTAGTAAGTAACTTTTACATAAATTTAATGGGTCTTATATAATATCATTCAGAAAAAAAAAAAGTGTATGTATATCAGTTAAAGTAGGCTTTGTGTTTAACTGACCAAATGTGGAGTTGAATAGTCAATATCGGTAGTACATGTTTAGTTCTCTATAGGGACGCAGAATTATGATGCTAATGTGACTTTTGAAGACGGTCAACTTGCCGACATTGTTCAAGAAATCAACAATTCGTTCCCCACAGATAAAGTTAAAGGTTGGTAGGGGAATGAAACTACCTATTTTACAATCCATGTTTGGAATTTGCTTTCCCTGAAAATGTAGAATGTTATGTGGTATCAAAATAAATTTGCATGACTGCATGATTTTTTTTTTTGTTTTAAACGAGTGATAATGTAATCTAACATGCTTTATAATTGAAACTACCTGGATTATAATTCTTCTAGTGGGAGAGGATTATTACAGAATTATTGCCCTTCTCTTATAGATATTTAAGTTTTTCTTTATTAAATGTCATAATTGTTGGAATAACAAAAAAATATTGTTTTCAGAACTAATATGTTTTGGTTTTGTGTTTGTGCGTAGCATGCAGATGGTTAATAGTTTAAGAGCCTTGTTTGTTTGACGTATTTTCACTTTTAGTATTTATCCAATAAATATATTTTACATTGCACATTCTGCGCATTGTTTTTAACACTTTTGTTTTAAACTTTTATTTTCAGGCACTAATAATGTTGGCAATCTCTTTCACATGGCGGGAAATTTGGGCAAGGCAGTGGGCACGTTGGTTACAGTTATGACAGATGAAGAAGGCAGCGGAAGTGATCAAGAAACAAAGTAGCCATTTCTTCAATACAGTGCTTTCATTTCGAAATGGGAATAAGTATTTTATAATGGAATATATAACAGCGACAGCAAATATTTTTAAAAAGACTTTTTTTTTTGTAATATGCAATTACTTTATCTGCCAAAACAGAAATCATGTTGAACTATGTACCATTTTTTTTTTTACGATCATGTACTTTACATAAAGTACTATTGTTGATATAGAATGACATTAAACTGTTAATTTGCAATGGAATATAGTAAGCAGAAATATTATTTTGGAGCCAACAGCCTTTATATGTAGATCTCATTTAAGAAAATATATTGAATCGATTAAAAAAAGAAAATTTTAGAAATTCGTTTACAATTTCTATCATTTTTTTTTATATCGAGAATTGTTGTTTATATGTATAATAAGAATAAATTTATTAATGTTTTAACACAAACTCTTAAATTTTATTTTGTAAGAAAATAAAATGAATTTTTAATGCTTACAGAGAGTGAATAGGTAAAGGCTTTACGGCTCCATTTTCTCTCTCAGTTCTGTCAGCCATTTTTAATGTTTGCTACCCATTGCTTCACATGCAGCTTATGGTGGGAGCATATTTTAGTCATTTTTTTTGGTGCTACTTTGCCACTATGGATCAGAGAACCCATGAATGCGATTTAATATGTGCGGTAAATCAGAACCCTTATCATTGTTTCTGATTTGCCATACTTTGTTATTGTTGAAGTTATATTTTTACTTAATTATTTTTAATTTTCTAGTTACCTGTTATCATTATTAAAAAAAAAGTATCCTTTTTTATATATATATATTTTTATTTATTACTGTGTATCCATTTATTTTGTAGTTTTTTATGTATACGGAAAAAAAAAATCATGTGTCCAGCCTAGCGCCTAATGAATTATTACGCCCATGTGTGGGAAGTTGTTATATAATATTCATAAGAATATTTTTTTAACATTGATATTAAGGTATTATTTGTTTATTAATATTTCTATGAATATTTGAATTAACCATTGGTTCATCTACTCCATTAAAAAAAAAACAACAATACTTTTCACTCCAAAATGTTTTACAGTGTGGGAGAAAAAAAATGTATGAAAAAGAAAAATTTAGATTTTTTTTTTTACTACCAATATATATATGGATTTATAACAAAATTTGTGTTTGTTTTATTTGCTTTCTTGCCTCATACAATTTTATAAATTAAAAAGTGTAATTAACAATGCCTTTCATTTACATTTGAAATCAATGCATCACATGATCACCATTTCTAATGCACAAGTCTTCTGGCATCCATTGATTACTCTGGCTCGCACTGAGTGGCACTACTTGCCTGTTTAATTTGAATCAATGCCAAACGTATTGTTTTTAAAAATGTTTTTTTTTTTTACAGTTTTGACTTCCCAGCATTCTTCATCAGAACTATTAAAAATATTTAATTCTCAATAATATATACTCTTTTCATACAATTTTGTAATTCTGGCAGTGAACTGCTGAAAGCTGATTCGGTGCATTTTCTTATTTGATTTCATTTTTCAGATTAACTTTACAAGTTTGTTAGAATTAAAAATTATTTAAATATGTATGACTAAAGAAATGATATATGAATTACGCATGTTTGAATACAATATATTTAATT
Source organism: Epiperipatus broadwayi (assembly GCA_028023455.1). Taxonomy (NCBI): domain Eukaryota; kingdom Metazoa; phylum Onychophora; class Udeonychophora; order Euonychophora; family Peripatidae; genus Epiperipatus; species Epiperipatus broadwayi. The sequence goes on from JAQFVV010000039.1 coordinate 3,497,098, forward strand.
TTTATGCAATCATATGTATTTAAATTTTATTTATTTACTTAGTTCGGACTTGTCGCCAGTCTTCATCAAACTACAAAATATTTTACTGCATATGACTAAAGAAATATACGAATTATATATATTTAATTTTTAAGTATTCATATATAATTTTATTTATTTTCTTACAGTTTCGACTGACCAGCCATCTTCATCAGAACTACAAATATTCAAAAGAAAAGAAAATTATTGGTAGAAACAATGTATTTACATTGAATAAAGTATGAATCAAAAGAGTTATTAATTATATTCATTAATATAATCAATGCAGTGAGGATAAATAAGAAGGAAGAAGAAAAAATTATTAATTAGTGGTTCAGCAGTTTAGATCAGGATTGGGGAACCTCCAACCCATGCACATAGTGCAAATGTTGAATTAAGAGTTAAATAAAATGAAACATTTATTTTCTCAACTACATTTTTTTTCTCTTCACCCTTTACAATAGTTTTAATTCATTCTATCAGAGGTTCATTATGTCAACAAATTATCTATATTGTGAGGCTGTCTGTTTATGGATTTAATCTACAATGCTGAGGACATTTTGTTTGTTTTTTATAGAGATTTTTGCAGAGAAACATATAATAGCAAAAATAAAATTAGAATTTTATTATTATTTTGCGCATAATTTTTGTTATAGGATGGATACACTTGAGTAAAATAAGAAAAATTAACATAGAAATCATACATTTTAAAAGAAATGAACTAATACATATTTCATTATAGAAAGAAATAATTAAATCCATATGTCTGAAAAGTATTTCAATTAATAAAGGACACAATATTAAGAGGCACTATTTATCAAAATATTCTGATTACAACATTACTGTTGGGAAAAAAGAAATATTAAAATAGAAAACTTTAGGGGCTTCATCAAATGGGTGATATATTTCATAAAAAATACAAAGAAGTCAGAAAAGTATGTAAACGCAAGATACATTATTTTTAAAAGAAGCAAAAATTTGAACCATTTTTGAGGGGGGGGGTTATAAAAGTACGCATCCTAGCTATTGTAGAATTAATCTGTTCAAAAGCAAAAGTGAAATTCAAAAATATAAATTTCTTATGAAGATTGGAAAAATTGTTATTAAATGTGGAACAGTCATTAAATAATAATGATATTTTTTTATTTTTAACTCACAAAAAAATTATGGCCCTCGTTTAAAAAGGAAAATTGAAATTGTCTTGCCAGTTGAAGAAATTGCCCATCCCTCGATCAGATATAGCAGGCTGATTTTTAAGATGATATTATAATCATTCAAATGGTTCTTGGCATAAACATGGTTCCCCAACCGTGATGTAGATTTTAAAAAAAAATGTCGAGTGTTAATAATAAAATGAGAGTAGTAAAATATATAGTTTTTGAATTGGAGTCAAATCTAAATAACTATCAAAGCAGGTTAACCTGAGTTCAAAACCTTAGGCTGATTTGAATTTCAAGCTTTTAGTACACCAGGTAAAGTGTAATTAAAAATGTCTGCTGGTTGCAAACTGTGTTGTTTGCAACTTTGAATCTCGAGCATCATAGATACCAGCAAAAGCCAAAAATTGATCTGATAGGGCAATCAAATGTATCTGGATATCAGTAATTATTCAAGCATGTAGAAGATGACTATACTGGAAAGATATCTTAGTTTTATAAGACAATGTGAAAGAAAGGTTTCCATACCATGTTTTGGATGTATTAGATAATGAGTCAAAATGTTTAAACAAATTGTTCATAATAACCTGAATTCAGTCAGTAAATATAACATTATCTCTCCATCAAAAATACTCAAATATTTTCTATATGTATTTAAGATAATAATACACATTGGAAAAATATAGATCCATTGGCTTAATCTGATTTATCTGATCTCTAATCTTTCTCCCCATCATCCTAGAAAACTTCTTTATTTCATCCATCCATCTCACATGCGATCTCTTTCTGGATCTTTTACAATTTTTTGGAATCCAGTTTAAGACTTCAGTGATCTATCTATTTATCATATCTCTTCTAGAAATATATTCAGTCTATCTTCATTTCAGTCTCTTAATTCTTTCAGTGATGTTAGTAATATCTCGTTCTCTCACCCGAGTTTCATTTTTGATCCCTTCTTTGTATTCCTAACAGACATCTCTCCATATTATGTTGCAGATATCCAATTGTAAGATTTCACAAAGAGTTTTAATAAAACATTATCCTTTTAATGATACTCCTGACAAATTATAGTGCCTTCTAGAAATAATAGTAAACAATAATTGTCCATTTATGTCCACAGATATATATTTGAACACGTCACACACATATAATTATCTCATTGATGTACAGTATGTAGTTCGAAACAATTTTTTTATGTAAATTATGAATTCTAATGAATTTGAAAATCCTATACATATGAAGCAGAATATATTTGGTCAATTCCATTCTCAAATCCTTCATCATTTTTGTAAATATAAATAAGAAAATAAAAAAAAGGTTAGAAATCTTGAAGAAGAGTATGCTAATAAACAGAAATTGTGTAAGCAAATATCAACGATGTCTTAATGGTTTTGTGCCAATTCTGGCCAAAGTATAAACATATCTAATGTTATAAAAAACTAAGGTAACCATAATATATATGAACTAGACTGGTTTCACATCTATATTACTAACTGTAGGCAAACATGCTTGGATTGAAAAATGTTTTTGCAGTTTCGGCTAATAACTTGATAACATAACAAAAAGTAAAAAATGACTGCTATAGGAAAAATACATTACATCCAAAAAGACCAAGTACACTTCAAAAAATCCATAAAAGTTATTTACTGATGAAAGCCATAAGTTAGAAATTAATTTGGGGTATTTGGATAGGATGGCCCTAGATAAAAATTTATTAGCATTATCATCTTGCATCTATGAATTATTAAAGCTTCCATTAGATGGTGTAAAAGTGCTAATAAATATTATATAAAGAGCTCGCAAATAAGCTCTTAACAAGCTTTGCAGAATATCCCTAATCTCATAGCTGGATTGGAAGACATATGGATGTCTGATAATTTTAGATTTTTTACTTATTAGTTATCCATTAGATAAAGTGCTGGGCTTGTCCTGGTATTTTTAATCTAATGCTTGAATATTCTAGCATCTGACTGAAGAAGCCAGTAGTAGAAACCGGTCTGGGATTAGGGATATTCTGCAAAGTTTGTTAAGAGCTTATTTGCGAGCGCTTTATATAACATTTGTAATACAAGCTGGTTTAAATTAGGTCATGTGACATCTGACTTGATTTCTTTGTAAGTGCTAATAAAATATGTTATTGTTGACTTGACTGTAGTATAATGTTCTGAAATTAAGAATAATAAAAATATCAGCCATGTAATATTAAACATAATTTAAGACAAATGCGATATTCAATTTGACATAAGGAAAAAAGAGAGAGAGAGGAGGTGACAAAAGTAAATTATATAAAAGATTATAAGGAAAAATAGATTGATTTTAAGAAATGATCAGAGAAAAGATTTTTTAACAAAATTGTCTTAGAATATAACAAAAATATTTAAGGGATCATTCAGAAAAATTATTAAAAAATTTATGAATGTCAATTTATCCATTTGAATTTTACACATGGTTTGAAGTAAACTAAATTACTATTAATTTCAAACAACAAATGGGATCTTGCAGTTTTATTTATTATTGATCATTATAATGTGTAAAGAAATTGGCAAATTGTATTTTCAAACTAATAAAATATCACCTGGCCTATAAGACATCCCATAGTTTTTGCTTACGCATATTGCTATCTGTTAGCAGGTTTCTTCTAATCTCACTATATTTATGCCATCTAGTGCAAATATTAGTAAACTATTGGTGCCAGATAGTAAATAATACTACCTGGAATCTATTGATTACTAAAGCTTTCACTAGGTAGCATAAACGTAATGATGTCCGAACACTTTGCGGTTAACGGAGAGTTTGGTCACTGACTTCAATCTCAGCTAAGTTTGCTATCTTTTTTATGCAATTAATCTTCTGAAATCATCGATTTAAATACTTTAATTGTGGTATGAAAGTGAGGAGTAAATTGTGATCAAGAGAGATAGATTTTTTTGAATTTGGAAAGATCAAAATTATTATTTAAAAAAAGTGTTTTGATCGCCATTTTAAAAATATAGCAGTTTAAAAAAAAAAAATCTTTTTGTTGAATGCATGTTAATGTAAGGATTTCTATAACTAAGTTGTACGTAAGATTAGTTGGTTTAAATTTGCTACTAAAGTTTTTTTTTTTAATTTTAATTTAAGAACAGGTAGTTATTTTGAGGTAAAAGATAACGTTTTAGAAGCCTAAGGTACACGTGGTTATTGATCGATCGTTTTTGAAAGTAAAAGTTTTTATCTTCCTGTGCAAAAGGGTTTGAAGAGTAGGAGAGAAAGTATAAAGTTAAATATAGAATAGGTGGCTTGGAAAATAAGTAATATGGATTGCATTTGTATTTTACAATGCATATATAATTGTCAAAAAAGAATTAGACATGTTGTGGTAGAGTGTAATATATGTGATGAGGTTTTCCACTTGAAATGTTTAATAAGACTAGAAAGGATGTAACAGGTTTATGGTTATGTAGACTGTGTGAATGTGATAAAAGAGGTGAAAAAGTGTTTTCAAAGTGTAGATAGCATGAAGAGAAAGTCAGGAGAAATGGAACAAAATGTAGTTGAGAAAGGCAGGATAGGGTGTGTTTGTAGTGGATGACAAGAGATATGGATGGAAAAATAGGTAGTGCATTGGAGCTGGTTGTCCAAAGAATAAGTAAGATAGAGGAAGAGATAAAGGATGTAGAAGCAAAATTAAAATCGTTAGAGACAAAGTGTGAGCAGATAAAGGAATTATTGAGTAGGAATGATAAGGAAGAAGTAGATAAGGAAGTCCAGAAGGTGGTAGAGAAGGTTGTGAATGAAGCAGAGGAAATAGACTATGAGACAGTATTGATAGGGGATTCATTAATAAGAGAATGTGGAGATATAATTGCAACAGGTATGTAAGAGTATGTTTGCCCGGAGCTAGAATTAGGGATGTTATAGATAAAGTAAAGAAGCAAGGGAATAGAAATGTATATGTTATGGTAAGGTCTAATAATTTATCAGAGAGAGTAATGGGTGAATACACAGAATTGATTAGGAATTTGAGTATGGTTAAAGGAAGAGTATAAATAGTTGTGTTATTACCAAAATTTGATAAAAGATATGTGTTAGATAGGGCATGTTCTATAAGTGAGAGATTGAAAGAATTGTGTGAGAGAAATTATGTTATATTTGTGGATGTGAGATTTTTTATTGGGAAGAGGGAGTTATATAGTAAAAATGGGTTGCACTTAGGAAAACAAGGCAGTGAAGTTTTGGGGAATCTGATTTATAAAGAATGTAGTTCGGGATTCTTGTAAAGGGGGATGTGATTTTAAATTGTAGTGTTATTAAAAACAATAAGAATGGATGGGATGTAAGGAATAAACAAAGGGCAGTTGTTTAGATATAAATGTAGATGTGGAGAGGGAATGGGTCTGTAAAATTAATGGTAACCAAATTATTTATAAACATAAGGGAGAAGAAAATCAAAAAAATTTATAAAAGAGTACTTAGAAAAGAAAAAATTGGGTATTTGAACATGCAAGGTGATAGAAGACCAGAAAAGTGGCAGGAATTAAACAAAGGAATTGAAAATGAAGAGCTTGAGGTATTAACAGTAGTGGAAATACATCTAAGAGAAGAAGAAGAACCTGTTTGGAAGATTTGGTATGGCAGGGTATAAACAGAAAAGAGAAAGAAAAAAGGGTGGTGGTATAGGTGTTATATCAAAAAAATATTTAAATACTGTTAAATGCCAAAAACATTTGTGGTTTGAAATAAGGTTGGGAACACAAGAATGGATGGTGGCTGTAGTTTATAATGCTACTGGAGATAGTCAAACTATAATGGAGTGGAACAATAGCATATATGAGTGACTAGTTAAGGATATACAGAGTTTTAAAGAAAAGGGGGAGAGAATAATGGTTATAGGAGATATGAATGGGAACATTGAAGAAATTGATGATTTAGATAATAAGAATGGACAGCTTTTGAAGAAATTTTATCAGAGTAAATTTGAGCATTGGAAACTTATCAAATATATATGAGAGACCATATACATGGTCTAGAAATAATATATCCCACCCAATAGATTGAGTATTGGTAGAGAAAGAAGGAATGAATAAAGTATGGAAAATTAAGGTGTTTGATAATGAAGAAAGAGTATGTAATAGTGATCATAATTTTTTTGTAATTGAAATGGTTAGTAATGTGATGGAAAAATAGACATAAAAGTAGAAACAATGGTGAAAGATGTGGATGGAGAGTGAATGATAAGAATAAGTTAGAAGAGTATAAAATACAAGTTGAAGAAACCATGGAAGAGTTGGTTAGAAATGAGTATGAGGACTGGTGTAATGAAATAGAAAAGTGGCAATTAGGGTTTTAGGTGAGAATATTCAGAAGAATAAAAGTAATAGAAAAATGAGAGTTAGTAAAAAAAGAGGAAAAAAGCATGCGGAGAATATAAGTGTGCTATTAAGAACAAAGAAAGTGAAAAAGATATTAATGCTAAATGGGAAAAGTACTTAGAAAAGAAGTTAGCTAAAATAGATAATTATAAAGAGAGAATGAAACTAAATAGTAAATTATTGGATGATATTAATAAAAGTGGAAGAGATTGGAGTAAAAAATTTTGGAATTACATTAAAAGGAGAAATTTAGGGGAGAGATAGTATTACTGGATGAGGAGGGAATAGAGTGTAGCTCTAGAGAAGAATTAGAGAGAATATTGAATAGTTATGTAATGGATATAGAAAAGATGTTAGATGTGAAGGACAGAGGGATAGAAAGTATGAAAGCATATAGTAATGGGAATCTTAGGTTTACAGAAAATGAACTGAATGAGGCAGGGAAGAAATTGAGAAGTGGTAAGGCAAGAGGGTTAGATGGATGGGCAGCAGAGATGGTAATGAATTTAGAGTGTAGGGCAAAAGTAAAGTTACTATCATGTTTTAATAAGATGGCACAGAAGAGAGTTTTTCTGAGTAGTTGGAGTAATACAAGAGTAAGATTATTATTTAAAGGAAAAGGTAAGGATCATAGAAAGTTAAATAATTATAGACAGATAGTGGTAACATCAGTTTTATATAAAGTGTTTTCATATATGGTGGCTTGAAGAGTTGCAAAATGGATGGAAGAAAATAATGTAGTGGCGGAAATGCAAGGAAGTTTTAGGTCAGAAAGTTATATAGGAGATAGTTTATTTGTAGTTACACAACTTATGGATATGAGTAGGAATTCAGGTAGACAGTTATATATGAGTTTTATAGATATAGAGAAGGCATATGATAGAGTGAATAGAAATAGATTATGGATAAGTTTAGCAAATCTGGGAATGGATGAAACTTTAGTGGATGTTATTAAGAAATTATATGAAAATAATTACTACACATGTCTTCAACCAGCCGACCGGCACCAGGCCACAGAAATTTTTGTCAGTCTGCACTAGACTGGCAAGAAAGTCTGTAATAACAAAATAATAAGATTTTAAACTTTTAATTAATATAAACAATTTTTATTTATTTTTTCATCGCATTTTTACCCGATTAAAAAAAAGAAACAGAACAAAGTCTAATCAATCATACATAAATTAATTTGTTTTTCTATTTATCACTGATGTTTATGGGGGAGGGGATAGAATTAAATTTTTTATTATTTTTCTAAAAAAATTCAAAATTTTTTTTAAAAAAAAGTTTTTTATTATACAAACTCTGATTGTCTTTTGATAGCCAATCGTGGCCGCTTGTCGGCGTTGTTTATATGTTTAAACAATAAAATGTAAAATGACTTTTTTTTATCTCTTAAATTTTTTTTACTCCCTCTTAATATTTCATTTTTAGTGTTGTTTTTTTTTTTTGGCTTTAACTTTTATTTTTGAAATAAATTTTTATTACCTTTTTTTAAAAATAAAAACAAAAAGTAATTTCTGTCTCTAACTTTTACAAAGTATTTCTCAATACACCCCCAAATTAAAATAAGATCAAAACTTTTGACTTTTTCAAGTTTCGTTTTTTTTGTCTAAAAATACGCTCACTTTGTTTTTGGCATATAAGGGGATTTTTTTTTTTGGCTTTATTTGTATACCGCTAAAATACTAAACTTTTATTTTTAAAACCAATTTCTTTTACCTTTTTTTAAAAATGAAAACAAAAATTAACCCACTCTCCCCCCCCCCCAAAAAAAAAATTTAAAATAAGATCAAAACTTTTGACTTTTTCAACTTTTGTTATCTTTTTTTTAAAAGATGGCGACTATATGGTGATTTTTTTTTTTTTGCTTTATTTCTATTATGCGACATCTATTTTGCCATTTTTTTAAAAAACTTTTCATATTAATTACATTTTTCGATCCTTTCAACACACCAGCACAAAAAAATTACAATAACATCAAAACTTCAGACTTTTACACGTTTTGTTTTATTTTTTCAGATTTAAAATACGGTGACTTTTTTTTTGGCTGTACGGTGATTTTAATTACGCAATTTCTATTTTGCTCTTACTACTATCAAAAGACAACCTCCATATATATATAACTTCATTTTGTATATTTAACATTAAATACAGATATTACATTTATCATAATCATCATGTAATTACACTAGCTGTGATATTTCCCAACAGTCAGGTGAATAATATTTTATTCTTGCCTGTATTAACAATGAAATAATAAATGTAGAAATGCTAGCACATTAATGAGAATGATTGTTATTGTACTGCTTTCTCTAGCAGTATGACTGCGCAACTCGAAAAAGAGTGTTCCGCATGTGAAGGTAAGCAACACAATAAGCAGGTTATATCTTTAAAAAAATGTATCTGTAAACTTCTGCCACTCTGTGAAATCTTATCCTTATTTTTGCCAGTCTGCAGGTGTGAAAGGGTTGAAGACCACTGAATTAGGGGATATAGAATCAGTTAAGGTTAAAAATGGGGTGGGACTGAGGCAAGGATGCCATATGTCACATATTTTGTTTGTGTTGCATTTGAGTGAAATGGAGAGAGCAATAGAAAGACTAGGAAGAGGGATAGAGATATTGTTAATAGGTGGCAAGAGAGTATATACATTGTCGGGGGGTTGCAGATGATGTCTTTTTGTGTGCAGAAAAAAGAGAAGATATTGAAGTTATGCTGAGGACATGCACAAGGGTGGGTAAAGATATGGGAATTAGCTTTAGTGAAGAAAAATCAAATATAATTATGGTGAATACTGGGGAAAGAGAAGACAAAGATTTCTTACTGGGAGATATAAAGTTAAGTGTGGTGAATAGATATAGTTATTTGGGAATCATCTTGAGTAATAAGAAAAATTGCTTGGATGAATGGGAGAAAGAATTGATAAATGAAGCAAACAAAAGAAAGGTATTGATAAAGAAATTAACAGTGTTTTCATATAATAAATATGATGTAGCTAGAATTGTATGGAAGGGAGTGGCAATAGCAGGGTTAACATACGGTAATGATGTATTAGTAAAGGGGTATTAGATTACTTAGAAAAAGTACAAAGAGAAGTAGGAAGACATGCATTATATGCAGAGGTGTGGACAGCAAAGGAGGCAATTCAAGGAGAAATGGTATGGTCAAGTTTTTATATGAGGGATGCAAAAAGCAAATTGAAAATGTTCAGTAGATTGCAGTTTATGGATAATAAAAGAATAGCCAAAGTAGTATTTAATTGGGTTACAAGTAAAGAGCAGACAACAAGATGGGTGAGAAAGCTAATGCGGTATGCAGAAGATTTGGATAAAGAATTTGTGTCGGTATACTTGTACAAAATGTGGGATGATTGTGTTAGGAGGATTGTTGAATGTTATAGTGGTAAGGAGTGGGATAGAAGAATAGATGCATTAATAAAGAATAGGGAGCTGGAGAAATGTGGTTTAAATATATATGGAAGTAAGCGGAACATTGGGTGCGAGTTAATTTATGATAATAGTAAGGAAAGTAGCTTATTGTTTAAGGTTCGAACAGGATCTTTAGCAACAAGAGAATATACATGTAAATGGAAAAATATGGGTGATTTAGTCTGAAAATTGTGTAAGGTAGATATAGAAAATATTAGGCAACTGTTGATTGAATGTAAATGCTTGGAAATAGAAAGGGTACAAATAATGAAGTTATGGGAGAATAAATATGAACTAAGTGATTATACTGAAAGTGGGTTATTGGTTTTTATGCTGGGTTTGGGAAAAGATAAAGGGGATTTAGATATAAATGCCATAGAGTTCACAAAGATTATGTTGTGGAAATGGGATGGAGCAGAGTATGGGAAAGCTTAGGGTGGGGAATGGAAGGTAAAGTGGCTAACAGGTTTCTTTGGGCATAGTTGCTGAGAGATTCCTGATTCCGTTTAAGGAGAAGTCATGGTACATCACATAAAATTGCCAACAGATTGTCTTTTTGTATTGTGTCTTGAATGTTCAAATAAATCGATTAAATCGATCATTTTAAAAACAGTAACAATTAGAATATTTTTATGGGATGTGAAAATAAAATATTACATAATTTCAAATGATAATTTTTTAAAAAAAGTAATTTGGTTTAAGAATGTTTTTTTGCACCTAAGTGCCTTATATTTTAAACATGAGTGCAGTCATTGGTGGGTAAAGACTATGTCAGAGGCTTCCAAAGATGAGTTTCAGCAATTAGATCTCGGAACAAAGTATGTATAATTTTCCAAATGTTGATATTTTTATTTATTGGTGTACGATAAACAAATTGAGTTTATATGTAACATATTTTAAAGAAGCATTTATTTACAACAATGGCTTTTCCATAAATGATTACACAGTAAGTTCATCACTAATATGTTTTGAGTATGTGCACTCTACATGTTTTACTCGTTTTTTTTCATCATGGTATGTAGGAAAAAAATACTTTAAAGATATTGATTTTTTTGAACGTCATTTGATCTTAAATATAGACTTTAATAAAGTATGAAAGAATGTTTAGTAATCATTTATATATTTATTGAAAGGTTATGTATAGAGCTTGCAAATAAGCTCTTAACAAGCTTTACAGAATAACTGCAGACAGTTTTCTGCTACTGGTGACCTAGTGAATGTATAACTAACTATTAAGTAGAAAATGTGAAATTTTCAGACATCCATATGTCTTCCAATCAAGCTATCTAACTTAAATAGCCATATGGGACTGAACTAAGTTCAGATACACCATATATTAATAGCTTTAGCAATATAAAATCACTAAAGCCTTAATAGCCAAAAATAAAATTACAAAAAAATCAAGTCAGATGTCACATGACCTAATTTAGTAAGCTTGTACATCACTGACAACGCCAGTAGCAAAGACTGGTCTGGAGTTGGGATATTTGCAAAGCTTGTTCAGAGCTTATTTGCAAGTTCTATATATAACATTTGTAATACAAGCTTATTAAATTAGGTCATGTGACATCTGACTTGATTTTTTTTTTTTTTGTAATTTTATTGAAAGGTGAGTATTGTAAATAAATTTTAAAATACAAGACTTCCAAAACAAAAATAGAGATTATCATGTATTTATATATAAAAATATTATAAGTGTAATTAAATTTTGTTAAATTTATAAGTTTTTATGGAAAGTTAAATTAAATATAATAATTTTCATCTTAATCAATAATGATTAATAATTTTGTTCTTATTGTGTCACCTTAAATGTATTTACAAATCTAACAATTCCTAACCTAGTTGGTTAGAATGTCACCTTAACTTCAATATTCAAAGGTCCGTATTTGATTTCCAAGTTAGTACTGTCATTGGTCAGGCCAACAACATCTGAAGAAGGGAGGAGAATAATACTTCTTGAAGCATTGTGTTATATATTAGTTTGTATGCTATTACTAACAGTTGAATGTATTAGAAAATTTGAATTTTTCTAAAGACATTTAACAACTAATATTAGATGACAGTAATAGTCCAATATATAATTATTATATGCATAAAAGACATTGTGACTGCCAATTCAAGAAATTAATATCTTTATGTAAATATCAGCTTCTTAGCAATAGGCATTGTGGTCTACTATCTGGATGCTGAATATATTAAGCATTATAAGTAAAGCTGAGCATTAATGATATCAGTACAGGTACGTGGTGGTGCCAAGTTAAGGGTTTCTAAAGATAGTATTCAATAATAGTTATATAATAATTAGGAGAGACAAAACAACAGGACAAATATAGCAAAATAGATCTAGTTTCATAAATATGTCTCCCAGACAATTACCTGTATCATCATGGCAAGAGAGAAATATAATAGTTTATTGATGAATTTATATTTAGGAAACAGTATTGTAGAATTTTGCATAAATAGTTAAAGTTTTCTTTATGGAACAAATAACCAGACCAAATCATAAAAGCTTTATTCAAAATAGATCAAAACTAACCACATTAATCATTATTTACAAAATCTCTAATCCCAAATTGTTTTTTACGATTTCATTTTAAATAAATCATCTTTTTTTTTTTTTCCAAATATTTATTAAATAAGTACAATGTTTACAGTGACAATTATGTATACATGGTAAATTAAAAGGAAAGCTAGAATTACAAACATAAAAACGAATTACATGATTATAAATAAATATAAGATAGTATTATTCTGGGCAAGAGGTAAACCCGAATACCTGGTCTACTGTTAACACACAAGTAGACCAATTAAGCTCACCAACTCACCTAGACAAATTGTCTCACACTACCAAGAGTCATGTAGTCAATCTAGAGTTTGGTCAGATCACCATTGGAAAAATCACTACAACTATGAAGGCTTAGGTTCTTTATGCTAAATCTGATGTATTCAGTTAAATATTATCCATTTTGATAACATAAGGATCTGAACCTCTGATTATTAACAAAACCACTTTCAGCAATATCTTAGACAGAAGAAACAAAGCGTTTTACCAGCAATCATCCTTACAATGCAATCAGAGTCCATGTTTCCTCGAATAATACTTTTGGAGCTAGGAGCATGTCACGGTTTTTAAATTTTATAAGTTTATTCAGAAAGAATTTTCCCTCATGAATTGCACCGGGATTGAAAACCATTTTACAATGAGTAGACCACAATGCATAGTTGATAAATAATGACAGCCTAATAGTAGGGATAGATCTTGTCTTAATACTGTCCTTAAGAGAGGTAACAAGGTAAAAATTCACTTTAAGGTTATCAGCAATAATCCTTCTAGACCTCCAGAGTCCATGGCACGAGTAAATCAGATGGTTAAATGTTTCATCATGAGTCTGGCAGAGGGGGCAGATTGGGTCAATTTTGTTGATGCCTCGCCTATGGAAGAGAAACCAATTAGTGCTAATGGTATTTAAATTTATCTTAATAATAAAATCAAAGAATTTTGATTCCATGGCTTAGCACCTGAAGAGGGAGATGATCTTATTATTGGTCAGGGCAAGTAGAGGTGTTATGGGAGTTGTGACAGGGTGAATGAGACTATGTGCTTGCCAAATATTAATCCTGTTATCAAACGTATCATTCGTAATTACCATGTAGCTTTTGATCAAATCAATCGTGGCAGCAAGGAAATTCTTGACTCTAGGAGGGGGTCTGTCAATCGGGATAACTGGCAAAATGACTTGCTCATATCCAAATGATTTGATAAGCATGGTGATAAAATTAAATATCTTTTGAATATGAATGGCTTGAATAGCATGATAAGAAAGTCCATTATACTTCCGGTGAAGTTGCATCCTGTTAATGCTAATTACAACAACTTTATCTCCCCAGAAAATTCGAGATGCAAGAGAATTCATTCTATTGATAAAAGTCTTAGTGATCCTCATGATGGGCATGTAATGGTTGAGCTTGGCCATGAACTTCATATTGAGAAGCATTACCTTACCATGTAGGGAAAGGTTGACTTTAGACAGACGTTTAGTAAGTTTCCATTGAGTGCAGAATGTGATTTTGAATATCTTTGGACATTTGGAAGTATGTTTTGGATATCGCAAAGCCCAAAAACTTTTGAGGATTGGCTGTAAATTTGGATACAATCTTCTGATCTGAGGATACCTTCCATATAGCTGATTTCAGTGGGTTGATGGTGAGACCATAGTCAGCTGTGTATTTATCCAATATGGAGTATAACTGAGGTAAATAGGTTGTTGAAGGGAGGAAGATGATTACGTCGTCCATATAAGCCATGAGCTTTATCAATTTGGCAAGCCTTGGTACATAGATACCAGGTAGTTGTTGTTCGATGGCTTTCAACAGTGGATCAATGTAGACTTTAAAGAGAAGATCACTGAGGGGGGAGCCTTGCGGATTGGATGTGTTAGGTTGGAAAAATGAAGAGAGCTTGCCATTCAGTGAGACAGCAATTTCTCTGTTAGACATGAGGTTATCTATGATCTTTATGATAGAGGTTGGGCTGTGATGGCCTTTCAGCAGGTTTAGAAGAGTACTGATGTTAACAGAGTCGAAATCTGCATTGAAATCAAGCTGGATAGCTATGACAGCCTGCTTTCTCTGTTGTCTAACATAATCAATTAATATTTTAGCTTGATCAATGGCTAAAATCGGTGAAGAATGTTTCTTCACAAATTGGGAAGAAGATATATTTTGGAGTATCTTATTCTGGATCTTATCTTGTATGACAGATTCCAGGATTTTAATGATGAGCAGAGACATAGAAATAGGTCGAATGTTTTTGAGGGTGTGGGGATCTTCATGCTTCTTTAGAAAGGATACTAAAGCAATAGGATATAGGTGGGGGATTGTTCTTTTCTCCTGTGCCAAATGGTTGGTCATTCTAAATAGGATGGGAATTGTGAAGTGGCTTAGATGATCTAACAGGAAACATGGTATAGAATGCAGTCCGGGATGTATTTTATCTGGCAATGCTTGGAGTTTGGCTTTCAGCATATCTTCAGTGATACCATGATCATCTTGACAAATTAAAATGTCTTCAATGGGAGTATTAACATGGCTGAGACAATGAAATTTTTGTTCAAAGTGTTTATGGATTTTCTTAATCATTGGAAGGCCAACAAAGGACTCACCATCAATGTTGATGATAGTGGGAGTAGGGGGGTTAATAGCACCCAGTGCCCAATGCAAGTAGCTTCTAGTCCAACAGTTCTGCTGAGCCAGAAACACCTTGGCACACTTTATAGACAGATAATCTGCAAGTGCCTTCTGTTTGGCTTTATACTGTAGCTTAACAGATATAATCTCATCTATAGAAGATGAGGCAGAGTTAAATGTCTTCATTCTGAAACCAAGCTCATCCAAGTCTTTTAGTAATGCCAACGGTCCCTTTCGCTTAATTGTATGGTAGGAAGTGATCGATTGAAGAATGCCAGTAAAGGCAAACCATGCTTCCTCTATAGGTTTGGCAAGTATATCTATTTTTTAAAAATATATATAAGCCTCAGATGGTATGGCTTCTGTTATATTTGATTTTGTCAACATTCTAATGGTGTTGCAAGCGGGAGGGCAAGATGGTCAGAAAAGACCACATGTTCTAATTTTGCAGTGATGAGAAAATGTATGTCAGGCATATAAAAGAATAGATCAATCAGTGACCTGTATTTTCTGGTGTAAAAAGAGATGACCCTCTCCACTTATAAATGACTTATCTATCAAGTGAATATAGGTTTTTGTAAATTTTGCATAAGTGATATTAAAGTCGCCAAAGATTAGGGTGGGGTTGTTATTATTTACCAATAGCATATTAATAATGTTAATGACTTTCATTAATGTGCAACAGGACCTATCTGCATACACATATATTATATTGATTACCAAATTTTGATTTGTGACTGATATAGCAATAAGGTTATTATCCTTATAGAGTATTATAAATTTATTAGGTGGATGTTTTTTATTTATAAGTAAACCAACTCCGCCAGCTGCAGTAAGGCTATCAGAGAAAGCTATGTATCCAAGAGATTCAAGACATTCTCTAATTCTATAATCAGAATTTGAGTGATATTTTGTTTCACTCATAAAAAATAAATGTGGATTATTGATTGTGATCCATTGTTCAATGGCATTTACCCTTTCCAATGAGTTGATACCCCTAACATTTATGCCTACAAACTTATGCAACATAATTGGATTATGTATCTATTAAAACTACCGCAAAGAATATAAGGTTCCCTTTTAATTCTCAGCATAAATAAAATGTAAATTCTAGTTGGGATAGTCTGGATCTTTGGAATCTGGATCATCAATGGTGTTACCTGAGGTTTCTTCTAACCCAATGGGTTCAATCACCGAGGTGCCATCTGAACCATCAACATCAATGACATGATGTACATCACCAGCAGTCTCTTCTAATGAATTAAGACTCAATATCCTGTTATCCTCATCTGATAACTGACATTTCTTCTCTGGAGTTTCTTCCTTATGTATTGGAATATTGGTTTTCTTCTTCTGCTTAAGAGATAAACATCTGTTTTTCTTCCCCAGAGATTTTTCATCTTCTGAGCTGGATTTGTGTATAATGGCTGACTTCCTTTTCTTAGTACTGGACTTATCTATGGGCACTTTCATTGAAGATTCCTCTTCTGAGCTAATATCTCCTTGGTTGGGGTTGATAGGCTTGTTGTTACTTTTAAGCTGCTTGTTCATACTTCTTGTGCATCTCAAAGTAGTGGTTTTAGTCTGATAAGGAACTAAACTTTTATTCAGAGGCTTCTTGACAGGATTGCTTGGAGTAGTGCTTTCATTGTGCTGATAACATGTGGGATTGTCTGAAGTATCTTGCTTCACCACAGTTTGTTATGCTGATCCCATTATTTCAGCATGACGTAGTTGGCTTTGTGTATCATTTCTTCCTTTAGAGGCCCGTGGAAGTAGAGGCTCATCTACAAGAAATGGATCTTTAGTAATATCTGTTGTTTCTTCATCTCTGCCTACACTTCTGTAATCTGGTTTCTGCAAGACAGATATTTGTTGATTATTCATTTGATATTGTTTGTAGGCAATTCTAACTTGAGGTTCTGTTGTTGATGCATCATTAGTTACGGATGAGTATGATTGTGCAGTACCTTGAGAAGTTGATGTAAAATTCTTTTTGCATCTATGATAAATACTCTTTTTGATTCCACAATTAGAGCACATTCTTGATTGGCAATCTTTCACCAAGTGGGTCCTCTCAAGACAATGAAAACACTGTGGTCTAACTCCATGTAAAGAGAGGATCATGTGTGAGCCTTTGTAATTAAACACAGTAGGTATGTCAGTGGGTGAGACATTTTGTTTAATTGCTATTTGAAAGGTTACATTGTTAGATATGTGTAGTCCATCTGAATCAACAGGAAGGTATTTAAACTTACTAATATTGCCAAAGGCTTTGAGTGATACCTGTAGATGTTCTTGGTAGAAGTTCATAGGATAATTTTTAATCCTACCAAAAATTATATTAGGCCCAGTGAGATCAATGTAACAGATGAATTTATCATTTAATTCCCTGATATTGCTTTTAAAGTAATTCTTGGCTGCCCAGTTAGTAAATTCCAGAGCAATGTAGCGATCATTAGGATGATTCACGATCTTGTTAAGTCTTTTTCTTTAATAGTTTCATATAGCAACTCAGTGGGGAACTTGAACAATGCACAGTTAGCATCAGTAACAGCTAGGATCAGGTTCTTGTCACCACTGAAATTGATCAATGACTTATAAAGATTATTGGGTATAGTGCTGGTGAAACGTTCGGTGAGGTCTCGATACTGCTCCTCATTATAGTCACGTGCATTAAAGAAATATGTGTTGGTAGATGATTGTTTAAAAGTGCTATTCTGATCAACATCCATTTCCATTAAATCAAGCAAAGCAATATTATCACTAATGTTAGGTATATTATGAGAGGCATTTGAGAGCGATTTGCTTTTAAGGATATTTGCATATGTAGGGATGTTTGTATCAGAAATATTAGTTTTATTATGTTCGACTTTCCCCAACTCATAAGTACCATTTTGTGTTTTTCATATATTTTCATTTATTTGGCTATTACTGAGATTATTTTCTAATGTTGTAGCAAAAATACTAGAATTTTGGGCACCCATCGGCAACAAACTTTTTTTAAACTTATCGGAGGTTTCATCTTTTTTAACAATGGAAGGCATAGCATGTTTATCTTTTGATATTTCTGCATGTAATTTGGTGACAATATTATTTGGAGTGTTCTGCATCAAGCCATCAACTAAAATTGAGTCTGAAGTATGATCTAGTGCATCTTTTCTGGCAGGTTCAAAATCTGATTTTAACGTTAAGGTTGTAATTTGCATATCCTTAGTAATTTTACTTACAGCCCCTAAATCTTGTGCAATAGAGTTATTTATATTATCATTTTGATTTATACAATTTGTTTTTTTAGGTTTAATTACTTCTCGTTTAAGTGTAATTTTTCATTCATTTGACTATTTTTGTCATTGTGATTCAACGTTATATTACCATGCTGTTGATTGCTATTCATATTGCCTTGCAAATAATTTTTTCTTAACTGATTCATAGAGATTTTAAAGTAAAATAAGGCTTACCTTGCCTTTCCAGGAGGTTTAAGCACAATATCTTCCTTGCTTCACTAGTAATTTTAGCTTAAAAGAGGCAGCTGAATGACAGTGTATAAACTCATTAATCATCTTTTTACTAAAAAAAATAAAGACTGGCCTCAAAAAAAAAAAAATATCAACATCAAAAAAATAAAGATATCCTTCAAAATCCTAATAGTTCTTATAGCAAATTACCAATTAGATTCTGAAGGTGATTAAATATGTAATAATTAAACTGATTAAGTGACCAATATTGAAGATTTAAATAATTTAATTCTCAGTGACTATAAGTGATATCTTATACATCTTGATTTTCCAGAATTTAAACAGTGAACAGGCATTCATCACAGTACCATTGTAAGTATATCTAAATTTTGTACACATAAAACTGAATTCTTCATGTTTGATGTTAGTGGTACTTCATATTGGTTGTAGTCTAAACATAAGCAATTACATCTCTCCATTTTTTTTGTTATTTATGGTTATATTTTTTGAGGTTTTTAAATAATGCCTATAATTAAAAAATCAAATTCATTTTATTACAATAATTGATCACAATTTTCCTAAAAGAGCACTCAATTTCAATTACAAATAGTATTAGTTATATTCTAAATGTATACAATTAATTTTTTCATTTGCAATTTTATGGCTATATTTTTCTACTTTTTTATACAAATATTGTAATATTTCTTTTTTGTAAATAATTCAAGTTTGGAATCTTAATTATAAAACAACAGTTTTCTAATTAGCAGTATCAAATACCAGTTGTAGTGTTTACATTGTAAAATCATGTAGCCATTGCAGGTTAAACTTTAAATTTGCTTATATAGGATTACGACTTATTGTGCTTGACATGAAACCAAGGGAATGAGAAGCAGCACATAGAATTCTCATGGTTTTGAGATATTAATCAGCAATAATTTTGATGGAACCTACAAGATTATAAAAAATGTCTTTCCAAGCTAGAACTACATCAGATAGATCCTGAAGGGATAATGTCAGATAAATGTGATTTGAAGTAAATTTTTGACAAAGTGCTACAATTTAATGAGTATAATTATTTTTTCAATAAAGATGAAACATAGCCTGATGGTACTTTTTTTTAATGGATGTGGTAAAAATTGTGCTTTTAATAAATGATTGTGAACAAGGTGTGATCAGAATTTATAAAGTCCTAAATTCTGAAATGCCTATTTTTTTTTAAAAAAAGTAATTATATATCTTGGCACTTTGTTTCATAATTGATTGTTTTATTGCTTAGAAATCCATAAGATGTTTTAACACCAGTCACACAGCCAGGTAATAGTTAATGGCCATTGAGCTTCAGAATTTATCATACTCAACCATAGAGAGCATTATATTCATCGATTTTGCCCTATGTCATCTATTTTGTTATATTTGAGTGAAATGGAAAGAGCAATAGAAAGATTAGGAAGAGGGATATAGATACCATTAATAGGTGGCAAGGAAGTATATATTTTGTCAGGTTTTTTTGTGGATATAATTTTTTGTGTGCAGAAAAAAGAAGATATGGAAGTTATGCTGAGAACATGTACAACAGTGGGTAAAGAGATGGGGATTAAATTTAGTGAAGAAAAATCCAAATATAATGATGGTTAATACTGGGAAAGAGAAGATGTAGAATTTAGAATTTTTATTGGGAGATATTAAGTTAAGTGTGGTGAATAGATATAGTTATTTGAGAATTATTTTAAGTAATTAGAAAAATTATTTGGGTGAATGGGAGAAAAAAATTATAAATGAAGCAAAAAAAAAGGGATTGATAAAGAAATTAACAGTGTTTTCATATAATAAATATGCAGCTAGAATTATATGGAAGGGAGTTGCAATAGCAGGATTAATATATGGTAGTGATGCATTATGTGTTAGTAAAGGGGTATTAGATTACTTATAAAAGTACAAAGAGATGTAGAAAGACATGCATTGGATGCAGATGTATGGACAGCAAGGAAGGCAATTCAAGGAGAAATGGGATGGTCAAGTTTTTATATGAGAGATGCAAAAAAATAAAATGAAAAGGTTTGGTAGATTGCAGTTTATGGATAATAAAAGAATAGCCAAAATAGTATTTAATTGGGTTACGAGTAAGGGGCAGGCAACAAGATGGGTAAGAAAGATAATGTGGTATGCAAAAGATTTGGATAAAGTATATCAGTATATTTGTACAAAAGATGGGATGATTGTGTTAGAAGGATTGTTGAGTGTTATAGTGGTAAGGAATGGGATAAAGGAATAGATTTAGTAATAAAGAGTAAGGAGTTAGAGAGATGGAGAACTAGTATGGAGAATAAAAGGAGTTTAAATATATATAAAAGTAAACAGAATATTAGGTGCGAGTTAATATATGATAATACAAAAAAAAAGTAGTTTATTGTTTAAGGCTCGAATGGGATCTTTAGCAACAAGAGAATATACACATAAATGGGAAAATATGGGCGATTTAGCCTGCAAATTATGTAAGGAAGATATAGAAAATATTAGGCATCTGTTGATTGAATGTAAATGCTTGAAAGCAGAAAGGATACAAATAATGAAGTTATGGGAGAATAAATATGAACAAAGTGATTATACAGAAAGTGGGTTATTGGTTTTTATGCTAGATTTAGGAAAAGATAAGGGAGATTTAGATATAAAGGTCATAGAGTTGATAAAGATTATGTTGTGGAAATGGAATAGAGCAGAATATGGGAAAACTTAGAGTGGGGAATGGAAAATAAAGTGGCTAACAGGTTTCTCTGTGCATAATTGCTGAGAGATTTTTGACTTCGTTTAAGGAGAAGCTACAATACATTACATCACTAATTGTAATAACTCGCACATTTTTTCATGGCTTGGATATAAATCAAATAGTTCAAAAAACAATCAGCAAAAATTTATCTTAGTGTTAATAACATATGAGTTTTTAATTATTTAGTAAAAAGTCAACTCCAATTGTTTAATTTTTTGCTTATATTTGCATTTTCCAATTAAAGGAACTTAATTAATAATGATATATAAAACGGAAGTAGAATGATGTGCCAAATTATTTTTTCAATATATTAGTTGTTTTTTTTTAATTATTAATATGTATAATATTTTCATCATTTCAATTTTAATATCTTTATAATATTATTGAAACCAACAGGAATTATGGAAAAACTCCAGAGAGCAATATGTGAACTAATCGCCAGTAAACATAAAACGCAGACTCATTCTACATTTACTGATGGTTAATATATATAGCTCACTAGGGATTTTCAGTACTTCTATTAATTCCATTTATATTCATGCTATTAAAAAGTTATATATATATATTATTGTAAAACTAGTTGGCCAGTATGTATATTTAATTCTTTGCCTGAAAGCAAGCTTATAACAAGCGACAGACTAAACAAGTAATAACAAGAATATCAGTGTTAGGATTGCAGCTGTTTGACATTTCTGATCATAATGTAATACGCATTCCATCATAATTGGGCATAATATTGAGTGCTATAAAATTATTTAATATAAATCCTAAATGTGACACAAAACAGTCAATGTTAGCCAAAATCTAAATTAGCTACCTATTTTCAGAATTTGTTTTTATGTAATGTAAAATCTAAATTAGCTACCTATTTTCAGAATTTGTTTTTATGTAATGTAATATAATGCAACACTTGTTAATTTTATTTTTTGTAATCTGGGTTTTTTTTTATTTTGTGGATAATTGATCTCAATCAGGCATTTTGCTAACATGATAATTAGCAAAACAAGTTTTACCCAAAAAGAAAATTTATATTTGATAAATATTTTAAATGTTCCCATTAAGTCAAGCGTTGTTAGCCGAGAGGTCATCGCAGCCACCTTGCAAGCAAGTAGTTGGTTGCAGACAATTGTGGGTTCGCATCCTGGCTGATGCTATGACATATGAAAAAAAAATGTTCCCATTAAATCTTTATTGTTTGACTTCAGGAAATATTTTACTTTGGAAATTAATAAAGAAGTTCTGAAGAAGATTGCTGAGGAAATCAAAACCATCAATAATGGGTTGTAAAAAGCATTGTCAAAAGTAATTAAGAAGTAGGTGATATTAATGTTATATGGATTTGGCAATGCAATAAGAAAGATAAAGTTATGTATAACATGCTGGTCATGCTTTCAACTTTATCTGACAGATTCAGAGCACTTGACTATTCCACAGCTTGCTATTCTCATTTTTATAAATTTGGGTATTATTTAAATGAACTGATTTAAATATTCCTTTTTTTTTTTGATAATGAAATGTTTGCTTTTTTTTACTAAGTAGGGATCTTTAGCAATTGCCCATGCATCTTTAAATTTTCACTTCTTGTCATCTCTCTCAAAAATATACTAGAGACCTCCACTTGGTCAATAAAAAATTAATTTATTTAAATAATATGCAAATTTATAAAAATGAGGATTGTGAGTTGGGGACTATGAATCTGACAGATAAAGTCAAAAGCATGCTCAATGTGTAATACATAATTATAAACAAAGTACCTTTCTTGATACATGTTTAATATGTAGTTATAACTCATTAAAACTAGTTAGCAGTTAGACAATAACAATCAACAATCTCAAACTGTTGTCAAGGCAACCTTTTAACAATAATCATGAAATTCCATCTTTATTTATAGCCCAATATATTTATATAAACACTAAAGATTGCATCTTGAACATTGCAATGGGTGAACATATTTGTACATTCGTGTAACAAAATCTAGAGTTTTAGTAAATCATTCCAAGGCTGATCGAGATGAGGTTGTTGAGACCTCTAATCCAATCTCATCCCAGTTCCATCACTAACACTCCAAGACTTACTAGCCTATGGATGACATTTATGAGGTCACATCACTTTTTCTTAATCACATGCCGGCAGTAGCACATCGGTAGAACATGAGACTGGGAAATTGACATAGTTCAAAGTATAGCTATATAGGTGTAGCTTGACCAACATTATTAAATTGGGATTATGATTCATGATAACTAAATACTAATAGTTAACTAATTAATAATGAGCAAAATTGAGACACTAAGCAGAAGTTAAAACTGAAATAAATCTAATAAAAGCCAAAATTTAAATGATGAAATAAAAGAAAATAATAAAATTACAATAAGTTTACATAAATTGTCTCACTTGCAGGTGATGATTCTAGGGAATACAAGCAGTTCTGATTTACATATTTAGCATTTCATATCACTCACAGGTGATGTTGGTTTACAGGTTACAAACTGTTTAATTTAATTTTGCTTGTTATATATATCACTCACAGGTGATGAATTCTACGTAGTATAAGTTGAATTTTCATGATTCTTACAATTATGATATTACAAATTGATTTAATTTGCTCATGATAATCTATGCCTAGTTTATGTTATATATTTGGATTTAGATTTGCTTTAGACCGCTAACAGAAGTGATTACCATTATTTATAAATAATATTTTATTTAACGTGTATTATTTAACATTCTCTATATAGCTTATATGTCTATACAGTTAGATTCTGTTTCAGATCAATGCTGAAATATAAATTATTATAGCAGGATGAACTGATGATAGGCAGTCAGACTTCAAATACCAAGGCACTTACAAAGTATACAATCTGAGTCTGTGTGTCTCGAATGTGTGCTCGCTCACGGGATTTTTTACCAAGTAACCGGTTCCCTAAACACCGTACTACTTACTATTAATGAGTCCTTTTAGTCTGGGTGATCAAACAACTAATTATAATACTCTGGATCCTTGTGCTCCAGTCCTAAATACAAAGAATGGGGTGGCCCTTAAGACCTACGCCCATCTGAAGGAGAAATAGTTGTTCGAACTATAGAATGGGGTCACCCTTAAAACCTATGCCCATATACAGCAAGGAGTATATACACATGCAGTTCCTAAGAACATTTGCCCCACTGACTATATCATTATATAGTAAATTACAATGCAAAACAAATAGTTTCTTTCCATGAAACTACCATAAATCAGTTCATAATCTAGCATGTATAACTATGCTATTAAGGAAAACTTATGAATCAAATTTGCTAAGCCAGCTATGTAGGCATTTATATAACTCTAGGGAAGACTACAGCATATTTTGGGTAATTAAAATATTAAATTCTAGGGTTTTTTTTCTCATATGTCATAGCATCGACCGGGATGCAAACCCACACCCGTCTGCAACCAACTACTTGCTTGCAAGGCAGGTGCGATGACCTCTCTATGCCATATTTTATCACTTCAGCTAAATATTAATTAAATATTTCATTTAAAGCAAACCTATCTTAAAGTGTTTACAAGCTTTTAATTATATCTCAAATAAGATTTATTTTATCCATTTCAGAAGGGAGTTTTGTTTGTGTGTTAATAAATGCGAAATTATATATGTGTGAGAATATCTAATCACTTCTCACTAATCATTTAACTACAAGTAAACTCCATTCTGAACCAACATAGCATAAACAAATACATAATTGAAAGAAAATAATATTGGCATAGATTTAACTAAAAAAAACATAAATTTAGAAATAAGATTTCACGTAAATGAAATCTAAGATTTGGATTTATTTGTTTAGTTTAAAAGGGAATGAAATAAAATAGTCTAAATTAGATTAATTCAGTTTAATATCAGTTTAATTCATTTATGAAAATTATCAATAAAAACAAATATTATTAGGCTAAAGTAATTCAAATATGTAATCATATACATCAGTTGAAATCAGACAAGACTTACAATTTAAATAAAAGAAAATAAAAATTACATTTTAATTTAGGAATTAATATTCAGAAATTTAGAATACATTAGATTATATTGGCCATTGATAGTAAGTTTAGCTAGTTTTAGAAGTTATGAAGTTTAGTTTAAAAGTTTATTTTAGATTTGTAGAGATATGTTACCACTATAATTTCTCTGCAATGGCAAGGTGGCTTGGTCTTGAGTGCTTTCTTTGGATGGCATCGGCTATTGGTTTTTCTTCCTCTACATTCTGTAGACTATCTTCTGGGATAGAAAGCAAGAAATTACCTTTCTACCCCATCATCATCATGATTAACAATTTTACAAAAATGACTGAATAAAAATTTTACTTGAAATAGTAAAGAGTGTCCTCTAAAATGGCTGCAATAAGTTTATATACCAGCTCACCCCCCCCCCTCTTTTACTTATTCCCTCTTTTTTTCTTTGTTGGTAGTTTCAGATCTGTTTTTCTAATTAATTCACTGGATTCTGGGATTCCTGCTGTTATCGATTTTTTTTACAGCTGGATTTCTCGATCTTGACCAGGTTAATTTATTCATAGTTGTTTTAAAATCTATTTATATTCTTAAAATTTTAAGTAGGTCAGAATACAGTGAGAAGGATTAATTTTACTAAATTATCTTTTTCAAAAAACAAATCTAAAACTCTGTAAACATTTTATTATATATGTAACACATTTAAATAATTTAACGCTATATGCAGAAATATAATTTCAAACATTAATTTTATAATAATATTTTAAATAAAGAAATTTTCTAATGATTTAAACCTATAACATTATTTCTTCCCTGCATATATGTAGGTTCTGGTTACACATACATAGCATGTTTACATTTATTTAACCACTAGTGATATATATGTGTGTATTTACTGATTTCTTACATATATGCATACGCTTTCTATACTGTATGTTAAAATACCCGCATACACATGCGACTAGTATTATTAAATTTTAAAATTAGTGCAATATACAAGGATTTGGGTATAGGTATACATAAATAAATACTTCTATGGTATATAGTAGGTGAAACAGAAGGATAGACAGATCAGACTGTTTCAACATATATTGAAATTATTAATCCCAAGAGGATTAAATAACCCTCCTTAAGCAGGTAAATATACCACAAGAAAAATGAAATTAAATAGTATAAAATAACTTTAGATTGTTACAGTAAAATTTGGATTTTTTGACACTATCTTAATAAAAAAATATTGTACCAATTTTAAAACTATTTTTATTATTCAGATTCATATTTTTTTCTTTTTACATTTGAATAGGAATAACTTTCCTGTTTACGTGAAAAAAATGAATTTGAAAAAATCAGGAAGTGATGCAATGTAACAATGCAACATTTCAAGTTTCCTCAGCTGTTGGTACTGTGCATTTCAAATTATGTTAAAGTTCAATAGATGGCACTATATTTTGTTAAAATATGCTTTCATTTAATTTGATGACTATTGTGCTAAAAAGCATTCATGGTTAATTAAAATAAAAAAAGGAAGAATGAAATTTTAATTTTCTTTTGAATTATTTATGCAAAACTTGCATTTTTAAATCACTGACTTAATAAAAACAATAATTTTGTAATCATTTTTGAAACTACTATTATTGATTTTGTACATATGTTTAGTACAGACTATAATACAAGATTTCATAATTAAAATAAATTAATATATATATATATGTGCTCTGCGCACAGATAATGAAGCTATTCAATGTATGTAAAATTATCAAGTTACTGCCAAGCTTACTAGATTGTGAGCCAGCAGGAATCAATAGAAGAGAGGCCTGATTTTCTCTGTCTCGAAAATGGTCTATGTAGCATCTTCATATGAATTTGCATTAATATCAAATACAAGTCACCATGAATATGGGACTATAAACTGTTCCGAAAGCGCTTGGCGGTAACTTTCGATAATTTTACATACGTTGAATAGCTTCATTATCTGTGTGCAGAGCACATATATATATATATTAATTGATTTCAAACGCTAATGAAGTAAAACCTTAACTATTTCAATAATTAAAATAAATACAATTTTTTAAAATTTTGTCCTCATGTTCTATTTCGATGACAATGTAATATTTTCAGGTTATCCAGCTTAGCATTATTGGCAGATATATTTCAAACCACAGTCTTGAACAATAATAGCTGGCAATACATTTAAGATAATGCTTTAATTTAATTGGGGAAGAAATTTTGGGGGTATTTATAGTTAATTAAAATAGAACAATAAAGAAATGTAGTGATAAAATCTTGGTTTCCCATTGGATAGTTTATGTAAAACTCACTTATAAATTGCTGTCCTTTTAAAAACAAAAATTTTATAATCTGTTTAAACAATTTTATTAGATTTACCTAAACACTAAAAAAGAATAATACAGTGAAACTGTGAACTATACTGTATCTTAGTACATGGTTTTAATTATACGCTATCCAAAGTAAAATGTAAATAAACGAACAAAAATGTAAATAAATAAAAAAAAACCATTAAAATGTGCAAATTTTAATATTCGGCACTCATTTTTCCTTCTCTGAGCTCAGTGTGTACAAATTACATAAGTTAATAAAAGATCTTCAATTTATATTGAAAGCACATATATTTTAATCTTCCTTTATTATCCTTTCTGAATTTGATAAATAATATTTTGCTTAATAAAATATTTTTTAAAAGTAAAAGTTTTACAAGATTTCAGAATAAACATTAACATAATTGGTGAGATTAGAATATTTTTGAAAAAGAGATGAATCTATTGTTCTAAAAGAACATCACCTATGCTATTTACTTAACTTTAAAGATAACATTTTTAGTTTTTTTCCTTATTATTTCAATATGCTCTATAAAATAAATACCCAATCCATTTACTAATAGTTTTTTTTTTAATTTTGTTTATAATTTTTATGCATATATTAAAAATATCTGTTATATATTTATGCGTGTGCATGATTTGAAAAGTTTTATATTACTTTGAATATAAGATGCATTTTTTCTAAATTTTGGACTTGTAAAAGAGAGTGCATCTTAAATTCAAAACAATTTTTTTAACAACTTATATTTCTGTGGATTTTTGCTTTATGCTATACATATGCATAGTATTGGGATCTTTGATCTGTGTAGAATGGTGTGTTACATCTTTTTTAAACAAAAGAAAAAACATTTAACATTTAATGTCAATATTTTGGGGATTAATTTCATAACTGACTTTAACACTCTCAAATCACTACTTTTAACATTATTTTGCTAATTTTATCAAAAAAACCATATTGAATAACCGTTAGAATTTTTTTATAACTAATAAATCAATATAATAATGAGATAAAAACCTACCTTCCAAGGAACTGATAGGTTGTTTCTTATTCTCTACACAAGAGAGTGTTTGACAATGATTTTGACAGTTCTAATGTCTTTATTTTGATTTTAAAAATGAACTTGTATATTTTAGAATCTTTTTTTACATATTTATAATTTTTTCCAAAAAATATTTGTGAAAGTATAAATTATTTTAAATGAATGATTCAGATTTTAATAGCAAAATGTATCTTTACATGAAAACAAATTGAGAAAGTAATCAATGATATATTAGATGACAAAAATGTTTTATTTTTGACCACTATAGATTATTTTTGCCATTTATAAAGAGAAATTTATTTTTAAAAGACTTTTGTTTATTTTAATAATCTAACAAATTGTTAATTTGCATTTTAGAAAAGATTTTTAATCAAAAGAAAAAAATTGCTGGTAACATTAAATGTCAATACTGTATTTTAAACTCTTTTTTTTCCTTTAAAAACATTATGGTATTTACATGTAAAAAAAGACTTTGTAATACAAACAATATATATATAATCTTGAGTGGGTTTGGCAGTTTTGGAAAGATATACCTGATATAATTATCAAAAAAATCTTTCTCAAAATGTTGCATTGCTAACAATTTAAATGGTCTGAAGATGATGTACTGTGATGGAATAGTGAAGATGAGAATTTGAGTTATGAAAGTGACAATGTAGAAGACATAAATTGCTTGAGCTTATTGTATTTTATATTAATTTCTATTTAAGCAAATAAAAATATATTTTTTATTTTTCAATAAAATCATTAAAAATTTTTCCCCCCAATTTTCTGAGCTTGAAATCCTACTGCATATTAAATTTAGGGGCACCTTATATTCAAAGTAATACAGCACTATAAACTTGCAGTTTAATAAACAATATGTATTCTATATTAATCATTATTTATCAACAAAAAGTGAGCTATTATACACTATTTCCCTGGAATGCAAGGGAGGGGGGCTTGGTAAAAATATAACATACAAACAAGGGAGGGGGGCTTGGAAAAAAATATAGCATACAAATATTTTTTAAAAAATACTCTCATTTAATTTGAGAAAATAAAAAATCATTTTTTTTTAATCATAATTTTGGTTATGTGTGACTTTAAAAAAAATTGTGGGACAACCATAACTTAACACTTTTATATTTCAACATCATTCCACTTATCTCTAGTGACAATTTGAGTTATTAGTTCAAGATTGTAATTGGTTTTTGTTATAATGCTATGGTAAAAAAATTAAAATCTTTGTTGAGTGAATTTCAATTTTTAAATGTGAACTAAAATTTGTATAGTCATAACAAATCTATGAAATTATTTTCTAAAATCAAAAATTGCATTTATATTTATCACAAAAATTCAGTATCACAATCATAATTATTACTGTCTCTATTTCAGCATTACTTCAAATTTCTTAACTTGTATTTTTAAAAATGAAATATATTTTTAAAAATATTAAATGTAAAATTTGAATATATTTCTTTCTTAATAATTATTATGAAAATAATTTGTAAAAATAATTACAAATATTTAAATATACTGTAAAATTATACACTTTCCTCTCTTATTTTTGCAGAGTGTAGAAGAAGAAATTCTTAACACTCATTATCCAAGAATCTATAAGCTTTGGCAATTTGTTTGATGTGATGTGTTGTACCTTCTCCTTAAATGGAGTCAAGAATCTCTCAACAATAATGCCCAGAGAAACCTGTTAGCCACTTTATTTTTATTTTTTATTATTGTTTTTCTCTATACACTACTGATATCTTCAGATGTTTTTTGTAACTAATAAATGAATATTTATATTAATTCAACTTTTTAATATTAATAATAGTAAAGAATGCTAAAAAAGGAATTTAAAGCTATAGTATACATCACAATATTCTGTGAGATCATTATTATAGAATTAATTAAAATTATTGATGCATTTGTAAATAATAAATTTAGAATATTTTGAATTGGAAAATCGGAGATGAGTTTTATATGTATTTTAATAAATAATTATTAAATTAATTTTACTTATCTTTACCATTTGATAAAAGACTTGACACATCTATTAAACTATAGTAATTTGCTATTTCCTCTGCAAGGTATTAAAAGTGGATAGAAACTATTCCCTACCTTGCATGAGAATGATGTAGTGAAAATTACACTACAGAAATATTCATTATCGGATAATCTCCAGTCTAATAAATGACTAATAAAAATTTATTAATATACTTAAATTAAATGGTTTGTGTCAAAGTTTTGAGGGCCGCATGTTTTACACTTATTAATTAAACAATAGTAATTTGTTACATATATATATATTGTAACCAGACCAACAACACACAACCTTATTATTACTTCAGTTGTATTTATTTCCTGATGAGCATGTTGCAGGAAGGAACTAACAATTAGCATTACCCAATGCAGAGGTTAATCCCCCCCCACAACAATATTTCCTGCTCATCAGAGGATGTAGCACCATAGAAGCTGGAAGCATCTAGTTATTTATATGTTTGGTTTTCCAAACGGTGCCACTAGAGTTCCATCTCACTACAACCTTACCTAGGTCTAGTTATGCCAGACGTAGCTCAGAAGGCATGAGATTCTTGTGAATCAGTGCAATGAATAACGAGTGATGCAATAAAAACAAAATAGAATTGAACAACTGGAACCAAAATTAATTTTAAGTAACAATTTTATTTAATAACAATTAATATGTAAGTCCCTCTAATATATTTTCTATGATGAGGAGAAGAGTAAAAGAATACATTTCAAGTACATTATCCAAGCAAAAATTCATTTTTCAGATCATATGCTGAGAAGAACATTACAGATACGTTTCCAATAGATTGTCCAAGCAAAAATTTTTGAACATTTATTCCGGGGGTTTTAGAAGTATTTTACGCAGTATACATATATAATTTATACGCACATACTTATTGACTAGTAATTTTAAGTCCATAGAGTCACTGAAAATAGATATACATATGATATAATAAACAAATGTTTTACCCATTTATTCCGGGGGTTTTGGAAGTATTTTATACATAATTTATAAAATAATTAGCATTTAACTAATGAAATATACGTGAGTGTTTTAATTAAACAACATGATTTTCATTTCTTGTGTGTTTTCAATTAAGGGAAAGCAAAAAAAAAAAAAACATCGTCAACTTTTGACTAAGTTAATATCTTTTGCAACGAAAAAATTTTTTTTCTTATAAATACATATACGTATCGAATATTTATGAAATTGTTACCCTATCTTATCCATTTCTTCCTTCACTTCTAGTAGCATGCTAATGCCTTCACAAAACAAAAAGGGTGTTGTATTTAAGCTGAACGGCGTTGGTATTTTTCATGATGTTGAAACAGGCAAGAATGGAGGTTACGGTGCGGAGAAAGAGAGAAAGCCAAGGGATTATCCTTCCATAGTTATGATTTCCATGTTAACTCTTTTCTTTTTCATCATTAATGGTGACTGTAAATATTATCTTCTAAGGTTATGATGATCAGCTGTTAGTTAAATAGTAGGTAACCGATAAAAACTGAATTTTTCACTATTCACTTTTCTTACAACGAACGACTGAACGAAAGAACGAACGCTCTTAGCTTCCACTCCACTATTTATGCACTGATCTCTGGATTGACTAAACAGCTCATTCCACTATATTTTATTTATTGCAGCTTTCATTTAAGCCCATGCGCTTGTTTTTTTTCTTCATGATTGGATAATATTTTTCGCGGGGCAGATAAGAAACCGTACGAATTAAGTCATGTTTTCAAATTAGTTAGCTTGGCCCCAAGCTATTCTCACACTTTCTTCGACAACATCATTCCAAAATTTAAAAATATATTTTTAACAAAATGCCATTAGATCATAATTTGAAATGAATGAAGGTTTATCATTTTCCTTTTTTTTTTTTTAATTCTAGAAAATAGTGATTTTCTTGTACAGTCATAAATGAAACTTTTGCTGTATTTTTCAAAAAAATATACGATCGACCTTTTTTATACATTCGCTGTTTTTTAAGGTGGGAGGGTAAAGTAGTTTTTAGAATACATGCACAAGTGAAACAAGCATGCTTGTTTCAATATATATATATATTGAACATTGATAAAGATATATGTATTGTGGTCTGTGACAACTTATGAGTGCTGGTTTGGCATGAAATGTGGATCTTGGAGATCATAAATTCATTTTACTTGTCTTTGGTCATGTGTTTATGATTACATCCCTTCACAAAGTATTAAAAGTGAAAAGAATCCATTCTCTATCTTGCATGAGAATAATGTAGGGAAAATTACGCTATAGAAAATTATTCATTATTGGATCATCTCTAGTCTAATGAATGACTAATAAAAATTATTGATAGAACAAGATATTTGTTGTATACATTGAAAGTAGCAGAAACAACTCAGTCATAACTAGTAACATTTTGGACGTTATTAATAATTATTTATGCAATATTTCATCCAACTTTCCATAATTTGTTATTTTTACAATGTAGTTGTTGATTTAGTAAAATATCCAACAATTTATCAAATATCCTTTTTTAAAAAAATTAGTTTCCCTCTAAACTAAACGTATAACCAAACAAAAAAAAATTTTTTTTTCCATATGTCAAAGCATCGGCCGGGAAGCGAACGCGCGAGAACAGTCTGCGCTGACCTCTCGGCTACCAACGCTTGACTGAGAGATGTTTGTTTTATGTCATTCTGAAAATAATTGATTGCATAATTCCGCACAGTAAACTGTTTATATAATATTCTCTTTTTTTTATATTAAATTTTAGTATCTTTTCTTCATCCGTGTTTGTTTAAAATTATTTCACTGTTCATATATTTCTGTATTAACTAATTATTCACTTTATATTTAAATCATCTATTTCTGAATAAAAAATTGCGAATCCCTATAATATGTGCCTTACTAATCAAGAAAAAATGTTTCCAATAGTAAATATAGTTATACATGTGTATACATTTACAGTCTAAACTCACTTTCTAACTAATAAAAATACATATTTAAAATATTTTCAAATCTTTTATTTTATATCATTTTTTTGACTAAAAATAACTTAAGTTTAAACAATAAGCTCTTAATATATAGGGTATATAAGCATAGACTTTCACACGACCCACCACTCTCCACACTATCTCATAACACTGATACACTTGAACACATATATGTTGAAAAGATAAATAATCACCAATATACGTATTTCTTGCTAAACCAGCAATCATCAGTTGGTCCAGATTATCATCTCTACACATATATGCAATAAGTGCTTAGATATATATTAAGATAGCCAATCTTCATACTTTAATGGACAGGCTTCCATCGACTCCATACTCCAACTCTTCAACCGTCCATTCAATTTTTTAACTGTTCTTGAAAAAAATTAATAATGATAGTTATATTGTTTTAGCCATTAAAAATTATTTCAAATTGTTACATTTTGATATACAAATGTCAAACTTACTCCACCCATAACTTTGACACAATCCACTCTAGATAAGTAATATATAGGGTGTTTGAACTCAGACTTCTAACAAGACCCTCAACTATTCACCCTATCTTATACTGCTGACACACTTGATGACACACATGTCAAAAAGATAAATAATCAATATTCATATTTTGTGCAAAATTAGCACTCGTCAGTTGTCCCAGATTATCATCTCCACACATATATATACAATCAATGCTCAGCTTATATTAAGATAGCAAATCTTCATACTTTAATAGGCAGACTTCAATCTATCCCACAACTTTTCAGCCATCCATTTCATTGAAAATCTGATGATGGAATACTCAAAGCCCACATTGGTACCAACCATCTCATCCTACCCATGTTGACCATAAGTCACTCTGACTCTCATGTATGGGATATGAGGGATGGGCAGACCTTATACCACTATATTTTAATATATGAATTTTTTTCTACAGTACAGCTTTTTCATATCTTCACTCCGATGTGTAATATATAAGGGTTTGAGCTCAGACTTTCCTGACTCTCAACTATCCACGCTATCTCAAACTGTTGATACACTTAATCACACCCATGTCGAAAAGATAAATAATCACCAATATACATATTTCGTGCTAAACCAGCATTCGCCAGTTGGTCCAGATTATCATCTTCACACATATACACAATCAATGCTCAGCTTATATTAAGATAGCCAATCTTCATACTCGAGTACTGGTTTAGCACGAAATATGAATTATTTATCTTTTTGACATGCGTGTGATCAAGTGTGTCAGAAGTATGAGATAGCATGGATAGTAGAGGGTCATGTAAAAGTCAGAATTCAAACCCCCTATATATTACATATTGGAATGCAGGTATGAAAAATCCTGTACTGTAGAAAAAATTCATACATTAAAATATACTTCTGTAAGGTCTGCCCATCCCTCGTCTATATAAGTAAATGAATTAGGTCCTGTACATGAGGGTTCAGTTGATTTATGGGAAACATAGGTAGGATGAGAAGACTGGCACCAATGTGGGCTTTGAGTGTTCCATCATCAGATTTTTAATGAAATGGATGGCTGAAGAGCTGTGAGATGGAATGGATTGAAGCCTGTCTATTAAAGTACAAAGATTAGCTATCTTAATAAAAGCTGAACATTGATTATATATTTGTGTGGAGATGATAATCTGGATCAACTGACGAGTGCTGGTTTAGCACGAAATACTTATATTGGTGATTATTTATCTGTTCAATATGTCTATGATCAAGAGTGTCATCAGTATGAAATAGCGTGGATAGTTGAGGGTCGTGTGAAAGTCTGTGTTCAAACCCATATATATTACAAATTGGAGTGCAGGTATGAAAAAGACTATACTCTAGAAAAAAATTCATATATCTAGATAAGTATAGTAATGATTATCACTAACCATTTACTAAACTAGAGATTATCTTTAGCTCAGATAAGATTAATATATCTGATTTTTTAATTAAACACACACACACACACAGTTATTCATATGTTTTCTTTCTCCGTGTGATATCTTCATATATGTATCAAATAACTACCACAAATTCTTTTGTAAACATCATTAAATATATAATAAAGGTAAATGTGAGAGATGGTGACCTCGTCCAGATGATGAGTGCTGGGTTAGCACAAAATGTCTAGGGGGTCATTTGCCTTTTATTGCGTACTTTCAAAAAAAATGCGTGATGCTATGCAGATTATTTAAAACATTTATAAATTATTTCAACAGCCACAATTGTGACATTACCTAACCAA
The DNA here is from genome assembly GCA_028023455.1 of Epiperipatus broadwayi. Classification (NCBI taxonomy): domain Eukaryota; kingdom Metazoa; phylum Onychophora; class Udeonychophora; order Euonychophora; family Peripatidae; genus Epiperipatus; species Epiperipatus broadwayi. Next base: position 3,533,044 of record JAQFVV010000039.1, read on the forward strand.
ATTCTTTTCCAAAGCCAATTATTTTATCTGATGCGAGATTTTCACCAGATTTTATGTTTTTCAGATTTAAAAGTGTGTGCTCTACTGCGGACTCTGTTTGGTTTAGGCAATTATACAGTGTTAGATTTTAAAATATGGGATCCTAGAATTCATTCCAGTGCTATTTTCAGGACTTTCTCGAGCAATAAAACCGTTCGAATATTTTTGCCCTGTGCAGTTTAGCGTAAACTCTGGAGGATAAGATCCTTGAATCGGTTCTAGTGCTTGCACTCATTCCCAATGTGCGAACTTCTTAAGAACTCATGATCAATAAATAACCATTCGGTTATTTATTTATTTATTCTGCTTCACGTATATTTTCTAGATAAATGTATTCATTGCTAATTTATTCATTTATAAAATGAAGGTAAAAAGATTTTTTAAATACGATCTTGATTTCATCTTTTTTTAAAAAGTAAAATCCGTCGTTAATTTCAACTTTGTAAAACTTCAGAGATATTTGCATTTCGTGTCATTTATATATATATAAAAAATGAATGTCATTCATCAATCATTTTATTTAATTCGCATATTCGTCATTTCGTTTATCCCGCAGTTTTTTAATTTATTATATTACAAAATTATTCCCACGTTTTCAGGTTTTGATTGATTTTTTTAAAAAAGCAAATCGGCTGAGGAAAAAAAAATTTTTTTTGAAAAGAAGCCGTTCATACATCTCAATAATATTTGAAGATGTTTTTATTTGATAAAAGCGTGCAAAAAGGTTTCCAGTTACTTTGTACAATTTTTATTAAGAAAGCTATATCTATAGTATATATATATATATTTACAACTAAATACATATAAGCATACAATATTAAAGGTTTCAACTATTAAGTATGTAATGTTTAAATATAAGTATAGTAGATGTAATTATAGAGGATTTGAACCTAGGCTTTCAAGCTGCCTTCTGTCCCCTCCATCTTACAGTGCATTGCATGTATTAATTATATACACAAAATACTATTCTTTATCAACTATTTTAAATGAAGAAATGCCAGACCCTCATTAAAAAACAAGCTATGTTTAAAAGAGGAACTGTAGTGGCTAATTATGTATTTAAAATCAGGAAGCATCAAAATTATGGTAACTTCATGATGAAACCTTTTTAGGTAACAGAATTTCTAAGAAATCTTAGGACTTATTTTTCCTGTCAGCTTAACAGCCCAAAGCCTTATGCGGTGACCATTTCATTGTGGTTGATAAATGAGTCACCAGTTATGATAAAACAAAGAAAATTGATAATATCCTTATTTACTCATCAGTTACATGATTAATTAATAATGTCTTACCCACAAATCCTTTAAAAAAAAAAAAAGATTTTAGCCTATCCAAAATGGACTTTAATGGTTTTTAAAATTCAAATCGTGATTTTAATAAAGTACTTGAATTCCAACATTTACCTAACTTAAATATATATTTAAAAAAAACATGTAAATAACCATACTATTTGGTTATACCAGTTTCATCCACGACAAAGGTTGTTTGTGATTTATGTGCTTATATTAAACCGTTTGTGGTAATATATGTAGGTATTTATAAGTTTATATATCGGTTATGTTATATTGTGATAGTTTATATATTTAATAATTTGAACACAGACTTTCAAACTTCCTTCAGTCATTTACTCCAACTGATACATATGACCACATACATGCAAAAAATTTAAATTATTTTTCAAGCGTTGGTGGTCGAGTGTTCAGCACAGCTGCCTTACAAGCAGTTGTCCTGAGTTTGTGGGTTCACTTCCCGGCCGATGCTTTGTCACATGAGAAAAAAAATTAAATGATCTACAATATATGTATTTTGTGCCAAACCAGCACTCATCAGTTGGTCTGCATCATCATTTCCCACACATATTTTCAATGATATGGATGGCTGAAGAGTGGAGGGGATTGAAACCTGTCCATTGAAGATTTTCTATCTTAATATAAACCAAACACCAATTGTATATATATGTGGGAGATGATTATACAAACCAACTGATGAGTGCTGGTTCAGCACCAAATATGTATATTGGAGATCATTTATCTTTTTTAAATCTATGTGGTCGTGTATATTAGTTATATAAAATGGAGTGGATGACTGAATGTAGTTTGAAAGTCTGTTCAAATTATTAAGTATATAAACTATCACAATATAACATAACCCATATATAAACCTATAAATACCTACATTACAGTGCAATATAACCACATAAATCACAAACAACCTGTATTATGCTTTAAACCAGTATAACTAAACAGTGTAGATATTTACATGTTTTCTTTAAGCACACTTTAAGTTAGACAAATATTGGAGCTCAAGTACTTTATTAAAATCATCATTTGAAGTTGAATTTTAAAAACCATTAAAGTCCATTTTAGACAGGTTAAAGTCTTCACTAATTTTTTTTAAAAAGGAATAGTGGGTAAGACATTACTAATTAATCATGTAACTGGTGAGTAAATAAGGATATTAGCAATTTTTCTTGCTTATTTTTATCATAACTGGTGACCCATTTACCAACCAGAATGGAATGGCTACCTGCATAGGTTTTGGGTTTTTAAGCTAACAAATAAAATCCTAAGATTTCTTGGAAATTCTCAGTTACCTAAAAAAGTTTCATCATGAACTTACCATAATTTTGAAAATTTCCTGATTTTAAACACACAATTAACTACTTACAGTCCTCTTTTAAACAAGGTTTGTTTTTTAATGAGGTTCTATGATCTCTTCCTTTAAAATAGTTGATAAATAATAGTATTTTTGTATATATAATTATTACATGCAATACATTGTCATTTTGCAATAGATTATAAATTTATATTTCTCCATTCTTGCATAATTGAATATTAATAATTACTGGTGCCATATTTCTATCTGAATGATATATTGTGTCCATTCTGTATTTCCATCAATGTTGGTAGAAATAAGCTTATAAACATCAATAGCTTAAAGCATAGGTGAGTTTATTCTATCTTGTCCCTTTATTAAAAAAAAACTAAAATCACTATAATATATAGAAAATGAATGGGTTTCAGATCTATATATCTATGCAAGCAAATAATTTTGGGTTGAAAATCAACAAATTTTTTTAATTTGAACTGGTAGTTGTAGTTTGATAGTGTAACAACAAAGCAAAAAACGACTCCTAGAGGAAAGGCACATTAGATCCAAAAAGACCTAAGTGCATAATTAAAAAAAAATCCCAAAATGTTACTCACTGATGAAAGCTGTGAGCTAGAAACTAGTCTGGGGATATTTGAATAAGATGGCATTGGATAAAAATTTAAGTACGACCATCTTACTAAAGCCTACACTAGATGGCACATAGAGTAGAGAGAATAAAAGATTGTTAATTAATAATGGATGAGTGAGCTAAGCTGATGTGATATCTTATTGGTCACATGTCATAATGTTTTAAGATCACTTTTCGCCGAAGTGTAAATATGCCTAAAATTATAAAAAAAAAAAAAACTAAAGTTATTATAATATATAGAAACTCAATTAATTTCAGACTTATATAACTATGCATGCAAATAGTCTTGTGTTGAAAAAATTAATGAGTTTTCGATTTGGTTGACAACTTGATGGTGGCCAAGTGGATAGCACAGCTGCCTTACAAGCAGTTGTCCCAGGTTAACTTCCCGGCCAATGCTTTGACACATAAAAAAACGATATTATAATAAAAATTTTAAATTGGCTGCTAGAGGAAAAGTCCTCCTCACTCATGAAAGCCATAAGTTAGAAACTAATTAGGTGGCATTTGTTAGGACAGCACTGTATAATGACTTATGAGGAACTATCACCTGGCATCTAAAAATTACTAAAGTTTACACTAGATGGTGAAGAGTTTACTAATACAAAAATAGCTTTAATAAAGTTTATTTGTCATCTTGAACACACAGCTTCATTGATAATGATTTACAGTTTGATCTGATATGAATAAAATGATCTTTCATAGAAATCTGTCAATAGACGGCATTGTTGCAAAAGCAACAAGATATCACATAACCTTAGCTTACACCTTGCTGCTATTCATTACAAGGTTCTTCCACTCCACTACTTTTATGCCATCTAGTGTAGCTTTTAGTAATTAATAGATTACTAAATAATAGTACTCAATAAATTCTTATCCAGTTCTTTCTTATATAAATATCCTCAAATTAGTTTCTAATTTATGGCTTTTATGAATGAGGGAATTTTTTGGATTTTATTGAACAGTGCACGTGAATTTTTTTGTGTTTAATTCGTCTTTCCTTCTAGAAGCCATTTTTGTTAGTACCAGCTCAAATTTGAGAATCTTGTAATTTTTTTCAGTCTAAGCTTATTTTCTTAATAGACTTAGACTTTTTTATTCTTTGACCAGAATTGATACATAATCAACAAGCCATCACATAACTAACAAGACATCATTTAACCTTAGCTTATTATTCATTAGCAATTTTTTCTGTTCTCACTACTTTTATGCCATCTAATGTAAGTTTTAGTAATCAAGTGACAAGGATTTATTAAGCATTATTAAGTATCAATTGATTATTAAATCTTTACATAAGATGGCATAAAATAAGAAGTATTTGCTAAAGAAAACATTATCTCAAGCAGAGAATAAGTTTTGTTAATAATCATTTAATGACAGGTTATATATAGAGCTCACAAAATAAGCTCTTAACAAGCTTTGAAAATATCCTCAACCCCAGATTGTTTTCTGCTTCTGATGTCATTGGTGAGGTGCCAGGAAATAAGCATTAGATTAAAAATACTAGGACAAGCCCAGCAGGTTATCTAATGTATAAGTATTGAGTAGAAAATCTGAAATTTTCAGACATCCATATGTCTCTCAATCCAGCTATCTAACTCAAATAGCCATATGGGACTGAACTAAGTTCAGATACACCATATATTAATAGCTTTAGTAATATAAAATGTCTAAAACCTTAATAGCAAAAATAAAATCATAAAAAAATCAAGTCAGATGTCACATGACTTAATTTAATAAAGCTTGTATTTACAAATGTTGTTTATAGAGCTCGCAAAATAAGCTCTTAACAAGCTTTGAGAATATCCTTAACCCCAGACTGGTTTCTGCTTCTGGTGTCATCAGTGATGTGCCAGAATATAAGTATTAGAGTAAAAATACTAGGACAAGCCCAGCAATTTATCTAATGTACTATTGAGTAGAAAATCTGATCATCTTATTGACCTTTTGAGAAAGACTTTTATAATAAATGTCATTCTCATTTATAGTGGTTCATGTTATGTTGCCCATTTTTATTGATTGCATTAATAAATCTATTTGCTTCATAATATTTTCTATGAAACATTGCATTTAGTTTGACTTTCTAGCATTTGCGATTTCTGTTTCATCTTAGAGCAGATTGTTAACAGCATTTTTAGTTTTTAACTTCAATGTAACAATATCAAACTCTCCATACAGTAATGGCATCCAATTCAAGCCTCAGTAATCAATGGATGCAAAAAAGTTTGTGCATAAAATTCATATGTAATGCCTACTCATTCAATATACCCAGACTAGTTTTTAGTTTGTGGTTTCATCGTTAAGGAGCTTTGGATCTGAGAATACTGCACCTAGATCTTAGGATCCAAATCTTCTCACTGATAAAAGTTAAAACAGGCAAAACTCACTATACATATTGCCACACACAGCAAGCTAGAGTAATCAATGGATGCCAGAAGGCTTGTGCATAAAATCCCCATCTAGTGCCTACTCATCCAATATCCCCAGACTAGTTTCTGGCTTATGGCCTTCGTCAGTGAGGACCGTTGGATCTGAGAGCACTGCACCTAGCTCTTAGGATCTACTGCAACCTCCAGCTTGCTGTGTGTGGCAATACATATAATGAGTTTTGCCTGTTTTAACAACAGCTATAAACAAGCATAAAAAATGGTGATCATGTATGTTTATTGGCTGATAAAAGTTACAAGTTAGAAACTAATTTGAGAATATTGCATAAGTAGCAGTAGATAGGGATTATGTGCACAAACCTTCTTGCATCTATTGATTACTAAGACTTGCACTGGGTGGTACAACTGTATGGAGAGTTTGCTTTTGAAAGAGGAAATGAATAAAGTACAGAAAATTAAAGTGTTTGATAATGAAGAGAATGTATGTAATAGTGATCATCATTTCTTTATAATAGAAATGATTAATAATGTGATGAAAAATAGTAATAAAAGTAGTAAGAGTAGATAAAGATGTGTATGGAGAATGAATGATAAGAACAAGTTAGAAAAATATAAAATAAAAGTAAAAGAAATCATGGAAGAGTTTGTTTGGGGTGAATATAAGGAGTGATGTGGTGAAATAGAAAAAGTTGCAAATAAGGTTATAGGTGAGAATATTCAGAAGAATAAAAGTAATAGAAAAGTGAGAGTTAGAGGAGGGAAGCATGCACAGAATATGAATGCTATTAAAAACAAAGAAAGTGAAAAAGATGTCAATGTTAAATGGGAAAAGTATTTTAAAAACAAAGAAGTTGGCTAAAATAGATAATTATAGAGAGAGAATGAAATTAAATAGTAAATTGTTGGAAGATATAAATAAAAGTGGAAGAGATGGAAATATATTAAAAGAAGGAATGTAAGGTAGAAAAATAGTATTACTAGATGATGAGGGAATAGGGTGTGGCTGTAGTGAAGAATTAGAGACAATCTTAAATAAGTATATAATGGATATAGAAAAGATGTTAGATGTGAAGGACAGTGACAAACATGAAAGCATATAGCAATTAAAATATTAGGTTTACAGGAAATGAATTGAATGAGGCAGTGAAAAAAGTGGAAAACCAAGAAGTTTAGATGGATGGGCAGCAGAGATGGTGATGAATTTAGGAAATAAGCAAAATTAAGCCTACTATCATGTTCTAATAAGATGGAACAGAAGAGAGAATTTTCAGATAGCTGGAATAATATAAGAGTAAGATTACTATTTAAAGGAAATGGTAAGGATCATATAAGCAATTTTAGACCAATAGGGTGACATCAGTATTTTATAAAGTTTTCACATATATGGTGGCTGAAAGGGTCACAGAATGGATAGAAAAAATAATATAGTGGGAGAAATGCAAGGAGATTTTTAATCAGATAGACATATAGAAGTTCTACAACTTATAAATATGAGTAGGAATACAGCTAGATAGTTATATATAATTTTTATAGATGTAGAGAAGGCATATGATAGATTGAATAGAAATAGATAATGGATGTTTAATAAATTTGGGAATGAATGGAGCTTTAGTGGATCTTATTAAGAAATTGTATGGAAATAATTAGTATATGAAGCAATTAGAAGATATAGAATCAGTTAAAGTTAAAAATGGGATGGGACTAAAGCAAGGATAACCTCTGTCACCTATTTTGTTTTTGTTATATTTGAGAGAAATGGAGAGAGCAATAAAAAGACTAGAAAAAGGGGTAGAGATACCATTAATAGATGACAAGGGAGTATATATTATCAAGTTTTTTTATTTGCTGATGATATCTTTTTGTGTATAGAAAGTAGAGAAGATATGAAAATTATGTTGAAGATATGTGCAAGGGAGGTAAAGAGATGGAGATTAAATTTAGTGAAGAAAAATCAAAAGTAATGATTATAAATGCTGGGGAAAGAGAAAAGAAATAATTTTTATTGGGGAATATAAAATTAAATCTGGTGAATAGGTATAACTATTTGGGAAATTGTCTAAGTAATCAGAGAAAATGCTTGGATGAATGGGAAAAATATTGATAAATGAAGCAAAGAAAAGAAAGGGATTGATAAAGAAACTAACAATGTTTTCATATAATAAATATGATGTAGCTAGAATTGTTTGGGAGGAAGTGGCAGTAGCAGGGTTAAATTATGGTAACAATGTGTTATTAGTTAGTAAAAAGGTATTAGATTATTTAGAAAAAGTACAAAGAGAAATAGGAAGACATGCATTAAATGCAGATGTGTGGATAGCAAAGGATGCAATTGAAGGAGAAATGAGATGGTCAAGTTTTTATATGAGGGATGCAAAAAGCAAAATGAAAATATTCAGTAGATTGTAATTTATGGATAATAAGAGAATAGCCAAAATAGTATTGATTTGGGTTATGAATAAAGAACAGGCAACAAGACGAGTGAGAAAGGTAGTATAATATGCAGAAGATTTGGTGAAAGAATGCAAGTATGACATATGGAAAACAAAAACAAAAAAAAGAATGCAAGTATACTTATACAAAAAGTGGGATGATTATCTTGGGAGAATTGTTGACTGTTATAGTTGCAAGAAATGGGATAGAAGAATAAGTGCATTAATAAAGAATAGGGAGTTGGAGAGATGGAGAACTAGTATAGAGAGTACAAAGTTTAAATATATATATATAGAAGTAAACATAATATTGAGTGCAAGTTAACTTATGGTAATACCAAGGAAAGTAGTTTACTGTGTAAGACATGAACAGAACCTTTAGCAACAAGGGAATATACACATAAATTGAGAAATGTGGGTGATTTAGTCTGCAAGTTATGTGAGGAAAGCATAGAAAATATTAGGCATCTGTTAATTGAATGTAAATGCCTGCAAGCAGAAAGAGTACAAATAATGAATGTGTAAAAATAAATATAAACAAAGTAATTATACAGCAAGTGGACTTTGGGTTTTTATGCTGGGTTTGGGAGAAGATAAGTGGGATTTAGATATAAAGGCCATAGAGTTGACAAAGATTATGTTGTGGAAATGGGATGGGGTAACTTAGTGAAAAATATGGGAAAAACTTAGGGTGGGAATGGAAAAGGAAGTTAAAGTGGCTAACAGGTTTCCCTGGGCATAGTGGCTGAGAGATTGCTGACATTGAAAAAGGAGATCACATCAGAACATTACTGTTATTAAAAACAAGTGTAAGTATAGGAAATTGTGCTCATGTAATATTTGTCTGAAGGTCTGTAATGATGGTATATTATTAGATGTGATATGTTGGACTATTTCCATAATTTATGAGTGAATGTTGAATGTATAGAAAATTTTAAACTTTATTTAAACTTTCCAAATACAAACAACTTGTTAGTAATAACACACAGAATTACTAACCTGTATTGTCTATTTGTCAGTTATTACTAACAAGTTGTTTGTATTTGGAAAGTTTAAATAAAGTTTAAAATTTTCTATACATTCAATATTCACTCATAAATGATGGAAATAGTCCAGCATATCACATCTTGTGCTCATGTAATGTTTTAATGGTTTTAACTTAAATATATTTGAAAACTAATCACATTATAATGAATAACATATCATCAATGTTTTTACTTTGCACTAGTTTTTTAAATGGAAAACAAAGGTACTGGTTTTGTTCATCCTTTATTTTTGATGGTGAATGATTTAATGTTGTAACGTAAAGAAGACACATTGTAAGTTCTATTACCACCCATTTCTTGTTTTCTCTATAAGCCAATCTTCTACTATTATATATTTTAATGCAAAGAAGCCCCTGGACATAGTAAGAGATAAAACTACCAGATTTCATAACATGTGAAAAGAGACCAAGTAATATGGCTATACATAAAATTCATTCAAATGAATAAAATTTATAATCTTTAAAAATTAAATGCATCATGCCAGTAATTATTTATTTTTGTCAAAATGAGCCTTGAATTCTTCTGCAAATAGAACAATTTATTAATAAAATTGGTTTATTATATGTAACACTTAGACTGATTTCTTTATTGATTTGATTTGTTCACCCCAATCTGCGATATTCGCTTTGTAATCACTACTTCATATCCCTTTTCAAATTTCTCATCCAGCTTACACTAAAGATCACAAATGAAGCTCCAGTAGTGACTATGTTGTAAATGACTTCAAATTCACTTACCATCGGCTAGGAGATTGGAGTTAATACTTATGGTTGTCAAAAATATTTTATCCAAAATATCATCATTGTTTAAAATAAAATTTCGTAATTCTAAGAGTATTTTTTCTTTATGCTGTTAAATATATCAAATTTATTAAGCGCAAACAGATAACATTGTAATAACGTGAAAGCTAAAACCTTCAACAGATACACTTTAAACTTGCTTATGTGACAGCCAATCAGATGCTGTTAAGAAAAAATTGCTTTTAAAGGAAATGTTTATACTTTTAAAAGTACCTGTAGAAGAATTCAATTCTCTTAAAGAACCTTAATCTTCTGAATAAAGTTCCAAACTAAAGGTACATTTCTAGCACTTTCACTACCTGAATTTCTTATGAACTTTCAAGCAATAAAAAGTTAGTTGTTTTTGCTCTGTATGGTTTAGCACAGTGGTAGCGTCTCAGTCTCTAGAGCATAAGGTCCTTGCACAAATTCCTGTTCTAGCACTTATAGGCACTCAAACTTCTGAGCAATAAAACCTTAAAAAGGCAGTTGATTTTGTTCTGCATGGTCTAGTCCAGTGGTAGAGTCTCAGATTCTAGAGTATAAAGTCCTTGAATCAATTACAATTCTGGAACTTGTAGGCACTCAAACTTCTGAGCAATAAAGCCATATCAGTACTTTTTCTCTACATGGTTTAGTGCACCAGTAGATGTGTAAAAGCCTTCAGAATAATCCCAACATTAGTACTTTCGGAATTTGAGCTTTTTATGAACTCTTGGTACCAATCTATTTGACTACCTATATTCAATTTTCTCTTTATTTCTTTGAAACTTTGCATTAATGTCAGATAACTAATTGATAAATTTAAGATTGAATGCACTTAATGTATCTAAAATCTAGATTTGTAAATAGTTCAAAAATACAACAGAAATCTAAAAGATAAAAATGAAACCTTTTCCCACGCGTTACAAGAAATACCTTTTTTTTAAAATAAACTTTTTGTTCTTCATCGATAGTATTAAAAATGTTTTTGTTTAAAAAGAAATGAAAGCATTATATTTAGAATTGTTTATTTCAATTCTTTGATTTTATTTATTTTTTTTAATTTAAAAAAAAAAACAGGTAAAAATAAACCACCCTTCATTTAAAACAGGCAAAACTCACTATATGCATTGCCACACACAGCTAGCTAGAGTAATCAATGGACATAAGAAGTGGTGGTCAGGTGATGTTTCACCCTTCATTTAGACCTAGTTTAGAGTGATTTTGCGTTCTGGATCCATGCCAAATTATTCAGTCCATATGAAGTAGAGATAGCTTTTTTGGAAGGATTTTCTATGAAATAAAAATAAAACAATTATCGTGTGGTGGGAATAGAAAGAAATGTTTCATTTTAACTTTCTTTTAGTTTGATATGGTTGCTGTTGTTCCAAAACCAGCCAGTTCATTTTTATTGGGATTGTTAGATTGATTTATAAATTGTATTGAATGCAGCTGAAATTCTTGTTTTCGAAAAATCAGCAACATTTCTATAATTGACTGACCATTGTTCTCCCATCTACTCCTCATTTTTAAAAGGCAAATGAGAAAGAAATTGAAAACTTTTAAAGATAAAGAATAAAATTTACAAACAAGTCTGCTAATTCTTCATACAGTAGTGCCACCCTGTGCCAAACAAAGTAATCAATGGGTGCCAGAAGGCTTGTGCATAAAATCCCTATCTAGTGCCTACTCATCCAATATCCCTAGACTAGTTTCTAGATTGTGGCTTTCATCAGTGAGGAACCATGGATCTGACAGCACTGCACCTAGCTCTTAGGATCTAAGCAACCTTCTGGTAGCCACCTTTTACTTTTTAGCTAACTTAAAAGCTTTGAGTATCTCTAGACTAATTTCTAGATTGTGGCTTTCATCAGTGAGGAGCATTGGATCTCACAGCACTGCACCTATCTCTTAGGATCTAATGCAACCACCTTTTACTTTTTAGCTAACTTAAAAGCTTTGAGTACAAAATGAAAACACAGTAATGTTTTCAAGCTAAGCTCATTAGCTTGTATAGTTTTATAGACTGAGTGGCACTACTGTATGGAGAGTTTTGCCTGTTTTAATAATAGTTATGAGCAAGCATAAGAAATGATCATGTGATGTTTAGTGGTTTAATACCAATTTAGCCTAATAAGATAGTGGTGGATATGGTTATTACAGAACCAAAGACACCAAAACGTATGGATACTGAATGGAGTTCAGATCTGTATGACTATATAAGCTAATGAGCTTGAATTGTATTATTGTGTTTTCGATTTTATTCTCATAATTTTGTAGTTGAGCAGAGATAAATGGTGGCTACTGGGGGGGTTGCATTACATCCTAAGATCTAGGTGCAGTGCTCTCAGATCCAAGGTTCCTCACTGACAAAAACCACAAGCTAGAAACTAGTCTGGGGATATTGGACGAGTAGGTACTAGATAGGGATTTTATGCACAAGCCTTCTGGCATCTATTGTATAGAGTTTTTGCCTGTTTTAATAACAGTTACAATCAAACATAAGAAATGGTGATCATGTGATGTTTAGTGGTTTAAAGTCAATATCTGGCAATATGAGAAATACAAATCAACGTTGAAAATTTACAATTAACCATATTTTTCATCCTCTCTCCCATTCTGCCACTGTCTTTCTATTTTCTTAGAACCAAATAGGAAATTGAAAAGTTTGAATAACTTGTCAATGAAATGTAATAAAAGGTTTTTAGGTTCCATTTTAAATTTTATAAATTACATAGTAGTATTATGAGAAATCCCTTTTCCAAATTTAAAGCATCTTCAGTTTATTGTTTAGTCATACTTGCATTCTTTCATGATGACAAAACAGTGTTTAAAGATTTTAACTAAAGATAAAATCGATAGTCAGTAGCTGGCATAGTCAGTACCCTTTTCCATTTGTTCATATTATCAGAAACATTTTGATTTGAGATTGATGCTTAAGTATCAGATATGGCCAATATCATTCAAATACCACATCATCACCATTCTTCATGCTTACACAATGTTTACACAGAGGCAAAGCTCTCCACACAGTAGTGCCACTCAGTACAAGCTAGAATAATCAATGGATGCAGGAAAGTTTGTGCATAAAACTCATATTTAGTGCTTACTCACCTAAAATGCCCAGATTAGTTTTTAGTTTGTGGCTTTCATCAGTGAGTAGGCACTAGATAGGGATTTTATGCACAAACCTTCCTGCATCTATTGATTACTCTGTCTTGTACTGAGTGGTACTACTATATGGAGTTTTGCCTCTGTGTGGGCATACAAGTACAATTTGAAAAAACATTTGCTAGTACTTTAGCAAAGGATTTGTAGAATAATGATCTATGGATCTTTCTGCCAAGTCAATGACTTGGAAGTTTGGATCTGAACTGGGTGAACTATAAATTTTTATCAGGCCATAAACATGTTGGCTTATAATTTCTCTTTTAGGTAGACCAACCTAAAAGAGTCATCTAATAGTTTTTTAGCCAGTAAGTATTTAATTATTATGATGTACAAATGGTGATAAAAATATTTATAATAAATAATTTTATTAAATTTCCCCAAAGAATGCACTAGAAAGCAAAAAAAATTTTTTTCTTTGACCGTTGGGCATCCAGAAATTAATTAATTCAATCACTAGTTTAAAAAAAGTAGTGATATAATGATTGAATTAATTATTTCTGGACACTTCCTGCTTTTATTTCAAATTGAATATAACCCAAATTGGGATTGAAAAAATATGTGTCTATTGGTTTTTAGTGCATCATTGATTAAATTAAATAAAAGCATTTATTAAACAGGCAAAAACTCTCCATATAGTTGTGCCACCTTTGATTACTCTGGTTAGCACAAGGTGGCACTACTATATGGAGAGTTTTTGCCTGTTTACTAACAGTTATGTCCTAGCATGAGATGGTGATCATGTGATGTTTAGTGGTTTAAAAGCATTTATTGTAAAATATTTTAATATTCAATATTTGGACATTCTATCATCATATTTTCAATGGTATGGATGGCTGAAGAGTTGGAGTGGAATAGATTGAAGCCTGCCCATTAAAGGTTGAAGATTTGCTATCTTAATATAAACCGTGCACTGATTATATATGTGGGTGGGAGATGAGTTCGACCAACTGATGAGTGCTTATTCAGCAAGAAATACATATATTGGTAATCATTTACCTTTTTCATGTGTGTGGTTATATGTATCAGTTATATGACAGAGTGGATAGCTGAAAAGATGGTTGAAAGTCTGTGTTCAAATCCTTCATAAGTTACATAAAAGTTATTATATATAATTTTTTTAGCATTTGAATTTGTGGCAATTGACATATATTTTAAATTTAAAAATTGAGAATCTAAACAAGGTCACCGTATTTCCAGAGTTTGAAATAAAATTCACATATGTTAAAACTCATGCTAAGTTTTTGTGCTTATAAAAGCAGCATTTTAGAAAAAGCAAGTTTAAATTAAGATTTCACACTTCATTTGTTTTTTGTATTTTAATTTACAGCAAAGGCTTTTTAATAAATTAGTCCTTAAATTAAATAAAAGCCATTTTTAAAAAAATACTGCCATTTAATTTACATCACGGAAGACTTACCAAACTGATGGATTTCCGGCATATTAACCTCGCCTCATCATTGTTGTCATAATTCTCGAGGGATTCAATTAAAAACAAATGAAAAAGGAAATTGAAGCCAGAAGTACTGTGATTATAGTTTAGAAATGTGGTGCATTGATGGACAATCGTACTGTCAGCTAATATAGATGACAGTTAAGAAGAGACGTATAAGATGATATTAGAAACTCCACCTAACCTTTAATCCATCAATTATTGCTTCATTATCATCATCATCTTCAACCATTATCAATCCACCACAGAATGGACTCTCAAAGTTTAATCCAGTTTCTTTGATCTCTTGCCTTGTTTTTCCACATCACCCCATCATAGGCATCTTTCTAAGTCTTTTACAATCTCTTGCAAATCAGTTTAAGATTTCACTATCCATCTACTATCATCACTTCTATCAATATGTCTAGTCCAACTCCATTTCAATCTCTTCATGATGTTAATAACACCCATTTTGTCCTTCACCCTTGTCTTTTGTTTTCAACTCTTTCTTGTTGCTCCTAACATATATAATTTAATATTTCATTGAAATATTTGAATCTCAATCTTACTTTTTTGTTAAGTGTCCAAGTCTCAGATCCATAA
Organism: Epiperipatus broadwayi; assembly: GCA_028023455.1. Lineage (NCBI taxonomy): Eukaryota > Metazoa > Onychophora > Udeonychophora > Euonychophora > Peripatidae > Epiperipatus > Epiperipatus broadwayi. The sequence goes on from JAQFVV010000039.1 coordinate 3,548,150, forward strand.
GTAAGAACTAGTAAACACATTTGTTAAAAACCATATTTCCTTTTAATATTAAATTATTTTGATCAAAAGCACTCCAATCAAATTTAATTCTGATTTCATCCATCATCTTTCCATCCATAGTAATAATCTGACAAGGTATTTGCAGATGTTAACCTCTTCTAACTCATCATCATCAATCTTTACTTTCTTCTTTTGAGAAAATCCATTGAACATTGATCTTTTTAGCATTTTTTACTTTCGACTGATAACTGCAACATTTTCTGCCCTGAAACCTTATTTGCAAAAACAACATCATGTGTGAAATCTAAATGGCAGATAATCCCCATTTACTTTTACTCCATTAATTTCCCATTTTAATCCACAAAATACTTCTTTCAGCACTGCTGTCAAAAGTTTTAGATATGGAGTCATCCTATCTTACATCCTTCTCAATGTTAACCTTCCTAGTATCATTATGTAATTTAATTGTTGCTGTTGCATTTTTATAAATATTCTTCAGAATATGTCAATATCCCAGGGTCTATACCTTGATGACCCAATGCTTTAATCACCGAAGAAATGCTTATAGAATCAACAGCTTTTTCCTAATCAACAAATCCAAAGCATAATTGCAACTCATATTTATTGGTCCTTTCTATAACTTTTCTCAATACTTGATCCATGATCCACTGTATGAACACCACTTTTAAATACAGCTTGTTCTTTTGGTTGGTTGAAATCCAAAGTTCACTATAGATGAGTTGTAATTATTTTGATAAAAATTTTGTATAAAACTGATAAAAGGTTAATGGGTCTGTAATTTTTAATACTGCATTCGTCCAATCATTTGTTACATCTTTATCATTTAGATATTTGGTATAACTTTGCCAACAATTTTTCTATTTCTTCTGCTAAGATATCAATTATAATTCCATCCTGGAGTTTTTCCTTTCTTCATAAATTTAATTGCATGTTTCACTTCATTTAAAATCCTAGGTAATTCATAAAATATAGTAATTGTAGGAGATACTTTTCCTTGTTTTTTATTGCTACATAATTCTTGAAAGAATTCTTCCACAGGAGCATTTTATGATGTCATTTCTATTTTTAATAATAATTCTATCTTATTGCAGAAATAAATTTCCTAGCAATGCCAAGTTGATGTTGTTTTGTGCTTTTGAAACTTTTATTCCCTTCTATAGCTTTCCTTGCTACTTCCCAGTTATATTTTATGTAATCTAATCATCGCTGTAGCATTTTGATAAATATTCTTCAGAATATGTTGATATAAATCACTAAACATCACATGATCACCATCTCTTATGCTAGCACATAACTGTCAGATCCAAGGCTCCTCACTGACGAAGGCCAAAAGCCAGAAACTAGTCTGGAGATATTGGATGAGTAGGCACTAGATGGGGATTTTATGCACAAGCCTTCTGGCATCCATTGATTACTCTGTTTGGCACTGGGTGGCACTACTGTATGGAGAGTTTTGCCTGTTTAATATGATAATATCCTGGATCTATACAATATTCCCAATTATATGTTTTTTTCATAATTATATTTTATATTGTTATCTGATTCTGGATATTCAATCCTTAGGGAATCATTTTTATATTCCTTCTTTTCTTCATAAAGAAGTATGAAAATATATAAAAAGGATTCATATCTAAAGATCATTTCACGATTTTTCAATTGTGGATTCCACTTGTTGTTTACATTAAAAGCACTCATTTTCAGGCAACAATGTAAATTAATTATGTCATATTTAAATAATTTTGTTGCTTACTATTCTTATAATTTTTTTAAAAAAAAAATATAGTTTGGTGCCATTCTTAGGTTTTAATGGGTATATTAAATTCTGATGAGTACATTGGAGTCATATGAAAATGTTAATTAATGCATATTAAAATATTAAAGTCTGGTAGTAAAAATTCAAGAAACTCCCCTGCAATCTACTCTAAATAAAGAAGTTATTAGATTTTAAATTCATTCCTTTGGTAAAATGATTGGACTATTGGGCAAAAAGGTAAACTAAAATTATTTTAATAACGAATATTCGGCATCATATTAAATCAAATAATAATATTGTTATTCTTTTTAACTAAATTAAGCGATGTGTTGATATATGTTTATAATAGCAGTCAGACTGATAAAATATGTTTGGTGATTTGAATACGTGATTGAGATCATTAAAAGATTTTATAACCATATAAATCCCTATTAAACATCACATGATCATTTCTTATGCTTGCTCATAACTGTTATTAAAACAGACAAAACTCTCCGTACAGTAGCACCACTCTGTGCAAGCCAGAATAATCTAATTGCAGTGCTCTCAGATCCAAGGCTCCTCACTGAAGAAAGCTAAAAACTAGTCTGGGGATATTGGTTGAGTTGGCGCTAGATAGAGATTTTATGCACAAGCCTTCTGGAATCCATTGATTACTCTGGCTTGCACAAAGTGGCACTACTGTATGGAGAGTTTTGCCTGTTTTAATAAATCCTTATTAAGTGGACTTAAAAGATAGCTTCTTGCCATATTTAAAGATCATGCATAATTACAGTGATCAAATGGTTAGTCCATATCAGTTCCTAAATTGCTAGCCATCTGTATTATTTTTATATTAGATATTGTATTGAGATTTTCAAAAGGTTTATGATTAAACAAAATATAATTTAATTTCATATGGAATGAACATGGATAGGAGCATTTAAGTAATATCTATTAGCTCATCATGAAAATAAGACCACCATTACCCTTTTCAATCATTATGGGTCCATTGTAGTATGAAATTCTCTCTAAGTTTAATCCAGTTTTTGTAATCCCTAGCTTCTCATTTCCTCAACACACCAGCAAACTTCCTTATTCTGTACAGTCATCTCGCAAGTAGTGAAAATAGGCTGTTAAATATAATTATCTACAAGCTAAATTTTCTACCCGAAGGCAGGTAAGGTTAACTAAATTGTCTTACTTGACCTTCTTTGTTATGGCATACTGTTATCATTTCTTATTAAGTATGAATATTCTGTTGACATTAATTACACACATGCACATTTATATATAAAGTATTTTCATTAACAATGTCACTTGAAAATTGATGTGGTAGAATAAATAGTTAAGAGACTGATAAGCAATATGATGCCACTCGTGATAATCAAACTATCACTTAGCCATAGTATTTCCATTGCTGAATTACTTTCTTGAAGAAAATGTAACACTCACACATACATATATACACCCAACAATAAATTCTTTACACTAGTTTTTCCATTAATTTCATTTATAATTTAATATACATGATACCAACAAAATATATTGATTACTCACGCTTACAATAGGAGGCTCTGGGCTCTAGTGTATAGAACTGCTTATAAAGCACTTATAAATAAATGATGTATAATCTTTTCATTTTATAATTACAAAATAATAGCTCATTAAATAAGAATAAGATAATTAAATAACATGATGGAATTTTTGTTATGATTTATTTGCAAAAGTTTTTTTTTTTTAACATTACGTAACAAAGCAAAGAATTTCTCTAAATTGGTGAATCCTAATAAATTAACATTACAGTTCAGTAAAACTAAGCTAGTTTTACCTAAATTTGACAAAATCAGCAAAAATGTTACTGGGAATAATGTATGATGCACTAGATTTCTTAAAATGACCTCATTTTTTCATAAATATTAATTTATAAAGTGTTCCAGTTATTAAAAAAGACAACAATTTTCAGATATTTATTTAATGTATAAACTGAAACAATTGATAATCAAAATTAAGTACCGTATGTAATTATATGTATTAAAATGGAAATTTACGATTAATTTTATTAATTAAAGTCCTTCTTCTTTCCCTTTCCTTTATTCTTATGTTTTTATTTTTATCATGACTAAATTATTTCATAATTTGAATCATTTAATAATTTTATGAAAATATTTCTGATTTTTTAAAAAAGACTTCCATAACATGTCACAATTTTCTCTAATGATTTTCATTATAATCACGGCAATGAAACATAGTTTTTTTGCTATTTTGAATATTATAATGGAGTTGCAATTTCTATATTGTCTTATTATTTTGAGTGTTCTTATAACATTAGATTACCATGTGCAATTTTAATTTACCACAGAAATTTTAAAATTATTACTCTAAAAAAATCTGAAAATGTCAGCATCAGATGGAATTTAATGAAATCAGATCTGCTCTCATTTTGATCTCAATAGAAATAATTTCTCATTAGTGGATCATTTAGCCTAAAGGCAAATAGCTGTTCTAAAAGAAAAGTTGTAATTTTCAGTAATTTGTTTACACATTAAGAATTATACTCTTATAAAATACTTATTTTAAACTGAAAACCCATTCCACTATAAGTAATTTTATTAGAAAACATTTACTTTTAAGAAAACAATTCTTAAAGTTTATGCTAAAGTGGAAGTTTTTACTGGGTAAATAGAATGGCCTTTGGTCAACACATGTAAAGAAACTTTTAAAATTTTAATAACAATAAATTTAATGTTTACTAATGACATATATTTTCTTTCTTTAATGATAACTCTAAATTTCTTTTAAATTTAAAAAATAGAAGTCAGATATCTAATATTTCATTCTATTAACTTTATGAATAGATAAAAAAAACATCCACAATGCCACACATCATTGCTGTAGTTAAAATCTCCATTTTGAAATTTATTTTCCTATTTATAAAGTTCAAATATTAACTTGTAGAATGTCTATTGTTTGAAAACTTACATTTATGATAAATAATATAGATTAAATATATATATATAGTAAAAAGGTTTAATTGTAAAAATCAAATTTTCAAATATGGAGGAAATTCTCAATAAGTGGAATTGGATGCTGAGCAGGTTAAAGTTAGTAAAAATTTCAGGTGAACATTAAAAACTATTCCAAAGTCAAGCATTTGGAAGTATATATAAACAAATTTGGATAGCTGCAAGCTTTCTCAGTACTTGAAACATTAATTATTTAACTTGATAACATGTAAATAAACTGATCATCTCTCTCAATAACTTTCTACATACGATCTATTTTGAAATTCTCCCTTGTCAACTTCTTACAACCTTACCAATCTTCCACACAAACTATTTCAAGATTCTCCCTCATAAATTTCCTTGCAGTAGCATCAATCTTCCATGCAGTCTATTTCAAAATTTGCATCATCAAATTCCTAGATCACTACCAATCTTCCATACTCTATTTCAAAATTATCTCTCATCAACATTCTATATCATCACTGATCTTCCACAGAATCTATTCTAAGATTCTTCCTAGTCATCATCCTATAATACCACCAATCTTCCACACAATACATTCCAAAATTCTCCTTTATCAGCAACCTACAGTATCACCAATCTTCAGTCTATTTCAAGATTCTCCCTAGTCAATACCCTATAGCACAAGTAATTTTTCGTGCAGTCTATTTAAAGATTCTCCTCCCTTGTTAACATCGCTCAACAAAACTAATCTTCCGTACTATCAATCTTCCATGCAATCTATTTCAAGATTCTCAACAAATTCCTACAGTGCCACCTACCTTCTATGCAACCTATTTCAATAGGGTTGAACATTAAACAAAATAAACTCGCATAAAATCTCATACCAACTATCAAAATATGTAATACTGAAATATATCTGAACAAACTAGGACAGATGTGACCTCCAATGATAGTGCATGAAATATTTATTGATTCTTACACCACATATAAAACTGATCAGTTCCGTTGCTATTTGCAATGCCTCATTAGTTTCTGTGAAGTATAATAACTGACCTTCATACAATCATAACATTAAAATGACTAACTTGGTCAAGTGTCAATTATCAATGCAATGATTCTTGTACATCATCTTGGTTCAGTTTAATTAAATATTAAACAAGGCAGAGGATCTTGAAGTGCATTTCAAAGTGCGCAGTAACTAGGTATAATTTTGCACGGTATGGCAAACAAAGAAATATTTCATGTATTACGATTGAAGTTTACATTTGCCTCATTTAAATATTAATTCCAACCAGTTTTCTTAACATTCAAAATAATTATTTGGAGTCGAATGCTCTGAAAGCGCTTAGCCTTAAGAAATATTAGTGTAATTTTTTATGAATTTAATTTCACTATATACGTCAAGCGTATTAAACCTTACATAATTATTAATAGTGAAGAAAAATCTGAAATATGAAATTACAATAAATTGAATACACATTGAACAATGAAAATAACTTTGCTCAATGGAGAAATCAGGTAGAACCTCATGGACAAATGCATATGAAATTTCTATCGACTATCACCTTTGGCATGGTGGCTCAGTTGGTTAGCGTTATCTTAAAATTCAAGAATCTAAAAGTCCAGGTTTGATTCCCGTGCTAATACTGTTATTTATCAGGCCCACAATACCTGAAGAAGGGGAAATAAGTACCACATGAAATATTGTATATATTGTAACCTATATGCTATTACTAATAATGAAATGTATGTGAAAAATTTAAATAGGGTTTAAAATTTTTTTAAAGAAATTCAATATTTAATTAATGTTATATGATGGAAACAGTCAACATTTAATAAATATGGTTTTAATTTCTCCTTATATGTAAAAACAAAAAATACTTAATTGTAATTATTAATTAGAGAAAATATAACTTATTAATAAAAATTTATCGGCTGAACGTTTTCGAGGAACCATGCCTCATACTCATAGCCTTCATGCCTGCCAACCCCATTATTTTATGTTCAGAGCCAAATGATTACAGGAGAAAAATAAAGGAGGCATTCTATATTAATAGAGACATCCATGCCATTAACAGAAAGGACACATGCTTCGAGATCTCGAAAAAATGGGCTACATAACAGTAGCTTATTTGAATATTTACATTTGCATATATTTATTACACTTTTCATGAAGGCTACGAGTATGAGGCATGGTTCCTCAAAAACGTTCAGCCGATAAATTTTTAATAGTAAGTTATATTTTCTCTAATTAATAATTACAATTAAGTATTTTTTGTTTTTCAACATTTAAGTATGTATTTATTATATGTTTAATTTTTTTTTTTTAAAAAAAAAAAAAGAGATATAAGATTCTTTTAGCTCTAAAGTTCAAATTCATCGAGTCAATCAAAGATATGCCATAATTTAATCACAATAATTTTGCAAGATACATTAAATATTTGAAAACCAGGGCACTCTTCACAGACCCGGAGCTTAATTGCAAGTATAGGGGATTTGAACTCAAGATTTTCAAGCACCCTTCAACTATCAACACTATCTCATACAACCGTTACACATGACCACACATATGTAGAAAAGATAAATAATCACCAATATACGTATTTTATGCTAAACCAGCACTCATCAATTGGTCCAGATTATCATCTCCCACACATATATATATAATCAGTGCTCAGTTTATATTAAGATAACAAATCTTAATACTTTAATGGACAGGCTTCAATCCACTCCAACCTCCAACTTTTCAGCCATCCATATCATTAAAAATGAGGGGTCAATGACTTGAGGTCAACATGGGCATGGCAATAATATTGGCATCAGCATGGGACTTGGATTTTCATCATCAGATTTTCAATGATATGGATGGCTGAAAAGTTGGAGTGAATTGAAGCCTGTCCATTAAAGTATGAAGATTTGCTATCTTAATATAAAGTGAGCACTGATTACATGTGTGTGGGAGATAATCTGGACCAACTGATGAGTGCTGGTTTAGCACGAAATACTTATATTGGTGATTATTTATCTTTTCTACATGTGTGTGGTCATGTGTATCGGTTGTATGAGATAGTGTAGATAGATGGAGGGCACTTGAAAATGTGAGTTCAAATCCCCTATACTTATAAGGTACATTAAATTTTAAAATGTTAGGTAGTAATGTGCTGTTATAATACATTCATTTGTGCATTTGATAAAGAATTCGATTTTTAATTTTGAAAATGTATTTTGGCCCTATTATTATTAATGTATACTTTTAGTTTGTAAAGGATTTTTATATTATTTATTAAAAATATACAATCTTAGAAATACATGGCTTCTTCTAAAGAAGGGAAATCCCGCATTACACAGGGCAGAAGGTTTCTCCATATACTTACTGTTGAAATGAATAAAAGCTATTAAATGTATTCAGTTTTTTAAGCCACTTAATAGGGAATGGGTCATGGGCAAAAGTTTGGTGCCACTATTCCAAAGATTAGTTTGTTTATGTATATTGTTTGATTAATTAACCTTATGAAAACTTTTCAAACTTGTTTATTGTTTTTTTAGTAATAAAGATAAATTATGTGTTCGGCCAAATTTAACATAATCTGATTTCCTTGAATTTAAGCCAATAAACATCACATGACCACCATCTCTTATGCTTGTGTATAACTGTTGTTAAAACAGGCAAAACTCACTATACGTATTGCCACACACAGCAAGCAAGAATAATCAATGGATGCCAGAAGGGCTTGTGCATAAAATCCCCATCTAGTGCCAGAAACTAGTCTGGGGATATTGGATGAGTAGGCACTAGATGGGGATTTTATGCACAAGCCTTCTGGCATCCATTGATTACTCCAGCTTGCTGTGTGGGGCAATAAGTATAGTGAGTTTTGCCTGTTTTTCCTTGTATTTACTCACTACATAAACTTACTATACACATTATACTTAACCACGCACACATATACATGTTTCTTGCTCTTTATTACAATTTTTATTTATTTTAGGTTTAGACGAAGAAAAGATTACTATGCTTTTAGTCATTTTTATATATTTTTTAAATCATAAACTATAACGAACCAGAGAGCTGTACAATTTTCATTTGAATATACTATCGTTACTTATTTTGCTTGAATTTTGGAATAAATAACAATATATAATTTTTATGAAATTTGATTTTGTATTTTTTTTAGTTCACACTCAGACATTACAAAAGTAATAAACATTCAATCAGATTATATGTGGTTTGGATATAACAAAATGTATTCTTTGCTTCCACATTGCATCAATGTCTATATCCGAACTTGGTACAACTCCATCCATATTTATCCAGTACACGTACGACATACATAAAAAGCATCTATGGTATATAATTTCATGTGGGAAGTATTGATTAGTCAATGCTATATAAATATTCTATTATTATCAAAGGTTACCAAATGTATCCTTTGCCTGCATACTGCAACCGTACTCTGTTCAACTCTGTCCATATTTAACCATTGACAAGTATAACATGCAAAAAAAGCATCTGAATTGTATAAGTTCATGGGTCTACACGCAGTTTGGTAGATATTATTTATTCTATTATTATCAAAGGTTACCAAATGTATTCTTTGCTTCCATACCACATCAACGTCTGCATCCGTATTCTGTACAACTCCATCTACATTTATCCATCGCAACATGTATAACATGCATAAAAAAAGCACTTGAATTTTATATGTTCATGTGAAAAGTATTGTCTACTTGCAGTTTGGTAGTTACTGTGTATTCTATCATTATCAAAGGTTACCAACAAAATACGACCTATTACGTGTGATGTATGTCAAAACAGAAAAAATGAATGCAACTTACATAGAATTAAAAGTTAAGTCTTTATTTATTTAATGTAAAAAAAAAAATAGATAACGCAAGTCTTGATTTACCCATACAACAGATCTCCCCCATTTCAGTTAAAAACTGACCCGGTAAACTTCAGTATGCGAGCATTCACAACTAATTCATTCATTTCATCATCAATTTCAGTCATTAGTTGTAAAAAGTAATTCATTTTTTCAGGGGGGAAAAAAAAGCGTACCAAAATAAATAAATAAATTATTAAACAAAGTTCAGATATATAATATTAAAGTAAATAAATAAATATATTTACATAAATATGACAGTTTTTACTCTTTCTCTGAGTAAAGTCGCCTTTAAAATAAATAAGCACTTTATTTACTTAAGCTCCAATTTTGTAACAATGTTTTTTGTGCTCGTAATTCCGCCAATGCAATTTTTGACAATCGGGAGAACAATAACGAGTTAATCGGCAACCGCCACATAATTTAAAACTTATACCCTTTACAATATTTTCTATTTTTTCGCAAGCAGGATTAGAACACCATACTATTCCATCGCCTTTAGAGGAAGAAGCTAAACGCATTTCGTAAGTCATTTTAGAAAAATACTGTACGGATCCAGGTCTTTGAAGGGCATGCTGAAGATATTTCAACATCTGCATTTGTTTCACTTCTTGTGTTTCGGAAGCATGAGAAGACCGTTTTTTGATATTGCCTTTAATTCTTTTCTGCATTGTTTTGTCCCATTCAAATACTCGCATTTGGCAGAAACGCTCTCTGCAGAGAAGAGAACCAAGTTCAGCAATCACTAAAAGCATTTTAATCATATTTGTGCACATATTTCCAGCAATTAAAACAGGTATCTCTTCTCTGTCCCATACGTTGCAAAGTAACTGAAGATTAATAAGACCGGCGGCTATTGCATCGTCCATCTCTTCGTTACAAGCCACAAGCATCATATGGCATAAAAGTGCCAATCCATTCTGTCGTGCAGATAACCGTTCATGCTGGAGTAATTTTTTGATTATAGGATATAAATCTTTGCGTAAATAAAGCAAACGTTTTAACACAGGAACTGAACGATCGAAAATACATAAAAGAATACCCGCTCTAAGAAGAACAGAGGTAGTTTCTTCTTCAGGCGGTACAAAGTTATCTATATTTTTCATCATTAAGTACAAACAAGGCTGCAAACCCATCTCACTCAAACACTGTCTTATTCTAAAAAAGCGCTCAGAACCGGAGATCATCGTTAAATGTAATAAACTCATATACCGAATATATCCTTCATGGTCTTCTTTCCGAACACAAGCAATTAATTTCTTAACATATTCTTCAATGTCAACAATGTAAACCTAAAACAAAACAAAAAACAGAGATCGTTAAATGTTTATTGTTTTTTTTATAATCACTTTGTAAAAATAAGAATGCATGCTACTTAAACTAAAGAAATTTCAAGATATGGATATCTTCCATCTAAAGTAGGAAATATTCACATTATTTAATAATTCATGAATAATAAACCCCCATCCCCACCAAAGTAGTCTATCTTTTGGCTTAAGAATAATTGTATAACATCAAGAGTTCCACGTTATCAAAAAAAAAGGAACATTCCCTGGCTTCCCAAACGATTTGTCAAAGATTAACTGTTACAAATGACCCAAAAATCATTAAATAACCTTACTATTGAGGTGTTGTATCAGAGGACTTTATATTCTACTGATACTGCCAAATAAGATGTTAATTCAGAAATCTATAATTCTCACCAAACTATTACGGCGGTCATAAAACAGTAGTTTATTAAATTTCAAATGAATATTTCAAATTATACATAAACACGAAAAAACGATAACTTTCCCACATGCTGTTAATATCAATGGTTTGTAATCTAACAAAGATGCCCCTTTGTGCTAATGATAAAAGATTATTGCTAATAGTGTTTTACGTATCATTTAAAATGTCACATGATCTCAGCTTATATACAGTAGCACACATTTCTCTTTCACCACATCTAAAACACCTATTATAAGTTTTAATAACTAATAGTTATCAGATTATAGTGCTTAATAAATCCCTATCCTGTGCTATCCTACCCAATAGTCCTAGACTGGTTTCAAACCTATGGCTGCTAGAAGCAAGGTGCATTCAATCTTAAAAATCCAGGTGCACTGTTCCAAGATCCAAAGCTTCTCACTGATGAAAACCAGACTCGGGTCATTGGATAGGACAACACAGGATAAAGATTTATTAATCACCATCATCTAGTATCTATTGGTTACTAAAGCATGCAGTAAGTGGCACCGAGATGGTGAAAGAAAGCTACTTTAAAATGGACCATTGTATCTGGGTTTATTTGGAAGTTTGCCCTAAATTAGAACGACTTGTTAGACTTCCTTACATACTACAAAAGGCAGTGTAAATCATCATTTTTTATTTATTTATATTACTTTGCCATCTTATAGAAAAGCACATTGGTATTAATAGCATTTGAAAAAAATAATACATCTGATATATACATATAAATGAAATGTTATCCAGGTACATCCATGTATAATTAATTGCAGTAAAAATATATATACCTTATATATCTAATCCATCTTATACAACTTAAATACATGACACATACATGTAAAAAAGATAAATGATCTCCAAAATATGTATTTCATGTAGAGCCAGCACTCATCAGTTGGTCCAGATCACCATCTCCCACACATATACACAATCAATGCTCAGTTTATATTAAGACAGCAAATCTTCAAACTTTAATGGACAAGCTTCAATCTTTTAAAGTTTGAAGATATGCTATCTTAATATAAACTGAGCACTGATTGTATATATGTGTGAGAGATGATAAATGAGTGCTGGTTCAGCATGAAATACATATATTAGACATCATTTATTTTTTTCACATGTCTGTGATCATGTATTTCAGTTGTATAAGATAGGTGTAGAAAGCTTTAAAATCTTAAAACTTTTCCAAGCAGGCATACCATGAGTCAAAAATGTAAGCCAGTTTAGGGACGAAGTGCTAATTTGACCACTCTGCGATAAAAGCGATTGCAGCACTTGGCGATCGACAGAACTAATTAATAGTTTCAGCCCCCCGGCAATCAATTCTGTGCTAACCATTTTCTGATAATAATAGTGTTAGAGTGAATCTACCCTATCCAAGTGCTATCTGGATCTGATCTGCTTGTTCGTTTCTGCAACTTGTAACTAACTGCTCCTGGAGTCCTGTTTTGGCCCTGTAAGTAAAAACTCTCATTTCTTCTCTCTCTCCTCACGTTCTTATTTTAAATTTTGAAGAGCATCTAAAATATCAGTTGCCCCGGGCCTTGCATTTTCTTTAAAAGGCCCTTAGTAAATCATATGATCTTAACAATTCATCTCTGCCTGGATTTTATTACAAAATCCAATGTAATTTTTTTAAAAATATATGAATCATTGATTTAAGTACCCTCTGTTGGCTCAATGTGAAAACAAGATGTTATATATAGCAGCCAAATTATGGATTATAATCCCTGACATTGTAAGACTCACAGTAATGCTTTCAGAAGAATCTCCAATCAGCTGACCAAACCTTAAAACATCACTAACTACAAATTAGAATAGGCTTGACTTTTATGAGATATCTTCTTTATAAATATCTAAATACATATCGGAATTAAATTTATTTAAAAAATAAGATTTATGAGATATCTTCTTTATAAATATCTAAATACATATCGGAATTAAAATTTATTTAAAAAATAAGATTATAACCTTTGCCCATATAAAATATAATTGTAAATGTACTTATCAACTATAAACAACATTTGATTGTATTTCATTTTTCAAATTTTAAAACACAGTAATACTGTAAATAAGATTCAAGCCTATTCTAATTTATGATTAATGATGTTTAGGACTTGATAGAGCTGACGAAGAGGATTTATCTGAAACTGATCCTGTGAGTCTTATATTGTCATTATCTACAATTCCGAATTTGACTTTTATATGTAACACAAAATGTTATCATATTTTTACGAGTTAATAGAGAATATTTAAGTGTATCATTCATAATATCAATGCAGGTTACATTGCTGTGATGTATTAATTACTTAATTGGATATTGCATCTATTCAATAATGATTGTATTTATCGCAGTGAAAATAGAAAATTTTCTTTATGGGTAATAGCAAAATGCATATCTAAATGGATAATAAATATTTTCTATTATAACTGCAAATAAATAATGAATTTAAACAATTTTCTTCAATATAGTTGATAATCATCATCATCATTATCAACCATTATCAATCCACTGCAGGATGAAGGTCTCTCCAAGTTTAATCCATATTCTCCGATCTTTAGCTTCTCTTCTCCACATCACCCCTACACATTTTCTTATTTCATCCATCCATCTTACATGTAGTCTCCTTCTGGGTCTTTTACAATCTCTTGGAATCCAGTTTAAAATTTCAATTGTCCATCTATTATCATCTCTTCTAGCAATATGTCCAGCCCAACTCCACTTCAATCTTTTAATTTTTTCAATGAGGTCAGTAACACCTGTTTGTTTTCTTACCCATACATTGCGTTTTCGATCTCTTCTTGTTACTCCCAACATACATCTCTCCATACTTCTTTGAGTGGTCTGAAGTCTCTGTATTGATCTTCTATTAAGTGTCCAAGTCTCAGATCCATAAGTAAGAACTGGTAAAACACATTTGTTAAAAACCTTTTTTTTCAAACACATAGGCATATTTCCTTTTAATATCAAGTTATTTCTACCAAAAGCACTCCAACCAAGTTTAATTCTATGATTAATTTCCTCTATTATGTTTCCATCTGTATTAATAATCTGACCAAGGTATTTGTAACTCTTAACTTCTTCTAATTCATCATAATCAATCTTTATTTTCATATTTTGAGCAAATCGATTAAACATTACTTTAGTCTTTTTAACATTTATCTTTAGTCCTACTTTCCTACTTTCATCTGATAACTCCTGCAACATTTCCTGCAGCTCGGAAGCATTATTTGCAAAAACAACTACATCATCTGCGAAATCTAAATGACTTAAATAATCTCCATTTACTTTCACTCCTTTAGTTTCCCATTTTAATCCACAAAATACTTCTTGCAGCACTGCTGTAAAAAGTTTTGGAGATATGGAGTCACCTTGTCTTACACCTTTCTCAATGTTGACTTTCCCAGTATCATTATGTAATCTAATTGTTGCTGTTGCATTTTTATAAATATTCTTTAAAATATGACAATATCCTGGATCTATACCTTGATGATCCAATGCTTTAATCACTGAAGAAATGTTTATAGAATCAAATGCCTTTTCATAATCTACAAATCCAAAACATAATGACAACTCATATTCATTTGTCCTTTCTATAACTTCTCTCAATACTTGAATATGATCTACTGTACTAAAACCACTTTTAAATCCAGCTTGTTCTCTTGGTTGGTGAAAATCCAAGGTTCTCTGTAGACGAGTTGTAATTATCTTGGTAAAAAATTTATATAAAACTGATAAAAGGCTGATAGGTCTGTAATTTCTAATATCTTCTTTATCACCTTTTTTAAATATTAATATTATTACTGCATTCTTCCAATCATCCGGTACATCTTTATCATTTAGACATTTGGTATATAACTTTGCTAATATTTTTTCTGTTTCTTCACCTGCCTCTTTTAATATATCAATTATAATTCCATCATTACCTGGAGCCTTTCCTTTTTTCATACATTTAATTGCATTTCTCACTTCTTCATTTAAAATTCTGGGCAATTCGGAAGATGTAATAGATATAGGAGGTACTTGTTCTTTATTACTATATAATTCTTGATAAAAATCTTCTACCAATTTCATAATGTCATCCCTCTTTTTAGTAATAATTCCATTTTTTTTCCTTATTGCAGATATAAATTTCCTACCAATACCAAAATGTTGTTTTACATTCTTAAGACTTTTATTTTCTTCTACAGCTTTTCTTGCTAGTTCACAGTTATACTTTCTTATATCATTTTCAACTCTTTTCCGCACCATTTTACAAAATTCGAGATATTCAATTCTTTTTAATGCATCATTCTTGCATATCTTCATATTCCTTCTTTTCTTCATAAGTTCTCTAGTCTCAGTAGAAATTTTATTAGTCAATTGCTGCTTTTTTCTACCAGCTATCTTTGTTGCAGTTTTTAAAAGTGTATCAGTTATTTTCATATTAATTTCATTCAAATCTGAATCATGTTCAAAATCTACTAATACTTGAAACCGATTTGTAAGTTGTAATTTAAATTCATTAGAATGTTTCTGAAGATTAGGAATATCAACTGTAAATATAGTTTTTCTTAATAATTTTTGTCTCTCTAGTTTTACATTAACATGTATCTTACACCTTACTAATCGATGATCACTTCCTGTGTTAAATTTATTAAGAACATTACAATCTTGAAATATGTATTTCCTGTTAGTCAAAATATAATCCAATTCTGCTGTACCTTCATTTGGATGCTTCCATGTCCATTTCCTTCTAACATTTTTCTCAAAAAAAGAATTCATAATATAAAGTTTTTCCTTCTCTGGAAACTCCACAAGTCTATGTCCTCTCTCATTTCTATTACCATAACCAAAATTACCTACAACACTTTCATCTTTCATTTGTTTACCAAAATCTCCCATAACAATTTTAAAATGTTGTTTACTCTGATCAAAAGCCTTTTGTACATCCATATAAAAATCTTCTACTACTTCATCACTGTGAGAACTTGTTGGGGCATAAACCTGAATTATCTGCATTTGATATCTGCTATTAAGTTGTATAACTAATCTTGCCACTCTGTCTGATACACCATCAATCTCCACAATATTGTTCTTCCACTTTTTATTTATAATGAATCCTACTCCACTTGTATTTCCAATATTTGTGCCTTTATAATAGAGCATATGTCCACTTTTTAAATCAATTGTCTCTTCACCTTTTCTTCTAACTTCACAAAGTCCAATAATATCCCATTTAATATAAGAGAGTTCTTCTTCTAATTCTTGCAATCTTCCTTCACTTGAAAGTGATTTGCAGTTGTAAGTACCTAAATAAAAAGTCGTCATCAAATGGCAGCCTGGGTCCGCCTCCAGGATATTCTTAGCACCCTCCGCCTTCGGCCACCAACCGCTGCCTTGGTTGGTGACTTTACAGCCTCCTGGGATTAAGGGCCATGCTTTATTTTTGTCTGTCATAATTGTATAATTGGGAAAAATCTTTATCATTTACACAAACATTCATTCTGCCTTATCAGGCACTGAGAAGAAAGACCATGGTGTTTCTTGATCTTAAACTCAGAGGTAAAAAGCCAATAAACTCACCACGCTGGCTAATGCGTGTTGGTGAGCAGCCCATCCATGTTCATATACTATATGAATAAACATATAGTAATAACAGCTGCAACGACAAGAACGTATGGAGTGGACATTAGGAATTTGCCCTGCTCGGTTCCTTTAAGGCCTCCAAGAGGAATCAAAGGGTCTCCTTTCAGTTAATAGCAAACTCCTTTCTGCAGCCATAGTTGATAATACTTTATATTAATTTATGTCAACTGCATAAGTAATAGGACTTATTATACGTCATTATTAGATTAATTGCAGGAATCATGCTTAATATATTTACTTTAGAAAACTGATGAAATACATATAAGTCCATAAAAAAAAGATATAATTTCTTTTTCTCTTCCATAAATTATGACATTTAATGGAAGCTATGATCTACCATCTATTGATTACTAAAGCTTTCACTAGGTGGCATAACAATATAGAAGAGCATATGAAATAGCAGACAAACACCAGAATGGTACTTACATATTAGATCTGCTGTCAGTGTTTGCAATGCCAGAATGCTGTACCTTTCTCCAAAGTGGGGGTGGAGTGTTTGTGACAGCGGAATGCCATAGTTGTGATTTTTTAGTATGGCATTCTGCCATCATAAACATATCACACCCCAACCACTGGAGAAAGGTACAATATTATGCCTTCACAAACATAGGTAGCAAGTCTAATATATAAGAACCACCAGAATTGATCACGTTATGACTTGGCGATTCTATTCCATTATCTAGTTATTTAACTTGTCTTTAGGTAGAAAACACACATAAATATAAACTATATATTTTCTTATCATTGATGTAAAATATCCTAAAATCTGTCAATTCTATGTTGATTATTGAACGCAGACAAAACTTAGCACATGTATATGTTTTGTTTTCTATTTTAAAAAATTACAATTTTGCTGGGTTTAAGATTAAAAATTCATAAAATTGGTGTAGTCCAGTTTTTCCATATGCAATGTTATATATATATATATATTTTCTTTTTAATAAGATCAATTATAAAAATTTATCTTCGACAGGTCTTCTTGTCTTAGTTGTAAATTATTCGATATTTTGCAAATACTTTCTAAGATAGGCTTTTCATCATTGCAAATATTCTCCAAAGTTCAGTACAGAAAGATGGATAACTTAAAGCTTTTCCATGCAACAAAAATACCCATCAAAGATAAATATTTATATCGATAAACAATACTCTCTCTCTCTACTCTCGTGTGAAAGTCTGAGTTCGAATCCCGCATATATTACATATATAAATGCAGGTTTAAGTCTGTACAATGTATCAATAAACAATGTAAATATCAACACAACCATTTTTAATTTTGGCTCAGTTCGTCGTCGTCCCCGTCTCTCCTAAAGGAATATGGTTTCTTTAATATAAAATGCTGCTTATGTGTTCTTAAAATTAAAAAGTAAATATAAAATGAAGTTACTGT
This sequence comes from Epiperipatus broadwayi, assembly GCA_028023455.1. NCBI lineage: Eukaryota > Metazoa > Onychophora > Udeonychophora > Euonychophora > Peripatidae > Epiperipatus > Epiperipatus broadwayi. The sequence continues at coordinate 3,566,499 of JAQFVV010000039.1, forward strand.
TTAAATCTTTTAAAGAGACGTAATTGCGCAGAGAGCCTTTGAATATTTTTTTAAAGATAAAAATAAAGATCGACATTTTAAATAAAAATATTTCTAATAAGACATATAGTACAACTTCAAGGGAAAGGAAACATCCTGTATTCATAAAAGATTAGCTACAGTTACGTTGCATAAAATAAAACATCAACTCATTATCAGAACTTCGCATTTAAAAAATGGGTACCAAAAAATGCTTAAATTTGTGGGTAACTATACTGCACAGCTAATTTTAAATTGACTAATGAACAAAATTAGGTACAATGCATTAAAAAAAAAAACATTGAATTTTATTAATTTATGCTATTACATACCCCATTTAAAAACTCTTCGTTATCTTTAAGACTCAGAAGAGCAGTGTCACTACTTAATTCATCTTCCATTTTGTTTTGTCTTCTACTTAACACCGCCACCTTTTGAGTAAAAATAAAACTACGCAATTACGACATTTGCCGTAATTAAAATTTTTATATTCCTAAGCTATTATAATTTGTAAATTATTAAGGATTTTATATTTTGTACGGAAATAAAAAAGAAATAGTTAATCGTTCCATTGATAAAGAAATGAACGTCGTATGATTGAGAGAGTAAGAATTTGCAAAAACTATCATTAAGCAAGTATGATTATATTGAAAAATCATACAATACATGTAATCCTTTGTATTAAAACATTAAACAACTACCAGATATACATAAGCTGGATTTTAGAATGATGGGAGAAATAGAGACATTACTGCTAATATATATATATTCACATTTAGGGCATGATTTTCAAATTATATCTTATGGCTGCTGAATGAATAGAAGAAAGGGCTCTTAACACCATCTGTAAGAAATAGTCTTGAGATGTTTATTGGTTCTATAATCTCAAGAGCAGAGAATTTTTTGGAATTCATCAAAAACTAAATCTTATTTCCAATACACACTAAATGTCTGCTGCTTTTTAGATTAATTAAGGTTTGTTCAATAAGGCTCTCAAATGCTGTTTGTCGTACCAACATTATTTTTTCTCTTCTCTATTGTGCTTTTTTTCTCATTTTATTTCCTTCTTAAGTCATATTATATATTGGAAAAATATTATACTTAGAAATGTTATATGCATAAACAAATATTAGCTATGAGTAAGATTTACTAATAATTCTATAGAAATGTTAATAGATTTAATCAAAGAACAATGGACTGCAATTAGTACTGTAATGGAAGTAGTTGGGGACGATTCTCATAAATGTCTGCAATTATGATAAATCCACACAAAGTCTATATATAAATACTCTATATAATACAGGAAAAGACACAGAATGCAGGGAGAATACACAGGATGCAGGGCAATATAGAGCAATGCAGAACACTCAACACAGGGACTTAGAATGGTATGCAGCAAGTAGTAGATAAGATGTCAGGCAGAACAGGTAGTACAGAGACAGAGCACAACCCTGACCATTTTGTACAAGATGAGCATCAAATAAGCAGATTTTTCAGCTTAGATGCACAGCCAGCTATTGCAATAGAAGGATTACAAAAGCACATAGCCCATTTCGAACACTCAAGAGAAGTAAACTAACACACAAGAATTCAGTCTTTATATAGTATGTGCACATTAGCTTATATAGTCATATAGGTCTGAACTCAGAACCAAAGACTCCAAAATGTATGGATACTGAACTGAATTCAGACCTATATGACTATATAATTTAATGAGCTTAGATTGAAAATATTATTGTTTTCAATTTTATTCTCATAGTTTTATAGTTAAGTAGAGATAAAAGGTGGATTGTTGAGGGTAGCATTAGATCCTAAGATCTAGATGCAGTGCTCTCAGATCCAAGGCTCCTCACTGATGAAGGCCACATGCCAGAAACTAGTCTGGGGATATTGGATGAGTAGGCATTAGATAGGGATTTTATGCCCAAGCCTTCTGGCATCCATTGATTACTCTGGTTTGCACTGAGTGGCACTACTGTATGAAGAGTTTTGCCCATTTTAATAAAGCGATACAAGTAAGAAGTGACACCATATACCAAACAGGTAACAACAATCATCAATTGGGTGAGCAGAACTTAAGAAGTGAGAGCAGCACCATGAATTGCCATATGACTACTATTAATGTTAAATTATAATTAAAATTTGTTGTAATAATGTATTATAGAGAAATCACAGAATACAACATCATTTACATTATTATAGGTCTGGTTTTTGTAGTGTTCTTATGTTATAGATATATTTTCACATTGACCACTATAAAAGGGAAGATGATTTCTGTTATAGATATATTTTCACATTGACCACTATAAAAGGGAAGATGATTTCTGTTTTTTTAATTATGCATAAAGAAATTTTGGATCCGAGTTTTTTATTTTATTTTTGGTATTCGAGCAAGTGTGAAAATGTAAAGTATAGTTTTTAGCATTGAAAAAGCAAGAATGAGAAGACATAGTCACTTAGTTGGGATTGTGGCTAATGAATAAATTGGAACTGAATTTAGCACACTTCAGCATATGGTCACATGCTATTCAGTAGCAATTTTTTTCATTTCATCCCACCAATGCCACTCAGTGGAAGCTTGAGTAGTAAATTGAGGTGAGAGAAAAAAAGAATTTGCTACTGAGTAGCATTGTGTAAACTGGAGTCATGTGATGTTTTATTTGACCAAAGAATAGAAATGGCTGAAGTTATTAAATACAAATAACATCATAATATATAGAAATGAACTAGTTTCAGATCTATATAACTATAGAAATAAGTTGTTAGTTTACATTGAAATATGTTTTTCAGTTTGGGCTGTTATCTTGATAGTAAAACAAATAAGTTAAAAGCTGACTGTTGGAAGGACAGTGCATTAGATCCAAAAGGACTAGATGCACTTCTCCCAAAACCAATTTTGCTCACTGATGAAGGCCAGAAATGAAAAACTAGCCTAAGAATATTAGATAAGGCAGCACTGGATAGGAATTTATTTACTGCTACTATCTAGGGATCTATTGATTACTGAAGCTTACACTAGGTGGCACAGCTGGTGTGAAAAAAATTACAAATGAACAGCATTATATGATCTGGAGTCATGTGATATTTTATGATTGTATGCTTTAGTAGTGTATTTATAAATCAATTTAGTCCCCCATAAAGATGAAAGGTTTTAAAAATAAGATCCCAAATAGATTGTCTTGGAAAAGCTGACTAAGTCAGTTTGCCTGGTAGATTTCTCATATAAATGGAAGAAATAATGTAGTAATAATCATAGTGGCTATGACAGTAGGGGTAATAAAAATAATTTAAAAAAATATATATAATTATAAAGAAAATGTTGGAAAGATTTAAAAATGAAGTAGTATCTTAGATAAATATGCCTTCAATAGGAAAAAAATAATAATGTAACAAATAAATTGAGTTTTTTAAAAGTTATTTTATTGAATGAAAAAAAATCTGGATGTTATTGAATTTAGAGTAAAATATATCAATGTATATATATATATGGCTGCAGAAGGGAGTTTGCTATTAACTGAAAGGAGACCCTTTGATTCCTCTTGAAGGCCTTAAAGGAACCGAGCAGGGCAAATTCCTAATGTTCACTCCAAACGCTCTTGTTGTTGCAGCTGTTATTACTATGTGATTATTCATATAGTATACGAACATGGATGGGCTGCTCACCAACATGCATTAACCAGCGTGGTGAGTTTATTGGCTTTTTACGTCTGAGTTTAAGATCAAGAAACACCATGGTCTGTCTTCTCAATGCCTGGTAGGGCAGAATGAATGTTTGTGTAATGATAAATATTTTTCTAATACATATATACAATTATGACAGACAAAAATAAAGCATGGCCCTTATTCCCAGGAGGCTGTAAAGTCACCAACCAAGGCAGCGGTTGGTGGCTGAAAGTGGAGGGGGCTAAGAATCCCCTGATTGTGGACCCAGGCTGCCATTTGATGATGACTTTTTATTTAGGTACTTACAACTGCAGATCACTTTCAAGTGAAGGAAGATTGCAAGAATTAGAAGAAGAACTCTCTTATATTAAATGGGATATTATTGGACTTTGTGAAGTTGGAAGAAAAAGTGAAGAGACAATTGATTTAAAAAGTGGACATATATTCTATTATAAAGGCACAAATATTGGAAATACAAGTGGAGTAGGATTCATTATAAATAAAAAGTGGAAGAACAATATTGTGGAGATTAATGGTGTATCAGACAGAGTGGCAAGATTAGTTATACAACTTAATAGCAGATACCAAATGCAGATAATTCAGGTTTATGCCCCAACAAGTTCTCATAGTGATGAAGTAGTAGAAAATTTTTATATGGATGTACAAAAAGCTTTTGATCAGAGTAAACAACATTTTAAAATTGTTATGGGAGACTTTAATGCTAGAATTGGTAAACAAATGAAAGATGAAAGTGCTGTAGGTAATTTTGGTTATGATAATAGAAATGAGAGAGGACATAGACTTGTGGAGTTTGCAGAAAAAGAAAAACTTTATATTATGAATTTTTTTTTTGAGAAAAATGCTAAAAGAAAATGGACATGGAAGCATCCAAATGAAGGTACAGCAGAATTGGATTATATTTTGACTAACAGGAAATACATATTTCAAGATTGTAATGTTCTTAATAGATTTAACACAGGAAGTGATCATCGATTAGTAAGATGCAAGATACATGTTAATGTAAAACTAGAAAGACAAAAATTGTTATGAAAAACAATATTTACAGTTGATATTCCTAATCTTCAGAAACATTCTAATGAATTTAAATTAGAACTTACAAATCGGTTTCAAGTATTAGTAGATTTTGAACATGATTCAGATTTGAATGAAATTAATATGAAAATAACTGATACACTTTTGAAAACTGCAACAAAGATAGCTGGTAGAAAAAAGCAGCAATTGACCAATAAAATTTCTACTGAGACTAGAGAATTTATGAAGAAAAGAAGGAATATGAAGATATACAAAAATGATGCATTAAAAAGAATTGAATATCTCGAATTTTGTAAAATGGTGCGGAAAAGAGTTGAAAATGATATAAGAAAGTATAACTGTGAACTAGCAAGGAAAGCTGTAGAAGAAAATAAAAGTCTTAAGAATGTAAAACAACATTTTGTTATTGGTAGGAAATTTATATCTGCAATAAGGAAAAAAGATGGAATTATTATTAAAAGGAGAGATGACATCATGAAATTGGTAGAAAATTTTTATCAAGAATTATATAGTAATAAAGAACAAGTACTTCCTATATCTATTACATCTTCCAAATTGCCCAGAATTTTAAATGAAGAAGTGAGAAATGCAATTAAATGTATGAAAAAAGGAAAGGCTCTAGGTAATGATGGTATTATAATTGATATATTAAAAGAAGCAGGTGAAGAAACAGAAATTTTTTTAGCAAAGTTATATACTAAATGTCTAAATGATAAAGATGTACCAGATGATTGGAAGAATGCAGTAATAATATTAATATTTAAAAAAGGTGATAAAGAAGATATTAGAAATTACAGACCTATCAGCCTTTTATCAGTTTTATATAAAATTTTTACCAAGATAATTACAACTCGTCTACAGAGAACATTGGATTTCCACCAACCAAGAAAACAAGCTGGATTTAAAAGTGGTTTTAGTACAGTAAATCATATTCAGGTATTGAGAGAAGTTATAGAAAGGACAAATGAATATGAATTGTCATTATGTTTTGGATTTGTAGATTATGAAAAGGCATATGAATATGAACTGTCATTATGTTTTGGATTTGTAGATTATGAAAAGGCATTTGATTCTATAAACATTTCTTCAGTGATTAAAGCATTGGATCATTAAGGTATAGATCCAGGATATTGTCATATTTTAAAGAATATTTATAAAAATGCAACAGCAACAATTAGATTACATAATGGTACTGGGAAAGTCAACATTGAGAAAGGTGTAAGACAAGGTGACTCCATATTGCCAAAACTTTTTACAGCAGTGCTGCAAGAAGTATTTTGTGGATTAAAATGGGAAACTAAAGGAGTAAAAGTAAATGGAGATTATTTAAGTCATTTAGATTTCACAGATGATGTAGTTGTTTTTGCAAATAATGCTTCAGAGCTGCAGGAAATGTTGCAGGAGTTATCAGAGGAAAGTAGGACTAAAGATAAATGTTAAAAAGACTAAAGTAATGTTTAATCAATTTGCTCAAAATATGAAAATAAAGATTGATTATGATGAATTAGAAGAAGTTAACAGTTACAAATACCTTGGTCAGATTATTAATACAGATGGAAACCTAATGAAGAAAATTAATCATAGAATTAAACTTGGTTGGAGTGCTTTTGATAGAAATAACTTGATACTAAAAGGAAATATGCCTATGTGTTTGAAAAGAAAGGTTTTTAACAAATGTGTTTTACCAGTTCTTACTTATGGATCTGAGACTTGGACACTCAATAGAAGAGCAATACAGAGACTTCAGACCACTCAAAGAAGTATGGAGAGATGTATGTTGGGAGTGACAAGAAGAGATCGAAAATGCAATGTATGGGTAAGAGAACAAACAGGTGTTACTGACCTCATTGAAAAAATTAAAAGATTGAAGTGAAGTTGGGCTGAACATATTGCTAGAAGAGATGATAATAGATGGACAATTGAAATTTTAAACTGGATTCCAAGAGATTGTAAAAGACCCAGAAAGAGACCACATGTGAGATGGATGGATGAAATAAGAAAGTGTGCAGGGGTGATGTGGAGAAGAGAAGCTAAAGATCAAAGAAGATGGATTAAACTTGGAGAGACCTTCGTCCTGCAGTGGATTGATAATGGTCGATAATGATGATATATATATATATATATATGTTCACTAGAGAGAGCTTACCACTAGCTCCAATCAAGCTTTATTTTATAAGTGCCAAAAGAGAAAGAATTCAAAATCTCTATTGGAAAGTCCTTATCCCCAGACCAATTAGTTTCGAGCTTATGACTCACCTCAGTGAGAAGTTAGGACTCTAGACATTAGATCTAAAATATCAACTTCTAAAATACCAACTCAAAAAGTCAGCACTTATCTAATATGTCAATTGGTTTCAAGCCTATGGCTCACCTAAGTGAGGACTCCAGACACTAGATCTAAAATACCAACTCAAAAGTCAGCACTGGGGATAATGAAGAGTGAATTTTTTTATGCTTAGATTGAAATGTGTTCCATGGTTATGCAGAAAGAAATTGTTTATGTCATATATTTGTAACAGTCATATCTGAACATTCATGCAATAAAATCCAGAGTTTTGGTAAATTATACCAAGGCTGATCTAGATGAGGGTTTGAAATCAAATTCGACCGTACCTCAGCTCCTTCACCAACCCTCCCTGACTTACTACCTTATGAATGACATATATGAGGTCACACTCATAATCTCTTAATTTCTGTGCCGGCAGTAGTAAAGGGTGAAGAGAGTGACTTGGGGATAATTATCCAAATGTTTTATAACTTAACCAAACACTCTCACACAACTTATGGTTGATTATCTAATATATATATTAATAGTTATGGATGGTGATTTAATATAAATAAAGTGAATAATACTGCAGACGTTAATAGGTTTTAAAATTATTTAATATTGACAAAACACAAACAATAACAATTAAATATACTGCATATTCCACTCGCAGGTGGGATGGTGAAAATACGAACTACGTTCTGTAATCAATTGCACTTAACGATCATCATTTATTATATTGTTATACATTAATAATTATTTTTATGATGTCTAAATTATGCTCTGCCATTCCTACTCAGTTTGTTAAGGGTTAAATTTTAAGAGAGTGGCAACTTTATACAATGTGTACTTAAATTTATCATTACGTGATGAGCAGTCAATGTGCTCTTTATGTAGGTATTCTTAGATAAACTAGATCTTAGGTTCAAATCAATGCTGAACAATTAATATTTCAGCAGATGAACTGGTGTTTTGTAGCATAACTTTGGAGGCTATGGTGCTATGCAAATCACATCAGAGGTGCAGCTTGAATGTGTCTTTACTCATGAGATTCAGTAACGTTTACTCAGTTCTCAGCTACCGGTCGCCTGCTATATGTGAACTTTTAGTTCGGATTGAACAGCCATAATATACGATACTGGATTCCGGTGTTCCAGTTCTGGAGGGGGTAATGGGAATGACCCTTAAAATCATTATCCCATTCAAGAGAGGGCTGTCCGAACTAGGGATGATAAGATAGTCCTTAAAACCTAATCTTGTCTTAATAATTATATAATAGCAAGGTGGAATGCACCTCAGTGCTTTGTAAAAACTCATTTACAATGCTTTCTAAATGAATAATTATTACAATTAGTAAAGCGCGAAATCTATAGTTTCTTCTGCAAACTACCCTAAGCCAGTTAGTTAAATAAACACTGAAATTGTACTAAAGATTCTATATTTAAAATGATCTAGTTTATTAATTAACTACATATTCTATGAAAATACATTAATGTGGTCTAAAGCATATCTGGGACTTAAACTTGGCTAACTACTGAATATGCCTTAAATTATCACTCTCTCTTATTTAACTAAACAAACCTTTTAATAAGCAACATATATGTGATATTAAGCTAAACATAGCAGCTCAAATAATACATCAAAGTAGGTTTCAGACCAGATATCATCTATAGATATGCCAAACAGCATACATTATTTTTTTTGAGAACAAAACGTCTCTTTAAGTTTATAATAATTAATAATCTCTGCTCTGAAGGCATAGCATAAATCAATAAATGCATTTTAACAATATATATATATATATATATATATATATATATATATATATATATATATATATATATATATATATATATATATATATATATATGCAAAAGTATAGATGTAAATAGAGAAAATAATAAGGCAAATAAGCTTTTATAAGTTGAATTTAAAAAGATTTAAGAATTTGAGATCAGGCAAGATTTACATTTTAACTTTTAAAGTATTTTAAAATTTACAGATTGAAATATACTCTTATCTAATACAGTTTAAGTTAATTTAAGAGAGAATACCTTATTTAACATAGTTGAATTAATTTGTGAGATTTGAGCTTTAAGAGTTTGTGCACATTATTTATATTATATAGCTAGCTTTAGGAAAGATTTAGAAAATTGCTATAGCTTTAGATTTTAGCTTGGTTGAGGAGTTGTTACCGATTATTTATCTGAAGGCTTGCAGCTTGACAGTATGAAACACACACACATGAACTGATTTATCTGAGCTGGTTCATCTATGGGATACTCTTTCAGTTAGGCTGTGGCTTGGGGTCTTCGGTCTCCATAACAGTTCTAGCCACCAGGAAGGTGGCCTTTGCTTCTCTAGCCACTGGTTTCCATGTCAAAAACTAAGCAAACTGTCTGGGTAAAGGTTAACATGAGAGTAAAAGCAAAATGGAATCATGATTTCTTTTCAACTGGTCTTTTTATATTCCTTTAACCCCCCCCCCTCTTACAGTTTATTCACAATCTTTATTTTTGGACTTTAAAATTTAAGAAGTCTTAATTTCATCTACTTCAAACGAATCAGTTAGATTGATTTCAGGTTTAATGTTTACTAATTGTTCCTTTTTTATTTCACCAGATTCAAGTTCAGCTGGATTTTATTGCAAGTTTAATTGTCCAATTTTTATTTTATTAAGAATCATAAAATCTGGATTTATATAGGCGGTGTCTCATAAGATTGACAAAGTTCTTTTTGCTTTAAACATTAAATTTTCTTCTCTTTTTCTTTTCTTGAAAAGAGATTTAAGCTGCTAACATTTTAACATACATGTGAGAAATATACATTTGTTTTTAATTGCTGTACGTGATTAAGTAATTTAGTAATTGGGTAACTTCAAAGACGGTTTGAAATAATTTAGAGAATTCTGTTCTTATATAATACAATTTCCACAGCTTAAACCCAATTTAATTATTTAAAATCATAAGATAAATATCTATAAAATTATAAGGTGTGTACATTATATAATGATAATATCAATCAGATGTGAATATACAATTTTTAGCAAATAAAAATATTACAAAATGTTATACAATCATAGCAGATGTGTGTGCATATACAATTACACATATATATAAGTAAATATACGTTTTTATATATGTTAACTTCTCAAGTATATTGTTATATATATATATATATGTGTGTGTGTGTACCTCTAGGGTTTAAATTAGGGAAATGAAGACTACTATTTTATATCATAGGTGAAACGTATGATGACCAAATCATACTGTTTCACATTGTATTGTCGGAGAATGAGATAACTCTCTCTTAATTTATTTGAATATTTGCCATGAGTGGATTATGTATTGCATTGCCAGGGGTGGAGAGAGCTCTCCCTTAGTTTTTTGAAATATTTGTCAGGAGTGAATTATGTTTTTAGATTAAGTGGTTGTATTTTATGATAATTATAGTATGTGAAGTCAGGTAGTGTATTTCCCTTATTTTTTAATGATTCTGACCACATCCACACCAGTTTGTTTAAAGCCTCAGAATTATGCTAGGGATTCACGTTATTTTGGTTATTTAAAGGATCAGAATTAAGAAAGTATTTTTATCCCTTATGTGTTTGTGTGGAATGCATTTCCCATCTTTTATTCATAGCCAAGTGTAAGGTAATTTGCTGATAAGAAATAAAAATAAAGATAGAATTGATTTTTCTCACAGAACAGCTGAAGTAGAATTAGTGTTAAATCTTGGTTGGCCATTGTCATCATCCGTATTATGACATTTATCCCAATTTTATAAGTAAACCAATTGGATTGAGTTATATTAATCATTTTATAATAGGTAGCATAATTCAGATGCATGCATAAAATATTAATTTAGGTGTGGAGAAAATCCATCATTAATGTGTAACTCTTTAATTATTGTTTCAAATCATATCATATTAATTATTTAGATTTTATATCATCAACTCTCATAATGTTTCATCCTCATTTTGAATGACAACTCTCATAATGTTTCATCCTCATTTTGAATGAGCAAGCTAAAGAAAAGAAAGTCTTACCATTTAATAGAATTATTGATTTGGTTTGTGAAGGATAGCTTAACCTCTTACTCATAGATTTAAACTCCTCTTATATTATTTAGATGTGCATTTGAAGTAAAAATGCCAAGAACTTTAGTTTCACATTTTATAATTTTAGTGCCAGTGTTTAATAGAGTTTTCTTTTTCACAAGCATATCAGAATTGACTGATAGCTTGAGAATATTGAAAATGAAATACAAAAATAATTTTATATTTAATTATTCTGGTGTGATGTTTAAATAGAGTTTTCTTTCCCATAAGCATATCAGAATTGATTGGTAATGTAGGTATATTTGAAGTAAAATACCAAGAAGCTAATTTCATACTTAGTTATCTTAGTGTAGTATTATAATGTTTCTGTGACATAGCTTACCAAAATTGACTGATAGCTTGAGTATATTTTATAAGCAAAATACCAAGAAGTTTAGTTTCATGTTTATTATTTAGTGCCAGTATTATAATGTTTCTTTTTGTAAGTCTATCAGAATGCACTAATATCTGGCATATGTTGAAATAAAATACAGAAAGTTTATTCTTATGGTATTTATTTTCATGTATACTATTTAACCATTGATTTTGGAATTACTCCAAAACATGTATATGTGTAAACTATCATTACTTTATAATAGTAATTAGTAGTTGTTGGAAGGTATAGATTTAAAATTAAGCCATGCAATAAATTAATTCCCTGAGATATTCCTTTTTTTTTATTTATTAAGGAAAATACATGTACAATTACAATAAAAATCTTGTTGGTATACATTTGTTTGGATTTGTTACACATATTATAACAATCATTGTAGATAATTTTCCAAATTAGAAAATATACCCATTTGATACATTAGTTATTACTATGACAAATTAATTTCATGATCAGAGAAAGAAACTCATCATTCAAACTTAGTTTATAATTATTGTGTACTAGTTTTATATCAGAACAACTGAACCATTTTTAATCCTGAATTAATTTTTAATTAGCATGACTGAGGATTGGCTTTTCATCCAGTGGCCTAAGTTGCTCCCAAATGCCCCCGAAGAGCTTTTCTGGTGTTAGTAAGTGATCCCTAAACATAGTCCTTTGAATAAATTTTTTACACACCTCCCATGGTTTTTTATTTCCTCGTTTAAAAATGAAATAATTCCTTATTAACCACATGACATGAAGCAGGAACATTCCCATTCTAATTTCAGCAAAGACACCATTCTTTATAGCATCCCTGATTCTTAGAATTTTCATGTTAGCTGGCAGTACTCTGGTTATGATATTTTGTCTAGCAGGACTCAAAAATGGGCAAGGAGTAAAAATATGTTTAATAGTTTCATCCGCCACTTTACATAAGCTACATAGTGGTTCTATTTTTGAGAAATTTCTATGATTTACCAAAAAATGATTGGTTGGCAAGACTTCCAAATTAAATTTTATGATAAAGTCAATATGCTTGGCTTACAAGTAGCAAAATTTTAGTTTCCTGATTAGTAATTTGGTAGATAAATCAAGCTCAGTAGTTAAATCAGTAATGTTTGCATGCATGTATTTGTAAATTTGCCAGTAAGTTCTAGTGTTGTCAATAATTGATGCCATAACATTGAAAAATTTGTTGGCATATGCTAGCAGCTCTATGGCCCACTTAATTTGTATGGGCATGTCAGAAGGTTCAATCTCATTTTGTACTGAGTCCACTGGCAATCTTAGATTCTTTGCCTCAAGCATTGATAGGGATTTCTGAATGAAGAAGGTGTTGAGATTATGCAACCCGAGCCCGTTCAGGTCTTTCAGTCTCTGCATCTTGGCTAAACTGATGGTTACTGTTTTCCTCTTCCACAAGATGCCAGTGCAGACTGAGTTTATTGCATTCTGAAAGGACCTGGTTGGTTTAAGAAGTAGCATAAAGTAATTAATTCGTGGAAGCACCAACATGTTAATCAGTGCTGACTTACCTGGGAGTGATAAGTAGATTCCTGAGAGAGGACATATCAATTCAGTTACTTGGTTTAAATTACTGTATTATTAAAAGTTAAATAGTGTTATATTTTATTTTGTATTTAACTCTAACTTACCCTACAATATAGTTAATCAGCATTACATTTTATTTTATTAATTTAATTTTATCACACAATAGGGGTTGTTCAATGCATATGGATGATGGTAGGAGATAATGTATAGACTATAACTTTTCAATTTAAATGGTAGAATTTTACCAATTCCAATTGCTTATTTATTTTAAAACTTAATAGATGTTTCATTCCTATTAATCATAATGCTTCCTCCCATATCTAATATACATTTTACACCCTATAGATCTCTGTAGCCTCCAACTGAGCTAAGCTAAGATAGGACAGCATTTTAAAAGTCTCATTAAAAAATTTAAAGTGAGATCAGATTAGTAGTTTATTCTATGATCAATACCTGGGTATTTGTTGATAGGAAAGATAGGAGAATTGTTGGGGGAGGGTTACAATATATATATATATATATATATATATATATATTGTAACAGAATAGCGTTACATGGGATTTGAACCCAGGCATATGAGGTTATATTAAACATATATTCAATTGACAAAATGAATGACAGGAACAAAACTTTTAAAAAAGCGGTCTTGCTTTAATAATAAACGAGAAACAGCCGTTTCTAAAGCATGATCGCAGCTATATAAGAGTACCTGTCAAATTTATTGAAATAAAAAAGTAAAAGAGTTTTTTTTATTATTTTGTTTTTTTTTAAGAATAAATCTGTAATCATTAGTTGTAGGTTTTTTTGCATTTTTTAATTAAATAAAGAGGAATGATTGAACGCAAGTTTGACATTTTTATTAAATCATTTGAATCATTTTGAACAAAAGGGGAAAATGAATTAATTAATTTGCAATATGTTCTGAAATTCCAAGCGATCTAAAATTATTTTAAATGGGGGTAATTAGTAAATGTAAAATTAGAGAAATTGAAACAATAGGCAGGATATGCGTTGGTACGCCTAGATAAAATAAGCCGAATTTAGAAACAGAGGTGAGAAAAAGTGTACACTGCTATTGTACAACTCAGACTTCTGTCTCCAGTGGAACAATACCTGAAAAAATGGTCAAATTGAGTTAAATTCCAAAGTGATGTAAACGATCCCAGAAATCACTGAATTGAGTTAATACTCAATGGACTTATAAGATGAAGGGACTTACAGGTGCATGGGAGTGATTGGGTGAAAAAAATTCAAGGTGTGAGGGCGGGAAGGAAGAGATCAAAAAGGCCGGACAGCGCTTTTAAGGATTATTATTAAAAAATTCGAACTAGAGAAGAAATAAAAGCTAACTTTCGTGTAGAAATATGACGGAGATGCGTTGCTGAACCTAAAATTCACGGCTTGACCACCGGACCTCCATGTCCAGCTTAGCTGATTGCCCCTAGGATGCTTGTAACCCCGGAGAAACTTTACATAAGGACCACACACGCTTTTTGAGACCTTGCAAATTGCCAGAATGCTTTGTTAAAGAAGAAATCATCGCTCAGGATCCCTCTTACAGTCTTTCTACGTTCCACAGGTAGCTATCTTTAAATTATCGTACTCATTTATGCACCAGAGTAAAATAACTTTAAAAACAAGAACTGTTAAGAACATTAAGCTAAAATGATAAAGTTACTCCTGACCATTAATGAACGATTAGAGAACCTAACCAAATAAGTTTGTCTACAGATTAACATTCTTTAAAATATGTGCGAAGTCACCTTGAAATCTATATTTAAATTATCTCGGCTTGCCGGTCATATACCTGCACGAATTGTTATTGAACAGATTAAAATAAAACATTTATTTAACTAGTATTTTTTGTTATTAATTGCTTGGAATTTCAACATAAATTTATATAATAGGGAATGAGTGCTGGAGCGATCAAATTTGTTTGTATATGAATGAATGCATTTGATATTTTTGGTGTTGGGATTTGATTATATTTATGTTTATGTTTATTATGCTCTCTTAGATTAATATTAAGTTTTGATTAATTTGTTCTGTGGGATATAGGGCGGGCCCTCATATGATAAGTCTGATTGATCGTGATTGAAAGATCACATATACGATGTAACTGGAAAGGTGATATTGGCTGTGTTCGTTTCTTGCTTCTGACTGGAGTGATGCACAGGCATGTTTTGTGATATAGTTGAGTGAGCTTATGCACATACGTGGCGGACTCTTATAAAAGTTCTCCTGGCGCCTACTACTTGGATTCAATCCGAATTTACGTATAAAATAAATAAAGTGTACGTGTATATGTGTTTGAAATTATCTTCACAGAATATTAGGTAATTCCCCCAGACGCAAGAACACAGCAGGTTCATAGAAGTGAACCATCAACCAAAACACGAGAATGTCACCATAGGAATACGGCAAAAGCGTCCAGATATAAAAGACGTGACTTTACTGGGCTTTCAGTACGGAAGCTGACGATGGGCGGTTACAATATATATATATTGTAATGGATGTTTAAGAAACCATTACAAAAATTATAGTTTTATAGGGGTGAAGAAAATAAAATAAATTTTTATATAAGGTTTCATTTGTAAAACTTGATTAAAAGGTTTTTTTTAATGCTTGTACAAATATATATGTATGTTGTATGTGGGAATTATATTTTAATACCACAGTTATATTTGGTTTTTAATTTTAATTTTGAAAAAAAAAAAAAGAAAACTAAGATTTTTTTTTTTTTTGTTAAATTTATGTAAAAATAAAGTGTACAAATAGATTGCTTTTCAGATTTGGGGATTTAGATTGATAAGGCTAATTAAAAAGAAAGAAAACAAAAAGAAAAGAATTTTTCATTAGTTAATTCCTAGATCTGTAAAGGGCAATTTATCTCGTTAATTAGATAACTATTGTTATCTAGATCGAGAACTTTTAAATTTTAATTAAAAAGAAAAAGTTTGGTAGGGTTTAAGAGATATGATTCAGATATAACAGGCTGAATCAGGCCATTGGATTATCTTTGACTAGCTTTCAATACTTGCATCAGCTGGTATACTTGCACCAGCACAAAGAGACAGAAACCAACTCTGACAGGAGAATTGCACGATTCCTGCCAAAATACTTGGAAAGAACGATTCCTGCATATTCTGAAAGCTGATCCAGTAATTATTCTACCTAGAATGAACATTAAAGCTACAGCAAGAATATTTTCTTTACCATGATGTGCTAAGCTTCTCGCCAGGACAGGTTCGGATGTCCTGTGTCTCCATTAACTGCCTACAATGCCATAAGAACCGGCTCCAAAGAAACCACTAACCAACTCGCCCAAGCCTACCGTCAGTGAATCCAGAGCAATGGACTAACCTAAGAAGTCTAGTGCACTAGCATTGAAATAAATTATTAAGGTACCTTACATTTTTGTAATTTAAATAATGTTATCTTAGATTTGTTCCCTTTTTAAATATAAATGTTTTTTTTAAGTTATATCTTATGTAATTCGATTTCTTTATACTTGATTTTTTTTTATTAACGAGTGCTAGTTTCAAACCTATTACTGTCCGTCCTATTTAAGTCTTAGTAAGTAAGATAGTAGTTTATTTATAATCTCACATTCTTTTTTTATAGAAAGCAGTCTGGATATTACAGACTATTTTAATTGACTTCTGGCTCATGACCCATTCGATTATTAGTTCTCCTTATGTCGTGAAACTTTATTATATTAGTTCTTAGTTTTATTTCTTCAAGCTTCCAATTCGTTTATTAGGGGCACGTACGATCGTTTTAATCCTCTCAATAGGTAGATCGTGAGCTCCTAGCCTGTCTCACTCAGAGGGAGGTCAATCGATTGAAAGTAGTAACTTTCAACACTCTTTTTATTATTATTATTAATGTTTTGGAAGCTACTTTCGCATTTCTTCGGTTTCGACATAAGCTTACATAAATCTGAAATACAGATTCAGCCTTTTCTAACTATGGATTTTAAGCAGGAAGCTAACCTCCCTTTCTTACGTGAGATCACGAAATACTTACTAATACTTCTGCTACTGTCAGTATTTTGCACTCTTTCACACACAGAAAATTACTCTCAAAGACATATAAAATATTTAAATTTAATTTTGACGTATGTACGTGTAGTACATATTTTAAGTGTGCTTTAAAGATTATTATTTAGATTTATGTTTATTTAATCATACTTTTAATAAAATTATTTATTTATTCATCTACTTGGTTGATTTTTTTTTCTGTTGCTACCTTTCCAACTCACTGAACAAAACATAGATCTCATTTGCTTGATTGAGCTAGTCCGGCGCATTCGATTCGCATATCCTGTAACCCCTTAAAAATAAATGTCTAATTCCAGATTTTGGACTAGTGGCGCCCTGGCGGTCAGTTTATGCGAGTCTAAAGCTTTTGTCCGGTATAATATATATATATATAGTGCCGGCTGGTATGTTTATTTGATCACTGAGGGAGTGAACATTTCTATATTGTTTTACTCTTTAAATAAAATAATCTTATAAAATATAACTTGTAAACTTTTATACAAAATATGATACAACATTTATTATTAATCCCTTGCAATTTATGTATTGCTCCACCATGATCCCTTAGGCAGAGAAGAGAGTACCCAAAGAGTACCTATATCCGAGCCGAGCTACATATATCAGATATATAAATACGGCTAAATATTCAGGAAATAAATTTCTTCTTGGCAGCGAATTCAATATCTATCATCCAAAGCACTTTTTTTTGTTTCGGAATAAACCCCAGGCACCAGTCAGCTACAAGAACTAACGTGTTTTGAATGATGGCCAACTAATTCAGTACTTAAGATATATCCTATGACTAGCTCAATCAATTGTAATATAACAAATTATTGCTTTAATTAGTGGTAAAAGAATTGACCGACAAGCTTTAAGTTTAAAGATAATTTATTTTACTAAACATTTATTCTTCTGACTCTTAAACTATTTATTTAAATCAGACAATGATAATTACCTATAATGACCACACACATTCTTAATTCATAAAATATAAGGTAACATGAAACACTAAATATACAAGGTATTTAAATAAATACATAAATCAATATAAAATATCATAAAGCACTCATATACATAACCTCTCACAAACACGCACATCAATAGCTCTTTGTGCATGCTATAGAGTTCATTTATTAATTGACTCTGGGAGGGTTCAAATTATTGCAATGGCTATTTTACTTAGAAATGGAAATAAGAAAATGTTATTTATTACCTAGGATTTGAATGTGGCCTTCTTGCTGGTTGTTACTTCATGTGGAAATATTTCTAACCGGTTAGATTTGAGGTTTTTCTTGTGGAGATTTAATGCTTAGTATTACATGGTACTATTTATAGACAGCTAAACATTCCAGGTGATTTTTCAAGTTGTTAAGCAGGCATTACTTTTACCAGGCAAATTGCTGATCTTATTAGTCTAAGGACTGAAGCAAGGTCATATGTTCCTAAATGCTGCTCAAAACTGCATGGTCTCTGATTCTGGATGCATAATAGACTGATTGATTGATTGACTGAACTGATTTGATTGTGATCTCAACTGTAATCTCCAATGATTGTAATCTGAACTCAACTGATTGTCCGATGGAAAACTGGACTATTTATTTCTATGGCCTGTTGTCATTTTGGTGTCCACCAGCTATATTGGTTGTTGAAATTCTTTAGATAACCTTTTAATCCTGTTGTTGGAAATCTTTTAATTGGTGGCCATTGCAAACTTGTTGTTTCATGGATTTTGTTTAATTCATAGCCATTGCAAATTGTTACAATATTTTTGTAACTTTCATTTATTTCTTATTATTAATAATGCACATATATATTTTATCAGTCCTTAAATCGCTATTAACACACATATATATTTTTAAATCAATTCATTATTTACGCACATATATATTTCTTTCAAATAAACTCATTATTTAGTTTTAAGATCACTTTTCTTTCTTTAACTTAAAAGAGATATTTTTTAATTATTTGAAAATCAATTACTTTTAATTTTCACCATAAAACTATGAATTAATTGTTTTTAGCAAACTACTTTTTTTCTTTAATATTTTAAATGAAAGAGAGAGATTTATTCTCGAACTGTCATAACGTTTAATTTTTATTTGCTATCTTATTAATTGTCGAGTTAATTTTTTCTCCCCTTCCAATTAATAAACAACGTTTGTATGAATAACTTTTAAAACTCTTTTAGATTTTTTCTTTTTTTTAATAAGATGCCTTAATTCAATATTCTATGGATAGCTTAGTGACGTTATTATTTATTAATCAAGTTTAAAACTTTCACGTTATTTAAGAGAATTTTATTTTTAGACAACAATTTTTAATGAATGCTCAATAGCATTACAATATATATATATATAAAATCATCATATATTACATGACTTATAAATATTTAAAATAAAAGCATGCAAATAGCTCTGAACAAGATTTTTTTAAATTTATGACAAATGTGTTCTCTTGTATGAGAGTGAGTCAAAAATTATTCACATTCTGGCTACAGATTTTAATTTAATGAACTTTCAACAAAAGACAAATATATCATTTTTCAACATAATCTACCTGCTTTTCAATACAATTTGATCATCTGTCAACATGCTTTTGTATTCCATCACTAAAAATGTATTAGGATGAGCTGCAAGCCATGAATTCCCCATTGTTTTCCCCTAATCACATGCATGTTCATTCTTCTAGAGCTTCTTTCAGTGGATCAAATGGATGATAGTTTGATGAGTCATCATTGTGATTATAGGTAAGATTCTTTAACACCTCAAAATGAAATTTTATATAGTGCTCATAGTGTTAGCAGCTGTGTGCAAATGTGCATTGTCATGCAATAACACACTGCCCTCAGGTGGCTGTCTTTTGAATTTCATCTGAATTTTAGGCTTGAGCTCTATGTGAGCATCTCACTATAATGAACACTACAGATAGTTGAACTTTTTCCTTATAGCATTCTAATATTGGTCCTTAAGAATCCCACAAACTATAAGCAGCAATTTTTCAGCAAGTAGTTGACTTTAAAACTTTTTATTGTTTGGCAATTTGAGAATGTTTTTATTCCACTATTGACTCTTAGGCTTGAGGAGATGAATGATCCTTTTTAAAAAACTTTCATCAGAATATCAGTCCAAACTTTGTTTACAAATTTCCAAACATTTCTATTTAAACTCTACTATGAGTTGTTTGAGTGGACAAAATTTTCAAAACCCCAACTCTACCATGGATCGTTGTAAAGAAAAAGCCATGATGGGTTTTCAAATAATTTGGTACATAATTTTCGATACTCACCTATCCAACAGATCAGTTCATGTGCATGTTTAATGTTCCCATGAATATGGATGTGGATGGGCATCAGACCCTTTTATGATTGACTATTGAGCAACTTTCCTTGAACTCCTCTATTCATTCATATACATTTCTTCATGAGAAAACAATTCCTTCACACTATTTGCAAAATCTTCAATAAATATTTATAGCCGACACAGAAACACATGAAAAATCAATGCACTTTTCTCTTCTTTCATGCAAATATCACATGTTTAAGATAGCACAGAAATAAATTGATAATTACATACAGAAAATGGTAATAAGATGGTGTCGCTAACATAAGTTTTAATATAAAAAGAGCATGGATAGCTTATGACTCACAATCTTATACACACATACACATATATATATATACTGTAATGATATGGACTCTTGGAATGAAACCTAGGGTGATGGAAAATCATTATCATCAACACCTGTTAATGCAAACTTTAAATATAAAATTAAATACAAATCATGAATAAATATGAGGGATCAGCAAGAAATAAACTATAAGTTCATCAGCATTACACAGAAGAACAATAAATCATTCAATATAAATAATCAACAATAAAAAAAATCAACAGTCAACCATGTGACTAGATCTGAAAGTAGTCTCCTATAGACTAGACTTATTATGTAGCCCTTGCCAAGCTTGGAGAAGATTATATAAACACTAATTTGGATGCACAAACTTAAGTGCTAATCTATCAGATTATAACAATTACAAATAATACTGGGATGCAGAAACATGTTGATCATCATCAATTCTCAGGCCACTTAGTACCATTAATGTACTGGCCAACTATAAACTTAATTTCTAATTAAATACTAAAGTATAATTTAGTGCATGGATTTTAAATGATATATATTTGCAACATCCAGCATTAGAGAAATAATAAAATTATTATCATCCGGATGTCCATAACACTAAACATAAACTCCAATCCAGTTCAGTGAGCGAAAGCTCTATAGCTGTTACTGCAAGCAAGAGATAATATCAACATATAATGTTTTAAACCCAGTCTATGGTTAAATAAATTCACTGGAATAACAATAAAATATAAATTTATTAATTAGAAATGATAACAATAGATGAAATTAAGGTCTGTTGAGTACACTATAAATTTAGCATTCTGATTTTGATTAGAATAATACAAACAATATGCTACTACTTTGTAATTTACATATATCTCAATAGTTTTTTATAAACACACTTCTATATAAGTACTCAGATGTATTGTATAATAATTTAAATTAACATATTAGATTTATCATTAACTAATAAAAGAAAAATCAATTCATTTTAATAATACATGAATAGTGACTGATTTAATATATAGGTGGTTCTACCTGACAATCGTGTTGCACATACTGGCATTTATATTCCAAAATATTTCATTTGTCAAAAAATAAACTTTTTAACCCATATTATATTTGCATGACACACATCTATATAAACACACAGATATGATGTAATATACTTTAAAATTAACATATTAGAATTGTCATTAACTAATAAAATAAAAATCAATTCATTTTAATAATACATAAATAATAACTGATTTAATATGTAGGTCTACCTGATATGCATTCAAATGTGTGCACACACTGGCATTTATATCCTAGGATATTTCATTTGTTAAAAAATAATAAACTTATTAAACAATATTATATTTTTATAGGACAATTTAATGTCAAAAACATTTATACATAAAACCAAGGCATACCTACATGTGTATTACTATAATATACTTACAAATCAAAGTTATTAATTAATTCATTATTTCTAATAGTAATTAAAAGCTCTTTTTTAAAAAAATATACATTACTTCTTTGACAGTCTTTCATAAAAGTTTTTTTTTCTTTTTTTTCAGATTGCTGTTAATTTGTAACCATCTTTAAACATATGCTGGTAAGTTCTTTTGTTCTCCAATGATTTTTTGGAGTTTTTCTTTTTTTAATAAAATAAAATTGGAAACATTAGTTTTAGTTGAATACTTTAGCCAAAAGTTATTTACTTTTAAATCTTAAAATTTAAAGATTTTAACTGCAAAATATTAAAAATAATCAGCCTACATATAAAGTCATAACATGGTAATCTTTCCAGCAAACCAACAGAGTTTTATGTAAGCTGGACCATTATAATCATCTCCACGATAGAGTAATATAAAATCCCATTGATATTTCCAGGAAAGGTATACATTAGGTAATGGTTGACATTCATCTGTTCCCTTCAGTTTCTATAATTTGGTAGACTTCAGGCATGATGTCTAATATACATATATATGGGCTATGAAACACAAAAAGCTGGTTCTTGCTTTCATATGAATTCAAACTCAATTATTGGGACATTAATAGTAGCTGTACTTTTTGCCTTCCATTGTAACTTCATAAAAATAATAATGTAAATTAATCTTTCTTTAACCTTTTTATAGTCAGGTATAAATTTAAAAATGCAATTATTAAAAGTAAGCTTTATTTATCTTGATTAAAAAATTAATGCCTCTTTTCAGTTCACCTTAATTTTTTCAAAAACAACTTTGTAGGATTTCATCAAAGAACTTAATTTTTTTTCAAAATCTTAATCTAATTAAGAACTGAGTGGAACTTTACAATTACTAGTATACTTATTATAACATAAAAATAAAATTGTTTTAAATTTCAAAATCAGAATTAATAAAACATTAAATAGACCTTTTTAAATGCTTGACTTAAAATAATTTATGATAATTTTAAATATGAAAATTTGTTAGTGTTTATATCTACTTTTTCTTTCAACTTTATATATGTATATGCATATATACTATTATGTTGTTGTTTGCTATGAGACACATAATTATCTGAATATAATATATAAATAAATGGTATGAATGATTTTTATTCTGAATATACTGACCTTTCTTCTTTATTACATAAACAATCAACTGGATGATAAATAGATAGTAAACAAACAAATAAAGATGAGAATTAGAAATCTTATCTTTAATAAATATATTTGAATTTTGAGTGGATGTATAATGAAAAAATGGTTTATTTATTAAAATTAAAAATAAAGTATTTTTATGTCATACTGAATGATAAAATGAGCTTTATTAAGTTTGAAAGAAAGAAAAATTTCATGTCTCATGAGCTAATGTTGTAAAGACTGCATTATTGTTATTATTCAGTAATGAAAAAAATTTAGCAAAAGACACATATTCTTTCTTTTTGTCAAAACTTTTGTTTTATTTTTATCTACTTTCATTAACAGTCTGGGGATTTGTGATGAAAATTATAATGTACTGTGAGTAAACATCACAAAGGAGGGACAGAATATGGACTCTCTTCAGTTAATATCTGAATGAATAAATGAGGCAGATAACAATAAATGCTATGCTGACTGTCAAAACTATTGAACCATATAAAGAGAATAGTTGGACATCATCTAATAATGCAATGTTTATGGAACCCTACATTCTTATTTTTCAATATGGGAATATTAAAGAAGACACTGTTGGAGATAAAAATGTAATCTGGTTGTTTAATGTTGAACTTTGTAATGAATATCAATAAATACATCTCTAAAATTAACTAATCAAATAACTTTTACTTATATTTAATGATCAAAAAAATAACAGTAACACACTGATAGATATCTATCTATTTTGTTCTTTTAATAATTTAAATTATTAATTGCAGTCCATTTGCTATTCAATATGTGTATCTAGCTAATCAATCAAGTAAATATAAGTCAATCATTGACATAAACTTTAGAAAATAAATCAAAATTAAAACATAGCCAATATTTAACATTTAATTTAAATGTACAAAATGACCATT
Organism: Epiperipatus broadwayi; assembly: GCA_028023455.1. NCBI lineage: Eukaryota > Metazoa > Onychophora > Udeonychophora > Euonychophora > Peripatidae > Epiperipatus > Epiperipatus broadwayi. The sequence goes on from JAQFVV010000039.1 coordinate 3,590,691, forward strand.
ATAATGAAAGCATTACTTAATTTAAAAACCGTGAAATAAAAAATTAATAATAATTATATAAAAATATTTCTTTTTATATTGTATGAAAGATTATGTTTTTAACCCTTTTGTGAACATGCATGTCTATAGATCAAGTGTACCTAGCAATTGCAATCTAGCAGGGATAAATTGTACGTGTACAATAAATTATATTAGTTTTGCAATTGTTAAAAATTAATATGTTTGATTATCTTAACCAATTTAATGAGTTGATGTCTGTCTTAATAAATATATATTTCTTATTATTCTAGACATCATTTAATTTACCTATTACCCAAATTATTCTATTACACAAATTACTTGATTATTAAAATATTTAGTCATATATTCCAGATTATACACTCATTAGCAAATAAACCATTTGTTTATTAAATTTTATTTTTCTTTGTCAAACAAAAATACTTATTTTAGATTCATTGGCACTTTATTAATTTATGAATCTATTATAAATTTAGGTTATTATGAATCTATTTGTTGATCAGCTTATTTACATGTCTACCAGTTATATTATTAGTACTGTCCAAATGTAGCACTTATCCATCATATTTTAGCTTGCTCAAATATGTAGGGCATTTGGGAGAAACTAATTTTCTCATAAGTTATCCCTCATATTTTTGTTCACCCAAATCTGTGGGGTACCTGTGGGTCAGACAGCTTTTTGTTCAGCTATGATCCATTTCAATATATGTTTTTTTTTTATTTAAAGTAAATTTTGACTGATTGTTTACCAATCTTTAAAATAGACATGATAATTAGAATCATTATAGGATTCTGTTAACCGCAGTCTACCAAGATTAATAGTAGTTAAAAGATTAGCTGATATTGTTTTTATAAAAACAACCTATATTAATTATTGTTGTTAAAATCATACACTGTATAAATAAATTCTTTACTACAAATTTAATAGAGAACTAAAGAACTTGTGTTCCCAGGGTTATCCATCTCCTATAGGTCCTCAAGTGGATTCAGAAAAGCAATTTACAAATTGTACAGATTTTTATTTTATTCAGTGGAAGCTTTCAGGTTGATCTTTGTAATAAGAATATTTGTAAATAACTATGTGTTTGGAAAACATTTGTTATTAAAAGTGTTGTTAGCTGAGAGATCATCGCAGCTGCCTTGCAAGCAAGTAGTTGGTCGCAGATGGTTGTGGTTTTGCGTCCCGGCCGATGCTATGACATATGGAAAAGATGTGTCTTATAATTCGTTGGGTTGTTTTATGTTGAAACAATCGCAACTCTTTCCAAATAGTAGATCCATTTAGTGCAAGTCATATTAATCAATAGATGCTAGAAGATTTGTGCTTACCCATTAATCCAATATCCCCAAAACAATTTGTCCCACTAGATATGGATTCTGTTGCACAAATCTCCTAGCATCTACTGATTACTATGTCTTGCATTGGGAAACACTACTGTTTGGAGAGAGTTACTACTGTTTTAACAAATTGTGTTAATGTAAGAAATGGTGGTCATGTGATATTTTACAGTTAATTTAATGATAAACCCTTTCAACTGTCTTACTATCCTCTATATATCCTACTAACCCAGGAGTGAATTTTAACCCCTATATTTACTTGCTTCAAAAAGTTAATTAAAAAAAAATCCTTGTTTAACTTTGCTTGATTATGAAAAACTTTTGATTTTTTTATTATTTTACTAAATATTTAAACAAAGTAAAGTGATGACATGTGTTTTGTTTTTTCACAATGTAATTTTATTTACGCTAACAAAAGGCCATCAATTTTTCTCGATTTAGAATTTATGTATTTCTATTTGATTAAAACTTTCAACAACTCATTAACTTTTTTACTTTTGTTTCATCATAAATAATACTAGTTTATCATCATTATTATCATTAATGGGAAGAACACAGCCTATAATTTCTGAATAAGCTGATGTTGAAATTTCATCACCAAACGTTATCCAACTATGTAGACATTTTCAATTAAAGTTAACACTATCTTCAGAAATACATTTTATAATATTGTCACATAAGTAAAAAAATCTTCAATACTTTTCTCCTCATTTTTGATTTTGTGTTTATACTGTGGTATGGCTGGGAATAATATTCCCGGTTATCCAAGAATAATAAACAACTTCATAAATAACAATAAAAACATTTAAGCCTATGCACATGCGCTTTAAAGATAAATTATAAATTAATACTCTTTTTCCAGACATGAGATATAGTATTTTAGAAAGAATGGATACTATATCTCGTGTCTGGAAAAAGAGTATTCATTTATAATTTATCTTTAAAGCACATGTGCTTTGGCTTAATCACTAATATTACTGATACATAAAAAAAAATAGCGCTATATAAAATAATATCTCATTATATATGTTTAATTTCAACTAAAGAATGATGGTTTGTAAATTGTAAAGATTTCACAAGTGTCATTCGTTCAAACATAACAAATGTAATTTAAAGTGATCGTGTAACACCTTCACGCTCTTAATTCCACACACTTAAGATTTGCCCATACATAAACGTTTGGGTTGAAAGAATGAGTGGATTCATTCCATTCTTTCTAAAATACTATATCTCGTGTCTGGAAAAAGAGTATTCATTTATAATTTATCTTTAAAGCACATGTGCATTGGCTTAATCACTAATATTACTGTTACATAAAAAATATAGCACTATATAAAATAATATCTCATAATCAAAACAATTGTAATATTTAAATACAGGTTTACTTTATATCTTTGGAGTTTAGATGTAATTATAGGGGATTTGAACCCAGACTTTCAAATTTCCTTCAGCTATTTAATCTATCTCATACAAATGATATACATGACCATGCACATAAGAAAATGATAAATGATCTTCAATATATGTATTTCATGCTGAACCAGCACTCATCATGTGTATCAGTTGTACGAGATAGATTGGATAATTAAAGGGAGCTTAAAAGTCTGTTTTCAAATCTTCTGTAAGATAAAGGTATTTATTAGATGTATTTACAATACAAAATATATACAAATGCTTAGACACAGTGGTTTGGCTCCACTGCAGTTGACCAAACATGTAGTTTTAATGGTTAGTAGTACAGCTAATGTTTGGGAAGTAATGCTGTGACTTCCCTTTAGGACCATGGCATTGTCAGCTTTTGAAGGATTGCTTTGTGTGCAGGTATGGGATGACAGTAACCAGCAGCTTCCTGTTTTAGGCTTTGAACCTACTTCATTATGTTCTACAATACTGTTGTCAGTGTATGTGCTGTTATTCAACATTTTGTCTTTTTTCCCTTTCAAGTGCACCTGAATATTTTGTGAGAATTCCATTCTTACTGCAAACAACCAGATTCACTGACCTATCTGGCCAATTGGCCTCTTTATGGCATTGGCTATTTATTTACTTTATTGTTATTTCATTGATCAGTTTTATTGTACAATGAATCCAACCTTCCTAATATTGTAATAAGGACAAGTCCACTATTTTAGGGTAAGCTAGGATTAGTCTCTTATTTTAGGATAAGCTTTTACTGACTACGTAATTTGATGAAATATTGTTTATTCACTTCTAAAGAAAATATTAAATTTATTTCAATTAAACAGTAACTAGCTGAGCAATGCTTTCAATTTAAAAGGTCATATTCATAGCACTCAAACTTATCAGCTAAGAATTTATTAAACTGGTTAGCAAGCCAAAACTTTTAGGAAACATACTTTCGTATTGAAGATTCTATGTTCTTCTATTCATGAACAGTGAACCAATCATTGTATTTTATGTTAAAGTTTTGAACAGATATTTTTAATAGATAATTTATGACTTCTAATAAATATTGATAAAAATGAGCAGAGTTCAGCAGTTCTTTATCAAGGGGTAGAAAAGAAATATGCATTTCAATGATAAATAAATCATAAAAATGTTATTGTTACACCAAAATTCAATTAGGAATCACTTTTCAAATAGAGAAAAAAGGTTGTTTTCTATTCTATTGTGTCAGCCGCATGATGGCACTATTTCTAGGTCAATTCCTAGAAATATACCATTTCAGCAGCCTATTTTAACATCTTGTATAAATGTAGAAAATGGTGATCACATGATGAATGTTCAAGGTTCTGGGTGTTCACTTTTTTTCATGACTGGTAGTTTACAAGTGTATCTATTGTATTGTAACTTGCTAAGACATAATTTTATTTTTAATTTGTTTCAATCATATAGAATTATTTTCATGTTCTGTTGCTATTACTATCCTATGTAGGCATCATTAATATGTAATGTTATCATCACATTATCTTTGTTTACACTTCACTGTTCATTAGTCTGTTGTATTCTCACCAATTTCATCTAATTTAGTATAAGCTTTAGTACTCATTAGATTTAATGGAAATCAATAAATCCATAATTAGGACAGTCATATCCAGATATTCCCACATAAATAAGCTTAAATTGAAAAACAAAAGGTTTTTAGTTTGAGCAATATCTTGATAGTATAATAAAAAGTAGAAAATGGCTGCTAAAGATTAGATCCAGAGTAATTAATGGATGCAAGAAAATATGTGAATAAAATCTCTACTTAATAACTACTAGTCCAGTATCACCAGTTTAGTTTCTGTCTTATCGCTTTTGATAGTGAGGACCTTGAATATAAGAGCACTGCCTGTAGATCCTATGATCTAATACAACCATCTAGCAGTCACCTTTTTCCTTTTTGATTAACTATAAAACTATGAATCAAAAATGAAAAAACAATAATGTTTTCAATCCAAACTCATTCACTTTTATAAGCACACAGAGCTGAACTCAGTTCATTATCTGTACATTTTGGTGTTGGTCATCATCTTTACATGAGCAGGGTTAGTATTGAATCACTAAACATCACATCACCATTAACAAGCTGTTAAAACAGTAGCAAATTCTCCATATAGTAGTGGCAACTTCAGAGCATACCAGAGTAATCAATAAATTCAAGAAGGTTTGTGCATAAAATTTCTATCTAGTGCCTACTCACCCTATACCCCCAGACTAATTTTTAAATCTTGTAGTTTTCATCAGTGAGAGTGATTTTATGTACAAACTATGCATCCATTGATTTGATTGCTCTGGCTTGCCCTGGTTGGCACTACTGTATGAAAAGTTTTACTATGCTTTAACAGCTTATGTGAGCATAGAAAATGGTAACCATACGCTGTTTATTGGTTGGTATACTACAAGTTTTTGTGATGTTATGCATTATGCACAATTAAAAATCACTATATATCAACAATAGATATTTGCATAGAATAAAGATAAACAAGATTTGACTAATGTTTTGAACATTTCAACTATTTCCTTAACCAGGTTTGATATGGAAATGGTATTTTTAAATACATTTCTGTGATGTCATGTTGTGAGCTATTAAATGAAGTGTACAATAGTAGTAAATGACTAATCTTTGTTCATAACATTATGATAAATATTTTTAAATAAAATCAATAAAATTTTATAATATCCAGCTTGCGTAATAATATAAGCTAAAAACTAGCTTGGGAATATTCGATAGGTCAATAGTAGATAGGATTTAAAGAGTTATTACATCTGGCATTTATTAATTGCTCAGGCTTATACTAGATGTCATACTAAACATGACATTATTATCCTTTTTATGCTTACACAAAGTTGTTTACACAAAGGTAAAACTCTCCATACAGTAGTGCCACTCAGTGCAAGCCAGAGTAACCAATGGATGCACGAAGATTTGTGCATAAAATCTCTATCTAGTGCCTACTCATCCAATATCCCCAGACTAATTTCTAGCTTGTGGTTTTCGTCAGTGAGGAACCTTGAATCTGAGAGCACTGCATCTAAATCTTAAGTTCTAATGCAACCCTCCAGCAGCCACCTTTTATCTTATTAGTTACCTATAAAGCTTTGTGTCCAAAATAAATACATAATAATGTTTTCAATTCAAGCTCATTAGTTTGTATAGTTATATAGACCTGAACTCAGTTCAGCTTCTATACTTTTTGGTGTCTTTGTTTCTTTAATAATCATAGTCACCATAATCTTATTGGGCAGGATTGGTATTGAACTACTAAACATCAAATGATCACCATTCTTTATACTTACACAAGCTGTTTACACAGAGGCAAAACTCCTCATATGTAGCAGACTCTGTGCAAGCCAGAGTAATCAATGGATACAGGATGGTTTGTGCATAAAATCCTTATCTAGTGCCTATACAAGAGCTAATGAGCCTGAATTGAAAACATTATTGTGCTTTTATTTTGAACTCAAAGCTTTATAGTTACCTAAAAAGGTAAAAGGTGGATGCTGGGTGTTTGCATTAGATCCTATGATCTAGGTACAGTGTTCTCAGAACCATCATACCACACTGATGAAAGTCACAAGCTAGAAACTAGTCTAGGAATATTGGATGAATAGGTATGAGATAGGGATATTATGCACAAATATTCCTGCAACCATTAATTACTCTGGCTTGCACTGAGTGGCGCTACTGTATGGAAAGTTTTGCCTCTGTGTAGATGATATATTTGTGGTAAAAGAAATTATAATTTGCTACTGTATTGCATTTTAAAGCTCTGATTAGATTAACTACAATTTTACCCCATCAAAACTCACTCTCACTCAGGTCTTAAATTTACTATTTTAGATATCAATGAAATTCTACTCTTGAACATCTTAGTGCTTTAATCTAAAATAGCAACTTAAAACTATTGAAATTTAAGAATAATTAAAATTGTAGTATTATGATATAATCAGTCAAGCCTGAGAAATCATCTCAAGTTTTTAAATAAACAGTAAATCAAGAAATACATTTTTAAAACCCTGAAATGTCTACATAAGTATTATAATTTAACAACACCATCACAGAAAATATATATGAATCAAAAAAAAAGTTGAGTCATGTGATATATGACATTTTATTTTTATTGACTATTTATAGTCTTTGCCTTTAAGTCCTAAGTGATATTATATTTTTAAGACTACTGATATATGGTTTGGTGGAAGATTTCTCAGCCCCATTATAGCTATTTGAGTTAGATAGCTGGGTTTGAAGACATGTAGTTATCTAAAATTTCAGATTTTCTCCTCATTAGTTAACTCTTAGGTAAATGCTGGCTTTGGATTAGTATTTTTAGATCTAGTGTCTGAAGCTACCTTAGTGCCTCACTGAGGAGTGCCAAAGCATGAAATCATTGGTCTGGTTGGGTGTGGTTTCTGATAAAGATATTTTAAATGCTTTGGCTTGCTAGCATTTTATCTACAAAGCTTGTTAGATCAATTATCAAAGCTCTTTGTTTTTATTTATAAGCTTAAAAATTTAAGTCATGTGACTCTTTTTGATATATGAATCAGTTTTATTTGTACATTTGATTGAAAAAAAAAACACACCAGGAGATCACTAATCAACTATTTAATACTTAGAGAATTTCTATCACATAGATTAAAATTAATCATAAATAATCTGCATACTTAGATACATAAAAAAAATACTAAAGGCTTTGGAGTTCACAAGAAATATGAGCGCAGAACTGGAGTGCCATCCTAGGACATTTTGACCTTTTAAGTCGTATGCTCTATCAGTTACGCCAAACCACGCAGGATTAGAAATGCTAATGGCTTTATTGCTCGAGAGTTCATTAGAAGATCCAGTACTAAAATCTATCCTGGGACCGCCCAATCACAAGTCAGATCCGCTTCTAACTGCGCCAAACGATTCAGGGACTTAGGTATAGATGTGTGTTTAATAGTTAACCTAAACACTTTTCAGAGCCATTAAATCGCAATGAGCGAACAAAGAAGGATTTATAGGACCCAGCAATAAAATAATATGGAAAAACTTCTATAACTGGTAATTAATTCTATTAAACATTAAATTGCAAATAGTTGAGCGTTGGTAGCCTAACGGTTAGCATAGCTGCCTTCCAAACAGGTGGCCCGAGTTCGCTTTCCAGTCAACGCATTTGACATATGAAAGAACAAATTGTTACATTTTCATTTACCATTGTCAAACTCCCTCCACTCACAACTTTGACGCCATCCATTTCAGATAAATACAATAATGACTATTACTAATCATTTTCGAATCTAGAGATTATCTCTAGCACAGATATAAACTTTAAACCTCAGTTAAAGATTAATATATCTGATTTTTTAAATTTACACACACGGAGTTATTCACCTTTCTCTGTCCCGTATGTAATATCTTTATAGATATATGAAACACATCCATACTTCCCCATTGTTTTAAAATTCATATAAATAAAGATATAATAAAAGACAAATGACCCCCAAGATGCATTTCGTGCTGAACCAGCACTCATCAGTTGGCAAACAACAAACAAACATTAAATTGCAAATATATGTCTTGTATTATTACGTGCAACTTCTTGTATTTACTGATTGTACTGATTGTAAACTCAACTTTTATGAAAAAACTATATTTAATTAAATTAATAAATTTATTAATCATTATTTAAGTTATTCCAGGAAGTTATTTATGATAGTATAAATAATGTGTATGTATGTATATTCCCTTGTTCACTGTTACCAGAGTTCTTGTGATCTCAAAGTTAGTTCAAACTTACGATGTGATGTGTGTGTATATCTATATATAGATGAATGTAATTTTTAAACTTCTATGTAATTCTCTTTAAAATTATTTAAATGGCACTAAGTTAATAAAAGCTATTTTTAAAATTCACTCGATAAGTTTTATGATGATTAGTATTTTATCACTGGCCAGAACACTCATAGTCCCAGATGTACTTGAGAACTCATTTAATAATTCCCACATTAGCATGTTTGTATGTGTGTGCAGATGAAATATTGATTGATTTTAGCACCTCATTTTTTTTTTCAATTACAGTATTACCAATCTATTGCAGAATGAAGCTCTCTCCAAGTTCAATCCATCTCCGGTCTCTAATCTCTCTTATCCACATCACACAAGCCCACTTCCGTATTTCATCCATCCATTTCACATGTGGTCTCTTTCTAGGTCTTTTATAATCTCTTGGAATTCAATTTAAGATTTCATCTTTAGATCCAGCCCAACACCACTGTTTTTTTCATTCACTCAATGATGTTAGTAACACCTGTTTATTTTCTCACCCATGAATTTCGTTTTCAATCTGTTGTTGTTAGTCCTAACATGCAATTCTCCATCCTTTTTTAAGTGGTCGGAAATCTCTCTATTGCTCTTTTGTTAATCATCAAAGTTTCAGATCCATAACTAAGAACTGGTAAAACATATTTATAAAAAAACCTTTTCTTCAAACATATAGGCCGATTCCCTTTTTATATATTATTTCCATGAAAAGTACTCCAAACCGAGTTTAATTCTATGATTAAATTTTATCCATTATGTTTCGTCTTTTTAACATTTATTTATCTTTAGTCCTATTTCAATACTTTCATCTAATAACTCCTGCAACATTTCCTGCAACTCTAAAGCATTATTTGCAAAAACAACTACATCATCTGCAAAATCTAAATGATTTAAATAATCTCCATTTACTTTCCCTCCTTTAGCTTTCCATTTTAATCCATAAAATACTTCTTGCAGCACTGCTGCAAAAAGTTTTGGAGCTATGGAGTCACCCTGTCTTACACCCTTCTCAATGTTGACTTTCCTAGGATCATTATGTAATCTAATTGTTGCTGTTGCATTTTTATAAATATTCTTCAAAATATGACAATACCTTGGGTCTATACCTTGATGATCCAATGCCTTTAATCACTGAAAAACTGCTTGTAGAATCAAATGCCGATTCATAATCTACAAATCTAAAGCATAATGGTCACTCATATTCATTGACCATTTCTATAATTTCTCTCAATACTTAGATATAATCCAGTATACTAAATCCATTTTTAAATCCATTTTTAAATCCATTTTTAAATCCATTTTTAAATCCATTTTTAAATCCAACTTGTTCTTTTGGTTAGTTGAAATTCAAAGTTCATTCTAAATGGCTGATAGTTCTGTAATTTCTAATATTTTCTTTATCATCTCTTTAAAATATTAATATTGATACTCCAATCTTTCAATCAACTGGTACATCTTTATCATTTAGACATTTGGTATATAACTTTGCCAAAAAAAATATTTCTTCACCTACTTCTTTTAAGATATTATTAAAAATTCCATTATTACTTGGAGCTTTTCCATTCTTCATAAATATAATTGTATGTCTCACTTCTTAATTTAAATTCCTGGGCAATTCAAAAAATATAGTAGTTAGAGGAGGTACCTTTTCTTGTTTTTTGAGCTATATAATTCTTGATAGAACCCTTCTACACATTTCAATATGTCGTCTCTCTTTTTAGTAATAGTTCCATTTTTCTCTTATTGCAGAAATAAATTTCCTGCCAATAATAGAATGTTGTTTCACACTCTTGAATCTTTTATGTTTTTTGTAACTTTCTTACTACTTCACAATTATACTTTCTTGTATCATTATCAATTCTTTTTTGCAACATTTTATAAAATTCGAAGACCTTCCTAACACATCATTTTTATAGAGTTTTGTATTCCTTTTTTTCTTCATAATATGCTTTATCTCACAAGAAATTTTACTAGTCAATTGTTGTTTTTTGTACAAGCTATGTTTCAGTTGTATTTTTATATTGGACTATTTCCATCATCTAATATATGTATTAAATATCTTTAGAAAAATGTAACTTTATTTAAATATTCCAAATACATTCAACTGTTAGTAATAGCATATCAAACAGGTTAGTATATGCACACTATTTCAAGAGGTATTAGTCTTTCCTCTCTATTAGGTGTTGCTGGCCTGACCAGTGACAGTACTAGCATGGGATTCAAATCTGGGTCCTTAGATTCTTGAGTTTTATCCTGTCAAAACAGCAGTCTGTAATAATTTCATGTATGTTCCTTATAGATAAGCATATGAAATTACTATAGACTGTTGCTTTTGGCAGGATGGCTCAGTTGGTTAGAACATTACCTTAAAATTCAAAACTCAAGAATCTAAGTATCCAGATTTGAATCCCATGCTAGTACTGTCACTGGTCAGGCCAGAAACACCTGAAGAAGAGGGGAGACTAATACCTCTCAAAATGTGCATATACTAACCTGTTTGATGTGCTATTACTAATAGTTAAATGTATTTGGAATATTTAAATAAAGTTAAATTTTCTAAAGATATTCGCTACATATATTAGATGATGGAAACAGAATACAACTAGAACACCATCATCACAAACCTTCAGGAAAACACCAAGCTATGTTTCAGTTTGTAAAAGGGTAAGTTATCTTCCTAGTGATTTTATTCAATTCTGAATCATGTTCAAAATTTGTTAATATTTGAAAACGATTTGGAAGAATGTTTTTGAAGATTAGGAATTAGTTTTTCTTAATAATTTTTGTCTTTTTAGTTTTGCATTAACACATATCATACATCTTACTAATTGATGATCACTTTCTGTGTTGAATTTATTAAAGACATTACAATCTTGAAACACGTATTTCTTGATATTCAGAATAAATTCAATTCTGTTGTACCTTCCTTTGGATACTTCTATGTCCACTTTCATTTTACATTTTTCTCAAAAAAAGAATTAACATAATATAAAGTTTTTCTTTTTCTGAAAACTCTACAAATCTATATTCTCTCTCATTACTTTGATCATAACCAAATTTACTTACAGAACTGTCATCTTTCAATTGTTTACTTTAGCATTAAAGTCTTCCGTGACAATTTTAAAATGTTGTTTGGTCTGATCAAAAGCCTTTTGTACATCCATACAAAAATCCTCTACTTCTTTATCACCATGAGAACTTGTTGGGGCATAAATCTGAATTATTTGCATTTGATATCTGCCATTAAGTTGAATAACTAATCTTACCACTCTGTCTGACACATCAACAATCTCACGGTGTTGTTCTTCCACTTTTTACTTACAATGAATCCTACTCCAGTAGTACTTCCAATATTTGTCACTTTGTACTATAGAACATGTCCACTTTTTAAATCAACTGTCTACTCACCTTTTCTTCTAATGTTATATTATGCCCACATTTAACATTACCTAGAAAATTTACCTGAATGATTATTAGCTGAAGGATTTTATGCTATGGCTTTCTTAAATCCAGTTGCAAAGTTTGACTATGGAATGTTAATGATAATTGCTGCTGATGTCTTGAGTAACCTCTTGTAAAACATGTTTTTATCAATCAGCTGTCCAGAAGATCACTTGATATCACATTAAACATTGCAATGCAGTTTGTAGTTAAATATATTATCAGTACACTTTTTGATATCAAAGTTTGAAAGTGAATTTTAATGATATTTTAATTAAGCATTCTTTGTATCAGCATAATGTTAAATTTCAGGTCAAAGTTTATATTTAAATAACTTTGTCTTCAAATACACATTTTAAATGTATAAATGTTAATTAATAAAATATGACATAAATCGTAAGTGATGTTTAATTAATCTGTATTTACATGTTTAAAATGTTTAATTGAAGAGGTTATTAAAAAATGAATTAGACTATAAGTTCTGTCTTGTCAGATAACATTAAACTAATATGAAGCAACTTGAATTTAATTGCCATTAAATCCACATTCAAAGTTTAATTTCAGATTGAAATTTGGAAGTTCATTTAAATATTTAAATAAATCAATTATTTTATATAGCGCGAAGTTTTATAAACTGTAATAGCTAAACAGCATTAAGCTGTTGCACATGCGCTTTGCAGATTTTAACTATAAATAACTGAATACAAACACTTCAAACACATCACGTGTTTGAAGTGTTTGTATTCAGTTATTTATAGTTAAAATCTGCAAAGTGTATGTGCAACAGCTTAATGCTGTTTAGCTATTACAGTTTAAATAAAAACTAAATTGCCATGATTGATGTAATTTCAATTATCTGAGCAGCTGATGATGTCAGGTTTGATTTTAGAAACACACGTTCTGCAAGATGTTCTTTGATTTTTCATCAAACAATGTTATTAGCTTAAGGTCCTAGAGATTTTTGTAGAAAGCACTAATAAATAATATTAATGGATTGCATATGATCTTTAATTAATATATATAAAATATGCAAAAGTACCCAATGCCTATTCACTTCAAAAATCTGCAATATATATATATACATACTTTTGTTGCAAAATCAGTCCTCCGAGAACATTGTTTATTACATAAAAATTGAATACATGTATCCACATTGTAATAAAACCAGTTTGAACTTATATGACTCAATTATTATTTAATAAAAGCTTAGATGAAATGGAATGTTACTTTGCTAACATTTGCTAATGGAAATGTATCCAGGTAAAGTGAGCTTGCATTTGCTGCACACTATTGGTTCAACTTCATAATATACATCTGATATCGTAATTTAAATGCTAATATTAAATGACTCTAGCCATGAAGCCAAACTAAATTCATACTTCAATAGATAAAGATATTTATGGACACAATTGAATAAATTTCACGAGTTTTCTGGGACTAATAAATACTGTCAATATAATCACCAAAGAGAGTGGAAAATAATTTTAAGGAAAAAGAGTGAGAAGATTTCTTCATTTGGTAGTAAAACACATGCATTTAAAGCAGACTTCTCCAGTATTAGATTATACACATCACTCTTTGAATAAAGTTTAATATCCCCCATACTTTAATGCTAACTACAAACTCATTTTTTTAAACAAATGTTTTTAAAGTGTGTCAGTTCAAATCTAAAACTCAGCAGTTTGAAGTCATTAAATTCTATCTGTAAATACGTAATTCTAAAATGTATCAATAATGATTATGATATTTCTGTCCACGTGCCAACAAGTAATATTGTATGCATGATGATAATCTTAAACCTTTTATCAGTTAGCAATCTATTGATGAAATCGATCTGTAAACAATATCAGCTAATAATATGGATGATATACAGTTTGGATGTAAAATTATAGATTCATACCATTAAATGCAGAAACACACAACACAGACACACAATAAAAAGAGACACAGGCATAATCTTTTTTTAAATGCAAGATATTTTAATGAACAATTGATTCAGTTGAATAATAAAAATATTACATAATTAACAAAAATACTTCCGTATCTGTAATTTCCATAAATGGAGCCTAGATTCTAATGCCAATATTAATTATATCTTGGTTGAACTTATTTCTCTTTGGGATGAGTAAATAAGTAAGTTTGCAGCTTTCACGCACATATAAATTATTAGTTTAAAGAGAGGTTAATTAAGTTAATATTGAAATCTCATATACATATGAATATATTACACTATTTAACTCGTTCTCTCAATCTTTTAAATGAAAATTCACCTAACAATAAAAAAATATCAAAATTAACATTTTTCATCATTGATATTATTTTCTAGATCAATCCAAACATAAATGCAATTGGAGGCTAAATTATAAAAGAACTTATAAAAATGATGAACTAAACTTTATTTCTTGTTTTCAAATAGGCTTCCAGCTTTATGACGCTCTTTAAAATGTCCATTGGAATGAAAGATTTTAAATGTAGAATATTATCACTAGAAAATCCATTTAAATAAATTTACTTCTATAATTCTTTTTCTTGTAATTTAGTTTGGAATATTTTGTAAAATATTCGGTTTTATTATTATTATTTAAAGTTGTAATTAATAATTTGAAAAGCGCATACTCATTACCTAAGTAGGGACTTCTACAAATCTAAACACAAGATTAACGACTTTAAAAGTGGCCGCTCTTGTCTTTTAAAATCGTTAATCTTGTCTTTTAAAGTCGTTAATCTTATGTTTAGATTTGTAGAGGTCCCTACTGTCGCACGTTAATCTTGTGAGGATTGTTGAGTGTTATAGTGGTAAGGAATGGGATAAAAGAATAGAAGCATTAATAAAAAATAGGGAGTTGGAGAGATGGCGAACTAGTATGGAGGGTAAGAAGAGTTTAAATATATATAGAAGTAAACGGAATATTGGATGCGAGTTAATTTATGATAATAGTAAGGAAAGTACTTTATTGTTTAAGGCTCGAACGGGATCTTTAGCAACTAGAGAATATACATGTAAATGGAAAACTATGGGGGATTTAGTGTGCAAATTGTGTAAGGAAGGTATAAAAAATATTAGGCATCTGTTGATTGAATGTAAATGCTTGAAAGCAGAAAGGGTACAGATAATGAAGTTATGGGAGAATAGGTATGAACAAAGTGACTATACGGAAAGGGAGTTATTAGTTTTTATGCTGGGTTTGCGAAAAGATAAGGGGGATTTAGATATAAAGGCCATAGAGTTGACAAAGGTTATGTTGTGGAAATGGAATGGGGCAGAATATGGGAAGACTTAGAGTGGGGAATGGAAAATAAAGTGGCTAACAGGTTTATCTGGGCATAGTTGCTGAGATATTCTTGACTTCGTTTAAGGAGAAGTAAAAAAAAAAATACATCACATGTGTAAATGGAAAAATATGGGTGATTTATTTTGTAAATTATGTAAGGAAGGAATAGAAAATATTAGGCATTTGTTAATTGAATGTAAATGCTTGAAAATAGAAATGGTTACATATAATGAAGTTATGGAAGAATAAATATGAAAAAAGTGATTATACAGAAAGTGAATTATTGGTTTTTATGCTGGGTTTGAGAAAAGATAAGGGGGATTTAAATATAAAGGCCATAGAGTTGACAAAGATTATGTTCTGGAAATGGGATGGAGCAGAATATGGGAAAACTTAGAGTGGGGAATAGAAAATTAAGTGGTTAACAGGTTTATCTGGGAATAATTACTCAGATATTCTTGGCTTCGTTTAAGGAGGAGCCACAGTACACCACACCACATCACGTGTTTAGATTTGTAGAGATCCCTACTGTCGCATTTTAGGCGCATTGTCTTAAGCTTATAGCCTTAATATATTATTATATATTTTTCATGTATTTAAATATAAGGGTTTCTTGTAATATATCACTTTTATTGTGATGAAGTCGTACATGACTGATCTAAATCTTTATTCCAATCATGTGAGATGGATATATATATATATTTTTTTCAAAGTAGATATAACAGCAAGTTAACTAAATTTTATTGATATCCCTTCTTTTCTTTAAATAATTATAATAAAGTTTACTATCAAACTGTATATGTTATTGTTATTTATATAATTTTCAATTTATGTAAGGTTGCTTTTAAAATCTATATTTCACATATATTTTATAGGCATATATTTTTGAGAACAACAAAAAAAAAAAAGAATAACTTTTTACCTGAGAATAGAATTTTTTTCTGAGTCTTTTCTAAATTAACTTTCACTTTAAATCCTACTGGGGCTATTAATAAAATAATTTATCAATTTCAATAACAAAGGTTATAAAAGTAAAATAATAATAATAATTTTAAAGTTCATAGCAATTTCTGCCAACTTTCTTTTCACCAAAATGTAAACATGCTATTCTCATTTTCTGGAAGATTTTAGACAGTTAACCAGTCGATTCTTCAGCTAATTATGCATTCAAGACTTTAAATTTTTTCTTTTATCATATTTTAAGGAAAGGGAAAAATAAATGTTTGGCTACAAAAATAAATTTTTTACTTAAATGAATTTTACAAGATTGAAAATAAATAATCAAATTAATATTATTATTTCTCTTAAACCACTAAACATCACATGATCTAGATGCAGTGCTCTCAGATCCATGGCTCCTCACTGATAAAACCACAATCTAGAAACTAGTTCGTAGATATTGGATAAGTAGGCACTAGATGGAAATTTTATGCACAAACCTTCTTGCATCCATTAATAACTCTGGCTTGCATTAGATGGCACTGCTGTATGGAGAATTTGGCCTCTATTATTTCTTTTGTAATATAAATAATGGCTTTTATAATTTATTAATTAACTTAATTAAATATATGTATGCAAGCACAAATATAATATTTTATTTCTATCTCATGCTCAAAGAAAATGCTTCCATAAGGTTAGGTGTAGACTAGAAAACTAAAGAAACATAACTATTAGTTAATTAATTATTTGTTAATATGAGATGCTAAAACAATACAGCAAATTTAGTATCTCCAATAGCTTATCCTAATGAAATTGTGCATACTGAATGTTTTTTCTCTCCAATACATTATATAATGACATGGTCTAACTATTAACTATAAAAATGTTATGATGGTATCATGCCTGGATTATGATTTATGGATGAAATAACACAGATGTTAACATTAAATTTTGTTTAAATTAGCATACTATAAATGGCAGTGAAAGCATGAATGATAAGATCATTTTCAATGGTTTCTATGAATTTATGATGGCAGGAAAACCCTTCAAAATGAGCTATGAAGGCATCAATTATTGCCATGTTTTCCATTATAATGTGTAATCATACATGTTAAAACATTAAAATTTTTGGTGAATAATTAAACTATGCCACTGTGTAATACATCAATTGGTTCAGAGATGGCTCTGCAGGCAGCATGGAGATAGACCCAACCATCTTTTCACTGAGTCACACTATGTATGCATCCATGTTTAACTCTTACTTTCTCTGGATGCACTCATTTTTTTCCTTTAGTAAAAAAGTAAATTATAAATAAAACTGAAAAGCTGCAACTCGAGTTCTTATAATTTTATTCTTGCTGAGAATGGACGTGTTTATATTCATCTTTAAAAAATTATCAAATTTATTTTCTAAAATGATTAAAATTTTAAAACCATGGAGGAATAAAAAATTTAACTATCTGCCCATTCAATTGGGGAAGTTTGTTGATAAAATTCCAGACGGAAATGGCAAAATATAATTAAAAAACTATCAGAATGCATGGGATTGCAAATAAACTATAAAAAATTTCCATTGTTAAAATCTAGGATTTCATCTATTTATTTGTGTTGAATATAAACCCCATGATGTGTATTATATGGATATCATATTTTAATCAAAGAATTTCACAGGATTGATTATTCAACTTTTATGTAATATTAAGCAATCAAAATTTTATTTTCTTAACTTGAAAAAAAATACTAGCGTTTATACTCATTTGGATATAACTAAATTTTTATCAATGGAAGAATTCTCTTTATATATTATTACCAATGAAAAAAGAAAATAAAGCCAGTGATATGTGGATTGTGCATTGACTAAGTCTCTGTTATTTTAAAATATTGGATATATTTATATATTTGAATGAAAAATATCGGAATTTAAAAGAAAAAGTAATTGAATTCAAATCCTCGATCATTATCATTTATGCCTGTCTTCTCTATTTGAAGGAAAATCATTACTATACATTGGGATCAGAAGTAAGAAACCAGAAGCTATGATGAACCAGTGGATAAAAAGGAAGAATGAGACTGTTCATTTGTGATATGAAATATATATGTATATATATTTTTTTTTGTTAAAAAAAATTTGTACAGTTTGTTCATGTTTTCTTTTGAAATATGGGATTAAATAGTATGTATATTGGTTATGATAGGATTTGCATAATAAAAGGTCAGAGAGATTCATTTTTGTTATTATTATTTAAATTCCTATCTGATGATATAGATTAATGTTGACCCGATGTTTTCAAATATCTTCTTTTTTTTTTATTCAAGACTTAACTCGGAGATATTCATATAGAGAAGGGTTTAAATACAATACATTTCTATGTTGGTTTAATTATTTAGGAATTATATTAGTGAATAAATAATGATCATTTTTATTTGATCACATTTTTTTATCATTGTGTATTCTATTTAAAGTCTCAGGAAAATATGTAAAATCTCTCCTTCAGTTTATATATAATATTATTGTCATACAACACTTTTGAATTTCATATATATATGTGTGTGTGTGTATTTATAATTCATTATTGATTTTTATATAGTGATAGTCTATCAAATCAATTAATTCTATATATTAAATAGAAATAGGATTTGTACTTTTAACTGGCTACAATTGTACTCTATTATGTATATCATTTGTGTTGTTCTTATATATTTTTTATTACTAATTTTTAATTATAAACCAATAAATTTAGAGTTGATTAAATACTGGTGAATCTGTCTAATTATTTTTTTTAAAGTGTGCAAGGTAATTTTTGATACCTAAATCTTGATCTAAGATCAAACCAATATTGGTAAATGAGATGTGGTTATGCACACATATAGTTGTTTTTATATGATTGTTATTATTAGGTTTGATTAGATATAAATTTTATATTTGTAATTGTATTGAAATATTTGTTTGCTTATCTAAGTCAATATTACTGGTAGAAATAATTTCATTAGTTCATGGTTGATTATTAAAGAGCTTATCTTGTCTGATTACAAAGATGGTGATAGATTTTATTCTGTCATTAGTAAGAATGGTTTGCCTTAATTACCTTTTAAACTTCTTTAAGGTGGATCATAAATTTTATTAACTATTATAATTTAATATCTATCTTTGGCTTGGACAACTGCCAATAATAGTTTTCTATAATTTAATTGTTATAAAATGCATTATAATCGATTGACTAGAAATTTAAGTAGATGAATAATATCAGTGATTGTAATTTGGTAAATATCCAATAGAAACCTGTGGTATATTTGGTATAATAATGTGATTGGGTATTGTAAAATGCAAGATTATTTAATAGATTTCTTGATAATAAATTCTTGTAGCATGTTTCATTTTAATACATAACTTAAGCAATAATTGCATCTTGATATAATGTATAAAATATTATTTTGACATTTTATTAAATTAGATATAAAACTGAGTAAGAATTTATTTAAATATTATAAATTTTGTAGGTTTATAAAACGTTCTCAAAATTTTATGATTATTTAGGAACTAGTTTATTTAGATATATCATTAAATGTTAATGTCAATTTACATTACTATAATATTAGATTAGTAATGTATATCAGAACTTAATTATTTATTGATTTGAATTTGGTTTATCCAATTATAAATTAAATAGATATCTTAAGCATATATTATTGTTTAGAGAATGATATATGATTTCACTGCTTATTGGAATTTATTTTGGGGTAGTGAATAGATTTGGTAGTATATGAGATGATGAGTATGTTTGCTTTCTTTTGTTTTAAATGCTATCTGAATGAATTAGATTTTAATAAAGTTTTCCATCAGTATTTTACTTTAGTGTAATAGACAATCTAAATAATAATGTATTGGAAATATTGTTATTGCCTCGTGTGATCAATGACTGAACTAGATGATTGTACATGTGACATAACAGTTAATATTTATTGATGCATGTTTTGCTCTCTTATAAAAAATATCTAAACCATAAGGGAATTTCTTCATTAACTTTTATTTCCATATTGTGTCAGTAATAGGTGATTGTCTAAAAAAAATTAATAGGGCAATTCTTTTGATTTATGACAAATGCTGAACAAACCCAGGTAAAGATAGTAAGGTAGAAGATCCATTATTATTATTATTACAAAATAGCTACCTGATTTTGGCCAATGATGATCATATACAGATGGCAATTGTTACAAAATGCCAAATCAGCCTTAGGGCTGTTATTAAATGGCACTTCATATTTAGGCTACATTTATTTTATTATGAATGACATCTCAATTCTGAGACATACTAAACTTTTTTTTATTCTCATCCCATATTATAATCAATATTCCGTTACAAAATGATTACCGATGATTTGGATATGTTTTGTTCAGATTATATTAATCATTTCCCAGGGTCATCATTTTTATCACATCACTATATATAAAGAAAAAGTACAGATGTTTTTAACACTCACACAAAAGTAATAACCATATCTATGATATAATTAAATTTAAAAACTATACACGAAAACAACAATTAAAATATTTTTAAAAAACCAGATTAATATAGTTGTAAAAAAATAGTAAAATAATAACGGAGAAAGAAAAATGAGTTTTTTAAATTATTTAACAATAAGCAGTTGGTTTCACCAATGTACAACCTTTCACATTCATCCCATGGTATTTTATAAATGGAGTTTTTGTTTTTCAGTATTACAAGATTAGATTTAATTATTAAATTTATACTTTCTACAAAGTGTTTATGGTGAACTTGTGCATGATTTATATGGGACAGACCTTGCAAAAATTAATTCAAAGTCCATTTAAAAAGTATATTATTGATTATTTGATGATGAAATCAAAATGAAATATATTGGAGGAATACAATTAGAAGTGATATTGCAGTACTTTAAAAAGTAAAGTTTTCTGCAAAAGAATTTAAAAGAAATCAGCCCAAAATATCAAGTAAATAGAAAAATAGATCAGTGTGTCTATATGTGGCTGTATTCATGTTCACAGATTGCTTTATATAGTTAATGCAATACTCATTTCTAATGTATTATTATTTTTGAAATTGGAATGAGCTTATCAGCTTATGAAAAGCTGCCCCTGATGATTACAATAAATTATACAATAGATATATTGTACCAGTCGAAAAACCCACCACCTAAACTGCAAGTTGGATTCAAACTCAGTCGAACCAAACTGAATTCAAACCCAACTCCACAGCTCAGATTAGTAAAAATCTAAATTGATGGCACAGTGCTATACGCCAAGAAACTAGCTCAACGGTTGGTGAGGATTAGAGACCCTTGAACTGACACTAATATCGGATAATAAACTGACTATCATGAATTTATTAATAGAATTGATCAATTTAAATCTGAAACTAATTAATTTTAATACGCATTTATGAAATAAGTTATTCTTTATGGAAATTAGCGTGGATTGAACGTATAAAGCCCCATTGCATCGGAAATTTAAGGTTAGTACTAGGGTTTGAAGTGAGCTTATGGCTAGATATCATGAAGCTAGGATCGAACTCAGATCCGACTGCTTCAATATATTATATATAAAATTGATAAGCTTCAAATAGCAATCATGATAAAAAATAGCATAATAATAGTGTTTTACAAAAACAATAATTTATAGTCACATACATGTACATAGTAAAGCTGTAGCCCTATATCTGTAACATTACTTCTTTACAATAGCAAATGTAATAGTATACAAATATCAAACTAAAATATTATAAAAAAATTTCAAAACCTTTTTTTATGAAATGAATATGCAATCACTTTTGAAGGTTTTTTTATGAGAATAACAATTTTAATATTTTATTATTTTTATTTTAGCACTAAGAAAAAAAAATAAGAAAAAAAAAGATTATTTATTTTCTTTGTACAAAAAATATGGTAAAAAAAATTTCAGTCTATAAATTTAAAGTAAAAATATACAAATATATTTTATTTTTTAATATCAACTTCAAAACATGTTTATAATTTGGAAAATCTCATGATAAAGAAATAATTGGTTATTTACCAAATTTTCTGATTGTAGTTAATTGGATATAATACCATTAAGTTTATTGTATTTTAATAGCAGTTTCATGATGCTCTGTTTATTATTAAGTAATATATAAGGCATTTTGAGACTCAAGAAATTGTTTTAAAATTTAAAATTAGTTGTTCTAAAGAGTTTTTAAAAGTTCTTATCAGAATTTGTATCAAGTTATTGCTACATTCCATAGTCCTGATAAAAAATCTCAGCAAACATGAATAGCTAAAGTCATCTGTAAAGTCAATTGATCTAAAAAAGTCATCTAGAAGCCTATTTTAACTTTAAGTGATTTTAACAAAAGCTGTTGAAGGATAAAGTCTGCATTATGCACGGGGAGAAAGCTGTTTGACAATGAATAGAATATTGTACTAGAAATCTAACTCACTGCTGTCTTTCTAAGAAGAATTAACTGAGAAAAGTGTCTAGTCAAATCACACAGATTAAAACAACCAATTATAACAAAATCTCTACAATGATAAAAAAGTTTCTTTTTAAAAGTACTATACTAAAATAATTATGGGTAGTACACTGTAATAATTCCCCCTGCTTAAATTTTTTTGTTTGATTTGTTATATTTGTAAAATGATATTTGTTAAAATCCTAATTCTGTCAATTAGTAGAAATATTGAAGTCAACCAAGAATAATTGTCTGTATATATATATATGATAAACAAAAATGCAAGTTAAAAAACTTGCTAACGCTTGTATTTATGTCCACAGATGGCGTCCTACCAAGACTGCCAATCAAGCGTATGTTTTGTTTACATAAACGTCAGAGTAGTTAGTATTCACTATCTCTAACTATAATTCCACTTTCACTGACAATAGCAAATAGCTTGAAATCATGATCTGAAAGTGGAATTATAGTTAGAGATAGTGAATACTAACTACTCTGACGTTTATGTAAACAAAACATACGCTTGATTGGCAGTCTTGGTAGGACGCCATCTGTGGACATAAATACAAGCGTTAGCAAGTTTTTTAACTTGCATTTTTGTTTATCATAAATGTACCTTTGAGGTCTTTCTTGCAATGATATAGATTGCAGAGGCTTCTACTATGTGGTGATGCTGAACTGAGATCAGACCCATGTAGCTATCTGGTTTGCTATGCTGAGTTTGAAGACATTACGTGTCTAAAAAATTCACGCTTGCAAGCTGAATAGAAATTGTTTCATAAACGCTCAGAGTTTGTATTCAGATCTAGTTTCTTTATTCCTGTCTTTCACTGACGATAGCAAATAGCTTGAAATCATGATCTGAAAGTGGAATTATAGTTAGAGATAGTGAATACTAACTACTCTGACGTTTATGTAAACAAAACATACGCTTGATTGGCAGTCTTGGTAGGACGCCATCTGTGGACATAAATACAAGCGTTAGCAAGTTTTTTAACTTGCATTTTTGTTTATCATAAATGTACCTTTGAGGTCTTTCTTGCAATGATATAGATTGCAGAGGCTTCTACTATGTGGTGATGCTGAACTGAGATCAGACCCATGTAGCTATCTGGTTTGCTATGCTGAGTTTGAAGACATTACGTGTCTAAAAAATTCACGCTTGCAAGCTGAATAGAAATTGTTTCATAAACGCTCAGAGTTTGTATTCAGATCTAGTTTCTTTATTCCTGTCTTTCACTGACGATAGCAAATAGCTTGAAATCATGATCTGAAAGTGGAATTATAGTTAGAGATAGTGAATACTAACTACTCTGACGTTTATGTAAACAAAACATATGCTTGATTGGCAGTCTTGGTAGGACGCCATCTGTGGACATAAATACAAGCGTTAGCAAGTTTTTTAACTTGCATTTTTGTTTATCATAAATGTACCTTTGAGGTCTTTCTTGCAATGATATAGATTGCAGAGGCTTCTACTATGTGGTGATGCTGAACTGAGATCAGACCCATGTAGCTATCTGGTTTGCTATGCTGAGTTTGAAGACATTACGTGTCTAAAAAATTCACGCTTGCAAGCTGAATAGAAATTGTTTCATAAACGCTCAGAGTTTGTATTCAGATCTAGTTTCTTTATTCCTGTCTTTCACTGACGATAGCAAATAGCTTGAAATCATGATCTGAAAGTGGAATTATAGTTAGAGATAGTGAATACTAACTACTCTGACGTTTATGTAAACAAAACATACGCTTGATTGGCAGTCTTGGTAGGACGCCATCTGTGGACATAAATACAAGCGTTAGCAAGTTTTTTAACTTGCATTTTTGTTTATCATAAATGTACCTTTGAGGTCTTTCTTGCAATGATATAGATTGCAGAGGCTTCTACTATGTGGTGATGCTGAACTGAGATCAGACCCATGTAGCTATCTGGTTTGCTATGCTGAGTTTGAAGACATTACGTGTCTAAAAAATTCACGCTTGCAAGCTGAATAGAAATTGTTTCATAAACGCTCAGAGTTTGTATTCAGATCTAGTTTCTTTATTCCTGTCTTTCACTGACGATAGCAAATAGCTTGAAATCATGATCTGAAAGTGGAATTATAGTTAGAGATAGTGAATACTAACTACTCTGACGTTTATGTAAACAAAACATACGCTTGATTGGCAGTCTTGGTAGGACGCCATCTGTGGACATAAATACAAGCGTTAGCAAGTTTTTTAACTTGCATTTTTGTTTATCATAAATGTACCTTTGAGGTCTTTCTTGCAATGATATAGATTGCAGAGGCTTCTACTATGTGGTGATGCTGAACTGAGATCAGACCCATGTAGCTATCTGGTTTGCTATGCTGAGTTTGAAGACATTACGTGTCTAAAAAATTCACGCTTGCAAGCTGAATAGAAATTGTTTCATAAACGCTCAGAGTTTGTATTCAGATCTAGTTTCTTTATTCCTGTCTTTCACTGACGATAGCAAATAGCTTGAAATCATGATCTGAAAGTGGAATTATAGTTAGAGATAGTGAATACTAACTACTCTGACGTTTATGTAAACAAAACATACGCTTGATTGGCAGTCTTGGTAGGACGCCATCTGTGGACATAAATACAAGCGTTAGCAAGTTTTTTAACTTGCATTTTTGTTTATCATAAATGTACCTTTGAGGTCTTTCTTGCAATGATATAGATTGCAGAGGCTTCTACTATGTGGTGATGCTGAACTGAGATCAGACCCATGTAGCTATCTGGTTTGCTATGCTGAGTTTGAAGACATTACGTGTCTAAAAAATTCACGCTTGCAAGCTGAATAGAAATTGTTTCATAAACGCTCAGAGTTTGTATTCAGATCTAGTTTCTTTATTCCTGTCTTTCACTGACGATAGCAAATAGCTTGAAATCATGATCTGAAAGTGGAATTATAGTTAGAGATAGTGAATACTAACTACTCTGACGTTTATGTAAACAAAACATACGCTTGATTGGCAGTCTTGGTAGGACGCCATCTGTGGACATAAATACAAGCGTTAGCAAGTTTTTTAACTTGCATTTTTGTTTATCATAAATGTACCTTTGAGGTCTTTCTTGCAATGATATAGATTGCAGAGGCTTCTACTATGTGGTGATGCTGAACTGAGATCAGACCCATGTAGCTATCTGGTTTGCTATGCTGAGTTTGAAGACATTACGTGTCTAAAAAATTCACGCTTGCAAGCTGAATAGAAATTGTTTCATAAACGCTCAGAGTTTGTATTCAGATCTAGTTTCTTTATTCCTGTCTTTCACTGACGATAGCAAATAGCTTGAAATCATGATCTGAAAGTGGAATTATAGTTAGAGATAGTGAATACTAACTACTCTGACGTTTATGTAAACAAAACATACGCTTGATTGGCAGTCTTGGTAGGACGCCATCTGTGGACATAAATACAAGCGTTAGCAAGTTTTTTAACTTGCATTTTTGTTTATCATAAATGTACCTTTGAGGTCTTTCTTGCAATGATATAGATTGCAGAGGCTTCTACTATGTGGTGATGCTGAACTGAGATCAGACCCATGTAGCTATCTGGTTTGCTATGCTGAGTTTGAAGACATTACGTGTCTAAAAAATTCACGCTTGCAAGCTGAATAGAAATTGTTTCATAAACGCTCAGAGTTTGTATTCAGATCTAGTTTCTTTATTCCTGTCTTTCACTGACGATAGCAAATAGCTTGAAATCATGATCTGAAAGTGGAATTATAGTTAGAGATAGTGAATACTAACTACTCTGACGTTTATGTAAACAAAACATACGCTTGATTGGCAGTCTTGGTAGGACGCCATCTGTGGACATAAATACAAGCGTTAGCAAGTTTTTTAACTTGCATTTTTGTTTATCATAAATGTACCTTTGAGGTCTTTCTTGCAATGATATAGATTGCAGAGGCTTCTACTATGTGGTGATGCTGAACTGAGATCAGACCCATGTAGCTATCTGGTTTGCTATGCTGAGTTTGAAGACATTACGTGTCTAAAAAATTCACGCTTGCAAGCTGAATAGAAATTGTTTCATAAACGCTCAGAGTTTGTATTCAGATCTAGTTTCTTTATTCCTGTCTTTCACTGACGATAGCAAATAGCTTGAAATCATGATCTGAAAGTGGAATTATAGTTAGAGATAGTGAATACTAACTACTCTGACGTTTATGTAAACAAAACATACGCTTGATTGGCAGTCTTGGTAGGACGCCATCTGTGGACATAAATACAAGCGTTAGCAAGTTTTTTAACTTGCATTTTTGTTTATCATAAATGTACCTTTGAGGTCTTTCTTGCAATGATATAGATTGCAGAGGCTTCTACTATGTGGTGATGCTGAACTGAGATCAGACCCATGTAGCTATCTGGTTTGCTATGCTGAGTTTGAAGACATTACGTGTCTAAAAAATTCACGCTTGCAAGCTGAATAGAAATTGTTTCATAAACGCTCAGAGTTTGTATTCAGATCTAGTTTCTTTATTCCTGTCTTTCACTGACGATAGCAAATAGCTTGAAATCATGATCTGAAAGTGGAATTATAGTTAGAGATAGTGAATACTAACTACTCTGACGTTTATGTAAACAAAACATACGCTTGATTGGCAGTCTTGGTAGGACGCCATCTGTGGACATAAATACAAGCGTTAGCAAGTTTTTTAACTTGCATTTTTGTTTATCATAAATGTACCTTTGAGGTCTTTCTTGCAATGATATAGATTGCAGAGGCTTCTACTATGTGGTGATGCTGAACTGAGATCAGACCCATGTAGCTATCTGGTTTGCTATGCTGAGTTTGAAGACATTACGTGTCTAAAAAATTCACGCTTGCAAGCTGAATAGAAATTGTTTCATAAACGCTCAGAGTTTGTATTCAGATCTAGTTTCTTTATTCCTGTCTTTCACTGACGATAGCAAATAGCTTGAAATCATGATCTGAAAGTGGAATTATAGTTAGAGATAGTGAATACTAACTACTCTGACGTTTATGTAAACAAAACATACGCTTGATTGGCAGTCTTGGTAGGACGCCATCTGTGGACATAAATACAAGCGTTAGCAAGTTTTTTAACTTGCATTTTTGTTTATCATAAATGTACCTTTGAGGTCTTTCTTGCAATGATATAGATTGCAGAGGCTTCTACTATGTGGTGATGCTGAACTGAGATCAGACCCATGTAGCTATCTGGTTTGCTATGCTGAGTTTGAAGACATTACGTGTCTAAAAATTCACGCTTGCAAGCTGAATAGAAATTGTTTCATAAACGCTCAGAGTTTGTATTCAGATCTAGTTTCTTTATTCCTGTCTTTCACTGACGATAGCAAATAGCTTGAAATCATGATCTGAAAGTGGAATTATAGTTAGAGATAGTGAATACTAACTACTCTGACGTTTATGTAAACAAAACATACGCTTGATTGGCAGTCTTGGTAGGACGCCATCTGTGGACATAAATACAAGCGTTAGCAAGTTTTTTAACTTGCATTTTTGTTTATCATAAATGTACCTTTGAGGTCTTTCTTGCAATGATATAGATTGCAGAGGCTTCTACTATGTGGTGATGCTGAACTGAGATCAGACCCATGTAGCTATCTGGTTTGCTATGCTGAGTTTGAAGACATTACGTGTCTAAAAAATTCACGCTTGCAAGCTGAATAGAAATTGTTTCATAAACGCTCAGAGTTTGTATTCAGATCTAGTTTCTTTATTCCTGTCTTTCACTGACGATAGCAAATAGCTTGAAATCATGATCTGAAAGTGGAATTATAGTTAGAGATAGTGAATACTAACTACTCTGACGTTTATGTAAACAAAACATACGCTTGATTGGCAGTCTTGGTAGGACGCCATCTGTGGACATAAATACAAGCGTTAGCAAGTTTTTTAACTTGCATTTTTGTTTATCATAAATGTACCTTTGAGGTCTTTCTTGCAATGATATAGATTGCAGAGGCTTCTACTATGTGGTGATGCTGAACTGAGATCAGACCCATGTAGCTATCTGGTTTGCTATGCTGAGTTTGAAGACATTACGTGTCTAAAAAATTCACGCTTGCAAGCTGAATAGAAATTGTTTCATAAACGCTCAGAGTTTGTATTCAGATCTAGTTTCTTTATTCCTGTCTTTCACTGACGATAGCAAATTAGCTTGAAATCATGATCTGAAAGTGGAATTATAGTTAGAGATAGTGAATACTAACTACTCTGACGTTTATGTAAACAAAACATACGCTTGATTGGCAGTCTTGGTAGGACGCCATCTGTGGACATAAATACAAGCGTTAGCAAGTTTTTTAACTTGCATTTTTGTTTATCATAAATGTACCTTTGAGGTCTTTCTTGCAATGATATAGATTGCAGAGGCTTCTACTATGTGGTGATGCTGAACTGAGATCAGACCCATGTAGCTATCTGGTTTGCTATGCTGAGTTTGAAGACATTACGTGTCTAAAAAATTCACGCTTGCAAGCTGAATAGAAATTGTTTCATAAACGCTCAGAGTTTGTATTCAGATCTAGTTTCTTTATTCCTGTCTTTCACTGACGATAGCAAATAGCTTGAAATCATGATCTGAAAGTGGAATTATAGTTAGAGATAGTGAATACTAACTACTCTGACGTTTATGTAAACAAAACATACGCTTGATTGGCAGTCTTGGTAGGACGCCATCTGTGGACATATATATATATATAATTCAATCTTTCTAGAAATCAAATATTATTAAGTATATAGTTTTATTGATTTAGTAATGTAGTAGCAGCATCTTCTTAATTTTGATGTTCATTCTATTTATGTGTTGTAATTTGTTAGCAATTTGAACATGCATTTTCATAAGCTGAAAGTAATGAAATATTTCCACTATGTTTCATAATGTGAATGTGAAGAATGTAAACAATGTGCATGTTATGATTTAGTGGCTATGTCTGGGGAATAGATAATATCTGAAAATCTAAGTATTTGCTCCTGTAGTTATGTATATATAGTAGAAACATTTTTGTAGTTTTACTATGCACATATGTGTACATAGACTTACCGTCATTTGATATAATTTTTATTCCATTATATTTTAATAATCCAATATAGTATTGCATGCTGAGAATATCCTGCATTTTTATAAGCAAATTTTGATACACAATATGCAATTTGACTATGTTACACTACTCCATGGCTTTCTGTTACATATTTGACTATACAATGTCTGGTTCTTTTTAAATATCACAATCAATAGAGCAATTCAACTTTTGGCATTCTTTTACAGTATATGTGTTAATATTATTATTTTCACAGGTGAAGGATAATTTTTCATGATACCAAATATGATCATAACAAAATAATCGAGTGGAATATTCTGCAGGAATTAATGATCAATTAGAATATCAGAAGTAGGGAATTGGAACCTAGATCTATAAACTTCATTCTCCAAAATCCACTTCTTTATCATAACCACACAAAGTTCAAACAATTACATACATATAAATTAATAGTTTAGCACTGGATAAATATATAATTATGTAGAAAGAAATTATCCCTCAAACTTGCACTCTTCATTTTTAGGGTCTAAATCAAGAGTTCCCAATGTGGTTGATTTGAACTTTCTAGGGGTCAATAGTTTTAATAAGAAAATTGGGGGGGGGGGTCAATGACAGCAAAACAGATCCCCTTACTACTGCTATTTGTTTGTTATTTCAAAATATTTATGATTCCAATATGTACCTAATTAAGCAGTAAAATAATTAAAAAACACTTTATTGATAAAAACACATTACAAAACAAATTTGCTAATGAAAAGGTAAAATGTGTCATTAAAAGAATCACACATAAGAATGCATGAAAATACATGTAGCACAAACTTGTCTGTGCATTGTCTTATCGAACAATCGACATGAAAAACCATTGCATATTCGCACTTGGTCATGGTGGGATAAAATATTTGATATTAGCAGAATCTATCAATCTTGTACAATCATGCTTTCATAAACACATTATAAATTGGTTCATTTGATGGGGCATGTACTTATTTGTGATTTGAAATTTAAATATAATTATTTATTGATGAGCAGTACTATGAAAAAGAAAATCAGAGGACATTTTATTTATTCGAGTTTGAACAAAAAACGTATGTTTCAAGAAAGTACATACTTTACTAGTTTTTTTGAGCTGTCGAAATTGTTTGTTAATAAAAGTTTTTATTTCTTACGATAATAATATGACTGAACCAAAAAAGAAATGCAGACAGTACAGCTTGGACTATTCGAAGCTAGGATTGGTTCCATCATTGTCAAACAAACACTTACCATTGTGCCTCATATGCAAAAAAGTTTTTAGTAATGACACTATGAAACCATCAAACCTAGAATATCACTTGAACAAAATTCGCCCTGACAAAAAAAGAAAAAAAAGATTTGTCATACTTTCAATAACTTAAAGATAAAATTCTGAAGAAAACTATGATGGATAATATGTTTGTTTCATCAATTAAGCAAAATGATGATGGATTAAGGGCATTATACAACATAACCCTACTCATCACAAAGTCTGGTGAGCTGACATCATAGGGAAGAAACTGATTCTACCAGCCATCAAGGAAGTATATTATAAAAATGATTTCTTTAAGCAATAACATAATTCAAAGACATATCGATGAAGTGAATCACAACATGGAAAACTGTTTGTGCAATCATTTGCAAAAAAATGCTTTCCCCTCCAATTGGAGTCAACATTACCTGGTAATAAAGCTTTGTTGTTGGCATACATGTGCTTTATTCAAGATCAGAAAGTGTATGAAGAGTTGCTTTTTGCTAGAACTTTAGAAACTGATACTAGAGGTGAATCAATTTTTAATTTAATGGAGCTATTTTTCAGGAAAAAAGCAATTCCATTGACAAATATAATATCTGCGTGAAATATAGAGCACCAACTATAGTTGATCATTACCATAGTTTCATAAGTTTCCTGCAGCAACATGTACCTGAAATGCTTGCAGTTCACTGCATAATCCACAGGGAACATTTAGTAGTCAAGAACCTTAGTGACAAATTGCATCAATCATTTGTTATAACAACTGTGAACAAAATTCAAAGTAACACTTTAAACCCTAGACTGTTCACTTGATTATGTGAGAAAAGTGATGAAGCTTTCTATCAATTGGTTCTCCATATTGAAGTCCGCTGGTTTCAAAAGATTTATTTTTGGTGAGATTTTTTGCACTTTTTCAATCTGTTATATACGATAGAATGACAGCCTGTTAAGCTAATTGCGCAGACGCTGTGAGAATGTTATTAATAAATGAATACCTTCGAACAACCACATGATATTTTACTCTTATACAAATACTATATCATGTGGTTGTTCGAAGGTATTCATTTATTAATAACATTCTCACAGCGTCTGCGCAATTAGCTTAACAGGTTGTCATTCTATCGTAATTATAATCGCACGCAAGACGTTATAAAATAAATGCTTAATCTGTTATATAGTTTTTTGAAGATGAGGATTCTAGTTTGAAAGAAATTTTACTTAAGAATTAAACAGATATTGCTTATTTAACTGACTTATTTAGCAAATTTAATGACATTTCTTTACAACTGCCAGGAAACAATTTGAATCTCATCAAGGCAAAATCAGTCATATCGACTTTTGTTGCCAGATTAATATTTTTTAAGCAAAATAGTGCAAGATCTGAGCTTTACCAGTTCCCCAACATATATAACATAGGTACAATTTAGAAAGAAAACATCTTGCTGTATGTCAACCACTTGGAGATTCTTCATTTAGATTTTAAAACTAAGTTCAAAGATATTCTATTATTGGAAATACTGGACTGAGTAATAAACCCATACACTATTAGTGCATAACCAAATATAATTTTGCAAGATGAGCCGATAACCATTAGCATGAACAGGGTTATCAAAATTTTTGGCTGCAACAAGATATTTCATATCTGTACCCAGCTCTATGGACTGTTGTACAAAAGTATTTCCTGGCATATCCATCATCTTATCTAGTAGAGAGAGGTTTCAGTGAAGTTTTAAACTTACTTCAGAACAATCGATTGCATATTACTGAATGAGGAGATTTAAGAATGCAACTCACTAATTTAAAACTGGACATAGATAAATTGTTGACAGATCACCAGGTGCACCCATCTCATTAAATTCAGTTTTCCAAGCTAATTTATTTGGTATTCTTATTTTTATAATTCTGATTTTGTTGATGTTTAATTCTGTCTGAATGTGCTCATTTTTCACTTCATTTTTATGTTTAAAAATGTGATTTCAATATTTGTATTTATTTTGAATTTACATATTTATTTCATATATATCAAAAATTTTAAAAAAACTCTGCTCATAATTTTTTTGCTTTAATTTTTGTTAGTGCAGGTTTCGATATTAAAAGTTGCGCAAAATAATGCCATATTTTGTAGTCCTTTTATCTTTTTCAATCATTAATTACAAGTGATTAAAATAAAAAGTTTGACATCTAGTGAAATATTTAATATCGAGTACTGTACAAATTTATTAATTTGAGTAAGTAAAGTAAATGACTAGGATGTCAACGATTTTAAAAGGTTTTGGTAAAGGAGTCTGTGGTCGAAAAAAGTTGGGGAACTCTGTCTAAATCTATTTGCAATCTAAGCACAGGTGGTTCACTTGAATTTTTAAATCTCTTACTGACAGATGGGTACATGTAGATTTATACATTAAAAACTAATAGTGCATGTATGAATGTTATTTTCCTTCTACATAATCACATGTGTATATAAAAGATTAAATTATTGATATAACTTTCATATATGGTTTTAATATTTATTGTTTTAAAATATTTTGCTATTATTTATTAAATATATACATTTTTAGATATTATAATTATAAATAGAGTAATAAAATAAAATAGAATAAATTATTATTATTATTATTATTATTATTTATTAATGTATTCAGATTTCAAATTATTATGGTTAATTGCAGATGGTTAAAAATGAAATAAATTCTCTCTCTTGTAATATTTGAATTACGTTTGCACAATTTGAACATCATTTAAAAAATTAGGTATATATTAGACACAGTCAGCAGAAGGTTGGTTTATTTGTAAATAAGCTTGAAGGGCAAGTGAATTCACTTATTCTTTTAAATCTTTGCTTATGGGCGGTATGAGTGCACATCAATGTGTAAAAACAGCATGAGTGTGGAGATGGATTTGTTCTTGAAGATATTACAGCAACAACAACAACAACAACAATAATAATAATAATAATAATAATTGTTTTATTTAAAACATGATACAAAAATTTATTCATAATTAATAACTATAGTAACTAACATTAAAATTAAGATTGAATTGTTAAATCATATCAAAAGTATCAATTTAATATGTTAGTATCCTTTTAGTTACGACATCAGACACAAATATTGAATTGCTGCAGTCCATATTCAAATGTACTAAGACTGGAAGTAATCAAATTAAAAGATGGGCTATTTCATCGCAATGATTGAACTGTTTGAATTGGATTGGCTATTTAAGACTAAGTTTGTTTTATCGAATTGTGCCTCTAACTTGTTATCAATTTCACATATAGGAATTAGGGGATGAAATGTAAGATTCTATGCAGAATCGAGATGGTGAGGATAAAGATTAAGTAATATATTCTTCCAGCATAATATCTTTATTGATTTGATCAAGAAAAACAAATGAAAATTAATACATTTTTTTGAAAAATATTATATGTCAAACATTTTCATGGAAGAGGAAAATCTTTTGTTTAATTTATAAATATTCTTTCAAAGACGCTTAAAAAAGCTATAATATGGATTGTTTTTATTTAGCAGAATATGACAAAATAAAATGCAAGGAGAGTTATAATTATGCAAAATTTTGAGTAGCAGTTTACTTCAGAAGTTAAAAGACAATAATTTTAGATGCCAAAAATAAAAAAAGGAACCTAAATAATACCATGCAGATGTATTTATGGGATGGTTTATTTCCCAAATACAGATTATACATGTGACTTTTGAGTGTGAAGACTGTTTATGAACCTCATAATCGGTTCTACTGATCTTTTGACTTTACCCCTTATTTAACGTATTAAGTCATATGTTCAGTCATATGTACACCCAACTGTTAAGTTTAATGTAACACAACCAAGAAAAGTATGTATTTGTCTATATTGTTACTTGATTATTTGTGTAACTTACACCTAATGATGTAATTATTGTTGTTAAACTCATTTAGTACCCAACCCCTCTCTTTTTTAGTTATTATATCCTTC
This sequence comes from Epiperipatus broadwayi, assembly GCA_028023455.1. Lineage (NCBI taxonomy): Eukaryota > Metazoa > Onychophora > Udeonychophora > Euonychophora > Peripatidae > Epiperipatus > Epiperipatus broadwayi. Next base: position 3,625,690 of record JAQFVV010000039.1, read on the forward strand.
TTAACTATAGAACTCTATGTATGGGTTTCTAATTGTATCACTCTTATACTCTAGTTTAATAATTTAAGGTTTCTGATTGGGTGAAATTTGTAACCATCATAACCCAATCAGTTAAATCATGTAATTGCATAAAATGTCTCTAGACCATCGGTGCGATTTGCACCCTAGTATAATTTTGTTGTCATACCCAATTTGTATTGCTTTTAATTCACTGTAATTTAATGTATCTTGAGTATATAGGAAACACTATAGACAAGTTCCCTATCTATGCCAATTGTGTACAACTCTAATAACTATTGTCAAGCATTGGTGGTCGAGAGGTCAGCGACAGCTGCTTTACAAGTAGTTGTCCCAGGTTAGCGGGTTCGCTTTCTGGCTGATGTTATGACACATGACTCTAATAACTATGGCCATCCAATGGGATTATCTATGCAAGTTTCCTTTTGTATTATTCTCGATTTATCACCTATGCAATTATGATGCTGTCTTGGGGTTGTCATACTGTAACCCACCATGATATGTAGTGCATGTAGATCATCAGTGGAAATTTATGTGTATTCTCAGTCTTGTACCTTGCTCTGTGACATAAAGTTTCCTTTTGAAATGTATACTATTCCTGCAATATCACAAAATTCATCATTAACTTTTTTTCTCTTGTCTTTTCTTTTAACTCGCTTATAATGTCTATATTCATTTAAGAGTAGTTATTGATGGTTATGATTTAACATTTAATCTTACTGTTAAATTTTAATAAGAAAAATAAAAAAGCGTTGTTAGCCGAGAGGTCAGCGCAGCCGTCTTGCAAGCAAGTAGTTGGTTGCAGACGGTTGTGGGTTCGCCTCCCGGACGATGCTATGACATATGGGGGAAAAAAGCTGGGTGAATTTGGAGTAATTTTCATTATATATGTATAAAGAGAAACAGTGTATAACGCTAGCTGAAATCTCTATAAAATATTTTAAAAGCAATCTCATCCACCCACCCCCTTTAAATAAGGAAAAAGGAATATACTGTATATATAATGTTTCTAATGCAGTTAAAATACATTTCAACATCGTCTTATTACGGTCGAATGAATTCCGTTTCATTGAGGGTAACATCAGTTAAACTCTCGCATGGAAAATCTGGAAAAAAAAAAAACAAAACAAAAAAGGTAAAATTTATATGAATGTTAAATATTATATACAATTTTGCATTTAAAACAGAAAAGAATATAAAAATTTTTCTCTAGAAGTTGGTTGAAGCAATACCGGAAAAGAGCGAATTGCGGTAGAGAAGGAAACTTTGTAAAAGACTAAGCTGCCGTTTAGTAATAAAATGTAGCAAGCATAGAACCTTATAGAAAATAAACGTATTTTTATTGCGTAGCTAAATAAAGAAAAAGATGCGAGAAGTTGTGGTTAGTTTAGATGCTTATAATTCATTTTGATAATTGCGGCTATTTATTTCTATTAGTAAATCAGACTTAACGAATTCAAAATTTTGATATAAAAGACATTTTCAAAACAGTTTTTAATATATACATTATTATGTCTCAGAAAACAGTTTTGTTAAAGTTGGAGATAAGTTATATGTAAAAAGAATAGAAGTAATGATATCGGTGAATTGATTTGACAATGTTGTCATATAACCATGTTTGGCCAATTGAAATATTTTTATTTAAAATTATGTTTAAAATCTGATTTTTTAAATAAACTTACGAGATTATAAACACAGCTAAATAAGGATATCTAGACATTTGATTTGGGTTCCATAATTAGGGCCATATAAATAACGTTATTTTGTTTTTAGATCCAACGTTATTAGAACTGTCATTTTTTCAAATTAATTGCTATCTAATCGTATTACTGATATAATATTTTTCCACATTGATAGTTTTTAAAAAGAAGTTTTGCTCTCATTTAATGAAATCATGAATTAGCTTTTGTTAAGAGTTACAAGGATAGAGTATCCATATTCCCTGAGGGTCCAACCGGGACATAAGCCTTAAAAAAAAAAAAGAAACTTCATTGCAAATTACTATATATTTCAGTACGAAATAAAAAATCACAATACATATAATCACGTTTCCATTATTAATAATATACTTATTTCATAATACTGCATAAACAAAAGCAAAATCTAAATCGATTCTGATCCAAGACTGGAGCATAAACTTCTTATGAACTTCCGAGCAATAAATTCATATGCCGTTTTTTCCTTTTATTAACAACTCATTTTTATTTTCATTTTTAACTTTATATTTATTTTTTTGAATTAATATTTATTCTTGTACTATTTTGTAATTAATTTTTTGATTGGTTATTCCGTATTTTCCCCCAAATGAAAGTGTCATTAATAATATACGTTAGCAATACCTGATCTCAATTTGCGATTTTGTTTTAAAAAAACTAAGACAATTAACCCTCCCGAAAAAATGTGTCGGGACAAAAGAGCTAAAACCGGGGTGTATGGATACCTAGTACAAGGACTCACTTCTGAGGTTTAATTCAGTGTTAACCCAAGAACGACATTAAAAAATGTTTATCTGAAGATATATCTTAACAGATGAACTATAACTTAATAGAATTAATTGCACACTAATCACGTGTGAATGCTTGGAGCATACACGTTGGATCAAAAAAGTGGAAGACTATTTCTTTGACACATTTTATATTTGAAAAATATATGAATGTATAGTGATGTAATAACACTAGCTAATAACATTAACCCAAAATTATAAAATTAAAATATTTAATAAGTATTTGATTCAAATTATTTTATTTTGTTCATTCGAAAAAATCAAAACCTCTAGATAGGCTACACAAACCCTCGCTGCAGGCTATGTTTTGGACTACTCTGTCTTAATTCATTACGAGTGCTTTTCATGTCCAGTTTTATTCATTATCTTTGTTGTTTTATTTTACTCTAAATATTATTTCTATTTCTGTTACATTGCAGTGCAGTATTTATTTTATTAAAAAAAAAAGAAAAAATGGAAACCTTGAAGTTGTGCTAAATTTTGTTAGGTTTGTGAAAAACCAACGAAAGTAGAGTATCCAAAAAGAATCCACATCATGTGTCCCCAACAAGATGATAGAGATTGAGTCAGTTTTGGAAGATCATACTTTATAGGGAGACATTAAGTTTGTACTAAACAAATGTCAATCAAAAATTTTTTTGAACACAGTCCTAAAATTTTACTACGATATAAACTAATAAACATCACATGATCACCATTTCTTATGCTTGCTCTTAACTGTTATTAAAATAGGCAAAACTCTCTATATGTATTGCTACTCAGTGCAAGCCAGAGTAATCACTGACGAAGGCCACAGCCAGAAACTAGTCTGGGGATATAGGATGAGTAGGCATTAGATGGGGATTTTATGCACAAGCCTTCTGGCATCCATTGATTATTCTGGCTTGTACTGAATGGCACTACTATATAGAACGTTTTGCCTGTTCAAAAATATAAACTATTGAACCAATATTTTAAACATCTTCTTACTTATATTCTTAAGATGTAAAGTCGGAACCATGATTTTAAACATCTTCTTATTTATATATTGTATTACTTCATTAATCTAACATTAAATATACTAACTCATGTCCAATTACTAACAGTTGAATGTAATCGGAAGATTTAAAAAGAGTTTAAAATTTTTTTGTAAAGACATTCAATATTTAATGTTAGATTATGGAAATAGTTCTATATATAAGTACAACTAAAATACCATCATTACAAAACTTTAGGCAAACATCACATGGTAAAGAGAAATATGAATTACTCCATGTGTGTGTTTAATTTTAACAAAATTAGATATATTAATCTTTTCTGGAGTTTAAAGTTTATATCTGTGGTAGAGATAATCTCTAGTTTAGCAAATGATCAGTGATAATCATTACTGTATTTATCTGAAGTGGATGGTGACAAAGATGTGGGTGGAATGAGTTTCACACTTGTAAATCAAAATGTAACATCTCATTATGTTTTAAAATTATGATTCACTATTTTATATATCTTAGGAAAATTTAAAGTTTACTGGAAAAAATATTTGATTAGCATTTGTTTTGTGCAAACTTTGTTATGCTTCAAAACATGATTTTCTAAAACTTTGATAATCATGCCATCATATTATTTTTAATATCTCACTTAAGTTCAACTCTACTTGGTTTAGTGCAGTGCCAGATGTCACATGCTGCAGTGTGAGGTTCTCAAATTCTAATGCTGATATTTCCAGCACTCAAACTTATTATAAACTTCTGAGCAATGAAGCCATTCGATTATTTATTTTATTTTTGTTTTTTTATCTGTGAAATTAAAATCAAAATTGTTTGAAAATGAAAATAAAAAAAATAAAGATAATAATTAAATGTTTTTATGTTTATAATATTATGTGTAATTAATGTGATATTAAAATTACATATATATATATATCATTAAAAACCAGTCAACATTTAGACAATCCCAATAGCAATACAATAAACAATTTCAAACTGTTGTCAAGGCAACCTCCTTTTATCAATAAAGATAGATTCCCAGGTATATATACACACATACACATTAAAAAATATTAGGTATGGATTGTTTTACATTATATTATCTGAGATAACTCTCAAGATATATTTTATCTTCATTTATTCAGGAAATGATAATCATTATCACTTTTTGTATCTATCATTTAGTTTTTCTATCCTCTTTAAAATGGATTATCATTCACTGTGTGTATTATATGAGAGTATCTTATGGTGTAGTCACAACATATATCTGTCATTTGCATGACTTGGCTTTCAATTTTTAGATAAACCTGATTTTTTTTAGGTTTTAATAAGACAAGACCTCTTTTTACGTTCTGAGCCATAGACAATCTTATCAATCATTTAATATTGATCAACAAATGAGTGTCTATCTTTTTTTTAAACTAGATGGCAGAACAAAAATGAAAAACTATTCAAACCCTCACCATCTGCCATCTAATAAACTAGATGATGCCTTTTCTTTTCTGTTTTATTAAGAGAAGAATTATTGGAAAAAAATTTCATCTCCAATAGGCTAATTAACAGGTATTTATTTTTATCGCAACTACTATCAAAACAGAAATAAATATAATTAATTATACTGAATGAATAAGTTAATTACATATTGCCTTAGAAATAGGTTACATCATAGTCAAAATAAGAGTCATAGATCACATGACCCTATCACTTAGGCTTATAAGTTATAAACCATGAGGATTGCCAATTCCTCTACAAGCTTTGTCAAAAATGCTTAGCCAGAGCCAGCACTTAAAATACTTCTGTCAGGAACCCCTGCCCAAACCCCTGACCATGGTTTCGTGCTTTGGCACTCCTCAGAGATGTGTCAGGGTAGGTTCAGACACTAGATCTAAAAAAACCATGGTCAGGGGTTTGGGCAGGGGTTCCTGACAGAGATATTTTAAATGCTGGCTCTGGCTAAGCATTTATCACAAATCTTGTAGAGGAATTGGCAATCCTCATTGTTTATAACTTACAAGCTTAAGAGATAGGGTCATGTGATCTATGACTCTTATTTTGACTATTTATAGTCTCTGCCAAAAGTCTTGTGCAATTTTATATTGCTAAGACTACTAATATATGGTATGGCTGAAGATCTATCAACCCCATATAGCTATTTGAGTTGGATAGCTGGGTTTGAAGACATGTAGATGTCTGAAAATTTCAGATTTTCCACTCAGGAGATAACTTTTAGATAAGTGCTTGGCTTTGGATTGGTATTTTTAGATCTAGGGTCTGAACCTACCCTAACACCTCTCTGTGGAGTGCCAAAGCACGAAACCATGGTCAGAGGTTTGGGCAGGGGCTCCTGACAGATATATTTTAAGTGCTGGCTCTGGCTAAGCATTTATCACAAAGCTTGTAGAGGAATTGGCAATCCTCATAGGTTACATCATAGTTTAAGTCCAGCCCATCTCTCTCCTATTAATATAAATGGATGCATAATGGTCTAATAATATGGGGGATTAGATTAACATAATGTCTACATGGGTATGACTACAATATCAAATCCACCAATGATTGTGAGCATTTTCTAATTGGATTTTCAATAAAATGGATGGTTGAATTGTTGGAAGAGTGAAAAGATTGAAGCCTGTCACTTAAAGTTTAAAGAAGCACTAATTGTATATATATATATATATATAACAAACTAACCAAAGGAAATACATATAAAAACAAAAAAATAAAGACTTATAAATCCAATAAATAATATAATATTTCAACCAGAGGACTGGTTTTCATCAGAAAGAAAAAAAATACTGTGTATTTTTTTTCTTTCTGATGAAAACCAGTCCTCTGGTTGAAATATTATATTATTTATTGGATTTATAAGTCTTTATTTTTTTGTTTATATATATATATATGTGTGTGTGTGTGTGTGTGTGGGTGAAAGATTATAATCTGGTCCAGCTAATAAGTGCTGGTTCTGCACAAAATACATATATTGGGGATCATTTATCTATTTTATATGTGAGTGGTCATGTATATTGGTTGTTTGAGATGGAGTGAAGGATGAATGTAAATTAAAAATCATAAGTTCAAATCCCTTTATTTATAATTAATTATGTTTTTTCACATGGTCCTCAGCACCAACTGTACTTAGCCAAACAAATAATAGATGAAAAAAGAATAACCCACTCCGCTAGGCATTATGCATATGCAAATTTATTATAGATAAACAGTGAAGTGAAAATAAAAATTATATAATCCAGAAGTAAAAAATACAAAATATTATATAATAATCACACATATATAATATTAATATATAAAAGATTTTTTTAGTAAATATTTTTTTAATCCTCTTCTATGTAAATGTAAGCATATATATATAATCTTATAATTGAATATTAATACAGTAACCAGATATATGTAAAGTACAACTTTAAAAAGCTTTTATCCACTTAGGAGTGCTTTCAATTATCTTCATAGTCTTTGTCAACTAACACTTTCAAATGCTAATCTTCCTACAATTCTGTGATTTTTATGTTTTCTGCCTGTGGGAAGGTTAGCCTTTGAAAATGTGTTAGTTAACAAAGACTATGAAGATAGTCAAAGCATTCCTAAGTGAATAAAAGTTTTTTAAAATTGTATTTTACATATATTTGGTTACTATATTTATTAATATTCAATTACAAGATTACATATATAACTTCGAAGAAATACAGACATTGAATAAGAATATCATTACACACACATATATAATAGTTTTTTTAATTAACGGACATTTTATTTGTGTTATATATATATATATGGTTAGTTATTATATAATGGTATTTTGTAGTATTAATTTATAGATTATCTCAACTACATATAAATACAAATTAGCAAAATGTTTTTGATATCCAACAATGCCATACATTCATAAACAAACAAATAAAATTTAAAAAATCTATGCTCCAACATTTAACATTCCAAACGCACCCAATCTTAACAGATTAATTAACAATATGAAAGATAAACTACCACTGGAGGAGATCACAGATTATATATAAAATCCAATGCAGCAGTGCCACCTGTGAAGCTGTATACTACAGGAAATCAAGAGCACACATCACCACAAGAGTGACCCAACACAAATATTTGTACAAATGTGTAAAAAAATAATCCAGAATACACATCTGTCTTCTGAAAACATGAATAACAATTTGGTCATATCTTACAATCTAGTGTGCATGGAATGAGGCAATGATGACATGGTTGATTTCCAACTACAATTATGTCATTAGTAAGAAAGAAAATAGTATTTAACTTTCAAATAAATGTAATATTTAAAATGTAATTGAAAGAATTATAACAAATATTGCTCAGTAAATAGGGCAGCACACCTAGCCAATAAGTTGAGAAACAGTATTCTGGTGGACCACACCAAAATACACTTAAAGTAAATGATAAAAAGTCCTTCGCATTTTCAAGCACACATGCTTGAGGTTTATTGCCTTAGTAAATATTACTTATCAGTTGTTGAATGTTAAAAATGTTTTACTAATTTATTACAAATACAAACAAAAATAAAATCAAATAATATATACATACACAGAATTTATACATTAAATTTACCTGAAGGTATATTATTAAAACATGGTTTTTCTGCCTTGTATATAGTTAACAAGATTAATAGTTTGAGCATAATCTGAATATAAAATAATTAAATTTCATAATTATGCTGTAGCAGTTTTGTGCCTTAATAGAAATGCTTCATGTACTTAATGAAATTTTCAAAAATACTTACTAATTACATACTTAAATGCATTTTCAGTGCGGAGCACAAGACAACCATTAGAATAACATTGGAATAAGTTTAGAGTATTGTTATTCTTCAAGCTATTAAAATAGTAACAACTTTCTCCATACAGTAGTGCCATCTAGTGCAAACTGTAACAATCAATAGATCAATAGTTGCCAAAAGGTTTGTGTATTTAAATTCCAAATCTAGTGCTTACTAATCCATTATCCTGACTAGTTTTTAGCTCATGGCTATCATCGGCGAGGAGCTTTGGATCTGATAGCAAGACACCTAGATTTCATGCAAGAAGAATTTATATTGACATAAAATTATGTAATCATAATAGTAAAACAGATTTAAGATATATGAAATCCTGCAGTTATATTCTTTGCAGTATGATTCCTAAAGTATATCTACATCACAAACTATCACAATTGCATTGTCTAAAATGCATCAAAGGATTAAGTTTGAATAAATTATTAAAAAATAAGCATGATCATAAAACAATTGGAAGAAAAGTAAAATAAAATTAATATTGATTTACACATCAATACCTACTGGAAGCAATATTTTGTATTTATAAATGAGCACCTATTTTTTTTCTCATGTGTCATAGCATCAGCTGGGAAGCAAACTTGCTAACCCGGGACAACTGCATGTAAAATAACTGTTGCTGACCTCTCAACCACCAATGCTTCACCTATCTTATTGCTGCTAATCAATAAATATCACATGACAATCCATTGATTACTCTGGCTTGCACTGAGTGGCACTACTGTAGGGAGAGTTTTGCCTCTGTGTATTTTATTACTAAATATAAGTAAAATATTAATATTTATTAGAATATATCTAGAAAAAAACCATCATATAATAATAATAATAAAAGGAAAATGTAATCTCAATTTGAATTCTGCCAACAAAGTACTAAACTATGTCTTTAAATTTCACATTCTAAATTCAGTATGTGATACTATCTACAAAATATCATTATTTTATAATAAAACTAAGTTTAAATCAAATCAGGAGTCACTGAAAACCTCCAGCTATATACAAATTGAACAAATCTGTCAATAAATGAAAAGTACAGAGTGAACCTACCTGTACTTTAGTTTGGATCGCATATAAGCATTCAATTTATTGACACATTACAATGCAGAGCATGATTCCTGTGTATTAACATGATCTCAGTACAACCATATGCTATATCATGATAAATAATCAGAGGGGAAAGCTAAGCCTCATATTAACAATTCCTGAATATTAAATAAAACAATAGTTTTTTCCTTCATTGACATATTTGTATTAGTTTTTATAGAGCTCACTAGGGTTTCCAATAACTTCTGATTTGATTTCATCTGCATTCGAGCTATTACTATTTAATGTTTACATGTATTGACTGTTGTTTATTTAATATTCAGGGGTTGCTTATATGAAGCTTAGCTTTTTCCTCTGATTATTTACCATGATTTCAGAATAGCTTATGGGTGCACTGAGATAGCATTAATATATAGAATTCACACTCTGTGTTATAACATGTCAATAATTAAAATGCTTATATACAATCCAAGCTAAAATGCAGATAGGCTCATTCTCTACCTTTTCATTTATTGATAGATTTGTGTTAGTTTATATACAGTTTGTGGGCATTTTTTTAGTGACTTCTGATTTGATTTCTTCTGCATTCCTGCAATAATTATATAGTGAACTATTTTCTTCATCTAATTTTTATTGTTACATGTCTTTAGAAACATTCAAATTTTATTTCAACTTTTCAAATACATTCTAATAGCACACAGGTTGGTATATAATACAATATTTTGAGTGGCATTATCTTCCGTCTTTTTCAGATGTTACTGGCTTGATGGGTTACAATACTAGCATGGGAATTAAACTTGGACCTTTAGATTCATGAATATCAAATTTAAGAGGATACTCTAACTAGAAAGGGTATTCACAAATCTAAAAGTCCAGGATTGATTCTCATAATAATACTGCCATTGACCAGGCCAGCAACATCTGAAGAAAAGAATACCATTCAAAATGTTGTTTTATATGCTAACCAGTATGCTACTATTGAAAAATTTAAATTTCATTAGCATTATTCTAAAGACACTTAACAGTTAATATTAGATGATGGAAGTAGTCCTATATATAATTATTATTAAAATGTCATTATCATAAACTTTCAGATAAACATAATTTATTGCAAGTTTAAGTAATCAATGGACACTAGAAAATAGTGTTATAATATCCACATTGTGAGACTAATTTCTGGTTGCTGGTCTTTATTGATGAGTATCTTGACCTATTTTTACCTAACATCCAGAAATACCTTTAACTTATTTGTACTTGTGAGTTTTCTAGTAAACCAAGATGGCAGCCTGTATTTTTGATAAATATACTGTTTTAAGGCCTTATACAATTTATTTATTCATTTTCTATAACCAAATATGTATTATTTATTAAATAAACAAAAAATTAATAATCAATTGTTAAATGCCAAAAAAGGAGTAAATTCCAACAAATTCCATTTAAAAACGTTATTTCAAAATTTACTTTTTAAAAAAACTTATAACATGGCGACAGGATGCTGTTCACATTGTGTTACTTTGTTTTAATTGAGCACGTTACTTTTTGTAAGTAGTATTTTTGCAAAATTTCCACAATGATCAAAAAAAAAATATTAATAGTAAATAAATTGTAAATATTATAATTAATTTTTCCACAATGATTTTTTTTTTAAAAAAATAAAATGTAAATATTACATTTTCTAGCAGAAGTCCGCACATCATTTTCCCCCCATTTTTTTCTTAATAAATTAATACCCACCCCCCAAATAAATAAACTAAATGAATATTGTATTTAATTTTTCCAGAACTATTCCTCTTTTTAAAAAATAACAGTAATGAAAAATAAAATGTAAATAGTAAATCTAGCCATTATTTTGTAAACATTTTTGCCCCCCTCCAACTGTAGATTTATACTATTGTGCTATCTATTAAAATATGCAAGCTTATTAGCTTGTTTTCACATGCTTAGAACATTTTGAATTTTAAGATATTAGTTTGAAAGTATCAAAGGATGGCCGATGTATCTAAATCTGACTGATAAAGATGAATAACCTAAAGCTAATGTATAGATTTAAATATAGAATTAAAACTGACTATCCATTGATTATTCATTAAATAGGTACCTCTGGAATGGAGTATGTATAAGTTTAATTTCCAAATGTATTACAAATGATACTATGACTTATTGCTTTCAGTTCATAATTATGGATATAATTTATTTATAAAAAGAAATGAACACATGTACCTCATATTTAGAACTAAATTATAAACATATTAAGTGCCTTTTCATAAAATAACTTTTGTTATATTAGTAAGAGTGGACAGAGGCATAGCTAACATATAGAACAAGAGTGCAAAGGACTCTAGTGGAATAAGAAACTATTTTCAAATACAATTATAATAGAAACCAAAATGATTTTTTGCATAAAGACTTGCTATGTTGCTTGATATGTGAATATTTAATGATCATAGCTTATTTTGACATAGAGGTCGCTCTTATCTTTTAAAGTCGTTAATCTTGTGATAAGATTTGTAGAGGCCCCTACTGTCACATCTAGGTGCATAGTCTTAAAGTTATAGCCTTAATACATATATTACTTATGTAATGAGTATTACAAATTTAAAGAATCTTTTATTATATGTTGGTTTTTAATAAATTATCTAGTGTACTTTTTTTTTTAATCATTCGATGTAAAATGTAATCTATTTGATATGTTTGTGCACTAGTAGACTTATATATTGTTATGGCTCAACTTACTTTCAAGTAATAGACGTGTCCAGATTTCAATCTTATCTTGATCAGATTCAGTATTCACAAATACAAATCAATGAAAAAATATATAGATAAAATATAATTAATGTCAGAACAGGCCAATAGGTGAAGATACTCAGTGCAAAAGGATATGATTATAAATTGGCAGTCCATTCGGAGGTAGACATCAATGGATATTATGTTGGTTGCCGCAGATTTGGAATGCAAAAGCAATAAGGCAGATTCACAGCTGAACCAGAAACTGCTAAATACTATGTGATGTGATGTATTTTGGCTTCTCCTTAAACAAAGTCAAGAATATCTCAGCAATTATGCCCAGATAAACCTGTTAGCCACTTTATTTTCCATTCCCCACTCTAAGTCTTCCCATATTCTGCCCCATTCCATTTCCACAACAAAATCTTTGTCAACTCTATGGCCTTTATATCTAAATTCCCCTTATATTTTCACAAACCCAGCATAAAAACCAATAACTCACTTTCTGTATAATCACTTTATTCATATCTATTCTCCTATAACTTCATTATCTGTACCCTTTCTGCTTTCAAACATTTACATTCAATCAACAGATGCCTAATATTTTCTATACCTTCCTTACACAATTTGCACACTAAATCACCCATAGTTTTCCATTTACATGTATATTCTCTTGTTGCTAAAGATCCCGTTCGAGCCTTAAACAATAAACTACTTTCCTTACTATTATCATAAATTAACTCGCATCCAATTTCCATTTACTTTTATATATATTTAAACTCTTCTTACCCTCCATACTAGTTCTCCATCTCTCCAACTCCCTATTTTTTATTAATGCTTCTATTCTTTTATCCCATTCCTTACCACTATAACACTCAACAATCCTCCTAACACAATCATCTCACCTTTTATATAAGTATACTGATATAAATTCTTTATCTAAATCTTTTGCATACCACATTACCTTTCTCACCCATCTTGTTACCTGTCCTTTACTCATAACACAATTAAACACTGTTTTGGCTATTCTTTTACTATCCATAAACTGCAACCTACCAAACAATTTTATTTTACTTTTTGCATCTCTCATATAAGAACTTGACCATTCAATTTCTCCTTGAATTGCCTCCTTTGCTGTCCACATCTCTGCATCTAATGCATGTCTTCCTACTTCCCTTTGTACTTTCTCTAAATAATCTAAAACCTTTTTACTAACACATAATGAATCATTACCATATGTTAACCCTGCTACTGCAACTCCCTTCCATACAATTCTAGCTACATCATATTTATTATATGAAAATACTGTTAGTTTCTTTACCAAACCTTTTTTCTTCTTTGCTTCATTTACCAATTTTTTCCCCCATTCATCCAAGCAATTTTCCTGATTACATGATTCCCAAATATCTATATCTATCCACCACAATTAACTTTATATCCCCCATTAAAAATTCTACATCTTCTCTTTCCCCAATATTAACCATCATTATATTTGATTTTTTTCTTCACTAAATTTAATCCCCATCTCTTTATCCACCCTTGCATATATCCTCAACATATTTTCCACATCTTCTCTTCTTTCTTCACTAAATTCGACATGAGACAAACTGCTTTGGTGTAGGTTGAAGTGTTAGGCATACCTAAAAGAATATCTAAAGTCTCTTGTTTCAATAGTTGCACTGCAACTAGATTTTATACTAGCCAACGGAATCAGGTGGACGGTATATTACATGTTTATGAATATATATACATTGTATATAAGTTTGTTTAATAAAATATTTAACTATTGTGCGAGACCATGTTAATTACGATCGCATATATACACAATATATATTTCGTTTCTTTATACAATTTTTATTTATCTAATTGAAAAAACTATGACACAATTAGATGTTGATCTTAATATATTTATTCCTATAAAAATAAACTTTAGGCAAAACAGATTAATGAAAAGTAAAGCTTGCAAATTGATTTTAAAAATATCGTTACGATCCAGACATTCCATTGTTTACCGTTTAAGATTATTTGATGAATACGTTAAAATGTTAACTATGATATTTTGTTTTATATTAGTTCGCCCGTTTGATTTGTGTCCTATTTTAAGCTCTAAAATCCCAAACACTAATGTTACACTTCCGTTTAATGAATAAAACAGACATTTGCTATTAAAAGACTTAATGACATACTGAGATTTTATCAGGTTGTTGCCGCTTTTAATAATGAATTAAGTAATCGTTTTATGCAAGACGTCTACACTGATTATTACTTTGTTCATTAATTTCCTGAGTAAATATTCTCTCTTAATTTGTATTACAGTTATTTTAATAGAGAGAAAAAAATAGATTTTTATATTTATTGCAGGTTTCTAAAATTGTATTAGGATGTCTGAAATAAGATGATTTGAATGTTGTATTTATAATTAATTTGTTTATTTTGATAATAACTATTATAATTATCGGTAATAATTTAAAAAAAAATTTTTTTTCATTAAAAATTTTAAAACTAAAATTCTAAGTTTTATTCGGCAATGTGTCCTTGGCACTAACGTGGGCTTTGAACGTTCCATCTTCAGATTTTCAATGAAATGGAAGGCTGAAGAGTTGTGAGTTGGAGTAGTTTGAAGCCTGTCCATTAAAGTATGAGGTTTGGCTATCTTAATATATATCTGAGCACTTATAGCATACATGTGTAGAGATGATAATCTGGACCAACTGATGATTGCTGTTTTAGCATGAAATACGTATATTGGTGATTATTTATCTTTTCAACATATATGTGTTCAAGTGTATCGGTGATTTGAGATAGAGTGGTGAGTCTGTGCTCATATACCCTATATATAAACACAATATGTGTAGAAAAAATGGTACACCAATCATTCAATATACTGCTGAAATTTAAAATTATCAAAACTTTGATGAATCATTATGAAAATTTTCACTTTAATTTACAAATACTTACAATATCTGACAAAGCAGTTAACATTTGATTTCTGGGAAATGTTTTTAATATGTTTTCAAATTAAATAAGCAAATATATATATAAAGTGTATTTCAGTTTATTTTTTTAAATGATAATTTTACAGTGATCATTTACTACATATGATGATGATGATGATTTACTAAAATGAAGTGCCTAAAAATAAATTAATGTACATTTTAACATTTATTTTTGGTACACTTTATGCCTTGTTATAAATATGTGTCCATTTTTGCAATTATTTAACTAAACTTTATAATATGCACCTTGAATGTTTATAATAGTCAAATGATGCCTTTTTTTGCCTATAGAGGGACCTCTCAAACCTCTATACAAGATAGCAACTTTATACATTCATTAACACAATACTGCTTATAAAATATTAATTGATCAATTATCTTATATGAATTTAATAATATCAAAAAAAGAGTCAAAGAGACTCTTTTGATTAATGATTTTGAATCTGGGCCATTACTCTTATGAGAACCTCTTTTAATACTAGAACTAATTGACATTTGCCTTTGAATTTTAGGTAGTTATATGGGTGTAAATGTTTAGGTTTTTTTTTTGTAATTTTTACTTGAAAATGTTTACTTATTTAATAGGTGAGAACATGGACATAAAAATTTTGTAAATTTCAATTTTGCTAACGTTTTTATTATTTTGTTCTATCATGATTATATTGACTAGAATAGTATTAGGCAATGTTATATATATATATATATATTGCTAGAAGAGATGACAATAGATGAAGAATTGAAATCTTAAACTGGATTCCAAAAGATTTTAAAAGACCTAAAAAGGGGCCACATGTGAGATAGATGGAGGAAATAAGGAAGTGTTCTGAGGTAATATGGAGAAGAGAGGTTAGATATTACAGAAGATGGATTGAACTTGGAGAGATCTTCATCCTGCAATGGATCTAAAATGGTTTTAAATGATGATGATGATGATAATATATAAAGTCTTATTTAATGAATTTTAGAAGCTATTAATGCAGTGAAGCCATGATATATGATGTATCAATATATACTACTTAATCTAAAAATATATAAATAAAGAATAAAAACATTAATATTTGTAAATTTAATAAATTTTATAAATATTACAATAGCCATTTTTTCATTTTGCATCATCCATAATCACGTTTATTAACATTTTCCATCTTCATGGACTCTATACGATTGTGTTTATTAATAATGTTTTTCAAGATAAATTGAAAATACACTTAATTTATTTTTTGTTTGATATGGTATAATATTTGCATAATAAAATGTTTTCTAACCATAAAGCTAAAAGTTTTACAAGATTTAATAAGAACTGTAAAATATTCTTGTATTACATCAGAAAGCTTAAAATTGAACTGAGAATCTAAAGTAAGGTTAGTATATAAATTCTAAAATCAATACAGATTTTAAATCTTCAAAACTACTAAAAAAGCCATTGTTTTCTGATGAGACTGCTATTGATATTTTCATAAAGAAAAAAATTATTGAAGAAAAAGAATATCATCCATACCATGTTTCATGTGAAAAAATCAGACTTTGCTATTCATCTTATTTAAAAACAAAACAAACATATAGTACAGTAAACTTTTTATTATTTTTATTTTTTAAGTGAATGTTAATAAATGGACATACACACAGCAAGCATATATGTAAATGCGCTGCTTCAATTTACTATTGATAGCTCTATTATTATTGTTTAAAATATAATCTTGATTTATATATGTATTATATACACATAAGCATTTTTACACACACACCCTTCATGTCACAGAACATATTCAAGAAATAGTAAAAGCTATTTATATGCTGTTGAAATTAGTAATATATTGTACCATTTATTTATATAGGGTACAAATATATTGGCATTTGGTAAAAGCTAAAAGAAAACTTATTAAAAGACGCAATTTTAATTTTTTTTAGTTAGTGTAATTTTTTTTAAAACGTACAATAAGAGTTGATTTTTTTGTTTCGAATTATTACTTTGATTAAAAATAAGAGTTAAAATTGGAAAGAATAAATGATATGCAGATTACTAATCCAGACAAATAAAAAGAAAAATTCTGAAGTAAAAGATTACAATCATTAAAACTTTTTTTTTGGAAGCTAATTAAAGATGGCAGAATTATGCTGAAAAAAAAAAAGACTTTGTAACTTAAATTTAAGAAAGAGTGTACAAGATTATTATCTTGTATGCTGATAGAAGGACAAAAGAAAATAGATACACAGAAAAGTCTCAAAATGGATTGCGACTATAAAAGGTCAGAAGAACTTAAAACTGGGTCTTTGTCTTTTCTTTAACTAGCAGCTTCCATTAGGTCTGGGATAGAGAAAATATCCTATCCCAAACTACTCTTATGCAGGACTACCATTACTCATATGCTGAGGTGAATCGCCATGCAGAGTGGAACCGATGCGTTTACAGATACCTTTCATCATATAGGTCATTCAGAAAAACCATTGAGTCTAGCCATTAGAAGAGGTCAAGAACTTACAAAAATGTTGACAGAGTGAAACTAGTTAACTTCAATGAGCTCTTCAAAATGCATACTACAAAACTTACCAGTAAGATTATTCATATCTCGATAGTGACTAAATTAAGCTTATAATATAATCCTGATAGAGACTTTCATTTAAAGAACTTTCTAGAAGAAACTTGGAAGTGAACTTTAATGGTGAAACTGTTTTAATTAATTGATTAATGTCTGGATTAGCATGCATGTATTTTTCCAATTAATTAGTAATTTATCTTTTAAATATTTTAATTTGTTTGAATAAAATATTTTGCTTTTATCAACTTTTCATTGTGCATTATTAATGTTAGTTATTACATTTATTAATATTAGTTAATTGTGTGATGTGTAAATTACCTTGGCCAATATGTTTATTTATTAACTAAGCCTCAGGTATAATGTTCTCTAAAAAAATAAAGTTATGGAAAAGTTTAACCCCGATCTTTAAGTTACTTGTGTCAAAATTATGGGGTACGAGGAAGTTAGGAGTCTATTGACTATGGCGCCCTCATAAATTAAAACTAACTTTGTCAGCAATTCCTGTCATAATAATTAGTAGGCCAGTTAATCAGGAAATATAGCTATGTTTTTTTGGAAATAAGAACAAGATATTTTCTTATCCATAGCTTGATTAACTTTCACTTAATAGTGTGTAAAACAAGGCCTACCAGAATTCACTAAAATGTGAAAAATGTTACACACACATATATATATAATGAGCTCACAAATAAGCTCTTAACAAGCTTTGCAGAATATTCCCAACCCCAGACTGTTTTCTGCTACTGGCTTTCTCAGTGAGGTGCTATAATATTCAAGCATTAGATGAATATCCTAGCACCTCACTGAGGAAGCCAGTAGCAGAAACCGGTCTGGGATTGGGGATAATATTAAGAGCTTATTTGCGAGCTTTTTATACAACATTTGCAATACAAGCTTGATAAATTAGGCCATATGACTTGATTTCTTTGTAATATACATATATATGCATGCATATTGAAAAATACTATACACTTGCAGTTCAATAAACAATACACATTCTATTGTAATTAAAGCTTATTAAGAAAATGTGTACTATTATGTGCAATGTATGATGAACTTGAGGAGAGCTGGAACAAAATATAGCAGATAGCATAATCCACTGTATGTTTTTTTCCAGCATAACCAGGTGTTTAAAATATAAAAGCATGAACCCTGATTATAAATTTAATTATATAGGAATATATCATACCTTGAAAAGTGTTTATCAAAATAACAGCAATGATAAGATTATAATGATGACATTAAGACTCATATTAGTAAAAATGGATGACCAGGTAAACATTTAATAAGAAGTCTTTTAAATAATATTTTAATTTGCGAAGTGTCGATAGTTGAAAATTGAAATAAATTGAGATACTGCAAATCTCTAGTGCTCGTTACAATACTTAACTGACAGCCAATCAGTTGGAATGAATAGCTGTTGAAATGACACCCAAACCTGTTTAGGTTTGGATGTCAGGTTTGGATATCATTTCAACAGCTATCCGTGCCATCTAATTGGCTGTCAGTTAAGTATTGTAATGAGCGCTAGAGATTTGCAGTATCTCAATTTATTTCAATTTTTAACTATCTGTGCTTCGCAAATTAAAATATTATTTGCATACTTTACTGCTTGTTATGTATTCTAAAAACTACTTTGTAGTAAATCATAGGATTTCACATTATACGTTTATGATTTAGACCCAGTGGGTTAATTGTGAAGATATTTAAAGCTTCAAGCTTTCAAACCTAAATGCTTACGACTGGCTTAGATATATAGAAAGAAGAGTAGAGAAAAGGGTGGCCACCCTTTTCTCGTAAAATCTTTGTTGTGTGTTTAGGTTTGGATATCCTTTCAACAGCTATCTGTGCTATCTGATTGGCTGTCAGTTAAACATTGTAATGAGTGCTAGAGATTTGCAGTATCTCGATTTATTTCAAGAAGTCTTTTGTGAAATGAAATGGAAAATTAAGAGAATAAAAATATATTTAAATCACCTAAATTGTTGAAGATAATATGATTGGGTTTTTTTTTTTCAAATAATACCTTAGAACTTTAGGAGATGTTACACCTTTATTAAATGAAAGTAAAAAAAAAAGAAGTTAAAATGGATATTACAAACTCTTAAATAAATGTTTTTCATAGAAGAAAAAATGAAGTTCGATAATAACAAAAGAAATTCACAACTGACTATAACTCAGTCAGTTTATTAATACAAATGGAAGCATTATGAATAAAAATAATCTTAGAATTAAACTTGGATAAATTGCTTTTGGTAAAAATGACCTAATATTAAAAGGAAGTATGCCTACGTATTTGAAAAGGAAGATCAGTTCTTACATATGAAAACTTTGATACTTAACAAAAGAACAACACTGAGATTTGAGACCACACAACATACTATGCAGATGTGTATATTGGGAGTAACAAGGAAGGATCAAAAGCTAAATATGCATATGAATGAATATGCAGTTATGATTGACATCATCAAAAACAAAGGCTAAAATTTTAGTCATGAATATATTTATGTAGAAAAGATGAGACTTGGTATACTGTGAAAATCTTAAATGGGTCTCAAAAAATTGTAAAAGATTTATAAAGATATCCCACAGTGAAATGGTTGGGTGAGATAAGATCCATTTGTTAGAATGATGTGAAGAAGTAAAAGTTAAGAATCAAAGAAACTGGATTATACTTGAAAATAACCTTAATTCTGCAAAGAACTGATAATGGTTGGAAATAATATAAATATATATTATTAAAAGCCAGTCAATACTTAGACAATCCCAATGTCAATAACAATCAACAATTTCAAACTGTTGTCAAGGCAACGTCCTTTTAACAATAGTTTGAAATTATTAATTGTTATTGATATTGAGATTACTTAAGTGTTGGCCGACTTTTAATAATTACTTACAAACACATTTAGACTTGAGCGTTATTACACGTACACTTATATATATATATATAAAATGTCCATTAATTAGAACAATATTGTAATCATAATAAAAACAATATATATAACGGTAATAAACTATTATAAACAGTTATATTACCGTTATATTTATTATATATGTATATTATTTTTAATTTTAATTATATAATTACAGACATTTAAAACTAGCATAATGGTTTTTACGATACATTTCAATCAAATAGATTTTCTAACAAGTCTATAAACTGCCCAAATTTCACGCATGGTTATTACTGATGTAGAACATATAAATTATTTTATACAATACAATATTTTTATATTGGTAACGTATTCTCTACAATCACTTTCAATAAATTCTCAAATGACTATTAATATTTTTTCTGACTTTAGAAATTTCATATAATTTTGTTTGCCATGATTTTCAGTTTTTTAAAAATTAGAATCATTTTTAACTGAAAACATAGGATTACAGATACGTATGAAATTTAAATTAGTTTTATCAAATTTATCATACCAAAATATTATTAATTTTTAAAGTAAATATTAAAGTATAGCCATCTGACAACATACCCATTATTCCAAATAGTATACACATGTACTTATGTATTAAACCTGTTGTTTGTGTTTGCGTCAGCAGAATGCCGTACTATTCTCCAGGAGAGGGAGAATGTTTGTGACAGTAGAATGCCATATTAAAAAGTTACAACTATGGTATTCTGCTGTTGCAAACTTTCCCCCTTCCACTGGAGAAAAGTACCACATTCTGTCATTGCAAACACCTGCAGCAGATTGATTTTCTTTACAATATTTTGTAAAGCATAATGTAAAATAGAATGTCATCAAAAATGGAAATTAATAAATAAATATCATTATGCTGCTTTTTTCAATAAAATGTAAGAACTAACAAAAACAGCATTACATACAGCTATATAAATACATTGTTAAAAGGATGTCACCTTGGCAACAGTTTGAGATTGCTGGTTGTTATCTATATTAGGATTGTCTAATTGTTGACTGGATTTTAATAGATATTAATAATTGTGCATAAAAAGTCTTTTTCTGCATGTTTTATGCCCTTGTCAAATGTTAAGAATCTATTTTAATGTTATGTGATGTACTGTGGCTTCTCCTTAAATGAAGTTAAGAATCTTCAGCAATTATACCCAGAGAAATCGGTTAGCCACTTTACTTTTCATTCCCCACTCTAAGTTTTCCCATATTCTACTCCATCCCATTTCCACAACATAATCTTTGTCATCTCTATGGCTTTTATATCTAAATCCCCCTTATCTTTTTCCCAAACCCAGCATAAAAACCAATAATCCACTTTCTGTATAATCACTTTTTTCATATTTATTCTTCCATAACTATTATTACACATAGAATGCCATCTAGTGTTTTATAATAGAAGTACAAAAGAACAACAATAACAAACTGAAATCTGAACAAAATAAAATATATAATACAAAGATTCAATAAAAGCTAACCATATAACACAGCAGTATATGTACTACCTTATTATATAATCCTCCATCTATTTTTAATTGATTAGTTATTAACTAAATGTATTGAAGTTTCATAAATATTTATATAATTGTTTATATAATGCTTAATATATGTTTCATATATTTGACCTCTTTTTGGAGCTTTTATGCAGTTTTATTTTTTGTTTGTGCTTTAATTTGTTATTATTATTTTTACTTCTACTACAAAACATTACATAAAGTTCAATGCATAATAATGCATGAGCATTAAAATAGAAATTTAATGTTTGATATGGGCATAAAATCATGTGCTTGTACATATATCACATGATCACTATCTCTTATACTAGCACATAATTGTTTATAAACAAGGCAAAACTCTCCATACAGTAGTGCCACCCTGTGCCAACCAGAGTAATCAATGGATGCCAGAAGGCTTGTGCATAAAATCCCTATCCAATGCCTACTCATCCAATATCCCCAGACTAATTTCTGGCTTGTGGCATATATATGGAGAGTTTTGCTTGTTTATATATATGTTGATACGAAGATATATATATAGCTATTATATATATATATATATACATTTTATTTATTATAAAAATAGAATGTATATACTTTTGAGGTTGAAGACGCTGTAATCTGGGTTTAGTTCAAGATTTATCTATATAATTAATATTTGTATTGTAAATTTTATAAGATTAATTTACTCCGATTTCATTTTATTATAAATACTAGTTTATTTGACACCATGTGCACACACACACACATATATATATATATATATATATATGTAAGATATTACAAGGTGAATATATATAATGTTCAATAGAATCACTTAAATAGTGAATGCTGTTATAGTATTGTGGAATGTTAAGTAGGGGTGAGCATCAATTACTATAAAAGCATTTATTATTTAAACAGTTGTATTGAATGTTACATATATCATATTTATTAAATTACAAATTTATTATATAATTTTAATACAACCTAGCATACTTTAAACATTTGCAAGTTATAGTCATATATTAATAGTGAGTACAAAAAATTAATGTTGAAAGCTTTTATATAAATATATGCAATATATTCTATAGTAATTATATGTTGGACTATTTCATAATCTAATCTTAATTGTTAAATGCCTGTAGAAAATTTTAAAAACATAAATTATTGAAATGGTGTGAATGTGAAAAACTGTATATTGGAGAAACAAGTCACCTATTGAAAAATAATTTTTAAAAGCGATCAAACTGGTGATGAGAACCCCCCCCTAGATTTATCTAAAACAGCAGACCATATAAATATATGTTTCATTGGAAAAGACAAAGATATAGGATAGAAAGAAAAAGTACAAAGAAGAAAATTCAAGGAAGCTGCTCACATATCAATGGTAAAAACTTGCATAAGCCAACTTAGTGTGATAATTTGCTATAATTGGAAGCCACTCATTAACTTTGCTCTTAGGAAAAAGTTGAAAATAAGGAGAACCCTCATAAATCAATATAAGAAAATCATTTTTATCAGAATAATCAAGTTAGTTAAAGCATCACCTTAAATTCAATATTCATAAATGTAAATATCCAAGTTCGATTCCCATACTAGAGAAGAGGATAATATTATTTGAAATATTGTGTTGTTCATTATTTCTTATTGCTGAATGGATTTGAAAAGTTTAAATAAAGTTTGAATTTTTATAAAGACATTTAACAATATATAATGATGGAAATAGTTCAACATATAATTATTACTAAATATTATCATAGCAAACTTTCACTCAAACAATAGATTCTATAATTCCATAAATATTAATTACATCTATGTGAGTATAGTGAGATCATCATCATCATCATCAACCATTATCAAGCCACTGCAGGATGAAGGTCTCTCCAAGTTTAATCCACCTTCTCCGATCTTTAGCTTCTCTTCTCCAAAACACCCCTGCACATTTTCTTATTTCATCCATCCATCTCACATGTGGTCTCTTACAATCTCTTGGAATCCAGTTTAAAATTTCAATTGTCCATCTATTATCATCTCTTCTAGCAATATGTCCAGCCCAACTCCATTTCAATCTTTTAATTTTTTCAATAAGGTCAGTAACACCTGTTTGTTGTCTTACCCATACATTGCGTTTTCGATCT
Source organism: Epiperipatus broadwayi (assembly GCA_028023455.1). NCBI lineage: Eukaryota > Metazoa > Onychophora > Udeonychophora > Euonychophora > Peripatidae > Epiperipatus > Epiperipatus broadwayi. The sequence continues at coordinate 3,649,824 of JAQFVV010000039.1, forward strand.
CTTCTTGTTACTCCCAACATACATCTCTCCATACTCCTTTGAGTGGTCTGAAGTCTCTGTATTGCTCTTCTATTAAGGGTCCAAGTCTCAGATCCATAAGTAAGAACTGGTAAAACACATTTGTTAAAAACCATCCTTTTCAAACACATAGGCATATTTCCTTTTAGTATCAAGTTATTTCTACCAAAAGCACTCCAACCAAGTTTAATTCTATGATTAATTTCCTCCATTATGTTTCCATCTGTATTAATAATCTGACCAAGGTATTTGTAACTGTTAACTTCTTCTAATTCTTCATAATCAATCTTTATTTTCATATTTTGAGCAAATCGATTAAACATTACTTTAGTCTTTTTAACATTTATCTTTAGTCCTACTTTTCTACTTTCATCTGCTAACTCCTGCAACATTTCCTGCAGCTCTGAAGCATTATTTGCAAAAACAACTACATCATCTGCGAAATCTAAATGACTTAAATACTCTCCATTTACTTTCACTCCTTTAGTTTCCCATTTTAATCCACAAAATACTTCTTGCAGCACTGCTGTAAAGAGTTTTGGAGATATGGAGTCACCTTGTCTTACACCTTTCTCAAGGTTGATTTTTCCAGTATCATTATGTAATCTAATTGTTGCTGTTGCATTTTTATAAATATTCTTTAAAATATGACAATATCCTGGATCTATACCTTGATGATCCAATGCTTTAATCACTGAAGAAATGTGTATAGAATCGAATGCCTTTTCATAATCTACAAATCCAAAACATAATGACAACTCATATTCGTTTGTCCTTTCTATGACTTCTCTCAATACCTGGATATGATCTATTGTACTAAAACCACTTTTAAATCCAGCTTGTTCTCTTGGTTGGTGGAAATCCAAAGTTCTCTGTAGACGAGTTGTAATTATCTTGGTAAAAATTTTATATAAAACTGATAAAAGGCTGATAGGTCTGTAATTTCTAATATCTTCTTTATCACCTTTTTTAAATATTAATATTATTACTGCATTCTTCCAATCTTCTGGTACATCTTTATCATTTAGACATTTGGTATATAACTTTGCTAAAATTGTTTCTATTTCTTCACCTGCTTCTTTTAATATATCAATTATAATTCCATCATTTCCTGGAGCCTTTCCTTTCTTCATACACTTAATTGCATGTCTCACTTCTTCATTTAAAATTCTGGGCAATTCGGAAGATGTAATAGATATAGGAGGTACTTGTTCTTTATTACTATATAATTCTTGATAAAAATCTTCTACCAATTTCATGATGTCACTCTCTTTTTAGTAATAATTCCATCTTTTTTTCTTATTGCAGATATAAATTTCCTACCAATACCAAAATGTTGTTTAACATTTTTGAGACTTTTATTTTCTTCTACAGCTTTCCTTGCTATTTCACAGTTATACTTTCTTACATCATTTTCAACTCTTTTCCGTACCATTTTACAAAATTCGAGATATTCAATTCTTTTTAATACATCATTTTTGTATATCTTCATATTCCTTCTTTTCTTCATAAATTCTCTAGTCTCAGTAGAAATTTTATTAGTCAATTGCTGCTTTTTTCTACCAGCTATGTTTGTTGCAGTTTTTAAAAGTGTATCAGTTATTTTCATATTAATTTCATTCAAATCTGAATCATGTTCAAAATCTCCTAACACTTGAAACCTATTTGTAAGTTCTAATTTAAATTCATTAGAATGTTTCTGAAGATTAGGAATATCAACTGTAAATATTGTTTTTCTTAATAATTTTTGTCTCTCTAGTTTTACATTAACACGTAACTTACACCTTACTAATCGATGATCACTTCCTGTGTTAAATTTATTAAGAACATTACAATCTTGAAATATGTATTTTCTGTTAGTCAAAATATAATCCAATTCTGCTGTACCTTCATTTGGATGCTTCCATGTCCATTTCCTTTTAACATTTTTCTCAAAAAATGAATTCATAATATAAAGTTTTTCCTTTTCTGCAAACTCCACAAGTCTATGTCCTCTCTCATTTCTATTACCATAACCAAAATTACCTACAGCAATTTCATCTTTCATTTGTCTACCAATTCTAGCATTAAAGTCTCCCATAACAATTTTAAAATGTTGTTTACTCTGATCAAAAGCCTTTTGTACATCCATATAAAAATCTTCTACTACTTCATCACTATGAGAACTTGTTGGGGCATAAACCTGAATTATCTGCATTTGGTATCTGCTATTAAGTTGTATAACTAATCTTGCCACTCTGTCCGATACACCATCAATCTCCACAATATTGTTCTTCCACTTTTTATTTATAATGAATCCTACTCCACTTGTATTTCCAATATGTGTGCCTTTATAATAGAGTATATGTCCACTTTTTAAATCAATTGTTTCTTCTCCTTTTCTTCTAACTTCACAAAGTCCAATAATGTCCCATTTAATATAAGACAGTTCTTCTTCTAATTCTTGCAATCTTCCTTCACTTGAAAGTGATCTGCAGTTGTAAGTACCTAAATAAAAAGTCGTCATCAAATGGCAGCCTGGGTCCGCAATCAGGGGATTCTTAGCACCCTCCGCCTTCGGCCACCAACCGCTGCCTTGGTTGGTGACTTTACAGCCTCCTGGGAATAAGGGCCATGCTTTATTTTTGTCTGTCATAATTGTATATATGTATTGGAAAAATATTTATCATTTACACAAACATTCATTCTGCCTTATCAGGCACTGAGAAGAAAGACCATGGTGTTTCTTGATCTTAAACTCAGAGGTAAAAAGCCAATAAACTCACCACTCTGGCTAATGCATGTTGGTGAGCAGCCCATCCATGTTCGTATACTATATGAATAATCACATAGTAATAACAGCTGCAACGATAAGAACGTATGGAGTGGACATTAGGAATTTGCCCTGCTCGGTTTCTTTAAGGCCTCCAAGAGGAATCAAAGGGTCTCCTTTCAGTTAATAGCAAACTCCTTTCTGCAGCCATAGTGAGATACTTTGGTATATATATATATATATATATATATAATATAAGTCTAATAAAAATGATCCACTAGAATAATACTACAAATTTTTTTAAATACCTATATAAAATTGAAGATTAATATCCTTTGCTATAGCCAGCTTTCGGCATATTCTGCCATCTTGAGTCATATTTTATAAATAGTACAGATAATGTATAGAATAAGCAGTGTAATTGTGTTAGTATTCACAATTTATGAAAAGTAGGTCATTCACATGGGAACATTATTGTTGTGTGAGTTTAATAAGCTTTAAATATTAATGTATTGCTACTCAAGATGGCAGAATATGCCATAAGCTGGCTATAGCAAAGGATATTAAAATAGGCATTTAAAAATTTTTGTATTATTCTAATGGATATATATATATAATATTTACATTAATGTACTTTAAAAAAAACTATATTAAATAATGAAATGCATGTATCATTCTTTATAGTGCATAAGTATATTAATGTTTTCATCATCTTTCCTCACTGGACAAATCTTTCTTCAGTAGATAACCAATATATTTACACAGTGTAATGTTAACACTATATATAAGTATTTTAATCCAATGCGTTTTATTTTTAAAGTGTGAACATTGTCATTTTATATAATCATAATTAAAACTGTATTTCAATATATAATATAATCTTAATTTGCATTGTCTTAATCCGTTTTTTATAAAAATCTTTATTCTTTGTACAATGCTTACATAACACCCATCAACTCAACAGTTTCGATTGCCCCTGCAATCTTCTTCAGAACTATATACACATATACATAAATATACAAATTATATAAACATACAAATTATATAAAAACCCATACATATATATATATTCATAAAAATACACAAACATACCTATATTTGCATATCCCTTCAAATACATGAATACTAATAAAATAAAATAAAACCCTCTAACATTTCAATTTTAATCTTTTCTTTCTTTTATTAAAATTATTTAAATTTTCCTATACATTTAATATATACATCTATTTATTTTTTATTCATTATTATTATTATTATTATTATTATTTCCCATATATATATATTTTATTGTATTCTCATGCTATTATTGTAAATCCTTTAAAAAATTATACTTATTCCAATTATTTTTCTTTTGTTACCCTGGGGCAATCGAAACCGTTGAGTTTTTTTTTTTTTAGTTGATGGGTGTTATGTAAGCATTGTACAAAGAATAAAGATTTTTATAAAAAACGGATTAATTAATATATAATATAATATGAACTCCCAGCTATGCTAAATTTAAAATAAATATATTAACATGTTTAATAGCATATAGTTCCAAATGCTTATTAAAACAATATAATTTGCAAATATGTGATGTAACATCTTTCACACCTTAAAAATATAATATATAGTATTAAAATACACAGTGGATATTTTAGAAATTAATGTAATTGATGATTGGGTGATTTATTTGCAGTAATAAGACATGTGAGCACCTGGATCACTTATTTTAATAAATTCAGGCTATTTAGCAATATTCAAACATTTATTTAATTTTATCAATATAATGGATGTATATGTGTTTTCTTATATACATGTACAAATAAGAAGGCTATAAAGCCAGAAGAAAAGCACTAAGTAAAGATTAAATAACATGCTGTTAGTATTCAAGCTTTTTAAAAATTATAAAAACATAACAATAATATAAACTTATATCAAATATTTTTTATCACTTATTTAATGAAATCTATTGATAAGTAAATTCTAAATTATTTATACAAAAGCATGCATATGTATAACATTGAGTAGTCAAACTTCTTTCTGATATTTTAAAAGATCATTCCAAATAAAAATTTTATACGTCCGTTTAATTTCTCAGAACTTTTTTTTTTAACCTGGTGGTAAAATGTTGAAACTTAATTATTATTTGCCAGTTTTTTTTTAAAAAAATTTAAAAAATTAGTGTGAGAGATTTTTAAAGCAAAATAAATAAACAATTTTTTAATGTTTTATTTTGTTTTTATAGTTTAACAATCCTTACATTTTTCAACTGATGAGTATTGTTTCCACACGAAATGTATCTTGGGGGTTATTTATCTTTTATGGTATTTTATTTATATGGAATTATTTATGAAATAAAAAAAGAATGGAGAAATATGAAGTTGTCTAATATATAAAAAAGATATTACGCATGGGAGAAAGAGAAACGTAAATAGCCATGTGTGTGTGCTGAAAATCAGATATATTAATCTTTAACTTCGATTTAAGTTTATATCTGTGCTTTGAGAAAATCTCTAGTTTAATAAATGATTTTTTTTTCATACGTCAAATGCGTTGACCGGGAAGTGAACCCGGGCCAGCTGCTTGGAAGGCAGCTATGCTAACCACTAGGCCACCAACGCTTGACAAGTAATAAATGACTAGTAATAATCATTACGTGTTTATCAAAAAGTTGATAACGTAAAAGTTGGGAGTGGAGTAAATTGACGCTTGAAAATAAAAGAGATAATTTGCTCTACATAAATACTCTTCATGTAATAAAGATATATATGAGAGATGATGATCTGGCCCAACTGATGAGTGCTGGTTTCACCACGAAATGCATCTTGGGGGTTATTTGTCTTTTATTGTATCTTTATTTATATGAAATTATTTGTGAAATAAAAAAGAATAGAGAAATATGGACGTTGTCTAATCTGTTTTTAAATGTACATTTGTTGATAGTTTGAATTAAAATTGGACATCTTATAGCAACGTTTTCTTTTTACATACATTTAAAAATATTCTAAATTTATTATATTAAAAAAAAGGATAAGACATCTCTTATTTTGATTTTCTATTTTGGACTTTCTTTTAAGGTTTTATACAATAATGATTTATAATTATATCATTTTTGAAAAATCTAGGCATTCATGTATTAAAAATAACATGATGGGTGATGACATAAGTAATATAATAACTTTAATAAGTGCATCGGATACCTCACAAAAAAGCTGATGGGGGAAAAAATGGTCAAGAGCTGGTCTGTCTTCAGGTAAATTATGGCAATAAACTGAACAATTATAATGAGTATTAGTTAATTAAAAAAGAAATTTATAAAAAAAATATGCAAGAAAACTATGACTATCTATAATTAAAACTTATATATAAATAATTGTTTTAAAAAGGTATATTTAGTTAAACTAAATAGATATAAGTATTTTTATGTGTAACATTATAAAAATTATTATTTATTAAAAGTCGACTTTTATTATAAACAAAAATATAGTTTTGCAAAGAATAAAATATATATATATTTTTTACAGCTCTTTATGACATGGCTTGGTAATAAGAGTAGTATATTTAGTAGCTAAAGATTCTGAATTAATTTTTAGTGCTCAACCAATCATTGTGTGTTATGAATGTCATTTAACCTTGTGAGCAACTGACACTTGAGCAAGTAATAGTACACTAGTTGTACTATTTCACATATTTGTCTTTATATTATTTCAAATATTTATAATTCTTCTTTTGTTGAGATCGTATTAGCTGCTATCAATGATATAGGATTAAGACGATGGAATGTTTAAATTCACTTAAAAAACATACATTAAAATGAATTCCTATTCAGGGCATTGTAAGAAAAAAAGTGTTCTCTTTCTATGTCTAAGAGTTTCAGTTAAAACTAATTACTGAAGATCTGAATCTTTTATCTGATTTACATAATGAATAAAAGAAAAAAATCGAATTTATGCAAAAGTGTACAGTAATTAAAATTGTTTGAGTTAATTGTACTATTTAAAAAAATTTAAACTGACTAATTATTTTGATTTTTGATTTTAAAAATTATTATAAAATTTTGCTTCCTATATATATATATTATTCAGAAAAAAATCTTTAAAATATAGTAGAGGTGTTCGAAATTTGAATTACTCAAATTTATGTCAATGCATGTACACATATAGTAGAAAATGTTAGCTGTTTGATTGTCTCTTTTCAGACATTTTTGCTAATACCGAAAATGTTTATGAGTTTGTCCAAAAAACATTTTTTTATTAGAGTTTTTATTATCATTTTATACACTATTGAAATATCAATATTAGTAGATTATCATTAATCCAAATACTTAATATTCATAATCTTATATCTATACAAAACTTCAAAAATAATCATTATCTTTTACAATAAATAATATAAAACGTTCAGTAAATATTTATAAATTAATAAGCTTAATTGTAATGATTTGTCTGTTGTTTTTCTTAATCTTAGTATCGTTAGAGTTTACAATAAGAGGGATAAAAAATCTATTCTTAAAATCTGAAAATTTATAAATCTGAAAAATCCTGGAAACAGGCTTTTTCAGGTTAATGGTGTTAGCAGTATTTGATGTTATCCTAGTTTTCAATAATATTAAATAACTTAATTGCTTTAGATTACTTTCTGGTTTTAATGTATTAATATTTATTACAGTTTTAATATTTAATGATTTGTAATAAAAAGGTATTTTTATATATAAAATAATTATATGCAAAAGCAAACCCATATATGAGATATGCTTAAAATCTGAATAAAGTTCACAGTTTTTGCCTAGTGCACTTTGACTAAGTAATATTAGTCATAGTAGAAAGTGAGTTAGGTAAAAATTGTGATGAACTTTATTCAGATTTTAAGCGTATCTCATATACATTTTGTGTATAGTTATTTTCCATATTACATTTCCTCAAAATATTGCCTACCAAAATTTTCAAGGTTACATCATCATCATCATCATTATTATTATTATTATTATTATTATTATTATTATTATTATTATTATTTAATTTATACATTGATGACCTAAAAACATGCATTAAATTTTCACATCTTCTATGTTATGCAGATGATTGCAAAATTTTTAGGCATATTTATTCTATTAATGACTGTTTTTTACTTCAAAGTGATATAGATACTTTCTTGAATTGGTGTGAATGTAATTATATAGATATAAATATGGATAAGTGCTCCATTGTCTCTTACTCTAGAAAATCTGAAATCTTAAGGTTTTCCTACTATATTGGTGATTCTAAAATTATAACAAATGATCATCAAAGAGATCTATGAATAATATTTTACAATAATGGGTCTTTTCATAATCACATTAATTTTATGGTGAATACATCTCTTAAAATTGTAGGAGCTATTTACAGATATGGAAAAGCATTTAATAAATTTACAAAGATTAAACTTTTTATATCCTTAATTCTTAAACAGAGCAAAACTCTCCATACAGTATTGCCACCTGTGCTAAACAGAGTAATCAATGGATTCCAGAAGGCTTGTGCATAAAATCCCTATCTAATGCCTACTCATCCAATATCCCCAGACTAGTTTCTGGCTTGTGGCCTTCGTCAGTGAGGAGCTTTGGATCTGAGAGCACTGCATCTAGATCTTAGGATCTAATGCAACCCTCTAGCAACCACCTTTTATCTCTACTTAACTACAAAACTATGAGAATGAAATTGAAAACACAAAAAATATTTTCAATCTAAGCTCAATAGCTTATAAAGTCATATGGGTCTGAACTCAGTTCAGCACCCATACATTTTGGTGTCTTTGGCTCTTTTACAACCATAGCCACCACTATCCTATTAGGCAGGATTGGTGTTAAACCATTAAGCATCACATGATCACATTTCCTATACTAGCACATTAATTGTTGATAAACAGAGCAAAACTCTCCATACAGTATTGCCACCCGTGCTAAACAGAGTAATCAATGGATGCTCTGTTTATCAACAATTAATGTGCTAGTATAGGAAATGTGATCATGTGATGCTTAATCCTTAGTTCTTCCCATTTGGAGTATGGTTCAATTATATGGAATCCTCATAACAGGACAGATATCATAAGAATTCAGTCTGTTTTTGACAAATTTGCAAAATTGAATAGTTTAGGTAATGAACACTATATTGATTTACTGCTGAGATGAAAAACAAGAGATCTCAAGCTTCTTCATAAATTTATTTCCCAGATTATTTCTGTATCTAATTTGCTTTCTAATTTAGGTATTAAGAAACAGAATTATAATACTCGTACTCACAATATTTTTGAACTGAAAATTTGTAAATTTGATGTATTAAGATTTTCCCCTTTATTTCGTTTATTTAGAACTTATAATAAAGATTTTGGTAATGATGATGTTTTTAATCTGGATTTTAAACAATTCACTAAAGTCCTCATAAAAAAATATTATCCTTAATTTTATTTGATATATTGCCTTTTTATTTATTTGTGCATTTTATTGTTTTTCTATTTTATTGGTATTATTTTTTTGTTTTGTTTTGTTTTTTTAATGCTTATTTAGATTTGTATATGATAATGACATTACTGTGCAATCTATAATTGGCTAAATGCTGTTGATATGTACATTAAATAAATAAAGAATTGAATTGAATTATTATTATTTTATTGTTATTGTTGTTTTTCTACAATGAATTCCCATCATTAGCACATCTATTATTCTTTTTCTAGAATAAATTATTTTATCCTGTTTTTCCAAAATAATTGTAATGGTTCAAAAAATATTAAAACACTTAAAACAACAAAATAGGTTTGAATTTGTAATAAAGAAAATTTATTTAAAGCTGAGCACTTTCAATACTGAATAGCATCATAATCATTACTAAGTAACATCATGATCATAGCATTATGTGATTAAAGGAAGTTGAGATCTAGATTTAAAATTACTTTCAAATATTAAATAATAGATTATCATACAATTGAATTTTTAGGAGTAGATTTACATACTAATGATGAAAGTAGTAGCAACAAGTGCTGTATTTTAGAAAGAAATGTGCTAAAGTCCTTTTTATTGATGGCATCATGATTTTTAGCTATTGAACCATACTTTCTTCACCTTTCTTTTTCTGTCAAGCAAAGTCAAGCAGTTATTTATTCTAACTAGTTGTACAGTAAAGTGTAACTGCTGCTTCTAGAATACATTTTCCTGATAATGTTTTTTTCATGTGAAAGTATAAATGGAAGCTCTTTTTGAATCAAATCCATATGGCATTAAGTAGTTATGCCACCATGAAAAATAAATACAGCAGTTCAAAGACTTTGATAATACTCTACATAGAACTTTGTTTTGTGAAAGTAATTTTTAAATTAAATCCACAAAATAGTACACTATATGTGAAGTGGCAATAATTTAAATACATAAACCATTTTGTCTTGCACTCTGAATAAATTATACAATATGGTAAATTTGCTCTTGTCATTCAAATATAATTAAATATATTTTTATTAAAATTATTAGAAATGTCACCATTTGTTTTATACATGTTTTTATCATATTAGCTGATTCTTGCGTTATAACATGTCAATAAATTGAATGATTATATACAATCCAAACTAAGTACAAGTAGATTCACTCCGTACTTTTTCATTTGTTGATGGAGCTGTATTAGTTTAAATTTAACTTGTATTGGCTTTCAATAATTTCCATTTAAATTTAATTACAAATGATATTTAAAACAACCATTTTTCAAATAAGGCTTTCATGTAAATAATTAATTAAAATGTCCAAAATAACAAAGTAATCGACAACATAATCTGTCTCTTGGTTAATTTGCCATTCTTAAAAAAATATCAGATCTTAAGAATTTTATGAATATTGTTACTTCATAAAGTCTAGATTATTAAGATCTCTGATAAGTTTCAAAAGTGGTGAATTAACCAAGTGATAGATTACTTTGTAGATTACTTTGTTATGTTGACTTTTTTGTTGGCTATTTACATAAAAGCATTTTAAAAAAAGTTTTTTTACATCTTATTTTTTAACTTTTTAATTACACCTACATATTATTTTAAAAAATGGTTAAAACTGCAAAAAAATCTGATAGAAATTATATGCCCTCTAACAAAGGAATTCTAAATTTAAATATCATGTGATCATCTACTGTATAAAAATATTTATGAATTGGATTTTTAATTGTTGAACCTTTTTTTTTACACATTTATTATTTTTTTTCACAAAATATTTATGTAATATTAATTATTTCAAAAGAATAATTCAGATTTTAGTGGAAAATATTTACTTGTACTTAATTAAGTGTGAGTTAAATGAATCTTAGCAAAATTTTACTCTACAGATATAATATGTCTGATGGTTCAATTAATAAGGATTTTTCCTGGAAAGCATAAGGATGTGAGTTTGAGTTCTAAACAGAAATGATTTTCTTTTTTCATTGTTAAAAATCAAAAATATGTGTACAGAGTTAGGAAAAATTAATATAAAAACATGTAATAATTGTAAATATAAACCTATGGACATAACTAAAAGATGAACATTTAATTTTTGTTTTATTTGTACTTATGTACAATTATATTTAAAACGTTATTTCTGCTATTAATTATATGTTGAACCATTACCACCATTTAATATTACTTACTGAATGTCTTTAGAAAAAAATGCAAACTTTATTTAAACTTTCTAAATAGATTAAACTGAGACTAATAACCCATAGATTAGTATATAGCACAATGCTTGGAATGGTATTATTCTCCTCTCTGCTCCAGGAGTGTCTGGCCAGACCAGTGATAGTACTAGCATGGGAATTGAACCTGTATCTTTAGATTTGTGAACATTGAATTATAACACTCCAATCAACTAAGCAATTTGGCAGAAACTCATTTGATTACAGGGTTATCTTAAAATTCAGTATTCACAAATCTAAAGACTCTGTTTCAATATAGCTAAGTTGATCACAGCATTACCTTAAAATCCAGCATTTATGAATTTAAAGGTCCAGGTTTGATTTCCACACTAGTACTGTTACTGATTAGGCTAGCAACACCTGAAGGAGAGAGGAGAATAATATCACTTAAACCATTGTGTACTGTATGGTTAAGTGTGTTTGGAAAGTTTATTTAAAGTTTCAAAATTTTACTAAAGACATTCAATATTTAATATTAGATGATGGAAATAGTTCAACATCTAATTAATATTAACATATCATTATTATTATCTTTCGAACAAACTTTATTGCTACTAGTTTACTTTTTAAAAAATATGGTATATTTTAATTATTTCGTATTAAGACAAACAGCTAACAATTCTTGTTTATGCATACTTTACATAATTATGCAAATAATACACACACAATTATAACTTATTGTTTTAAAATTTAAATAACAAAGATTTTTAAAAAATAGGAATTTTTATTTAGCATTATCACAGAACAGACTTTACATATTTTAAAAAAAGATAATACATACATTTAAATAAATGCTAAAAACAAGAGTTTTTAGAAGATAGGAACAGATTTAAGTAAAAAGTTCATTTTATTTTACAAATTAGACGGAATGAGGGCGAATATCTGTATATGGTTTATTAAGAAGCTTTAATTGAATTTCACCATGATCAGATAATCCCCCTTTACCATTACTACATTTACCTTGGGTGCTGTTATTGGAAGTAGTATCTTGAACAGTCTGACAACACGATAAACACAAATTTTTCAAAAATTTTTTGAGATTATTTCTATGTTGTCGGCACAATAGCACGTACACAAAAGGATCTAATACAAAGTTTAATGCTATACAAATGTCAGCAAATCGATCAATAGGTCCTAGCTTTTTTATAGGATTAGCAAGAGCTCGAGCTACAAGTACCTGCAAAAGAAAACAAAAAAATTCAAAATAAGACCTAGGCAAACAGGAATAACATATATATATGATCACTAGATGGAGCTTTACCAATAACTCCTAACAAGCTTTGTTTACATAAGGCATTTATTACAATATAATGACAGCCTGTTAAGCTAATTGCGCAGACGCTGTGAGGATGTTATTATTAATAAATGAATACCTTCGAATGACCACATGATATAGTATTTGTATAAGAGTAAAAAGGAATCCTCTTACTCTTACGACTCAAATGTTTATAAATGAATAGTTGTAACGAAGGTATTCATTTATTAATAATAACATCCTCACAGCGTCTGCGCAATTAGCTTAACAGGCTGTCATTCTATTGTAACAATAATCGTACGCAAGACGTTATAAAAATAAATGTTTATAAGGCATTTATGTAAACAAAGCTTGTTAGGAGTTATTGGTAAAGCTCCATCTAGTGATCATAAAATGCAAGCTCAAAGCAAGTTACAAAATTTATCACTTGTTTTGATTATTATATATATATATTCTTTAATAGTACTGTTTGAAACACAAATCAAAATCTATTTACACAAAAACAATGCCATTCCTTGCCTCTACTAAACTCCAATTGAGCTTTTATGTAGAAAAAAACTTTCATGACATTTTATATATGTGTTATAGTCCTTTCTTCTCTCAGAAGTGGACTATTCCAGATTCCTTATCTGATCGGATTAAGCATTGTTTGCTGCAGGCCAATAGGCTGATTTATAGCTAAAACATAGCCAATGATTAGAACAGGCCAATAAGCAATGATGCTTGCTGAATCCAAGTGTTTTCAGTAAGGTCAGGGATCTGATTATAAATTGTCAGTCTTTTGTGAGAATCAGGGAAGAACATCTGTCTAACCTGGAAAAACTGTACGCATCTCCTAGGGAAGCCCTGCTAACCTGAACTGCAGTCAGCATTCCCGCTAATAGCAATCCACTATTTGTCATGCAGCTAGGCAAGTTCACAGAGGGACCGGATGCTGCTAAGACTACTATTGACTTGAGGCAAGCTATCTTGTACAGCCGGAAGTCATTCTCCCTACCTGTGAGGCAAGCTATCAGATGTAGCTGGAAGTGATAGAACCACAAGACTCAGATTCAAGAGTTCCAGTATAATTATTATTTATTGTATCTATAATGTATTGTATATAGTTGTGAATAATAAATATTATATTAATTGTAATACCGGTATTAGTATTAATTTCTGTAGGTTGAGTCTGTAATCCAGACCAAACACAACAATACCATGCAATTTTAAATATAATATAAAATATGCTAATAATAACAAATTACATTTCAATAATATATTATTTATATAATAAAAATATTGATTGCATAAATTTAGATACTCATATATATTTTTCTATTGATAAAAAATCAAGTCAGATGACCTAATTTTAATAAAGCTCGTATTTACAAATGTTATATATAGAGTAAGTAAAAAACAAACTCTTAACAAGCTTCAAAAATACCCTCAACCCCAGACCACGGTTTCTGCATCTAGCATCATCAGTGAGGTGTTAGGGATTAAAAATACTAGAACTAGTCTAGCATTTTATCAATGCCTAACTATTGAGAAGAAAATCTGAAACTTTCAGACATTTAAATGTCCAAAAATCCAGCTATCTAACTCAAATAGCTGTATGGGACTGAACCAAATTCAGATACACCATATATTAATAGCTCTAGCAATATAAATCGCCAAAGCCTTAAGAGCAAAAACTAAAATTAAATTGATAAAAAAATCAAGTCAGATGACCTAATTTTAATAAAGCTCATATTTATAAATATTATATATAGAGTAAGTAAAAAACAAACTCTTAACAAGCTTCAAAAATACCCTCAACCCCAGGCCATGGTTTCTGCAGCTAGCGTCATCAGTGAGGTGTTAGGGATTAAAAACACTAGAACTAGTCTAGCATTTTATCAATGCCTAACTATTGAGAAGAAAATCTGAAACCTTCAGACATTTAAATGTCCAAAAATCCAGAGTTTGTTTTTTACTTACTCTATATATAACATTTGTAAATACGAGCTTTATTAAAATTAGGTCATCTGATTTGATTTTTTATTAATTTAATATTAGCTTTTTGCTATTAAGGCTTTGGCAATTTTATATTGCTAGAGCTATTAATATATGGTGTATCTGAATTTAGTTCAGTCCCATACGGCTATTTGAGTTAGATAGCTGGATTTTTGGACATTTAAATGTCTGAAGGTTTCAGATTTTCTTCTCAATAGTTAGGCATTGATAAAATGCTAGACTAGTTCTAGTATTTTTAATCTCTAACACCTCACTGATGATGCTAGATGCAGAAATTGCGGTCTGGGGTTGAGGATATTTTTGAAGCTTGTTAAGAGTTTGTTTTTTACTTACTCTATATATAATATTTTTCTATATACAAAATTTCCCCTCTTTCTCCCTCTTTAATATATTTTTTAATTTGTTTTTTATTTCCCTATAATGTTGCAAGCTTCTTAATTCAATAGGTAAATTATTAAATAATTTAGGAACATAAAGATTTCTTAGTCTAGTTCCATATTGATTATGATAGTTTGAACCTACATATGTATCTGTTTCCCTTCGACACATTTCAAATTGTTTTATATAAGGTTTTTTGAAAGAGCAATCAAAAAATGTTTTCTCTATAATTATATAATCAAGAAATTGATTGAATAATAAAATATTATTTTGTATCCTTTTGTTTTTTGATGTAATTTTTTTCTATTAGGTCAATTATTCTTTTTTGCAATAATGCTAATCTATTAATATTAAAAAAACTGCAAAGCATTAAAGCATTATTCCATCCTAATAATGATCTATATATAGTGCATTAAAGGTCTGCCCATCCCTCACATATGTATGTAAATGGACTATTCTCCGGTACATGAGAGGTCAGAATGACTAACGGTCAACATGGCTAGGATGACAACCTTGGCACTAACATAAGCTTTGAATGTTCCATCATCAGATTTTCAATGAAAAGGATGGCTGAAGAGTTGTGGGTTGGAGTAGCCCAAGAATTACACTTATTATAGTTATTTATTAATGCTAAGCTCTTAGCTAAAGAAAATAGTTCTAAATATTAACTAGAAGATAATAATTCAAAACAAACTAGGATTTACATGAAATAGATATATTTAATAAATATTAAACGAACGCATATATATATTACAAAAGATTAAGGAAACGTATGTATATTTTACCAACTAGTTTCACGCTTGGGACAATATTGTTTATTTACAAGACTTGGGAATTTGTTGTATAAAATCCCCTCTATCACTCATTTAATAAATATAATTTTACAGATACAATTTTATAGTGTTTTATAACTTGTGCGGAGTTAATAAGCTAATACAAGAAAACTTTTGCTACGGAACGTTGCAGATGCCGAAAATAAATATAAAAGATCATGACAGTTTTAACAGTAAATGATTTAGTTGATAACGGGCAAAATATATAATTTCAATCATGCATTTCTTAGGAGAACCATTATTTATACTTTCATTCATATTGTTTGGCATAGACGTCTTTTAGAAATAAGAAACAAACAATGCGCTTCATTTACAAGAGTAAGTTATGCAATCCTTAATATAAATTAGATTTACGTCTATGGGAATCGATAATGGTTTTTAAAAGAAAGCAGTTTAACTCAATGAACTAAATGTATTTTTACGAAATGAATCATTATCTTTAACACATCATTGTGACTTACTAAAGTTAGGCGGACGGTGATCAAATTAAAGAGCACAGTAATGATACTAGCATACAATAACGAAATAAGGCCTCATGGTGATTGTGGATATTTTATCATTTAAAAGAATACTTTGAAACGATTTAGATTGGATATGTCCACGCATTCTGGCAGAGCGATATCGAAAGAGAGGCTGGGTTTGAGAGCCTAGATCTGAGTGTGCTGTCATTCGCAGCACATAAACCTCATAAACTTTACGTTCCACAGGAAGTATTGTCCCTGATTACGAACGATTTTGAAAAGTAGGATGGGAGCTTCAGGCTCATCCCTAATGACAAAACAATCGAGAAATGGAAAAGATAAAATATCAGAATAAAGAAAAGGTATGCCAGCAATGTTTATATAATTTTATATTATTACTTAAAGTTTGGAAAGGGTCTAACCTCTTGTGCAATAATCTGTTTTCAATTCTGAGTCATTTAACAAATCATAATGAATAATAACTTTTATTGATATTATTAAGCTAATAAAATTTATATTTAAATTTGATTCTCATATATGTATTAATTAAAAAAATAGCTCTCTGGGTGATAGTAAAAAAAGGTAGAATTTTATATTAGGTGTCGCAATCTTTTATAAAGGCATCTAAACAACAAAATAAAATAAGCATCCATAATAAAATACTTTTAGGTATACAACCAACCTAGCGAATGATTCCTATTTTAAATAAACAAATGAATATAATTTTACTAATGAATTTAATTAAAGTCGCGAGATTGATTGATATCGACATATTAGAAAAAATAATATACATATATATTAAACAAAATAAGTTGTATACACTTAATTGAGCCACATAAAGTTATATAAACATAAATTGAGCGTGAAAGCAAATGTATATTTAGAATTACATAATTATTAATAAAGGATTATAGAGAGAGAGTTGACGAGCAAAACTAGCAAAACATCATAAATAGATCTATGAATTAATTTAGCTACAAATTATAAATCACCCGTGAATGTTCGTATTAAGGCAGCTCTAAATTACATGATTTTACCTAAAATATCAGCATAGTGGCGGGCAGGCAGGTTGGCAATTCTACATCATCTCATATGGCCAGTAAGATGGAATTTAACGGCTGGTAGACAGTCCTCCAAGAGAAAAAAGAAAGGCGGATAGCTCCACTACTCATGCTCCATTGCACTAAACTTCTCTTGACTTCTTAAGTGATGGTCTGGCAACATTTTTGAATCAGGAACGTAAAAGTAACCAACTGATCAAGCAAAAGTAACTAACTGATTTATCAAGTAACTCACTTATCAAGTGAAAATAACCGACTGACCTTAAAAGGTCTTATGGGCTCTTTTTATACACTATCTCTATAATCCCT
Source organism: Epiperipatus broadwayi (assembly GCA_028023455.1). NCBI lineage: Eukaryota > Metazoa > Onychophora > Udeonychophora > Euonychophora > Peripatidae > Epiperipatus > Epiperipatus broadwayi. Next base: position 3,667,546 of record JAQFVV010000039.1, read on the forward strand.
TACAAACAACATTTAATTAGCAACATGTTTTTATACTGATAAGGCTCAAAATATCATTTTTAGTTATTTTAAATCATTCGACAACAACTGATAAACGATTTGTTTTCGATCTTAATTGCGATTGACAATTTTAATTAAAGGCAACAAGCTGAATTTAAACAAAGATTATTTCAGCATTTCGATCCTTCCCCATTCTTCTTTGTTGTCACATTAAATACACTTATATAAAAAAATAATCACAAATATATAAGCAAATGTATTTTCCAGCAATAAACATAGCAATAAAATTATTGCTTTAGTCATAATATATATATCTACGAACCACTCAAACTACTGTTTTATTTTACTAAATAAAATTAATTTTACTAATCTTTCTAATGATTCAGCATACAGTGTGTGAGTGAATAGCATATATTTATAGCAAGGTCTGAATTGTGGACCCCTAGGAGGTTAGTATAGATGGAGAAACATGAAGCTCGATGATGATTAGACATCGATTGCTTCAATATATATATATATGTGTGTGTGTGTGTGTAAATGTTAAATATAATTATTTTTAATGTTGCTACAGTGAATTATATACATTCCCACCTCAGTACATGACAATACTGTAATAAAAGAATGAATCACTTTCTCATTGGTCGATTTTGTGCATAAAAGAGACTCTCTTTAATACCTTAGTGTGAATATTAATCAAATCAATTATCTTGGTGTTTTTTAATATTGATCTAACAGATTGATTTTTTAATAAACAAAATAAAGAAATTTCTTTTTTTATTTTATCTTTATAATAAACATTAAACACAATTTTGTTTTTAAAATGCTATTACAGTAAATCATACACACGCCCACCTGACAGTACTGTAATAAGAAAATTAAATCAATGTGTTTGATCAATATGAAAATAATAAAATAATTTGATGGATTAATATTCATACTCTCTACCATAAGTATTGAAGCCAATCTCCTTTATATATAAAGAGGACCAATAAGTAAACTGATTTCATTTTTTTTATTTCAGTATTATCATGTATTGAGGTGGGAGGGATGTTATTTACTGTAACAACATTTAAAAATGGTTGTGTTTAATGCTATATATATATATATATTAATTCTAATATTCTCATGGATAAATGATGAATTTATAGTATTATTTCCGGGAGCTTCCATGTAATAAAGATATAATAGCTAAATAGCTGATGTTTTTGTACAAGAACAAGTACTTTCCTCAGAGCTTTTTCTTTCTCAAATACATATATATTGTAACCTTATATTTTGGTACAAAATATAAATAGCTTGGTAGAACTAGTAAAAATTTCTCTATCTTCTTCTAGAAGGCTTGATTATCGTGGCTGGCATTTAGTATGCTTGTCCCTTGTATACGAATTTATTAAACAGTGAGATTATATAATTCCATTTTTTTATTATTGTATATATATTATTTTATTTTTCTTTCTTTCATATATTAGTGTTGCTCTGTTTCCAAACACTAAGTCAGATAAACTGTGCTTAACCTAAAGGTGAAAACCAACATCACATTACATCAAGTACAGTGAGATAAACAAAAAAATAATAATTATTATTTGTTTTTCCCTTTAAATAATCATAAAAATTATTTTGGTTTAATTGAAGGATTTACTTAGATTTTTTTAAAATTAGTTTATAGGATACGATAAGATGAACACATTTTTTTCTTTCTTTTCATTTTTTAAAACAGATATGCAAATGAGAAGAAATGTAATTGGCTAAGAAAAAATTAGATCTGCCAGAAAGATTTTTTTTTTTTGAGAACTGTTGCAATGATAGTAAATGTATAATAATAAAATATAATAACACAGCAAAGGTACATCCACTTTTTCTTTTAAAATATATATGTTCTACAATAATATCAACAAATAAAAAATCCTTCTCCTTTTTTCTTTTCAAAAACTTTATTTTTTATCTCAATACTGAACATATATATACATTAATATACAAAACTCCAACGTTTCAACTATTTTATCTCATACAGTCATTTTCAAGGATCTGCAACAATATTAATTACATATCAACAAATAAACTTCAATTACATAAAAACTTTCTCTTACATTAACATAATAACAAACATATTAAACATATAGAAATATATTTTACTTACAGCTTTCTCCCACTGCTATATTTTATTTCTCTTTTTTTTTTTTTTTTATTTACAAAAAATATAGAAACTGACAAAATGAATGGAATATATTTAGTTGAATGTTTAAATTGTAAGAGGGAGGGGGGTAAGGTTTCATATATTGGTACAACTAAGAATAAATTAAAAACTAGACTTAGACAACATTTGTATGACAAAAATTCAAATATTTACATTCATTGTAAAGGTTTAGGTCATAAAGAATTTAGTATTAAAATGTTAGAAAGGGTTAAAAATTACAGGGAAAGGATGGTTAAAGAATTTTTTTATATAAAAAAATATAATCCTACTCTAAATAGAATTAATGGAGTAGATAAGGAATATAAATTACTGTATAATTAAAATAAATGCTTAATGGGTTTAGGTAAATTGTTAGAAGTTTTTTTGTATAAAAGAGAGTGAGAGAGGGGGGGGGAATGTTTAAATTTGTTTTATATTCATTTAAATATATAGTTTAGGAATGTAGTTTTAAGATGGGTTTTAGATAAAATTTAAAGAAAGGGGGAGATTTTTGGAAATTAGAGTTGGTATTTAAATTTGTATAGAAAGTTTCTTGGATGATTTTAAGATATATTTGTAATTAAACAATGTAAATAAAATAAAAAAAGAGTAATAAAATATAGCAGTGGGAGAAAGCTGTAAGTAAAATATATTTCTATATGTTTGTTATTATGTTAATGTAAGAGAAAGTTTTTATGTAATTGAAGTTTATTTGTTGATATGTATTTAATATTGTTGCAGATCCTTGAAAATGACTGTATGAGATAAAACAGTTGAAACGTTGAAGTTTTGTATATTAATGTATATATATGTTCAGTATTGAGATAAAAAATAAAGTTTTTGAAAAGAAAAAAGAAGGATTTTTTATTTGTTGATATTAAATGTATAATAAAAATTAAAAACTTATTTTCTTTTACTGTTAAACATATAAATATTTGAAAACCAGGCACTTTTCACAAACCTGGGAGCTTAATTGTAAGTATAGGGAATTTGAACTCAGATTTTCAAGCACCCTTCAACTATCCACACTATCTCATACAACTGATACACATGACCACACACATGTAGAAAAGATAAAAAATCACCAATATATGTATTTTGTGCTAAACCAGCAGTCATCAGTTGGTCCAGATAATCATCTCCCACACACACCCATATATATATATATTGTGCCCTTTTGTATAGGTCTCCATAAATTGTTGTATCCATTTATTTAAAAAATTTTAAATTTAAGATGTATTTAGCTATATGATGTTAATTTATTTATGATAATCTTTTAAAAAGTGTAATTAAAGTAATTCATGAGTATTTGATATGTGAAAATTGTGCTGATGTTTGAAAGAGACATTTCAATGGGAATGATAATGGTATATGGTTGGGAAAACTGGCCATAATCAATACTGCATTAATAAATTTAATAAATAAATGTTTAAAGTTAAAGTTTTAAAAGACAAGTTAAAATTAAATGCATATATTTATTTGTTGATAAAAATTAATATTTAATAAATGAATATAAATATTTTAATTATTAGTATTCCATGATGGAAGATTAATATTTGATTTAAATAATATCGAAGTATTATTTTAAAAATTGTTATAAGATATTATTTATTTTAAAAATATTTATTTTTAAAAAAATGAATTGTTGGTTTATTTTTAGATTATTACAAGCGTCTGTAGCTTTGTTTAAAAAAAAAAAAGACAGATGTTAATTAAATACATACACACATGCTTGGGAGTTTTTTTGGTAAAGTTGCAAAGCTATTTTAAAAATTCTGTTATAAAATTTATAAATATTATTTTGGCTATCATGAAATAAAAATAAAGATAATTAATGTGAAATATTAAATTTGATTTTTAAAATACTGCTTAAAAACATAACGAATAAAAATAGACTTAATTTGTTTATAAAAATAATCTTATAAAAGTTAAAAGTGAAATTAAGTAAGAAAGTATATTTTAAAAAAATGTTTAATGGATTTTAATAAACAATAAAGATTGATTTATGAATTTAATAATGTGATAAATAATAAATATTAAATAAGTCATTATTTATTTTTAATTCTATCTTGTTGGTAAATATGTAAATAAGCTAGCAAGTTGATTGTTTAATTCACCAATCAAGTGGGAGTTTTCTTCTGGTATAAAACCAAGGTTCAATTGTTAGGAGGGGACTTGTGATTGAAATTCTTAAAGTAAAAGGTGCTATTAAAAATAGCTAAGTGATTATAGATGCTCTAAAAAACGTTTTAAAATTATTAGAGAGTAGTTTTTAAAAAATAATTTATAAAAGTTACCGATGTATATGCAGTGTTAATTTATTATAGTTCCCTATTGATCGTTTCCTTATTGAAGCTCAATTTACTATCAAATAATCATGAGGACATCGTATAAGGATAAGATGTATTGGAGACTTTATGCTAAAAATTTAACAAACGCTGGATTGACTAGGAGAGTTATTAGATGCCTAACAGTAATACGTTGGACTTGGTATAAATTTAAAAAACTAATGGTAGTTAATTTTTATAAAATAGATATTTGAAAAATGAGAAATACTTCTTTTTGAAGCAAGTATTTGTAAATTTTAAATTTAAAAAATATATCTTGGTAAAGATATAATATGTAACAGTAATTGTATAAATATTTGCCTTGTTAAGTCTTTATGGTTTAAAAGACTAAATTCTGACAATTTAAAAAAGGCAAATAAATTGGAGATTTAATAAGTAAAGAAACACTTATAAGTAAAAATTATTGTATTATTAAAGTCTGAACGCTGGTCGTATAGAAGACTTTAAAAGTAATCTTACCTCAATATCTGTTACGGAATGCGCAAATAAATTACATGTGGATATCCAAATCAAATCAATTAAAATAATTAAAACAAGAACTTATAAATTATAGACTAATGCTAAAAAATAATAACTTTAAAATAATTTTCCTATAAAGAAGAGAATATGGATCCTATAAACTATTTTAATTTTATTTTGTTTATGATGGAACTGACTTTTATTTTTATTTATTTTTAAAAAAAAAAAAGAACGTTTTCATTTATTTCATAAAAACTTTTAAAAAACACGTGATGTACCGGAAGAGGAAGTGATGTTTGGTGAAAATTTGTGCCTAGGAAAAAAAGAACAGTTGTGGCTGGAAGAATACACCGTTGGATGCTATGTAATATGTTTTAATTATTAACTAACATGAATATTTAATTAATTATTGATTTATTAAAGATAGGAAAGGTACATTTACATTTTTTTAAAATAATAACTAAATACTAATATAAATTTTTATTGCATAAAGTTTATTTTATAATTATACAACACGTAATATTTTAAAGAATAATTGTTGAGTGTAAATGTGAAATTATTTTGTAAAACTGAACTCCTGGAGGACATCGTGACGGACTGTACATTGAAGTATCATTTATGGTAAAAATTGTGTAATAATAATAATAATTTGATGTATTTACTATGTTTTCTTTAGATCAACCAAATGTTATATGATTATTGAATGAATGTATTAATGTTTAAATAATATACACGCACAAGATGAATAATAGCAGTTTTATTTTAATATGCATATTTTAAATTGATGATATAAATTTAGTACAACGTAATATGAAAACCTAGAAATAATTATATGATTCTTTCGTGAATAAATTTTAATGTTTTCTATCACCATATTAGGAATTAGATATTTTATTAGCATTAGTTATTTATTTTTCTTTTAAAGTTAGTAAGAAGTATATAAAGTCTATATTTTTTATTTTTATTTTTGTTAGATAAGTAAGTTAATTTTACATAGAAATATATATATTGATTGCAGGCTTATTGTATATAGAGGATGAGGTATAAGAGAGTTTAGATCGTTATTATATTATTTTTGTTTTAAAATTGGTCATTTGTTTTTTTTTTCTGAAATTAAATAAGGTTAAAATGACTTTTGTAGATAGAAGTTTATTAGGAAGAAATAGGAATAACAAGTAAAAGTGTAATATTTTGAAATGGAAAAGAATCATAGAATTTTATTTAACATAATACTTTGTCAAATTTGAAATTGTTGAATAATTTTAAATATTATTTTTTAAAAGTACATATACGTATTGCATATTTTAATAAGACATGTAGTATGACATTATATCGGAATGAAATAAACAGTGATAGTCAATAATTGTTATTATACTGCAAAGTTATATCAGTTGATACATTAATTAATATTTGAGTCATACTGATAATAAATGTAATACAGCCTTATACATTATAATATAAATAACAGTAGGACTTATGTGAAATAGCATTTTTAATTATTAAAGTTTGTTTATTTACATACATGCTACATGAATGATATCTTACATAAAACCTTTTCTTATATTAATTAATAACAAATGATGTTTATTAAAATTAAAGTCATAAACTTAATTAAATGTTATTGATAGAACATTTAATAAATGTATAAATTATCTACTTATGATTATGGAAATAGTAACAGTGTAAAAAATCTTGTATTATTATTTTTCTTATTTTTGTTTATTTTCTTTAGTTCCATTTAAATGTAAATATTGTAAATAAATTATTTGTTAAAGTTGATGTAAATAAATTTGTTAAGTTGTTTTAAAAGATGTGTTGAATTCATTATTTTACACCACAGCATTTGACAACAGATAATTTGAATGTACATAATATTTGCACAATATGAATTTATTATTTTATTATTTGAGAAAGAAACACAATATTTTCATAATATAATTTATAGAAATTGATTGACATTAACATATAATATTACAATGGTCATAAAGTAATTATAATGCACAATATAAGAGTATAAGATTATTTATTGCCACAAATTGTTAAATTATAAGATTTTGGTCTATTTTAAAATTAAGATACTATATGGAAATGAAAGACATGTATATGATTTACTTATTTTCTTAATGATTAAAAGTATAATCCAATAGATAAGATTAAGATATACCCTAAAGATTATTATTGTTAGTGATTATTATTATTAGAATAAGTTAGGTGTATTTAGGTTTGATATTAAATCCCTTATCATTCCTATCTACATGAATTATTATTACTTTAAGATAATTAGAAGAACCTGAGATCATTTAATTATATTTCCTTAACAAAAGATTGAGATTTATTTATCTATTATTATTAAAGATAATTCATTTATAAAAGTCATAAGAATGCTGTAGAGTTAGTAATGAGATAATAAAGAGGTAATAGTATTCTTATGCCATTGAAACAGTGTCTTGGAAAGACATTGATTCAATGTAAATCTGATTACCAATTGTAACTTCACTTCACAGTCTCATGATTTTAGTAAATATTTATTTAATTAGTACATAATATTGAACTATATTAATTTTTGATAAGTTTGTAATAAATCTGATAAGTTATAATATTATAAAAATATATTAAAGATAGTTGTACATATTTTAGCCGAGCATAATAATTTGATTGAGCTAGTCATATTTTAAATTATATCATATATCGAGAAGTGAGGGTACAATATATATATATAAAATCAGTGCTCAGTTTATATTAAGATAGAAAATCTTCATACTTTATTGGCCAGGCTTCAATCCACTTCAAACTCCAACTTTTCAGCCATCCATATTGAAAATTTGATGATGAAAACTCAAATCCCATGCTGATGCTAATATTATTGCCATGCCCATGTTGACCTGATGTCACTCTGACCCCTCATGTATAGGACCATATCCATTTAAATACATATAAAGTATAAAGATTTGCTATCTTAATATAAACTGAGCACTGATTATATATGTGCATGGGAGATGATAATCTGGACCAACTGATGAGTGCTGGTTTAGTACAAAATACGTATATTGCTGATTATTTATCTTTTCTACATGTGTGTGGTCATGTGTATCAGTTTTATGAGATAGTGTGGATAGTAGATGGGTCCTTGAAAATCTGAGTTCAAATCCCCTATACTTACTGTTAAACATATAACAATACGAAAACTTTCTTTTTTTAAAAAAAAAAAAAAGAGAGAATGTAAAGATAAAGAAGGAAGTTAAATTACAACTTCTCTTAAATAATGTAAGTTGCAATATTGTCAAGTGGCAACAGCAAAGTACTTAGCTAAATCCTAACAAATGTGTTTGGGTTCACCAACTGTAAATCTAGCAGTTGATAATCTTCTGCAAAGTCTACAACTGAAATGCACAGGAATTATTGTTAACTGTGATGACAGGAGTAGCAGTTCTAAAAGGTCAGTCTATATGAAATTTCTTATTGTGCACAGACTGATCTAGCCTCGAATAAAGTTTTACCTTCATAACTTTAACACCCATAGTAGTGTTGTGAAAGTGGAAAATGAAATACTATATTTATCTTTAGATAAATTGCTGTCATGAACTTTAATACATATGGGAGTGCTACATATGTGCGGAACAGAATGCAGTATTAACTTGGGATATAATGTTGTATTCTCACAACTTATATACTTCTAGTGTTATATATGTGCAGAATGTAATGTTTTAACCCTTCATGTGCTACTGTCCGGATGATGAATTAATTAGTTTCCCTCTGAACTTATATTACAAATGACAGTGTGAGCGAGCATCTTCTTGCAATTACAATAGTGTTCAAAGAAATAACAGCTGATCAGGAAACTATTTTAGCTGTTATAGCACTCGTGAGACAATTATTTGATTTAACAATCATTCTTTATGTTTGACATTCATAAATTAAACGCAGTAAAGCATTTCATTTACGGAATAACCAACACAACAAAGCCATGCAATTTCATTAATTTTCGAGGAAAATTTGATTAAAATATCTATCCTCACTCTCAAATATCACGGATTCTCAAAGAACCTACATACAAATCAACTAATTTATGAGTACTTATAAATGGAGATGAAGAAGCATATAATTAACTTTAAGATTCTACGTTGTTTAAAAAAAAGAGAAATATTTATTTGAATTATATTTGTCATTAAGTTTAATAAGTGTGCTATTAATTGATTGGCTAATAGCCAATAGATATAAATGGTAGGTATTTGAACGTAATGTAGTAATTTAATGAATATGCCTTTTATGTTTTATTGTATTTTATATTATCTTGTAAATATGTAAAGTACTTGGTATATATAATTTATTATGTAAAGTAATTACTTAACTTTGGTGTAGGGGTTGAAGAGAGTCAATTTAGGGAATAGCACTTGTGGAAGGGTTTCATGATTAGTTCAATAAATCTATAATGTATCATTACACATGGCTTAATCTGATACATCTTTCTAGAATTCTGTGATTATGCTCATGTTGTAATATTAGGCAATGTGGCAAAGAAAAATGGTTTAATTGTAAAAAACAAAATGTTATTCAATATTACTAATATATACAACACATGTACTAAGAAAAGCTTGTAAATATGGATGATGTTCTCACTAGGGTCTTTCAAATGAGAAGAAAGAAGTTGGTTCCTCAAAGATTTAGATTGAATTTCATCAACTTTTCTTAATATTTAATTTATTTTTAATTGCCCCTCATTAATAATAAGTTTTCTATAGTCAATGACACCACCCACACTCGGGAAACTCAGATGCCTGAAGATGGCACTTCAAAGGAATGGAAAAATTAGTCAATTACTAGTTAGTACACAAATACATGCCTGATATAGCTGAGAGACAAAGAAACTGCTAAAAATGTCATATAATTTGATATTCTATAGGCAATGCCTTTATTATTATTATTATTATTATTATTATTATTATTATTATTATTATTATTATTATTATTATTATTATTATTATTATTATTATTATTATTATTATTATTATTATTATTATTATTATTATTATTATCATATTATTATTATTATTATTAAATATCAATTCTTACACAACTTGTTATATCATATCCCAATTTAATCAGAGTTTTATGTATATTATCAATAACTATATCTGTTCTGAATGATTTTTTTCCAAATTAAAATAAATTGAAGGCTCTTTAAAAGGACTCATGAGAGATGATGATTAAAAGGATCGAAATGTTATCAATCAAACAACAATTGCTGCAAAATTTGAATTTATTAATAAACAATTACTGTTTTTGGTTACAAAGCATTTAAAAGTAAATATATAAACATATGAATTATTTTTGTTTATTATGATTGCTTTCATCATTACTTAAGATTTATTTACTACAAGTTTGTTTAAAACATTAAATATTATTACTTATAATAAGTGCAAACAAAAAAGTGAGTTGTGCAATTATTTATCTTTTTTAAAATTACAAAAACGTACTTAACATTTCTTTTGTTCATCAATAAATTTTGATGCCAAGATCTGAAAGAGGCAGCATTAAAAAACTTGCCTGAGGACAACACGTGCCCTCATGGTGGCCCTGATTAAAGAGGCAGCATTAAAATACTTGCCCAAGGGAAATACAGACCCTCATAATGGCCCTGACTACATTATTCACACACAATTAAGTATTAATACTACATTTCAGGAATGGATGCAAGAGACAAGTTTCTAGAACATTTATAGATAAAATATTGGTTAGAGTATTAAGCTTAAATTCGATATTTTGAGAATGTAAAGGTATAAGTCTGACTCCTATGTTAAGGTTGTCACTGGTCAGACCAGCAACACCTGAAGAAGAGCAGAGAAGAACACCACTTGAAAGTGTAATCTATTATCATATTTAGTTTATTTGTGTGTTACTAACATTTATTTGTATTTGGAAAAATTTAATAAAAGTTTAAACTTTTCTAGACATTCAGCATTTAGTGATAGACGATGAAACAACATATTAACACAAATAAATATTCTGTTTGATTAAAGGAATGCACTCAGACATCATATTTGTGATCACTGTAAAATTATGATTTCCTGATGAACTGAGGGAAATTGAGCATACCTTAAGGATTCGACATAATTTAACTATAACCTATATTTTAGCAAATTTCAATATTTCCTTAAATTGAGAGAAAATATATAGTTTGAAGCTACAAAAATTAACAATAAATCATAAAAAAATCATGAACTATGCTATACCAATACACATAATTTCAATTACAGGCTATAAAAAAGTAAACAAACAAACAAAAATGTACGTAAGCAAAATCATTAAAATTCATAAACTTAATATATTTTATGATATACAAGCAGTCATTTTTTTTTCTCTGAATACATTTGTAAATAAATTTTATAATACATCAGTAGCCATTTTTTGTCTTGGAATGGTGTATGCCTGTGATGGTGAACCTATGGCATGCATGCCAGAGATGGCACGTTTGAATTTTTAACTGTCATGCAAACTATTTATATACCATAATTTTCTTCAATATTTTTTTTGTTGCTAAAATCTATACTAAGAAAAAATTACTGCAAACTAAAAATAAAATAAATATTAGATTAGAATTAATTGAACTCTGTTTAAAAGCAATAAATTATATTTTAAATCAAATAAAGTGATACTGTTACACTATGTTATCATATTCTATAAACCTGTCAAATGATTCCGATAAAATTAGAAAGTAAACTCAGTAAAATATTTTATAACCCTTTAAATTTTTTCAAATCTAAAGTAAAAGTAATCAAATGGTTTTCTGTCCTAATATTCATTTTTTTAATGTAATCAAAATCGCGAACAAAGGAACGAAATCAACTCCATCAAATGACTTTTTTTTGCTTGAAGTTTTGCTGTAAAAGTGAAATGATAAATCTTTGATTTATAAAATTATTAAAGCTCATTTAAATTTACTTTTAAATAAATTTGTTACCATTATATTAATATGAATAGTGAAAAAAAAAATCAATCAGTAGAGAATTTCAAAATTGGTGGACTGATAAGTTTAGAATGATTAACAAAGGCATCAGGGTAGTATGTGTTTTATATTCTGGAACAGATGTATTGAGAACATCATTGGTAATATGGCATTATGAGACCAATCATAAATTGCTCTGTGAAAAAAGTAAAGATGAACAAAAAGAATATATTGTCCAATCATTTAAAAATATGAATATTCAATCAACATCTATAATGAAATTTATTGAAAATCATTCAAATATAATAACTGCTGCTAGTTTTATTGTTTCAAATGTAATTGTCAAACATGAGAAAGCTTTTAATGATGGAGAATATATGAAAGAAGCTTGGATGAAATGTGCACCAGTTCTTTTTGAAGATTTTGAAAACAAAGCAAAAATTATTCAGAGCATGAAAGATTTACCATTGGCTAGAAATACAGTTAAAGAAAAAATCCTTCAAATGGCTAACAACATAACTTATCAACAAAAAAGAGATATAAAAATTTCTAGTTTAATTTCTCTCTGCCTATGGATCAGCTTGTTTGGCTATTTTTTTCATTATTATGTTGGTAATAATACCAAAGAAGAATTGATCAGTTTAACCTCATTAGTAACAACAACAAAAGGAATAGATATTTGCAACATAAATGTTGCCAAAATTGTATCAGTAACTACAGATGGGAGTGTTTATGACTGAAAATGAAAATAGTTTTCTCAGTTAATTTACCAACCATATTGGACTTTCAATTTTGGGATTTCATTGCATTATACATCAGCAGCTTTTAAGCATGAAAGCCAGCTCTAAGCCACTGGATGATGTCATGAATATTGTGATTAAATTAATCAATTTTATATCTACACATTGAGTGAGATAAACTCAGTATACTATAATTTACTTATATACAACAATGTCTGTGGTTAAGTTGAGGAAAAGTTCTTCAAAGATTCATTGAGTGTTTAAAAGAAATTAGTCTGTTTTTACGCAATGAAAAAATCATTGAAAAATGTAATGAATTAATGGATGTTGAATGGCTTTCAAAAATAATATTTTTTACAGATATGTGTTCACATCTAAATGATTTAAATGTGAAACTGCAAAGTTATAATAAGATAATTGTTGTCATGTTTGATTTGATCAAAGCATTTGAAGTTAAATTACAAATTTTCAACCTGATGTTATTTTTTACACTTTCAAATATTTTCCAAATCTAAAAAAAAAATTCTTGACTGCTTTAGAATCTCATGATAAACCAGATCAAGTAAAATTGATGAAAGATTTTGTACTGCTATTCAATAGATAATTGATGAATATCTTTAAGATTTACACAGTTCAGACAATTTTCAGAAACATCAAAATCTATTTTATACCCAGACATAATATCAATGGATAGTCTCAAGTTAGATATTTTTGAGTGGCGTAATTTGAAAGATATGGAATTGCAATCAGTTGATTTTCAATCCAGTTCTATATGGAAACAGAAATTTGTTGACTTGAGAAATGAGTTAGAAATAATACTTTTGTGTAATTTCTTTTGTTTTTTAAATCATATTAAATGAAAATAAATATTAAATACAATAGCTTGTAGTCAGCCATATTGAGGCCCATGAAAATGGATAATTAAAACAAAAATATCTATATACAGATTTTACAAAAGTACTGAAAAATGTAAAATAAATTACCTGTTAAAAATATGCTATATGTAAATTTTAAATTATAATAATATATATATTAATTTAATAGAAGTATACACAGTTCTTGGGAAATCACGTGATATTTATTTTTTATTGTCGACATTTCCGTTGATAATAAAAATAACGTAATTGAAAGTACTTCTGTTAAATTAATATATACACAGATATTCTTAATGGCTACCCATTATTATAATTTAAAATTTATTTATATTACATGCTGATTAGATAATAAATAAATACATGAAAAATTAAAAAAATAATTTGGAAATAAATACTTATTGATTCGGAAAGATTACATTTTTAAAAAAATAGCAAAATAGGATATTTTAAATGCAAAAATAATAGAATATTCTTACCAATTGTGGGAACCAACAAACAACAAAACATATGCAAATTACAGCCATCATTCGTGCAAATGATAACTCTTCTAAAGTAATATTATTAGCTAAAGGATCCTTACAGTGCCGAGAATTTCTTCCACCAGAGGTACGAGTGATTTTGGCCACATTGCGTTTTCCCATTGACCACAGCACTTTAATGACTGCCATATTGCACGCACCAATACATATACACATAAACAATCCCACGAGTAAAATTAAACAAGCATAAATAATATCTTTTAATTCCGTAGCAAATCGATATCGAGTGCATCGATTAATTTCTAATTGATTTTCATCATAATATAATCCAAATCCCATGAATGGTAAACAATCTAATAATAGAAGAAATCCCCAGAGAAAACAGACGCTTCGTTGAATACATTTGTAAGTAATATGCTGCAAAGAAAAAGCCAAAATTATAGCAGAAAATACTTTAATAACTTTCAATTAAAAAAAAAAAAATCATTGAGGATTTAGTAAAGTTTAAATAAAAAAACTTACATTAGCACGCGCGCGCGCACACACACACACAGCAAAACTATTTGTAAATATGAATATAGCTATCCTAATCCCATTAACAAAAAATCAAAGATGAATTTTGCCCGTTTAAACTTTTAATTGAAACACAGATAAATACACCTATACTACACATACGAAATAAGCTATTGTTTAATTTGATTATTTAATATTTTGGTTAAACTATCTTTTAACCTCTTCTGAAAATCTTTACCATTTTCCAAATTGTAGCTCTCAATTGTAGTAAATCCTCTCATTAAAAGCAACTGATATGGTAATTAATGAATAATATTTCTGCAGCGTAATTTTCACTACACCACTCTCGTGTGACGTAGGGATTATGGTTTTTATCTGCTTTTAACACCCGAAGAATGTAACCATAAACATATGACCAAAGATGTATGATTCCCAAGATGCACATTTCATGCTAAACAAGCACTCATCAGTTGGCCCAGATCACAATGTCTTACCAATATCTTTTATCACCATTGAGTATATATATATATAGATAGCTTATTACCACAGTTTAATCGATGTGTCAAACTTACTGTCTTCACAACTTTGACACAAACCATTTAATGGAAGTATATTAATAATTTTTATTAGTCATTCATTGGACTAGAGATTATTATCCACTTAATGGATAATATTTAGGTAGTGTAATTTTCATTATACCATTTTCATGTAAGGTAGGGACTGGTTTCTATCCACTTTTAATACCTTATAAAGGGGTGTAATCATAAACATATGATTAAAGACATGAAAAAGATGTACAATCCCCAAGATGCAATTTTTATGGTTCATCACATGTTTATGATTATACTCTATCACGAGGTATTAAAAGCATATATAAACCAGTCCCTTTTCGATGACAGTGGTGTCATAAAAATTACACTGATAAGCGCTAGTTTAATGAATAACTAATAAAATTATTAACAATGGATTAATACATTGTACAGGCTTAAACCTGCATTTTATATATGTAATATATGTGGGATTTGAACTCAGACTTTCACACGACCCACTACTTCAGTGCCATCTCATATTGCTGACTCACCTGATCACACACATGGTGAAAAATAAATAATCATCAATATATGTATTTCATGCTAAACCAGCAATCATCAGTTGGTCTAGATTACTATCCTCACACACATATATAATCAGTGCTCAGCTTTATATTAAGATAGACAATCTTCATACTTTAATGGACAGGCTTCAAACTATTCCAACTCACAATTCTTCAGCCTTTCATTTCATTGAAAATCTGATGATGGAACATTCAAAGCCCTTGTTAGTGCCAAGGCAGCAATATGAGATTGCACTGAGAGTAGTGGGTCATGTGATAAGTCTGAGTTCGAATCCCACATATGTAACAATGGATATTGTAACTTTTTAAACAGTCCTTGAATTATACATAATATAAAATATTTTTTTATAATGTAACTACATTTTAGAAACTCTACAATCCTTCACCAGCATCAACAATACTAAGGCTATCCAATCTTTAATAATCTAAGAACTACATTAAAAAGTCTTAATCAGCAGGCTGCACCCAAAATAATTAATACAGTATATAAATTATTGGAGAATCCTATGGTTAGATAGATTTTTGAGTAGATGAACTATAACTGATCATAATTAATTACATGTTAATCATTTTTTGTTCACTGTATGGAAAGTTGAGTTCTTTGACACATCAAAACATTACATGATCACCATTTCATATGCTTACAAATCCCAAACTCTCCATACAGCAGTGCCACCAAGTGTAAGCCTTCATGATCAATGCATGCAGGAAGGTTTGTGTATAAAATCTCTACTTCGTGCCTACTCATTCACTGTCCCCAGACTTTCATCAGTGTGGCGCCTTGGATTTGAGAGCATTGCACCTAGATCTTCGGATTAAGATCTAGATGCAGTACTCTCAGTTCCAAGGCTTATCACTGATGAAAACCACAAATAAAAAACTACTCAGGCTCAAGATAATGATGCACAACCCATTTTGCATTCACTGATTACTATTGCTTTCACTGATGGAAGTACTAAATGGAGAGTTATCTGCTGTTTTAACATCAAAAGATTTGTATGTCTTTTATATATGCTAAATTTTTAGAAAACAACTTATCTATCCATGCATCCACCTACTTATCTATCTATTTATTTATTTACCTATCTATCTCTTTATTTATTTATATATTTATATAACTACCTATCAATTTATGTATATATTTATCTAACTACCTATCCATCTACCTATTTTTCTATTTATCTATCCATTATCTATCCATCCGTCTGCCTACCTATCTATCTATCTATCTATCTATCTATCTATCTATCTATCTATCTATCTATCTATCTATCTATCTATCTATCTATCTATCTATCTATCTATCTATCTATCTATCTATCTATCTATCTATCTATCTATCTATCTATCTATCTATCTATCTATCTATCTATCTATCTATCTATCTATCTATCTATCTATCTATCTATCTATCTATCTATCTATCTATCTATCTATCTATCTATCTATCTATCTATCTATCTATCTATCTATCTATCTATCTATCTATCTATCTATCTATCTATCTATCTATCTATCTATCTATCTATCTATCTATCTATCTATCTATCTATCTATCTATCTATCTATCTATCTATCTATCTATCTATCTATCTATCTATCTATCTATCTATCTATCTATCTATCTATCTATCTATCTATCTATCTATCTATCTATCTATCTATCTATCTATCTATCTATCTATCTATCTATCTATCTATCTATCTATCTATCTATCTATCTATCTATCTATCTATCTATCTATCTATCTATCTATCTATCTATCTATCTATCTATCTATCTATCTATCTATCTATCTATCTATCTATCTATCTATCTATCTATCTATCTATCTATCTATCTATCTATCTATCTATCTATCTATCTATCTATCTATCTATCTATCTATCTATCTATCTATCTATCTATCTATCTATCTATCTATCTATCTATCTATCTATCTATCTATCTATCTATCTATCTATCTATCTATCTATCTATCTATCTATCTATCTATCTATCTATCTATCTATCTATCTATCTATCTATCTATCTATCTATCTATCTATCTATCTATCTATCTATCTATCTATCTATCTATCTATCTTGAATAAGTATAATTCAAATTTGTTAATTTTATTCTAATTTTTTTTTTGTTATATAACTATTTCAGTATTGTGAGAAAGTATTAATGTGACTTCTATGATTGCTTATTAATTAATTATATATAGAGATTATAATGAGTGCAAAGATATATAAATGAAGATATTTGTATCATTAAAACTTATGGTAAATATTAAAACAATAATATTTTTAATTGACAATAATATTATTAAACAATAAGTTGTTTTCTTAAAAATTCAGGTTGTTTTTAAACAATATTTGAATTAGTTTTAGTATTATAGAAACATATTTTATAGTTTAGATACCAATTACAAGTATTCTTATAGAACACAATATAAAAAGAAGCAAATAAAAAATAAAAACCTTTGCAAGATAGACTGAAAAGTAACCAACTAAAAAGATGGAAGCTAATCATTCCGGAGACAATTTCCTTCATAGATATTAAAGGGAGCTTAGATCATATTATTATTCTTTTGAAAACCTAATAGTCTAATTAACTAATACAATTAAAATATGTAAAGAAGTATTAAATACTTTTCTTAATAGTTTAAATTTTTTAAAATAGCAAAAAGACCTCTGAAGAAAATTATTGAAAGTTTGAAATTATTGGCTATTTTTAGAAGTTTATAATAATAAAATACAGGATTATATTTGCATCAAGTAAGTGCATAAAAGAATGTACTAGCAATATTTGTTTTTAAAACAGAAGTGAAACTCTCCATATAATATTGCCACTTAATATCAGCCAGAGTAATTAATGGGGCAAGAAGATTATTCTGGCTTACAGTAGATGGAAGTACGGTATGGGGAGTTTTGTCTCTGCTTTAATAGCTTGTAAAAGCAATCATGTCATATTTGTTTGTATTAACAGTATTATTGATATTGTGCCGTTACTTTTCATATCTAAAAATTTGTAGGCCAAGAATCAAAGATTTTACTTACAGCAGAAATCATTTCATATGAGGGCGCCACCAGTAAATAACCTGAAACCACGAAATTAAAAGAATCTTATATCGTGGCTGTTAATTTTTATACATATGACAGATTCAGCTAATCTCCCTTGTAATCCCTTTTTTCTTTATATATATGCATGTATACGCTACAGTCATATGTTTTATTATTACATACAAACACTATACATACAAACACTAAAGGAATTAAACGCGAACACTTACATATGTTTCAAATAATAAAAAGTTTTATTATAAAATCTTTTTTTTATACCTTTCCTTTATTCAAGACTATTTATAGAAACAAATCATTTATAATTACCTCCTCTACCTCCCTCTTTTCTATAGACTTAACCCGACTAACATTATCGTTCTTTTTTTCTTTTTTTTATAAATAAATAAAAAAAAACAATACAGGTGAAGATTAACATATTTTTCATTCTCGAAGGAACATGTGCTTTTACTTATATATAAAAGTGTCCCAGACTGGTACAAATCTTGACCAGTGCAGAGGCTAAGCGGCTTACTATTAGGAGACAGAAATTACTCTGAACCCCTACCCTCTCTTTCAATATTTACTCCACTCTTAAACTTTTCATTTGCTTTCTTAAATTATTTTTATTTTTAATCTCCCCTATAGTCTTGAATCCCATCTAAAGCTAGTTGGAAACCCTCTTTAAAGAAAAATTCAAATACAAATAAAAATAAATTACGAATTTCAAATAAAATTAATTGGACAAAGTAAACATAAGCATTATAAATATATGCATATATAAAAAAAAAACTTTCTATTGTCGCAACTTATAGTTCATGGCTGATTAAATATGATCCCAATTAGAGGTGTTTTTAAATTTAGCAATCAATAGTTCAAGCAAAAAGCAAAGTTTATATTAACCTGACCGTATGCGTTCCTTGGGATCCTTTGGGAGTTGATTCACTGTAATGAATTTTGTCTGCCCAGCTAACCCCACTTTCTCTTCGGTGGTTTCTTGGTGATGAAATCCAGGATTCAGCTAGTGTCCCGGATGGGAACAGATTTTAGTTGTTTAGCCTTCTAACATTTTTATTTTTCAAAAATAGCTCTCTTCTGTTATAAAAAAAATTAATAATTAATTAAACAATAGGTTTGTCTCTTATTTATAGTCCTTTTTCCATTGTCCTTTTATCTGATCACGTTCTCAGCCAGTGATTGCATTTCTTTAATTTTTTTTTAGTTTTTTAACACCAGCTAACTAGAAGCCATGACAATAGAATTAATTATATTCTTTTCTCTCTTTCCCCCACCTTTTCAGATCAGAAAATTTAATTACGAAATTGTTTTAAAAAAAAAACAAAATTTTCTTTAATTAATATCACTTTCGATGTAATCTCAATCCAATTAAACAAATAACTAAGCTACCATTTTGTTCTTTTTTTCTTCTTTCTATTCTGTTCTTTTAAAATCCCATTAAAAATAAAACAATAACTAATGCCAAAAAACCCACTATATACACATATATAAAAAACTAATAAATAATACCGCAAAAAAACTTTCTATATACACAGCATTTATTTATTATTTTATGCCTAATATATATGTGTATATACGTGATTTTTATATATATATAAAGAATATAACATGAGCCACTCGAAATTATCGGCTCATTGCATCTCTACCAAAAAAAAAAAAAATGTAAAAAAAAAAAAACTTTAATTACTCCCTCTTTTACAAGGCTTCAAACACCTTGCATTATAAGTCCCGTTTCTTCCCCTTTTTCCTAACACTACAAATGCATTAGGTCCGCATTTTTGAACAATTTTGTATGGACCTTCAAACAAAGGAAAAAATTTCTTATATTGCTTCTCACTCATCCGGCTCACTGGCTGAGTTTTGACATAAACCCATTCTCCTATCTCAAAACGCCCTGGATATACATTCCCTTTTTTTTCTCTGTTCAGCTTTCTTTTTTAACTGTTCTATAGCATGATGTTGATCACTTTCCACATTAACTATTCCCTTTTCTGAAGGTACCAGATACTTTAGAAGAGATGGTTCGACCTGGCCATAATGTAGTCTTTCAGGGGCCAGGCCGGTGGACTCATGGTAAGTACAATTTATAATTTTGATTATTCGTGGAAGTACATTAAACCACTGCTTATGGTTTCCTTTCAAATGAGCCCGAAATAAACACCCCAATTCTTTCATAACCCTTTTACAAGGGTTAAATTGAGGGTTTCTAATGGAGGTTAAAACATGTTGTATCTTCTCCTGCTGAAGCCAATTTTTCCATTCATTGGACATAAAAGGAGTACAATGATCGCTCAAAACTGTGCTAGGTTTGCCCACCTGTATAAACTGTTTGTGTCTCTCAGTGCAGTGATCGATGATTTTGTGTCAGCTTTACGCAAAGGATATGCTTATACTAACTTTGAAAAAACATCATATGTCACTAAAATATACCTGTATTGATGAAATGAAGGCAAAGGACCATAGAAATCAATGGCCAATAACTCATTTAGGTTTTTTGGTATAATAGGAGTAAGAATTCCTGCATAATTCTTATTCGCAGGTTTATTTTGTTGACATTCGTGGCATTTCTGTATTGTGTCCACAACAGACTGGTACATATTTGACCAATAGTACCATCTTTGCATGAGTTTATTTATCTTAAGTGACCCATAATGTCTGTAGGTCCTATGTACATAATTTATCAAGTGTTCCCTTAATGTCTGAGGTATAACTATTTTCCAGCAATCTATTCCTCGCTTGACCTGAAACATCAGCATTCCATTCATCATTCTATATCGATGTAATTTATTATTATCTTGTACGTGTTTTCCTGTCTGTTTGATATTATTCCAGCCTTGTATTAGTTTTGTTGCATGTAAAATCAGAGGCCTGAAAAAACCTTATTCTCTTCATATCCCCTTCCATTGCTTTATCGGAATCCATCGTGAATGGGGTTAATCGGGCTCCCTCTAGTGTTAGGTTCTGATCTTTGTCTGGAGCTGGATTTCTACTCAGTATATTGGGCACTATATTTTCTTTTCCTGAGCAATGTACTACTCGGTAATTGAACCTTTGAAGATATAAAGCCCACCTTATAAGTCTATCATTTGTTAAATAACACTTATTAATAAACTCCAAACTCTTATGATCTGTAATAATGATAATCTCAGATCCTAGTAGTCAATGTTTGAGTTTGTTTAATACCCAAATTATAGCCAGCACCTCCCTTTCAGTAGCTGTATAATTTCTTTCTGCTTGATTTAGAGTTCTACTTAAAAAATATAAAACTTCCGACTTTTTTTCTTCATTTTCTTGAAATAGAATGGCCCCCAACCAAACTTTACTGCTGTCCATTTGTAGCATAAAAGGTTTTTTAAAATCAGGATAGGCGAGAGTAACAACTTTTAGAAAGTTTTTTTTTAATCGTTTTGAATGCTTCACATTGTTTTTTACCCCACTCCCATCGACTTCCTTTTCTAAGCAGTTGTACAAGCGCTTCCGTGTCTCTGGAAAAATTCTCATAGAATCTCTGATAAAAGTTACATATGCTGAGAAATGATCTTATTTGTTTCCTATTCTTAGATTGAGGAAAATTGTTTATTGCTTCAATTTTATCAGGATGTGGATTTACACCTTGCGCGCACACAAGATGACCTAAAAATAAAATTTCTTTTTGTAAAATGTTACTTTTTTTTTAATTGATCGTAATGTTTTTTTTTTGATACTCTTGTAAAAACACAGAAAAGTTTTCTAAATGCCCTTGAGATGAACATGAAGCTATTACAATGTCATCCATATAATATACGATAAACTGTTTCACCCTGTCCAATAATACCTGATCTAAACAACGTAACAAACCAGATCCACTATTTACCAGCCCGAATGGCACACATTGAAACACATACATATATCCCTCATATCTAAATGCGGTGTACTTTTGATCTTCTCTATGCAGTGGCATCTGCCAATAACTCGAGGTTAAGTCGAAAGACGAGAAATATTTCTTTTCACGAAATTCTAACAATAAATCTGTTGTACGAGATGGTACATCTCTGTCTAGTATAGTAATAGTGTTTAACTGTCACACATCTAAACATACCCTCATGGAGCCATCTTTTTTTTTACAATTACCAGAGGGTTTATATAAGGAGACTGCTGTTTTCTTATGATTCCCCACTATTCAATCTGTTGTATTTGACTGTCAACTTCGGTTTTATATTTAACTGGAATAGGGTATGATCTCCCCTGAAACTGAGTCTCCTCTTTTACTCTTATCCAGTGTACATATCCCTTTATAATGCCAGGGTTCATAGCAAATACTCGTTCGTTCTGCTGTAATATTTCTCTTAGTTGGTTTTCCCAGTTGTTATTATTTTTCTCCAACTTGCTTACTTTGTTCTCTATTTCCTCATAAATGTCCTCTACTATCATATGTGCTACTTTATTACTTTGACTACTACATTTACTAAATGGAATTATTTCATTTTCTATTATTGCTATTTTTTATAGTAATTAATTTTGGTGCAAGTTCGATGCATAAAGTCTGACCCCAGTATCATATCTTCTATTAAATTTGTCATCATTACTAGCATGTGTCGTATCCTTTGTTTTCCCACCTGTATTTCTCCATATACCTGCATGGGGTCGAGCCTAACTCTTTTACCATTTGCCATCATTATTTCTGATTTTTTTAGAGGTAATATGTGTAATTTCCCTTCCTGATTCTTAATTTGGTTTAGTATTTTGTTTGAGATTATAGAGACTTGGCTACCTGAACCCAACAACGCTTGCACTTGAATTCAGTGCACTTTTACTGTGGTAACCAGGCATGTTTGGTCAGCCATTGTCTGTACTCTTTCTTCTTCTTCTATTACTACATTTAACACTTTGGGTTTTGTTTCTTCTCGATCACCTTGTTCCTCTATGCTTTCCTCTATTCGAAGTGTTTCCAATACCTCCTCCAATCCTTTATGAATACAGGTTGATAGCCTATCCTGTATCATTTTTGGCATGTTTCTCTTTACTATACTCATCATCTGATATTCCGAGATCGGGTATTCGATTACCTTTCTTAACTTTGTTATTTGTTTCATAAAAAACTGTGTATACATCCCCTCCTCTTTCGTATATTTTTCTCTTTCTACATCTCTTCGCAGTTTTTCTTGCTGTTCTATGTTCCAAAATCTACACATTAACACTTTAATGTATTTTTTAAAATTGTCTGGCCTCTCATCCAATCTTGTGTTATGCCTACCAAATGGTTACTTGCTATTATTATTTTTTCTTTCTCTCCTACTTTGTATATTTTGAAAGTCTTCTAGGTTTTCTAGGTGTTCAAATAAAGTCTCCTCTTCTTTTCCTTTGAAAATTTTTATTTCTATTCTGTCTCACATTTTTTTATTTTTATATTTATTGTGTAAACAAAATTACTTCATATAGTGTAAAACCCTCTCCCAACCACGACACCAACTCTGTGATCTCATCTACAAAACCAACCTCACAACTCCTATCTCCGGTTGTTTATTTTTCTAGCAAGGCCCAAAACGTTGGGTATGCCATTTTCTATCTTATCTTTAGCCTACCCCTCTGTGCCATTACTTTTCATATCTAAAAGTTTTTAGGCCAAGAATCAAAGATTTTACTTACAGCAGAAATCATATCATATGAGGGCGCCACCAGTAAATAACCTGGAGCAACGAAATTAGAAGAATCTTATATTGCAGCTGTTAATTTTTATATGTATGACAGATTCAGCTAATCTCCTTGCAATCCCTTTTTTCTTTATATATATGCATGTATACGCTACGGTTATATGTTTTATTATTACATACAAACCCTAAAGGAATAAACGTGAACACTTGCATATGTTTCAAATAATAAAAAGTTTTATTATAAAATCTTTTTTTTAAAATACCTTTCCTTTATTCAAGACTATTGATAGAAACAAATCATTTATAATTACCTCCTCTACCTCCCTCTTTTCTATAGACTTAACCCGACTAACATTATCGTTCTTTTTCTTTTTTTTTTTTATAAATAAAAAAAAAAACAACACAGGTGAAGAGTAACATATTTTTCGTTCTCGGAGGAACATGCGCTTTTACTTATATATATAAACATCCCAGACTGGTACGAATCTTGACCAGTGCAGAGGCTAAGCGGCTTACTATTAGGAGACAGAAATTACTCTGTACCCCTATCCTCTCTTTCAATATTTACTCCACTCTTAAACTTTTCATTTGCTTTCTTAAATCATTTCTATTTTTAATCTTCCCTATAGTCTTGAATCCCATTTAAAGCTAGTTGGAATTCAAATACAAATAAAAATAAATTACGAATTTCAAATAAAATTAATTGGACAAAGTAAACATAAGCATTATAAATATATGCATATATAAAAAAAAACTTTCTATTGTCACAACTTATAGTTCATGACTGATTAAATATGATCCCAATTAGAGGTGTTTTTAAATTTAGCAATCAATAGTTCAAGCAAAAAGCAAAGTTTATATTAACCTGATTGATCAGTGTCCATACGCGTTCCTTGGGATCCTTTGGGAGTTGATTCACTGTAACAAATTTTGTCCACCTGGCTAACTTCACTTTCTCTTCGGTGGTTTTTCGGTGATGAAATCCAGGATTTGGCTAGTGTCCTGGCTGGGGATGGATTTTAGTTGTTTAGCCTTCTAACATTTTTATTTTTCAAAAATAGCTCACTTCTGTTATTAAAAAAATAATAATTAATTAAACAATAGGTTTGTCTCTTATTTATAGTCCTTTTTCTATTGTCCTTTTATCTGATCATGTTCCCAGCCAGTGATTGCATTTCTTTAATTTTTTTTTTTAGCTATTTAACACCAGCTAACTAGAAGCCATGACAATAGAATTAATTATAATTATTTTCTCTCTTTCCCCCACCTTTTCAGATCAGAAAATTTAATTACGAAATTGTTTTAAAAAAAAAACAAAATTTTCTTTAATTAATATCACTTTCGATGTAATCTCAATCCAATTAAACAAATAACTAATCTACCATTTTGTCCTTTTTTCTTAATTCTATTCTGTTCTTTTAAAATCCCATTAAAAATAAAACAATAACTAATGCCAAAAAACCCACTATATACACATATATAAAAAACTAATAAATAATACCGCAAAAAAAAACTTTCTATATACACAGCATTTATTTATTATTCTATATGTGTATATACGTGATTTTTATATATATAAAGAATATAACATGAGCCGCTCGAAATTATCGGCTCAATATGAATTCATTTTTATTAGAATAATTCCCATATTTTATTGTATGTTATTATCAAATATAATTTTAATTTAAATAAGGCTGTATTTTTTGTACCAGTCACTTCTATCTTCTTGTGATCACTGAGGATGCCACTAGACTACTGTCGACCTTGAAAATTTAGTTTACAGTGATTAAGAATTGATGATGATAAATGCTACTAGTTATATCCAAGGAGAGAAAGAGATCTTTAATGTTGTTCAGACAATTGAGAAAAGAACACAGAGACAAACATTAGCTAAAAATAATTATAAATAATTTTAAAATTTATTAAATCTAAAATATTTGTCAAATAAAATATGCAAGTTTTGCCTAATTTTTCCATCTGGTTTATAAAAGAGTGTACACGAGAGTATGGCAAATTAAACACTTCAGCAGATAAGGATAACTATGATTTAAAAGGGAATTGTGATTTCTGTCTGCCAGTGATTTGTGTAAACAAATTCCCCTTTCCTTTATTTAGAGATTTCAAAAGAGAATGATCTTGCATAGAAGTCAATGAACAGTGCAGGTGAGCTTTTCTTAGCCTGGAAAAGAAACATCAGGACATAAGAATGTCAAATGCCTGCAAACACTCATAAAAAGCTATATTTAAGACTTTCAAAGTCAATTCCGACCAAAGAAAAAGAAAATATTACATATTACATAATCTAAAACATAGGAAAACCAGAATCTTTACTGACTAAGAAAAACAGAATAATACACTTGATAAATTGCTAACCAAAAGATTTACGGTCTGCAGGATACACAAACCCAGACTGACTAAATTAATTACAATGAGAGAATAAGGAACAGGTGAGTTAAAAAAAAAATTACTAATATCTGCCAAGCATTTATCAATGGTTAGTAATATAAAAGAGAAAAATGCTAAGTAGAAAATATAAACTTGCAATGCACTCTCAGACAAATAAATCTAAAATATGAATTCTTAAAACTAAGACTCCTACATATAATAAATAAAACACATAAAATAATTAATGATGTTTAAATGAGTATGCATAATGTATTATAGACATGTTTTTTTTTAGATTAAGCTGAGATTTTAACATAGAGATTTAAACAAGAGATTTAAGCCCTGGTTATAATATGAAAATGTTCATTTATGTTGCGGCATAGGGTTCTGTCCAGCTGATTTCTTACAGCAGGGTAATGCACAGTTCAGCTCTATATAGAGTTCATTTTGAAGGTTTTGATTTCTCATTCTTTGGTTGGTAGTATGAAGGCAATACATAGGATCAGCTCTGAACTAGGCTTTTAGGATATGTTTTAAAAGCACAATTATAAAACTCTGGGGGTTGTCTTTGTGTTGATTTATCACTGCATATTATTATTAAGGTTCTTTATGGTGAATATTTTCTGCATCCTGGATGAATGGTCATGATTTTCAATGTCTTAGCATATTTACTTCTTCTATTAGGTAATAGCTAAGCAATTCTTTCTGAACCCAGCAAGCAACAAATAGTACCAGTAGTCAGGAAAAATTTTACTTTGGTGATCCACATTGGCCAAATAGCAAATATAAAAGTTAGAACAGCAATCCAAATAAGAATCACAATAAGAATGCAAATAAGAATAAGCGGCAGAATAATAAATCTCAAAACCCCAGAGCTATTTATGTGAATTGTTATCTCCCACCTAATCTTTAATAAAAAAGTTTTAACCAGGGTTAATCTCTATCTCTGGCTTAATCTTATTTTTAAAAAAATCTGACCAGTGCTTTTATCTATTTCAAAATTAATTAAAAAAAACAAGTCTCAGCTTTTAAAATAAATTACAATCAACAAAATAAGAAGAAACTGATCACAATCAAAACTCATTTTAAATTAAAAATGTTTTACAATTTCTCTCTTTAGTTGAGTACATGTGTTATGGCACATACTCTTAAAAAATACAAAAAATTTTAAATTCAATTTTCTTTTAAAATCTTTAAGATTGCATATTCTAGTTTTGATTTTTCCAATGGTGCTTTTGAAGCAGATAAAGCATCCTGTTCATTAAATAAAATTTAGTTTTCACACTTAGCAATATCTCTCTATATTTTTTTTACAATGGATAATAAATTAAAATAAATATTTATATTTATTTTAAATATTTTAAATTTTCTTGGAATTATTGACTGTTTATTGGTCAGAACCATGAAATTTTGAGAGAGATTTTATTCATTTTTTGGTTTTTACTTGACAATGGTATAAAAACACTTTGCTTGACTTTAAAAAACAATTAAAATTTGATTCTTAAGAATTAAGATATTTTATTAAGATTCATTAAAATATAATTTGATGAAATAATACATAATTTTAATAAATTGTTTGGCAACTTATAATACTGAATTACATGAGTAATACAAATTGTAAATTTCTAAAAATAATTTATTAATAGTGGATATCATAAAGGATGTATTTATGAAATTTATCCACTTTCATTGAAGCAATAAAAGGTACTCAAACATATGTAAAACCTTATAGATGAGTAATAAATGACAACTATATATCAATATATATCTTCAAGACAATATTAAAGAATAATAAATTATTTGCAAACCATTAAACCCTCATTTGACTACCATGTCAGTTATCTGCAAGTCTAATAGTATCAATATATTTTGAATTGTTAATGGTAAACATTTTAATTAAAAACAATTTTCTGTGATTTATTATGGACTAGATAGATGTAAGGAGATACTGGTGATAAAAAAGAACAATATAAAATTTGAAGACAAGCAGAAGCAATAAAAGAAAGTCTACACATATTGTACAGAAATGAATATATGCTGCTGGATGTGTAGTGCATTGACTTTTATGGTGTGTATCTATTCTTATTTATTTTTTGCAGATTAAATATTTGTTTCTAAATAAGTATATGATGTTCATATTTAGATTTTATTGGAATATAGTAACTTTTAAAAAGAAAATTAGACAAGTAAAAATTTATTAATATGAAATAGCTAGTTTTTATTGCTATTTTTTGTAATTATAAGTTTAATTTTAAAAAGAATTTTATTATTGGAAGCCATATTTTATCAAAATATATATTAAATGTACCAGTTATTTGGACAATACATATTTATTTATTGAAATATATTTTTTAGCCTGAAGATTAAATGGAGTCTTTTGTTTTGCCTATTTACTTCTATTTATTTTTGTTTAGTAGTTTTCATTTTTATTTGCAAAGTTGGTATTTTATTTTTAGACTAATTTTGTTTATTGAATTTGTAATTTAGCAAAATATGCAATAGTACAGAAATCAAAATATGGTAAAGTTTTAGAAGTGTTTCCCCCTTTTTTTGTAAAATAAAATGTGAATTTTTAGTACCTTTTATGAGTGTGAGTAAAATTGTAATATTAAATGATTTTATTGAAGTTGAAAAATCAGTTTGTTTGTTCATTTATTTATTAACTTTTAATCTTTTTCAAGTTAGAATGAAATTTTAAAGGTTTACTATATTTAAATTAAATAGAATTTTCTTGAAATCAGAAATATAACTAAATAAGATCAGGCTAATTCATATGGAACACTCATCTTTTTAATTGGTCACTTAGTTTCTTAGATATGGATCAGAGGTGAGAAAATATTTCAAATATTTAATAATTTCATGTATCACAATTAAAAATTATTTTTAGAACTTTCATTTGTTTTAAATAAGACTTACAAAAGGGTGGTATAAAGATTTTTTCTTTCAATTTAATATTTTTAAAATTTAATATTGAATATTTAATACATTCAAGTTCAATATAATTTGTTGAAACTTTGTACATTTGTTTAAAATGCCTATGAAAGTGAGTGGACACATTAATTTTTTAATGTCACCTAGATTCTTAGATAAGAACATTGGGGGAAAGTTTTAAATAATGCATGCTATTAATTTTATTTTTACATTTGCAAGCTTTATTTAAGTGGTATGAAAGTTTTTTATAATATAACTTTGTTTAGCTTTTTTAAAAACAATTTTTTTAAATAAAAATAATAATTGTCAAACAATTTTAAATAGAATAGCTATTGATTTATCGTACATACCAAATATGATAAATAAAGAGTACATATATTAATTTGCTGTAGAACTATATAATGATGGGTGATTGTTTTAAATAATGCTCACTATCAATTTTATTTGTTATTATTGCAAGCTTTATTTAATTGATAATAAAGCTGCTTATAATATAGTTTTGTTTAGCTTTTTGTATAAAAAAATTTTTTTTGAATAAAAATAAAAATGTCAATCATTTTTTATTTAAAAAGAATATTTCATATTTTTAGTCATTTATATATCTTATATTACTATATATATATACATACTAAATATAGCAGAAATGTCTATCTATCTATCTATCTATCTATCTATCTATCTATCTATCTATCTATCTATCTATCTATCTATCTATCTCTCTCTCTCTCTCTCTCTCTGTCTCTCTGTCTATCTATCTGTCTATCTATCTCTCTATCTCTGTCTGTCTGTCTGTCTGTCTGTCTGTCTGTCTGTCTGTCTGTCTGTCTGTCTGTCTGTCTGTCTGTCTGTCTGTCTGTCTGTCTGTCTGTCTGTCTGTCTGTCTGTCTGTCTGTCTGTCTGTCTGTCTGTCTGTCTGTCTGTCTGTCTGTCTGTCTATCTATCTATCTATCTATCTATCTATCTATCTATCTATCTATCTATCTATCTATCTATCTATCTATCTATCTATCTATCTATCTATCTATCTATCTATCTATCTATCTATCTATCTATCTATCTATCTATCTATCTATCTATCTATCTATCTATCTATCTATCTATCTATCTATCTATCTATCTATCTATCTATCTATCTATCTATCTATCTATCTATCTATCTATCTATCTATCTATCTATCTATCTATCTATCTATCTATCTATCTATCTATCTATCTATCTATCTATCTATCTATCTATCTATCTATCTATCTATCTATCTATCTATCTATCTATCTATCTATCTATCTATCTATCTATCTATCTATCTATCTATCTATCTATCTATCTATCTATCTATCTATCTATCTATCTATCTATCTATCTATCTATCTATCTATCTATCTATCTATCTATCTATCTATCTATCTATCTATCTATCTATCTATCTATCTATCTATCTATCTATCTATCTATCTATCTATCTATCTATCTATCTATCTATCTATCTATCTATCTATCTATCTATCTATCTATCTATCTATCTATCTATCTATCTATCTATCTATCTATCTATCTATCTATCTATCTATCTATCTATCTATCTATCTATCTATCTATCTATCTATCTATCTATCTATCTATCTATCTATCTATCTATCTATCTATCTATCTATCTATCTATCTATCTATCTATCTATCTATCTATCTATCTATCTATCTATCTATCTATCTATCTATCTATCTATCTATCTATCTATCTATCTATCTATCTATCTATCTATCTATCTATCTATCTATCTATCTATCTATCTATCTATCTATCTATCTATCTATCTATCTATCTATCTATCTATCTATCTATCTATCTATCTATCTATCTATCTATCTATCTATCTATCTATCTATCTATCTATCTATCTATCTATCTATCTATCTATCTATCTATCTATCTATCTATAAGTCTCCAGTCAATTTAAAGTATAATATACCTTTAGATTTTCATTTACTGTGCCAATACTAAAAACATAAAAATAATAGAGATAAACATTTTTTAATATTAAATGTTTTTATTGACTGTACATTAAAAAGAAAAAATAATTATTTGTTCAACCATAATTGGAATTTTTAGATTTAACTTGAAATAAAAGCATGGAGTTCCAGAAATTAATTAAGTCAATCCCTTGCTATAAAAAATAGGGATTGACTTAATTAATTTCTGGACTCCACATGCTTTTATTTCAAGTTAAATCTAAAAAATCCTTTTGTGATTGATGAAACAGTTATTTTATTTCTTTTTAGTGTATAATCAATAAGCATTTAATAAAAAAAATTATCTCTGTTATTTCATTTTTTATTTTAATTATGAAAAGATTATTGTTCTTTTAAGAAAACATAAACAAAATTATTAATAATTTTTATTAGTCATTCATTAGACTAAATACGAAATTGTTACTTTCATTTTTTTAATATCAAGTTTGATTTAAAAATAAACCAATACATTTTATTTTTTTTATTACTGGGCATTTTAAAACATATTTTTACTTTTGTTAATTGGAAAATCTAATTATTTACCAAATTTACATAAAGTAAAAAATTGGATGCTGGAGGGTATTGTTCAACCCCCCCCCCCGCCCAAGCACCATATTGATGAAAGTCATAAACTATAAAATAATATGGGGATATTTGGATAGATAGCACTGGGTGAGAATGTAATAAATATTACCATCTAGCATCTATTGATTATTAAAGTTTACCTTAGATCAGGCATGTCAAACTGGCGGCCCCAGGGCCGCATGCGGCCCTCGAAAGGATTTTTCATGGCCCTCGTCTAAGATGCTATGTAATAAAATGAAAACAGAACGATATGTTGCAAACAATAAATTAATTTTTTTTAAAAAGCTCTTATATTTAATTACATGAACTAAAATATATACAGTAATTGTTGTCTACATACATAGCTAATTTATAATTCTCGGTTACATGCATAGCTTATGCCTTTATGATGATGAAGCATTTGAGATATGTGAATACCAAAGCTGGCAACGTTAATAATGTGCTGCTGTGCTTCCGAGAACATAAATACATTAGTCAGCTATTCGCGCCACCAACGTAGCAATCCTATCTGCAGATATTGTTTTTTTCTTTGAATTGTAACAAAAGGCAGTTGCGCTAGTTTCTTTATCCGGATTGGTGTGTTAAAAATTTGCGGGTTGTTTCCTTTTATAACTCATTCAAAAAATATAAGTAAACTGCTATATCCAAGAGTTTATATCTTTCTGAAACTAGTCAGACAGCATAAGAA
This sequence comes from Epiperipatus broadwayi, assembly GCA_028023455.1. Lineage (NCBI taxonomy): Eukaryota > Metazoa > Onychophora > Udeonychophora > Euonychophora > Peripatidae > Epiperipatus > Epiperipatus broadwayi. Next base: position 3,700,481 of record JAQFVV010000039.1, read on the forward strand.
ATAACGAGCATGCATTTTGTTATATAATATTTTAATTATAATCAAACATGAGAAACAATAATATTTTACATATAAGTTAGTAACGATTACATTTCAGTTTGGAAAACACTAAAAGTTTTACCAGTGTATGTTCGGCCTTGGGAAACTTTAGTGGCTTCGACCATTTCTAACCTACGGCCTTATGCACAGCTTTCTTCTTTGTCACATCTCTATCTTAATTGCTCCGTGCTGGGAAGTCAGGACTGAGAGAGAGAGAAAAAACGTAATCCGTACCTTTTATAGCTACCTCCATTTATCGAGCATAATTCCAGGAGCGAGAATCGATAGCAGCACTCTCTTTACATTTAAATACTAGAGTAGCGTTAAATTTTTACGAAGCGTATTTTGCATAAACGTAGTTGCAATTTTTTAAATTTTAAAAATTTAAATCTAAAGCTCTATTTTTATTACAGAAAATGCCACTTCCAACGCTAAATAAAAAACGAAAGATTGATGACGAGGGAAGAAAATTTCAAGAAAGGTGGGAACTGAATTATTTTTGTGTGGAAGTGAACAATAAGATTACATGCTTAATTTGCAAAGAAACTATTAGTGTTGCTAAAGAATACAATATTAAGCGACATTATAGCACTAATCACGAAAAACAATTTTCGTGTTTTGAAGCTAAAATAAGAGAAGAAAAATTAAAAACAATGAAGAATTCATTAAGTAGCCAGCAAGGAGTGCTTACAAAATTTATAAAAAGTAATGAATCAGTAACAAGAGCTAGTTATGAAATAAGCTATTTATTAGCAAAACATTCAAAAGCATTCACCGATGGTTCTTTAATCAAGGAATGTATAATAAAAGCTGCCGAATTTGTCTGTCCAGAAAAAGTACAAGCGTTTCGAGACATCTCATTATCAAGAAATACGGTGGCAGATAGAATTACTGAAATGGCAGATGACATCACTTCGCAATTACAGAAAATATCTACCAAAATCCAGTTCTTTTCAATTGCTATTGATGAAAGTACGGATATAAGAGATGTTGCACAAGTTGCTGTTTTTTTTCGTGGTTGCGATAATAACATGAGGATCACCGAAGAATTGTTGGAATTCATCCCTCTTCACGGAACAACAACTGGTGAAGATATTTTTGATGCCGTATGGAGCATTTTAGAAAAACTTAACTTGCCTGTTGACAAGCTTGTTTCTGTTACAACTGATGGTGCTAAATCGATGACAGGTGAAACTAAAGGTTTTGCGTCACGACTAGCAAGGAAATTACAAGACGAATATCCAGATAAACCGAAAATCAAAGCTTTTCATTGCCTCATTCACCAACAAGTTCTCTGTTTAAAATTATTAAAAATGGATCAAGTACTTAAAACAGTTACAAAGATAGTCAACTTTATTCGATCAAGAGCACTTAACCATCGCCAATTTACTTCGTTCCTTAAAGATTTAGAATCCGAATTCGAAGATCTTCCTTATTACACAGAAGTTCGTTGGTTGTCCTGCCACAATGTCTTAAAGAGCTTCTATCTGATTTTGGAGGAAATAATATTATTTTTTGAAATGAAAGATGAAAACAACGAAAATATATCAATTATAAAAGATCCATTGTGGGTACAAGACCTAGCATTTTTAATAGATATTACAGGCCATCTGAATAATCTTAATATTACATTGCAAGGCAAAGATCAATTGATAACGAATATGTATGATGCAGTTGCAAGCTTTGTACAAAAACTGAATTTGTTTAAAAATCATTTGCAAAAGAACGTTTTGACGTATTTTCCTACATGTGAGCAGTTAAAAGCACAAAATCAAAGTTGCTCATTTTCACATCACTCTGCAAAAATTGAAAAAATAAAAGACGAATTCGATAAACGTTTTGATGATTTCAAGGAGTTCGAAGAAATTTTTTCTCTTTTCACGGGACCATTTGCCTTTGAAGTCGAAAAAGCTCCGACTTCGATACAACTGGAATTAATTGATTTCCAGAATGATTCGATTTTAAAAACCAAATATCGAGAAGTAGGAACTCCGAAAATTTATTCCTATTTAGGTGAAAGATACCCGGAAATTAAAAAATTTGCTGCACAAATTTTAAGCTTTTTTGGAAGTACATACTTATGTGAGAAATTATTTTCATGCATGAAATTAAATAAAACAGCTTACAGATCAAGATTAACTGATAAACATCTATCTGCCATAATGAAAATTGCTTGTTCTCAGTCTTTGAATCCAGATATTGAAAAACTAGTAAGAGGAAAACGCTGGCAAGTTTCCAGTAAAAACAATAAATTGTAGTTTTATAAATATGTAATCAGATAAAATAAATGTTTAAATAAAAGCAATACTATATCAATTGTATATTATTGAAGTGAATTCACTAAACTACATAATATGCTTTAATTACCCTATCTATATTCCTGCATTTTCACTTTCAAAATACAATTTTAAGAAAATTTGTGTGATGTGGCCCGCGAGAATCTTACCAGTAGCATAAAGTGGCCCATTGTTTGAATGAGTTTGACATGCCTGCCTTAGATGATATAATTTTACTAAGAATAGAAAAATTTACTAATGAATAGCAATATGGGCAAGATAAAATCATGTGATGTTTTCTTGGTAATAAAAAGTAATAAATTCTAATACTGCTGCATATGGTAGAAAATGCCAAAAACATTAAATATAATCTTAACATACTTTTGTTGCTTAATCCTTTCTCAAAGGCAACAGTTATATTCAAAATAAAAGCCAAAACCCAACTACAAAATTATACATTTAAATTTGCATATTCCAAATGCTCTCAACTAAATGCTATTATATTATATGTTTCTTATTGAGTCTAAATTATTAATGAATTATGCCTCTAGTTTTATTTAAATTTATAATTTTGTATTTTTATTTTACTTTCAATTCAGTGGTTGACCTTTACAAGGTCACACTTTCAATATTTTCTCCCTATATAAAACAATATTAACCCATTTATGGAACAAATGTCTAAATATAATTCACAGGAAAAATTATTAAGATTAGAGGTATGCGTATTAAATGTATTCGTTGGACCCATGAGTTTATATTAAATAATTTGCAGTTTTAGATATTTTATTTATTCTTAAGGATTTGTATATATTCTTGCATGCAGTATTAATAAATGTTGTAATGCTATGTAATGAAAAAAACAGGTCAAGTTTTTGTCTTTTTAATCGGATAGATAGTAAAATTTATTATGGTCATCCGTCTCTGCATTTGACATTATTGGTCACAGACATATGCAATTTTTGAGATTCACTTTATAGTAGAAGAGACATGGCATACATATTGTGTGTTTTTATGACCACTGCATATGGATGTACAGGTTGTGTGGGGTACAAAGACAGTTCATTGCAGGGTCACCAAGATGCCAAGATAATTAATATGATTTACATGTAAATGAAAATGTTTACATTTTTAAATCACATCATTGTTAGAAATATGCTCAGAGTGTAAATATTTTTTTTATTTAAATTTCAGAGAAACACTTTTTTATAAAAACTTATTGTGACAATTGCCCAAGACTCAAATTTTGAGGCTTGAGCTCAAAATGTACTATGTACATACTCCTATTATTGTGCTAAACTGAACAAGCGGATGCCATTTTTTTACAGTAATTAATAAAATTTATATGTAAATGTTTAGATTTCCAAATCACTTTATTGTTAGAAACACATTTTGATTGTAAATATTTTTTATTTAAATATAAGAGGAATATTTCTTTACTTAGACTTGTTGTGATGTTTGCTTGAACCTCAAAATATGATATGTATAATTTCTATCTTTGCACTAAAGTGAACAGGTGATGCCTTGCAGTTGCTATAATTAGTAAAACATATATGTAAATGAAAATGTTTACATTTCTCAATCACTTTTATTTAAATATTCTAATTCAGAAATTACTATTAGTAATTTCTTTAAAAATAAAACTTATTTTAAAAACATTGTCTTATGATTACAGTAATTGAATACGTGAGGAAATTATCTTTATTAATGATATTTTATGTAACTTATATTCTTTTATAGTTTAAAATAGTGGTAGAGTGGCTGATTCTGGAATGAGGGGTCTATGATTAATTTTTTGCTGCTGGCTTATGAAAATTGTTTTAATAAAAATTTAATCTTATCTTTTTATGTTTTACTAAACAGCTTTTCTTGGATATGAACTCAGATTTGTTCTCTAAATAAGAACTCATAATTGATTCATAACCCATACTATGGTCCAAATCTAAAAAAAACAGAATGAATAGAAAACATAATTTTTAAAAAGATATTATTGTACATCAAAATATTTAATTCCTAAAAAATTTCATGATAACGATATTATTAAATGTGGATTGAACTATTGACGAAGTCTAAAAAAATGTATTTAGTGACACAAATTCAAGTGTTTGATTTTTTTATACTTATTCAATATGACCCATGAGTAAACAAAATAAGATGCAAAGTGTTTTAATCGCTTCTAAAAAATTATTGAATAAACAATCTAAATAAGAGAATTTAAAATTTCTTCTTTCCAATAAATCCTGGATAAATCTTTAATTGTCAAACTATAAAATAAAGTATAATATATAAAATACAACATAGTTATTAATAAGCATTAATAAATTACATAGTAGTGTAAATACTTTATTATTGGAAAAAACTGTTTTCTTAATAGATAGTGTAAACAAGTTATTTGTGAGAAGTTCTGAATTAAGAGTAAATAATGAATTATTTAAAATAAAAAAAACTATTTTTAACAAGTACATGCTAATGGAATGAAACAATTATATCAGCCATGTTATTTAAAGTTGACCCAGTTTAGTGGTCTTAATAAAATATAAAAGTTACATCAATAAACATTATAAGGTATATGAGTACAGATTTTCACATGACCCACTACTCACCACTCTATCTCATATCACTGATACACTTGAACACATATATGTCAAAAAGATCAATAATCACCAATCTACATATTTCATGCTAAAACAGCAATCATCCATTGGTTCAGATTATCATCTCTACACATATATGCACTAAGTGTTCAGATAGATTTTCAATTGGATGGATGGTTGAAGAGTTGGAGTGTGGAGTGGATTGAAGCATGTCTGTTAAAGTATGAAGATTGGCTATCTTAATATATATCTGAGCACTTATTGCATATATGTGTAGAGATGATAGTCTAGACCAACTGATGATTGCTGGCTTAGCATGAAATATGTATATTGGTGATTATTTATCTTTTCGACATATATGTGTTCAAGTGTATCAGTGATATGAGATAGAGCGGTGAATGGTGGGTCATGTGAAAATCTGTGCTCATATACCTGATATATTACATATAATAATAATATTATTACATATAATATATAATAAGCCTGTATTTATTATTACCAATAAACATTGTAAATATAAAAAATTGAAATATTGGACTATATACATATAAATTATAGTTATTAATAATGGAATAACACATACATAAAAAATTAAATATTAGTGTAGATGATATTGTATTATTGAAGGATTATAACTTTGTTAACTATTTTTAATGAATGATTGACATGCTGGTTAAAGTTGATTTAAATATTTCTAAAGAGGTCTAAAGGTTACATCAACTTTTGCACCTATTGTACTTCAAAAAGAGACAAGCTAGCCTCTTTCTCTTCTCACTATGCAGGACAAAGCTCACAGGTGAAGCAGTCCTGAGAATCATACTTAGGTTGCAGATAATATTTTTAAGGTAAGTAAACAAGAAGTAGAATTACTTATATGATATCAGAGTTGGCCTAGAAAAAGGAGGGGTGCAATGTTTTCATTGCTGGGTGGGGGGGAGGAGTCTTTTAAATATAATAAAAACACTTAGATATTTAAAAAAAATCATCTTCTTTGCAAATAAGCAATTTTGTAGGAATGTCCAAAAAATAATATGAAAACTTTTGAAAGAAAAAATTACAAATTTCAAATTTACTAAATAAATATTTTTGTTTTAAGATATTATTTAATTATTGTTTCAACAATATTTTTTTAAATATTAATTTGTTTTAATTTTAGCATATGTTGTATCTACTGATTTATTTGATAGAAATAAGTGAATAAAACATGCAAAGTGTTTACCAAATGAGTTAAATGAGTAAAGCCATATTTTCAAAGTTTTTCTTGCAAAAACATTGGTAAAAAAATGTGTTTTAATTTATAAATTTTAGTTCATACAATGGGCGGCGGGGCGCTATAATTTACTTCGCACGAAGGTGCTTCTGAGACATGTGGTAGAGTTATGTGTCTTCATGCATATTTATTTGGAAACCATGTAAAGTGTATTGATTTGATGATTCTTTTGTTTGCCATAAAACAAAAGTCATCAAAATCTTAATACTATTTAAATAAAAAAAAGTTATTTTAATTGTAGATGAAAGAAAATAATAAAATATTAATTAAAAAGTCACTGCTATATATTTAGCACATTTTTTTTTATGTGTCAAAGCGTTGGCCGGGAAGCGACAACGGCTTGTAAGGCAGCTGTGCTAGCCACTCGGCCACCAACGCTAGTTATCATTTAGTTGTTAGATATTTCATTTTGTCAATACTTAATAGTTTATGAAATTATATTTTGATGATTTCTTTAAAACTGATGGTAAATTTTTAAGTTTATCATCTTTTTAAATATGTATTATTTATTTAGCGTGAGGTATCAATCAGCAATCAAAATTCAACACCAACAATTTTTAACCAATCAGGAGCCTCATCCTTCAAGTTATGCAGAGCCTGGTAAATTACTCCTTGTAAATATGTATCATGATTTGTGACCTTTCACACTTACAGTTTGGAGAGTCTATAAATCCCCGTTTGTGCAACATATAACCATATCTACCTTAGCCCGTTCTGATTCAGTTAATTTTCGAACCAGGGTTTTCTTGGCAGAGAGAAACTGAGTACTTGAAGAATAGGGCTGCAGCGATTAGAGTGCGATTATTTGTCCTTTAATTAGAAATATTGGTAATTATAATCAGTATTTCAAAATGAATTCATGTTGGCATTAAGACAATTCAAAACTCACCTGTGATTTTGTTATAGTATTAAAAAATGTATATTTTTACAGATTTTAGAATAATTGTCGCAAACTATTAGAAGTGCAACTTCCATCTGATTTCTCTTACATATAGGATTTAGGAAATTTATTTCTCTAAATAGGTTCAAAAAATACTTGAAGTTTAGCCAATTTAATGAAAGCAATCTTAGATTAGATTTTAATTGTAATGACGAGCAGTAATATAATAAAATACCAGTTGCTCTCCATGAAAATCTCATTGCATTTAAGATTAAAATTAAAAAGAAAATCTTAATATTTTATAAGATTAAAAATTATTTTTTATCAGGTGTGAATTTTATACAATTATTACAAATAAGACTTATTATCTATATATTATGTCAAGTTTGAAGAAAAATCGTTTTTAAGGGATCGACATTTTGCATTTTGTTTATATGTTTTATAATTTCCAGTTTTGGTCAACGAAAATCAAACGCTGTTGAAAAATATTTCCGCACCCCCGCTTTATTAGATTGGAGTGGAAATGCCGAAATATTTTTCAACAACGTTTGATGGTCAACATTGGAGATTACATATAATAGTTAAAATATGTTGTATTTATTATTTTATAATCTTCAAAAACGTTATTTATCTAATTGATATAAAATGTATAACCAACTTGCGGTAATTAACGTATTTATAAATAGTTTCTGGCGTTTTTGATATTAAGAGCTTGATTATCTTTTATCTGATTTAAAAAAAACAACAACCAAAAGTTAAATGTAATTTTAAAACTACTGATAATCATAATAAATACATTCTGACTAAATATTTATATCTATGATTTAATTTGAAAATAAACAAGTTTCAATCCTTTGACATAAGCAAATATTTAAGTAATGCATTTCCGTTAAGTATTCTAAACAGTTCGACAATATTTGGAAACTTGTCACCAATTTTTAATAAAACGATTTATAACGCATATAAGAAACCCTTCCGTAGTAAGAGTAGATAAAATAAATGGCTAATTTGTTAATCAACTTGACAGAAGTAAGATATCATTTGAAGACTGTTATGACATTTGTCATCTTCAAATTATAAAAAAATTTAAACAGGTCATATTTATATGATATTAAATGACTACGATTTATGACTTTTCCGCCTTACAATTTACATTTTTCAACATTAGGAATTTATAAGGCTAAACTAAAAACAAAAATCTAAATAATTTTTTTAAGACAGTATATAAATTTAATACGATCCTTAAAGATCGTAAGTTTTCTATATAGCAACTAAAAATACGCATGTTAATATTTTGGGAGAATATAAATCAATAAGAATGTTATCTATATAACAACAAAAAAAAAATCAATTTGTAAAATATTAAATAATGTTTTTATAACTATAATTCATTTACATCTCTCTGTATTTCACACTTCTTCTCTCTCTCTATATATATATATACAGGTGGGTTACCATTAATACGAACCCCACTAACTCAAAATCTTTCATTATTCGAATCAAATGACAAAATATTGTTTTTATTTATTGTTTAATTACTACTATATAAAACATTTTGTTTTGATATAAATATTCTACATTTGAATTTAAAGTTCTCTGAGAACACATTAATAATTGTCTTGGTAAAATTTTGTATAGAATTGATAGAAATTTGCCAGGTATAATTTCTGATATCTTCGTAATTACCTTTTTTAAATATCATTACTGTATCTGTCCAATCATCTGATATATCTTTATCATTTGGACATTTTATATGCAGTTTTAACCTGCTTTTTTTAAAAATAGCAATAATAATTCCATCATATCATGGAGCTTTTTCCTTCTTCATAGATTTAATTGCATGTCTCACCTCTTCATTTAAAATCCTTGGGAATTCAAAAGATGTTATAACTAGAAGGAATATTTTTTCATTCTTTATTATTATACTTAGAGGAGATTTGAACCAGATCTCCAAGCTCAATTTAGTCATCCACTCCATCTTATACAACCGGTACACACGACCATATACATTCGAAAAAGGTAAATGATCTCCAATATACATATTTTGTGCTGAATCAGCGCTCATCAGTTAGTTCAGATCATCCCCCCTCACACATATAATCAGTAGTTGGTTTATATTAAAACAGAAAATATTCAAACTTTAATGGACAGGTATTTCCACTCTCCAACTCTTCAGCCATCCATATCATCATTATTATGTAATTCTTATTCTGTGCGATTTGGCATACTTGGGTAGAGTATTCGATTTGGGATTGAAAGGATCGATTCTGGTGCTCACAGTTTGGCACTCAAACTTTTTATGAACTCCTGAGCAATAGAACTATATGCATTTATATATATATATATAGGATTTCCATTCTTGCTATTAAAAGGTGGGAAGGTTGCCTTGACAGCAGTTAGAAATATTGGTTGCTATATTTACTGTAAATGTTTAGGTGGTTACTGGTTGGAACCTAATTATATATATATATATAATTCTTGGTAGAACTTTTCCACACATTTCATGATGTCTTAATGCATTTTAGTGATAGTTTCATTTTTTCTTCTCATTCTGAAATAATCTTTCAATTTACACTGTTGAAACTTACCTTTTTTTTAGCTTTCCTTGCAAATGTAAGATTATATCTTCTTATATTGTGATTAACCCAATTGCTTTTATATTCTTTCTTTTCTTCAGTGAAGTATTTATGAACATTAGAAATATCAACTAATGTTTTTTTAATACTTTTCATCTCCCCACTTTATGCATTAGTGAATAACTTATGTCTCGCTAAATGATGACCACTTCCTTTGTTGAATCTGATAGGATCATTACAGTCTTAAAATACTCTAAGCACAGGCACAGTAATGTTGTTATAATAGCTGAACAATTCTTGTTGAGTATTGAGGGTGCTCTAATATCAAAACACAAGATAGAGACTTTTGAAAAAATAAGGCCATTTTATCTTTTGTACCTAAATTTAATTATATAGGCCATTCTAAAGTTTCTTAGTTTGAAATGCTTTAGATTAGCCTATATAACTAATTATAATACAAAAGATGGCCACTTATTTTTTAAAAAGTCTCTATGGGTGCTTTGGTTTGAGAGTATCCTCATTACTCAACAAAGCATCATTGAGATATTATAATAACATTACAACACACGTGCTTAGGGTAAATCCCTGCTGTTTAAATTACATACAATCACTGTGCTAGCAAATAAAATTGAATATTAAATATTAAAATAATTTATTTAGTCAAAATATAATACAATTCTGCTGTAATTCATTTGAATTCATACCAATCAAAAAAAAAACAAACAGGCTGGATTTAAAAATAGTTTTAGCACATTGGCTCACATCCATATATTGAGAGAAGTTAGCTAAAGAACTAATGAATATGAATGATCATTATGTAATGGATTTACAGATTATGAAAAACTATTTGATTTTATAAGCATTTCCATGACTATTAAATTAGTTTTGGATTGACAAGATATAATCTTAGGATATTGCCTTATTCTAAAAAATATTGAATAAAATATAGCAATAGTGATTACATTACAGTGTTGATTCTAGGATTAACAGTGAAAAGGGTCAATGACAGTGTGATCCCACATCTCCAAAACTTTTTCCAACAGTTTTAACAGAACTATTTTGTGGATTAAAACGAAGAAGTTAAGGAATTAAAAATAAATGAAGATTAATTTGTCTGAATTTTTCTGGCTATGTAGTTGTTTTATATATAATATTTTAAAACTTCAGGAAATATTGCAAGAGATATCAGATGAAAATGAGAAATTAGAATTAAAGATAAATGTTAAAAAATAATATATATATAATTTTGTTTTATAATAAATACTTTTATTTAATATGCACTAAAAAACCCAAAAATAACTGTTTTCTTCAACCTGATTGGGATTTTTATATTTAATTTGAAATAAAAGTATGGTATGTTCAAAACGTAAACTGGGTTGGAGTGCTTTTACTAGAAATAACTTCATGCTAAAAGGAAATATACCTATATGTTTGAAAAGGCAGGTTTTTGATTTACCAGTTCTTACTTATAGATCTGAGACTTGTACACTTAATAGAAAAGCAATATAGAGACTTCAGACCACTCAGAGAAGTATGGAGAGATGTACACTGGAGGTAACAAGAAGAGATTGAAAATGCAATATACCGATAAGAGAACAAACAGGTGTTACTGACCTCATTGAAAAAATTAAAAGACTGAAGTGGAGTTGGGCTGGACATATTGCTAGAAGAGATGGACAATTAAAATCTTAAACTGGACTCCAAGATATTGTAAAAGACCTAGAAAGAGACCACATGTGAGATGGATGGATGAAATAAGAAAGTGTGCAGGGCTGATGTGGAGAAGAGAAGCTAAAGATCAGAGAGTATGGATTGAACTCAGAGAGACTTTCATCTTGCAGTGGATTGTTAATGGTTAATGATGATGATGTTCAAAAATTAATTAATTCAATCCCTTGTTGTAAAAATTAGTAATTAAATTAATTAACTTCTGATATTCCATGCTTTTATTTCAAGTTAGTATAGAAATTTTAGTTGTGATTGAAGAAAACAATTATTTTGGGGAATTTTAGTGCACAGTAAATAAAAGTGTTTACTATAAAATATTTTTTATATGTATTTTATTTCAAATATTTTAATATTAAGATCTTTTTTTAATAATTATTCAAATTTTAATTAATGAAGAATTTGAAAGAAAATCATGCAATAAAAATCAGTTTTTAAAACAATGTGGTTTGGCTTACTTATAATAATATGTTGGCCATTATCTATCAGTAAATGTTGAATGTATAGACACTTTTAAACTTTATTTAAACTTTTCAAATACAAACAATTTGTTTAGTAACAACACACAAATAGACAACACAGGTTAGTAATGACATGTTTTGAATAATATTATTCTCCACTCTTCTTCGGGCGTTGCTGGCCTGACCAGTGACCATATTAGCATATGAGTTGATCTCACACCTTTAGATTCCCAAATATCGAATTTAAGGGTAATACTCTAACCAATTGAGGTATATATTTGTAGAACAGCTCAGTTGGTTAGAGCATTTGCCTTCAATTTGATATTCAAGAATCTAAAGGTGTGAATTCGACTCCTATGCTAATACTGTCACTGTTCAGGCCAGCAATAGCTGAAGAAGAATGAGAATACTACTACTCAAAAAATGTGTCATTACTAATCTGTGTTGTTTATTTCTATGTTATTATTATTAATAAGGTGTTTGTATTTGAAAAGTTTAACATTTTCTATACATTCATCTGTTACTGATATACATATAATGGATATAGTCCAACATATGATCACGTCTAACCTACCATCATCACAAACCTTCAGGCAAATGTTTTGCTTAGTGTTCTACCATATTTGATAACAAGAAACACGCTGTTCTTTTTAAAAAAAGAATGGTTTAATATCCAGAAAAACCATAAAAATTTGGGAAATATAATATTTTTCAGAGTCGTGCATTATGTCAACATTAATTTACAGTGTTATCACTATACAAAGCAAGCACTAAGTATGCTTTTGGCAGACCACTGTCAGAATCATAGTGCTGTATTAATTTAGCAGTTGAAAATTATACATCTATATGAACGAAATATATAAATGAGGCTTAATATGTAAATATGGCATTTAAATGTTCAATTTTTTCGACAATGAAACGCACGAATTTGGATCCTTTGTAATTGCCTACACCTCCCTATATTTTCTTTTACTATCATCTCTTACACAAGTCATCCTCACATTAGTGGTACTGAAAGGATGATTCATAGCAAGCTCGTTATTGAAGAACATCGATTTATGTTTATTATTCTGTTGGGCTCTGTTATATAAGTAGATATATATTGTAAATAAAGTACATATCCAACTACATAAAGTATTAATTTCTTCAAATTCAAATTATTCTTCATCTATCTTAAAATACCAATTGCAACACTGCCTTTTCATATGCTGTGAATCAAATGTTATGTAACTTAAATTTATTCTTTTATACATATGTTAATACTTAATATTAAAATACACATATCCTATCTATATTGAACTTAATATAATTAGAAAGGGATTTGTACTCAGACTTTCAAGCTTCCTACAGCTATCCGCTCCATCTTACACAACCGATACACCATACACATGAAAAAGGTAATATTCTCCAATATACGTATTTCATGTTGAACCAGCACTTATCAATTGGTCCAGATTATAATCTCCCGCACACACATACAATCCTTGCTAAGTTTATCTTAAGATAGAAAATCCTCAAACTTTAATAGACATGCATCAATCTTCTCCACCCTCCAACTCTTCAGCCATCCATATTACTGAAAATCTGATGATGAAATGCTCAAAGCCTTTGTTGATGACAATCTTATTGTCATACCTCTGTGGCCCCTCACACCTAGGATCTTAATGTGTCCATTTACATACATAGAAGAAGAAAGTGCAGAATACAGGCTGAATAGGTAATATTTAAATACAAGTATATTATCTATACTGAACTTAATATAATTATAAAGGATTTAAATTCAGACTTTCCATTCCATCTTTTATAACCAAGACACATGACCACATACATGTGAAAAAGGTAAATAATCTCCTATATACATATTTCATGCTGAACTAGCACTCATCAATTGGTCCAGTGTTCCATTGTCAGATTTTCAATGATATGGATGGCTGAAGAGTTGGAAAGTGGAGAAGATTGAAGCCTGATCATTAACATTTGAGGATTTGCTATCTTAATATAAGCTCAGCATTGATTATATATGTGTGTGGGAGGTGATGAACTGGATCAACTGATGTGTACTAGTTCATTATAAAATATATATAATGATCATTCATCTTTTTCACATGCATGTGGTCATGTGTAATGATTGAATAAGATGGAGTGTATAGCTGTTGAGAGTTTGAACAACTGAATTCAAATCCCATTAAGTTCAGTATAGGCAATATACTTGTATTTAAATATTACATATTCAGCCTGTATTCTGCCTATTCCTATTCTGTGTATTTTAATGGACATATTAAAGTCCTTTATGTGAGGGGACAGAGTGACAATTACAACATGGACATCAACAAGGACTTTGAGTGTTCCATCATCAGACTTTCAATGATATGGATGGCTGAATAGTTGGAAGGTGAAAGAAGATTGAAGTCTGTCCTTTAAAGTTTTAGTATTTGCTATCGTAATATAAACTCAGCACTGATTATATATGTGTTTGGGAAATAATGATCTGAACCAATTGATGAGTGCTGGTTCAGCACGAAATACATATATTGGAAATCATTTATCTTTTACATATGCATGTGGACATGTGAGTGGATAGCTGTAGGGATCTTGAAAGTCTTAAGTTCAAATATGTTTACATTATTTAAAAAATGCTATATTACTTGTCTTTTTTTAAAAAAAAAAATCTTTTATAATCAGGAGAAATTAAAATTTAAAGCAACTTTTAAAACCAAGGGAAAAAACTAAGATTTGCTTTTAATTTTATTTGAATTTATCATAAACGCTTTTCATTTTTTTTTTTTTTTTTAAAAAATACTGTCCTCTTTATAAGTCACTGAAAACACATTTAAAACTTGGTCCATTAATAGCCTTCAATTAAACCACTTGATAACTAAAATATTTTATTGTCATTACAATGGCATCGATTTTTAATATGAATACAAAATTTGATGAAAATCCATTCGATAGAAATATGTTAAACATCAACTTCAAAATTTATCTAAAACATCATTATCATCAATCATTATCAATCCACTGAAGGATGAAGGTCTCTCCAAGTTCAATCCATCTTTTCCTATCTTTAGCTTCTCTCTCTACATCACTCCTGTACACTTTCTTATTTCATCCATCCATCTAACATGTGATCTCTTTCTGGGTCTTTTACAATCTCTTGGAATCCAGTTCAAAATTTCAATTGTCCATCTATTATCATCTCGTCTAGCAATATGTTCAAGCCCAACACCATTTCATACAACCAAATAAATAGTTTCTAACTTAAACGTTTAAAAAAGCAATGTTGAAGGGATGTTTTTAGAAGCAGAAAATAAGATTCATAATCATGAATTAAAACAAATTAACAAGTGTAAATATCTTGCCAGGTTATTAATGCGAAAGGATGGGGGAAATGTTGATAGAAATAAAGTAGCATTAAAAGAAGGTATGTCTACATGTTTGAAAAAGATTTTTAAAATTTATGTGTTCTATCATTTTTTACATATGGATCTGAGACCTGAACATTTGATGGAAAATCAGTACAGGGATTTCAGACCACTCAGTGAATTATGGAGATAAAAATATTGGGAGTAACAACAAAGAACTGGAAACAAAATACTTGTATGGGAGAACAAATTACATACTCTAGTTGGTTGTAGCATCACTTTAAACCCACTGTTCATGAATCTAAAGGCCCTGGTTTGATGCCAATGTTGCTCAGGCCAGAAATACCTGATAAAAAGAGAATAACACCATTTTAAATGTTATGTAAGTAACCTGGGTACTGTTATTAAGACTTGAATGCATTTGAAAAGTTTAAACAAAATTCTAAAGACATTTAGCAGTTAAAATTAGATGATGAAAGTACTCCAACATATAATTACAGTGATGATATCATGATAAACAAAACCTTTAATAAAATAATCACATGATTTGTGATTTTAAGGTCATAACATAGTTGAGTAATGACAGGGGCAAATTGAGCTGTGATTTATAATTTTGAGTTCTTCAGTCTGCACCGAATCTCACAGGCCAAAATCTTTAATAAATGTGAGACATAGTTTATTTTTCATGTCTTGGACAGAGTGTTCATTCTCATCAATTTACCCAAGCCAAGGTTTTTTTACACCCTAAATTGCCTTTTTTGAAGTTTAGTTTAGTAATAATAATAAACTCTTAACTTTTATCACTAGTAATCTTAGTTTGAAGAACATTTCATTTATTTTTTAAAAATATGTTTCATGTCTTTGTATTTTTATATCCGTCTATTTCAAAGAAATGTTGATTACATTTTTCTCTTTTACTATATAAGAACTGAGTGAATAAACATCATATGATCACCAATACATATAGAGAGTTTAACTGTTTTAAGAACCGAGTGAATCAATAAGTAACCAATCAAGCAAAAAAACCTGATTGAACCAATAAGAATTGTATGAACCAATAAAACTGAATCAACCAATGAAAATTGAGGAGTCATTAAGAACTGAAGGAACCAATAAGAACTGAGTAAACCAATAAAAACTAACTGAACCAATTGAATGAACCTATAACAATGGAATGAAGTGATAAAAACTGAATGAAACCAATACAAACTTAGTGAATCAATAAAAACTGATTGAGCCAATAAGAATTGAGTGAACCTATAACAATGGAATAAAGCAATAAAAACTGAGTGAATCTATAAGAACTGAGGGAACCAATAAGAACTGAATGAATCTATAATAATAATAATATGAAGCAATAAAAACTGAGTGAATCAATAAGAACTGAGGAAACCAATAAGAACTGAATGAATCAATAAGAAAAGATTGAACCAATAAAAACTGAGTGAACCTACAACAAAAGAATGAAGTGATAAAAAGTGAGGGATCAATAAGAACTGAGTGAACATATAACAATGAAATGAAGCAATACAAACTGAGTAAGTCAATAAGAACTGAAGGAAACAATAAGATCTGATTGATTCAATAAGAACCGAGTGAACCTATAATAATGGAATAAAGCAATAAAACTGAGTGAATCAATAAGAACTGAGGGAACCAATAAGAACTGAATGAATCAATAAGAACTGATCAAACCAATAAGAACTGAATGAACCTATAACAATGGACTAAAGCAATAAAGACTGAGTGAGTCAATAAGAACAGAAGGAACCAATAAGAACTGAGTGAATCAATAAGAACTGATCAAACCAATAAAAACAGAGTGAATTTATAACACTGGAATGAAGCAATACAAACTGAGTGAATCAGTAAGAACTGATGGAACCAATAAGAACTAAGAGAACCTGTAGCAATAAAATAACGCAGTAAAAACTGAGTGAACCAATAAGAACTGAGTGAATCAATAAGAACTGATTGAACCAGTAAGAACTGAGTGAACAAATAGACTCTCTATATATTAGTGCAAATAATCAACTCCTATTAGCCAATGAGCAGGATATTCACTTTTTTATGTTATTAACAAAAATGTTTTAATATTAAATATGATGCTTACTTGATTAGCAATGCATGTTTGAATCTAGTTTAGGGTCATGAATGACAAAAACTTCAATTATAAATTTATTGTAATTTTACTCATTGGAGAAATAATACCACAGAGCCGTAGCAAAAAATAATAAATAAGTTTATTTTAACTCAGTCGTGTGACCCTACCCCCACCCCCACAGTTTCATAGCTTTCAAGAGACCAAAACATAACAGATAATAATGTAAATAAATTTCCATGACTAGTTTTAAGTGTGAGGTCCTTAGATCACAGGCTCTGGAATGCGAGTCCTTGGATCAATTCCAGTGCTGACAGTTTTAGTGTACTTCTTATGAAATCTTAAACCAATACAGCTATTTGATTTTTTAAAAATCTTTTATGATTATGACATCTAAGCCAACTTGATTGATTATAAAGTTGAAACTACTCCAATAATCTTTTATTTAAATTACTTGTTTGCACTTGGACTTTTACTAAAAATAAGATGGCCCAAATATTTATCTCACAAACTTATTTTATCCCAGTATTCTGCTTAAGTCTCAAAAAAGGAAATATATTAATATAGAAATACTTATTTCTACCATGAATAAAATTAATTATCCATAAACTAGTCACCAGACGACTCTGTCTACATTGTGAGTTTCTCTGGTCATAGTTGCTGAGAGATTCCTGACTCCATATAAGAAGAAGCCACAGTGCATCACATCACATCACATGTGCATACTTTAGATTGACTATAGAACATATTTATTATAAGTTGAAATAAATTAGGGATAGAGAAAATCGACAGGATTCTTAGGATTGATATTATCATTCAAGCCATAAATGTCCCGAAATCTTTAAAGAATAATTGAACTAATTTTAGATAATCAAGGAAATCAGCTATTTTTCAAAACTTTTAGAACATGTTGTCTAACCCATGGTCCATGGACACATACAAACCAGATGGATACAAATGCAGCCCAATGTAAAATCATAAACCTTCTTGAAACATTATGAAATTTTTTATGTGTGATTATATATCATGTTAAAATGATGTATATACACTTTTGTTATTTGTATGTATGTTATAGTAATGCGCAACTTCCAGGATATGACCTTCCAAGAGCAGACAGTAGAATTGACCCCATCAGACATTACATGTGCTTATAATTACTTGGGGAGGCAGCGATACAAATGGGCTAATGCATAACAATGATCATTAAGTATAGCACTTTTGACATGTATGTGAGGACTTCTACATGATCCTTTTTTGTTGTCATGCATTTAATGTGTGGCTCAAGCCAACTCTTCTTTCATGGTCCAGAGACCCCAAAAGAATGGGCATTCCTGTCCTAAAATATTAAGACTTTTAAGTAAAAGGATTAAGTATTACAAAAAAAGATTAAAGCCTGAATTATTTGAATAAAAATAACTTTTGAAATCAGAAGCTAATTAATAATTGGAAGCTAATTAATAACTGGAAACTGGTCACAGAAACTATTTGTTTATTTTCCATCTAGTTCTGAGCCTATTCCTTCTTTATAAACTTAGATTTAAAAATTGATCGAATTCTGTTTAACCATGAACGATCATATGACACTTAGTTAAGTAAATAAAATAAATAAAATTCTATATATCAATTTATCAGAAAGTCATGTGACGTTCAAGCATCAAAATAATGGGTTAGGTCAGGTTAGCCAACCTTGAATAATCCAAAGCCGCATCCCAAATATGGAACATATATTAAATTACTGGAGAGTTTTGCTGATAGTTACAGATTAATTATAAATGAACAGGAGTAATTGTGCAATAATCCTGCACAAGGCAATGAATGCTCAGAGCATGCGTGTTGGATGAAAACTGTGCAAGGCCGCTGTTCTAATATATCTTATAGTATTTGAAAAAAATACATGGGTATACAGAAATGTAAAATCACTAGATAATAATATCGACCATAAGATTATCGATTCGTGATAGAATTAAAATATGTAATAAGCATTCGATTCACATTTTTTCATGTTTTCATTCGAAAAAATCAAAAGCTCTAAACAGGCGTACAAATCATCACCGAGGACTACTTACGGTCCATGGGCAATGTTTTGTAGTTTTGCTGAATTAACAAACGGTTTGACGCAGTCGGTAAAGCTCCCGACTTGGTACTGAGAAGTCACAGGATCGATTTTGGCTCTCGTATTTCTGGCGCTCGGACTTCTGATGAACTTCCGAGCAATAAAGCCATTAATGGGGGGAGAGGGGGTTAAAAAAACTAAAGATTTTTTTAAATACTTGAACTAGAATTGATACTAAACCCGTAACTGCATTAAGCTAAATTATTCCGTGTATCAAGTGACTCCCTACCCCCAGTTAATTTTTTCTTTCTTTTCTTAATTATATTCATTTTTAATTTATATTTTAAAATACTTTTAAAATTATTTTTAAAAAATACTTTACTATATATTTTATTTTAAAGTAATTAAATATTATAATATAAAGAAAAAAAATCAATTTTTAATTAAAATCACATTAACTTCTTTTAAGCTTTACGGTATTAAAATAAAAATACATTTTTATTTTAATTACTAATTAGAGACGGTCGTCAGTCAATCATGTCTTTATAATCTATTAATTTTTGTAAAATATCTTAATGCGATTGCAGAAGAATTAAATATATAAAAAGTAACAAAGGTTTTATGTTAATTTTCATCAACTTCATTAAATCGTTATTTAAAATGTCTAGCTACTTATTAAAATATTTACTTAAAGTTTAATTTCAGTATTATATGAGAGTGTGTTTATTAAAATATTTACTTAAAAGTTTAATTTCAATATTGTGTGTGTGTGCTCATCATATAACTTTACTATTAAACAATAAATACAAAATGTAAGAACAAAGTAACTTTGTAATTACGTATATATGTAAATCATTATTCAGAAACATCTGTTGCAAATCATTCTAAAATTCAATCTTTTTATAGTTTGTTCTGTTGTTAAGATTTTTATAACCAACCTTCTTTACCTCTATCCTAAAGACAATGGAGGCCTATTCATAGGGACAGCAGGGCTGCACCCCTCCCCCTGGCGTAAAATGAATGTTTTTGTTTAATTATTGTCGTTTTTAAATTTGTATATTACATATAGAATACAGACTTCGATTGTTGTATTGATGTCTTTTGTTTGGTATGTGTTCTATCTTTGTCGTTTTGGGCCAGCGGGTAATCACAGAACGCTGTCTAAGTAAAGAGGCAATAAAGTATTCCAATCTACTTGTGGTTATTTTTTGTCTCACTTAGTATGCTCTTTTTGTTTGCGCTCTCTGTCAGATGGGCAAAAGATATTGCAGCCCGAATATCCGTTTATCGCTATTTTCTCAGTTTAGGTAAAGTAGATATTCACAATCTGCTTATAGTGGTTTTTCTAGTGTACTTGTGCAGGCTATTCGAGTTTGTCGCTGGTGTAGACAAAAGTAACTGCAGCCTAATGATACAACAGCACTTTCATAATAAAACAAAGTTTTTGTAATCTTTATGTGTGAGACTATTTACTTAAAGATACAGGTCATTTTTGTTTACATTTTCGATTGCCACTTTGGGCAGCAAAGTATTTCAACCCAAACTGCGATGTCATGCTATTGTGCCATCTATATCCATGAATATTCTGCTGTTTCATTTTCCTAATTTAGGTCAGGGGTCACCAAAGTGATCGATGGACAAATTGATTAAAAATCACAAATATGATTATATATATAATGTTTTTGAATATTGTTTCAATGAATTTAATACCAGTTTGTTTATTGGCAAAGCAAAAATTACACAACTCAACACTGCGTACCCAGTACTCGTTTACGTTAAAAATGGTTACGGATCGAGTCGCACACGGCCAGTGGAAATTGCCAAGCTCGTGTTTTAGTTACCCAAAACATAGCTTCGCAGTACGCTGACGTTATTAGCATCGCGATAGCCGTTATTAGGCCACTGTTCATTTAATATTTCACGTAATTACTAATATATACATATAATAAAGTAGGCAAGTTTACAATTACTATGTATTACTATCTGCTGACCAACTTAATTTTTTTAAAATTGAATGTGGAATTCCAAAGATTAAAACTTGCTAATTTTGAACCAAATTTTGCTAAGAATCATGAAGCTCATCCAAGTCACTGATTGTCAGTCAGAAAAATTATTAAAATGATTATTTTAATATATGAATTTTTTTATAGTACAGGCTTTTTCATACCTGCACTCCAAGGTGTAATATATAGGGAGTTTGAACTCAGACTTTCACACGACCCTCAACTATCCACACAATCTCATACTGCTGACACACTTGAGCACACATGTCGAAAAGATAAATAATCACCAATACACGTATTTTGTGCTAAACCAGCACTTGTCAGTTGGTCCAGATTATCATCTCCACACATATATACAATCAATGCTCAGCTTATATTAAGATAGCCAATTATACTTTAACGGACAGGTTCAAATGCACTCTAACCCACAATTCTTCAGCCATCCTCTGATGATGAAACACTCAAAGCCCACATTGGTGCCAACCTTCTCATCCTACCCATGTTGACCATAAGTCACTCTGACCTCTCATGTACAGGACATATATGAGGGATGGGTAGACCTTACAGCACTATATTTTAATATATGAATTTTTCTACATTACAGGCTTTTTCATACCTGCACTCCAATATGTAATATATAGGGGTTTAAATTCAGGTTTTCACATGCCCCTCAACTATCCACACTATCTCATACTGCTGACACCTTTGATTACATACGTCAAAAATATAAATAATCACCAATATAAGTATTTCGTGCTAAACCAGCACTTGTCACTAGGTCCAGCTCATCATCTTCCACACATATACAATCATTGCTCAGTTTATATTAAGATAGCAAATTTTCAAACTTTAATGAATAAGCTTCAGTCTTTTCCACTCTCCAAATCTTCAGCCATCCATATCATTGAAAATCTGAGGATGAAATGCTTTTCATGTGTATCAGTTGTATAAGATGGGTTGAATAGCTGTGGGGAATTTGAAAGTCTGAGTTCAAGTCCATTATATATATTTTGATTAGCAAAACAAAGATAAACATAAACCAGTCCTAATTACTCCATTGCAGAGGAGGAAAACTATGTAATAATCTCAACTGCCACTTAATGTGCTTTTTTTTTTTGAGAGATTTTCTTTGCTTGTTTTATATTTTCGCTATGAATAAACACATATCCATTTATGAAAACAATAAATATACTAATTTATTAGAAGGATTGTAAATAAAAATAAAAACAAACACAATTATTTTTCTAAACACCACTTTAATATTTCAACCAAAAGACTGGTTTTCATTACAAATTATAGCAAAATGATTTCCATTTTGCTGTGATTTTTCTGATGAAAACCAATCTTTTAGAGAAGTAATTGTGTTTGTTTTTATTTTTGATATCCATTTACTGACACATAAAAGGATGATAGTTGAATTAATCATAGCATGGCAACCTAAAATAAAATTGCTATATTTTCAAAATTCTACCCAAATTTAAATACTAGGGTGTAAATATAGAAGTGTTTATATGTATTGCTAGAAGAGATGATAATAGATGGACAATTGAAATTTTAAACTGCATTCCAAGAGATTGTAAAAGACCCAGAAAGAGACCACATGTGAAATGGATGGATGAAATAAGAAAGTGTGCAGGGGTGATGTGGAGAAGAGAAGCAAAAGATCGGAGATGGATTAAACTTGGAGAGACCTTCATCCTGCAGTGATTGATAATGGTTGATGATGATGATACGTATTTGTCTATGTGTAAAAGAGATAGCTCTCACAGCCGACTTCAAACTAAAGCTTAATAGCAGTGTTTTGGAATATCGAATAAAAAAAACAATTGCAACACATCCTTTTGTAATATATTTTCAGTGATTATCAAAGGAAAAACGCAGTCTAATAAAACATAACTAATTTGGAAACAGTTTTTAAAATGCTTAAAAATATATCTGTGACTTGGAGAAAATTGGAATAATTGTAAATATCCATCAATTAAATAAAGTAAAAGTACTAATAGATGCATGATATTCATTTCGTCAGCAGTAATGGGCACATCACGTTACACTCATGGTAATTGGAATATTTTTGCTACTCCCAAGATAAATGTTGTAAACTCATCCTAATTCAGCATAAGCTTGTCCTTAAATAATGGATGTCCTTACTACAATACTATCAAAGATTGGATTCAAGTTACAATAAAACTGACCAATGAAATAACAATAAAAGGATGCAAATAGTCACTCAAGCTAAGTCAGTGAAAGATTGATTGCTGTAAACTTGATGTGTTGAGAGTGTGATGGTCAGAAAAGCAAGGTGAAAGAAAGTGATTTATCACCAACTATAACAATGTAATTAATAAAAGAGGAAACAGGAATATTTAAATAACTTAATTTCCACAGCATGTAATTACATAATATGCATAATTAGATCAAAGTGTAAATGCAACAGCAATAATGGATAGCATGGGAGCTATGATTATGGGGCTTCTCACTAAAAGTTCACTCAGCTTTATAATATAAAGATAAAGAAACCATTTCATTTCGCATGCATACATACAGAGATTAAAAAATTACATAGACAAGCGAAGGAAAAATTGATATTATATATATGTAGTTACAAATACGTATAATAAATCAAAATTAGAGTCATAGATCACATGACCCTATTCTCTTAAGCTTGGCACTAACAAGGGCTATGAACATTCCATCATCAGATTTTCAATGAAATGGAAGGCTAAAGAGTTATGAGTTGGAATAGTTTGAAGCCTGTCCATTAAGTATAAAGATTGGCTATCTTAATATAAAGCTGAGTACTGATTATATATATATGTGTGAGGATAGCAATCTAGACCAACTGATGATTGCTGGCTTAGCATGAAATATGTATATTGGTGATTATTTATCTTTTCAACACGTGTGTGATCAGGTGGGTCAGCAATATAAGATGGCACTGAGAGTGGTGGGTCATGTGAAAGTCTGAGTTTGAACCCCGCATATATTACATATATAAATTCAGGTTTAAGCCTGTACAATGTATTAATATAAAGATAAAGAAACCATTTCATTATGCATGCATACATACAGAGATTAAAAAATTACATAGACAAGCGAATGAAAAATTGATATTATATATGTATTTACAAATACGTATAATAAATCAAAATTAGAGTCATAGATCACATGACCCTATTCTCTTAAGCTTGTAAGTTATAAACAATGAGGATATAAACAATGAGGATCGCCAATTCCTCAACAAGCTTTGTGATAAATGCTTAGCCAGAGAAAACATTTATCACAAAGCTTGTTGAGGAATTGGCAATCCTCATTGTTTATAACATACAAGCTTAAGAGAATAGGGTCATGTGATCTATGATTCTTATTTTAACTATTTATAGTCCCTGCCTTAAGTCTTATGCAATGTTATATTGCAAAGACTACTAATATATGGTATGACTGAAGATCTATCAACCCCATATAGCTATTTGAGTTGGATAGCTGGGTTTGAAGACATGTAGGTGTCTGAAAATTTCAGATTTTTCACTCAATAGATAACTTTTAGTTAAATGTTGGCTTTGGGTTGGTATTTTTAGATCTAGTGTCTGAACCTAACCTGACACCTCTCTGAGGAGTGCCAAAGCATGAAACCATGGTCAGGGGTTTGCAGATGGGTTCCTGACAGAGATATTTTAAATTATTTCTCTGGCTAAGCATTTATCACAAAGCTTTTTGAGTAATTGGCAATCCTCATTGTTTACGTATAATAAATATCTTTATATTCATTTTTAAGAATTGTGTGTTATTTTTAAATGACTAGAAATATTATTCCCAGCCATACAAAACTAAGTATGCCTTATAGTGACCAACACTGAAAGAGTAGCTAGAATGACCAAATGTGTTATCTATTTGGAAAAAAATTGAAGCTTTCTTGGAAAATCTTCAGTTAGTTAAAAAAACAAAATTCAAGCACTATTCTAAGTTAAGGTATAGCTTCTTTATCAATTAAATAGGCCTTGCTAAAAAAGATGTAGTATAAAATTGAACCATTGAAACTCAATTAATTTTGCTTTAAGTTAGTTGATGTAAAATTATTTGAAATTCAGAATGCATCCAGTCTTGTAAAGATCAATGTTTGTTTTTTTTTAATTTGTTGCTCTAACAGTTTTTTTAAAGATTTAATGTAAATTAAACAAAGATTTTAAATGTGAGAATTGTACATTGGTCTGAAAGATTGGAAAAATACAAAAACTCTGGGCTTGCAGCCTGTCATTTTTGTAATAATTGCTTGCTTTAACAATTTGTTTTAAAGAGAATTGTACATTGGTCTGAAAGATTGGAAAAATACAAAAACTCTGGGCTTGCAGCCTGTCATTTTTGTAATAATTGCTTGCTTTAACAATTTGTTTTAAAGATTTATTGTAAATTAAGCAAAACATTTTAATATTATATAAATAACTTTCTGAATTTTAATAAAGCTAAATTAAAATTTACATTTTAAAATATATACGGGCTTTTCATTTTTATAAAGCAATGTCACGCTATATATGACTTGCTTTATTGATTATTATATCTGTTATATTTGCTAGCTTTATGGTGCAAGTATATATTTACTGGAGCGCCCGCTGAATAAAAAAATAAAAAACTTTTTTTCTGATTTTTATAGTGTCATGACTAATTATAAGTTTTTTTTTAGCTTTATTAATAGTTACCAATTATTAATATTGGAATGCAAAAACACCAGTTGTTTTTGTAATATTTTGTTATTAAATATAATATTTGTCATTTTTTTTACTTGGTTGTTTTAACTATTTTTTTGTTAAGATTTAATATAAATATGTGTTGTTGTTGTTGTTTTTTTTTATTAAACATTGCTACTTTATACAAGTTCGTTACATTTTAAATTAAACATTGCTAAGTGTGTCATTCATTTGAACTATATTAGGGTATTAGCAGATCATGAAAAAATGGAGCTCCTTAATGCTGAATTATGAATTAGCATTTGTGGCTGTTTCTGCAGCTATCTGGAAACCTTTACAATGAAATATATGTTATATATCTGATTAAAGGCACATCTACTGACTTTTACTAGCATTTTTTATTTAATGGAGGAATTACTTCCTTCACATAAACATACTAATTGTTAATTTGGCACATGACATTGGAAAAACATTCATACATTCACCAATCAGACAACAGAGAAAATACAGATTTTATACATGATATGTATTAAATTTAAAATACAGGGATATGTTTAAAATCAACAGACACACCTTCATATGTATGTAAATCAAATAAAAACACCTAATTTTAGATTATTACTTGTAGTAATTAATACATAAAATCATTAAATACCAACAAATATTTAAAAAAAAAAATAACTTATTAAGCTTAACATTATAGCAATTAGGAAACACAATATTTGCCAATATTTAAATTTATAATTTAAGAAGTCTCAATTAATTTAATTTAGAGAAAGCATATAAAAACTTAAGGTTTACGTTGTTTAAGAGCATTTCCTTACATTTAATAGGGTTTGTTTTAAAACAAGCAACAACCTAATCTTTTACTAGTTTATTCTTCTACTAGTTTATTCTTAATTAGCATTTGGCCCATAGAAAAGTAATAAAGTACAACACATGCATCAGTGTGTCCTAGTGAAAAGATGGCTGATGGTTAGTTCTTTTTTTAAGCTACCTGCAGCGCCATCTCTGAACCAACACTTGTATTGTATAGCAAAATAGTTTGGCTATTACCACAACAATTATAAGACAATAGTCTGTCTGGATCTTAAGTTATAACAGGAAATCTGATAGTGGGTTTAAACCTTAGATAAACAATAACACAAATATTCTTTAACTGATCATTATTATCACAATTTTGGGTCAAAAAATATGAGGGGGACCCCAAAATCATGTAACAAAAAATTGTGCATTTATTTTTAGGTATTACAAATAAATTTTATATATCGACTCAAACCTACTTATAATCACTTTTCATCACCATACTGTTGCACTCAACATATTTTTTGTTTACATACCTCCTGGACCAGCTGTTATCTCGAGATTACTGCTTACCATCAACTCACTACTATCATCAACTTCTTACCCAGTTATCTTAATGGGTGATTTTAACATGAGTTATCACACTTTTGTTTCAAAGTGGCTATATCAACTTGCAATACCACTAATGAGTGCTGAAGGTTTCTTACCACCCAACTCCATCTCTTTCTACAACAGTCGTTACACCTCACTTATCGACCTGTGTTTTTATTTACCCATGCTTCATCACTTAATTAAGTTAACACTTAATCCCTCTTTTCTCTGATCATTCTAGCCAAATGCTTGAACTCAATCTAAGTACAATGCAAACATCAACAATTCAACTTCATAAAACAATAGGAATAATTCTTCCTGCACACACTTCTGAATTTTTGTACTCTGAAACATATATTATGTTATTTAAACTTAGCACTATGCAACTTGATCCTGTTCAACGGTACATTTCTTTTATCAACATTCTGTCATTTAATATAAATCGTATTACCCAAACCACATCACCACCCTCAAGACTCCTGACTCTCGCCGATGAGCTACATAAAAGAATCACCATGTGTAAATCTGCTCCAGATTCCTACGCACATATAAAAAGACTTACACAAATTTACAATGACACCTGCAATGCTCTAAAAGAGTACCTTGCCATAAAAAAGAAAAAAATCTGTCTAACAAAACAACACACCTGGACACGAGGGTATATTAGATGGGCTCTGGGATATCCTTCTACTGTCAGAGTTCCACAAGCACTTGAACCCAATGGTGTTACTAAAGCCGGACACAATATGATAGAGCCAATATACAAATACTTCAAACAAAAGCTGCAGTCACATTGTGCCTTCACACCACCTGAGGATCTATTTGGCCAACCAGAGTTAGATAAACCTTTCCATGCTACTGATTTCTTGCAGAAGCTAAACGCAATTCCAAACTCTTGTCATCTAGGGCCACATGGAATCCCCAAATTCGTATTTTCACATCTCAGTCAGTTTACCACCACATATCTACGTGATTTAGCAAATTATCTATCACAAAGGCTGTTTAACATAAAAGATCTATATCCAATCTTTTTAGTTCCATTCATCAAAAATCAAGCTTTAATATCCAATCTATCTAATCTGCGACCAATCTCCATGAGCCCCCTTGGTATTAAAATTCTGGAAAAGGTGCTAAAAGATAAAATCGAACCATATCTCCTTCCTCTATTATCACCAATGCAACATGCAAAAAAAGGCTCTTCAACAGGCCAAGCTGCCCTCATTTTCAAAACCATTGTAAACTCAGAGAGAGAAAAAAGTATGCTCCCATGGCTGTTCAAATTGACATTGAGGCCGCTTTTGACTCAGTCCCTATTGAAATTTTAATTGAAACACTTGCAGACACCAAAATACTATGCAGTCTCTTATACTTACTAACCAATCTACTCCTTAGTCGTGAAATCCATATTACAATTAATGGTAGAACATCACCTTCTTTGTCTCCCCACCAATCCATACCTCAAGGATCTCCACTCAGTTCATTATTATTTATGTTCTACATTAACCCTCTCATAAACAAAATACAACAAAAATTACAAGGAATCCAAATTCCACACACTGGACAATATGTACCGTGTATTGCATACATGGATGATTTTACCGTTTTTCTTACATCCAAAAAACAACTACCTACTCTGGAAAAAATAGTTAATGAATACACCCTCAAATATAAACTCAAAATCAATATTAACAAAACATCAGCTTGGTCTCTTTACACTGGCAAGATAAATACACAAGTTTATCATGGGAAACCAACTAATTTCCTTGGTTTTTCTTTCTACCTAGGGCCCTCTGCAATGAGACAAAATATAAAAAAAAAACTGAAAGATGATGCTAAACGTACAACCACTTCTCTCTCCAAAACCTACCTTTCACTATATGCAAAAGTATGCCTATTCAATCAGCTTGTAACTACAAAAATAACCTATTACTCACCAATCATAAATTTCACCAAATCTTTCATGTCGTCCATTTACTCACTCTGCAGCAAGCTATTATGGTGTAAAACAACTTAGTCTTCCAACAACTAGAAATGGATTGAGTCTTCACTCCATACAAATTTTTCACAAACAAAAAAGTATTAATCTCCTAGCTGCACTGATAAGAAGTTTTCCAGCCCTTGAATGCATTCTTCAAATAACACCCACAGACCGACCACCACCTTCACATGGATATTTGTCTTTGCTTGTAAACCAACTTCAAAGCATTTATGATCAGGTGTCTCTTTTGGGTGTTGGTAGATACACCTATTGGACTATTTATAATATGCTATACCCAGACATAACAACATATCCTCACTCACCCATGCTAAATATGAACAATAGTCTTTTGATGCAGCGATTTAAAAAGTGGTCAATGGAACCCAAATTTTTTGACTTTCTTTTAAAGATAAATCTTCATGCTCTACCTATTTCCTACTTTCTTAAATACCGCAGATTTTACAACAAAATTAATGCTGTTTGTTCCCTGTGCTACAGGGAAGAAGAAACACAACAGCACCTATTTCACACCTGCATAGGCCTAACAAATACCCGAGAAATTATGATTAACACATATAGACAAAATAACATCACACTTAATAACCTATTAGAGATACTCAGTAAAGGCTCAATACCAGCAGCTCATGCAGCAACTTTTTGTTTATATAGTTTCTGGTGCACCAGATGTACTTTCTGCCTTGGAGACAATACCACAAAGCACTCAACCACATTCTCAAAGAAGCTCGAACAATTAAAGGCCAGAGATGGAAAAATTGCACACCCAGATATATTTGCTGCTACATGGTCACTATTAAAAACTTGAAACAAAACATAACCTAAAAAAACAAATTATGACTTTTCTGTAACACGAACAACTATTTTGTTGTTGCTTGTTTAACATATTCCTTTCTTTAATTATTCTTTCTGTTTGCTCTAAAGCTATATAGTTTTAAACCATGTATTTTCAACAATATAACTTTGGTTAACAACAAATTCATGTAATCTAATTCGTACAATAAAGTATATTATTGAAACACAAATCGAATCTTCAAAATACTGTTCATTTGATGCAATTCGCTGGTCTAAATATGTTTTTCACTTTTTGAAGTAGTTCGAAATTCTTGCAAAGTGATGCCTTTTCATGAATCCACCATTTTTTGCACCACTCCTAAGTTGCAAAACTTTTGTAAAGGCATTTTCTCATTCAAGAGAATAAAATTGCACAAAATGAAATCGGATGAATATGACTGAAGCATAATAGTGTTATAACTATTCATGACATTTAATTTTATATTCCCCAAGAAAAATTCTTTCTCTTCTCTTGCCCCAGCATTTATCATCATTACTTTTGATTTTTCTTTACTAAACTTGATCCCCACCTTTTTACTCACCATTGTGCAAGTCTTTCAGCGCTCTTAAATAAACAAAAACAGTTACATAGATTATCCTTGCCTTAGTCCTACTCCATTTTTAACTCTGATTATATATTTCCTAATTGATGATAATGATGATCATGAGATGAAATACACTGTGACTTCTCCTTTCTCAGGGTCAAGAATCTCTCAACTACCATACCCAGAGAAACCTGTTAGCTACTTTACCTTATCTTTTCATTCCCCATCCTAAATTATTCCCATATTCTTCTCTACCCTGCTCCATCCCATTTCCACAAGATAATCTTTGTCAACTCCATGGTTTTTATATCTAAATCTCCCTTAACTTTTTCAAAACCCAGCATAAAAACCAAGAACCCACTTTCTGTATAATCACTTTTTTATATTTATTCTTGCACAACTTCATTATTTGTACACTTTCTGCTTGCAGGCATGTACATTTAATTAACAGATGCCTAATATTTTCTATGCCTTTCTTACATAACTTTCAGACTATATCACCCATATTTTTCCATTTAGGGGTATATTTCCTTGTTTCTAAAGATCCTCTCCAAAGTTTAAGCAGTAAACTACTTTCTTTGCTATTATAATAAATTAACTCACACCAATATTCCACTTACTTCTATATTTATTTAAATTTTTTTTACTCTCCATACTAGTTCTCCATCTCTCCAACTCCCTATTCTTTATTAATGCATATATTCTTCTATCCCATTCCTTACCACTCGACAATTCTCCTAACACAATCATCCCACATGCTGTATAAATATACTCACATAAATTCTTTATCCATATTTTCTGCATACTGTATCTTTCTCACCTATCTTGTTGCCTGCTTTTTACTCATAACCCATTTAAATACTATTTTGGCTATTCTCCTATTATCCGTAAACTGCAATCAAACAAACATTTTTTTTCATTTTCCTTTTTGCATCCCTCATATAAAAACTGGACCATCCCATTTCTCCTTGAATTGCCTCCTAATGCATATCTACCTATTTCTCTTTGTACTTTTTCTAAGTAATCTAATACCCCTTTACTAACACAATACATTGTTACCATATATTAACCCCACTATTGCCACTCCCTTCCATATAATTCTAGCTACATCATATTTATTATATGAAAACACTGTTAATTTCTTTAATAATCTTTTTTTTCTTTGCTTCCTTTATCATTTTTTTCTCCCATTCATGTAAGCAATTTCTCTGATTACTTAAGACAATTTTCCAATAGTTATATCTATTCATCACATTTACCTTTATATTCACCAATAAAAATTCTTTGACTTCTTTTTCCCCAGTATTAATCATCATTACTTTTGATTTTCCTCCCTAAATTTAATTTCCATCTCACTACCTACCCTTTATATGTCCTAGCATAACTTCCATATCTTCTATTTTTTCTATGCACAAGAAGACATCATCCATAAAGAAAAAAATCCCCATAAGAAGCATCTGATGGAGAAACCAGGTACTACAATGTGCTCACTGTCAAGGAAATGATTCTGGTTATTTTTGGATACTTCCTCATATATATATTAAAATAAGAGAAAAGCTTTTTTGTGAATTTTTATTAATTTAATAATTTTCGCAAATCTGTACAGCACTGATAGTTAGTTGTAAAAGCAATTTTTTTTTAAAGATAAAATGCATAATAAATTATGTTCCACAATAGTTTTCCAATGGGGAATTGCTGATAGCCTACTGATTAAACTACCAAAAACTATTAAAATTAAGGAAATAACAAAAATAGTCTAAACCATTAAATGATGGAAATACATAACCATATATGACCAAGAAAATTAACTTCTTCTAGTTTTGATGCCTATGAGTGTCACATGATACCCACTGCACAATAGGGATTGCTATTCAACACTCACTTAACATAAATTCTTTAAATGATTTCCTCCATAATTAGATGATAACTGGGCAGCTGATCCCAAATGATAATCACAGATTCCACATAGGAAAAAATTAATTCTTTGGATCTTGGCATTTTTGTTATGAATTTCTGCAATTTAAAGTTTTATATATTTTTTATGTTATTTACTTCTTTAGTTTTAACATTTTTTTCAAGCAATCAGCAATTTCCCATTGAAAAATAATGCTAACAATCTTACAACTCATAATTCCATACACACTATGCCACTATATAATATTGTTAATTCAGAGATGGTGTTACAGGCAGTTTGGAGATAAAAGCAGTCATCTTTTCATTGGAATGTAGCACTAATATCTAAAATTAGCTACTAAAGAAAATCATTTTAATTTATGCATGTTATTTATTTTGTTGTTTTAGCATAAAACTTTTTGGTATACAATTTAATGAAGCAAATTAGATTCAAGGGATGGCAGTTCAGCTTGCATAATTAGCAAGTCATTAATAATAAATGGTAATTAATGATTAGAAAACAACAATAAGTATATCATGAAAAATGTCTAAACTTCTCTTGTAAGAATTGTAATATATGTTAAGTGCACAGTGATGCAGAAATGGAGAAACTAAACTTAGCACTTTGAAGGGCTCATAGTGACCTCATATTCATAGCAGAATCAGAATATAAAAATAGTGGAGTATATATAAACTGATGATATTTAAATTTATGTAAAATTACAGTTCAGCCC
The DNA here is from genome assembly GCA_028023455.1 of Epiperipatus broadwayi. Lineage (NCBI taxonomy): Eukaryota > Metazoa > Onychophora > Udeonychophora > Euonychophora > Peripatidae > Epiperipatus > Epiperipatus broadwayi. The sequence goes on from JAQFVV010000039.1 coordinate 3,733,891, forward strand.
ATCCATGTTTTGAAGAGGTGGAAGCATGATTCTTTGCGGTTTATAGCATTCATGTTATTAGCTGTATACCATGCTTCCCTAATTTAAGTTTTGAGCTTGATACATTTTATTGCAGCTGAAGTAAGTTTAAATATACAGCCTGTTGCTTTCTGGTGTTCAAGGAAGATATAACTATATTCTGACTTGTCAGATGTTGTGTGATATATGGGTGGATAGGGATACCTGAAGATTCTCCGTAGTATGTTGCTTTGCATTCAGTTTGGGTGCATTTAATTTTATACACAGTGTTGGGGATCAGTTTGGGTTCGATTCTGTCCTTGAAATTTTTAATTAGTCTATTGGTAGAGGGAGGGGGAATTCAGAAACAATCAAAATGTTGGGAAAATTTTTTTATAAACGTTTTTGTTAGTGTGGGAATGTATGGCAGGATTAACCAAAGTGTATCATCGTCAGGGGGAGGGGAGGTTTAGTTTGTGGTAGAATTGTATGACTTTCCTAGTTAAGTAGTTGTAATTTAATACAAAAAAAATGATATAAAAAGATAGATAATCTTTTTAAAACAAAATATTTGACAAAAAGAATAAATAACAAATTACTTAAAATAGATTAAAAAAGATTCTCATATAAAGATCTATAGTCAATTAAAAACACTCATGCATATATTCCATTTATGAAGACAAAGTATTAAGAATTCAATATATGCTAATAGTATATTGTGCATCCATTTTCAATAACCTTTAAGGAGTATAGATACAATGCCATTAATCGAATCACTAATGAATGACACCATCAATGGAGTTACTAAAATTCAGAACACTTCTAAAACCAGAAGAAAATTATGAAGAAAATCTTCAAATTTTTATGACCACCAGACTTTATTATTTAAACATAAGTTATAAATTAGTTTGATCAAAAATTTTTATTTGATATTAAATACACATGTATTAAAACAGTAAACATAGTTTAATTCTATAATATATTAGTTTACTTTTCTTAAGCAATTGTAATTGACATTTAAATGCTTGAAGATGCTGAATAAGAAAAGTTTAGTCAAGCGTTGGTGGTCGAGTGGTCAGCACAGCTGCTTTACAAACAGTTGTCCTGGATTAGCGGGTTCGCTTCCCAGCCGATGCTATGACACATGAAAGGAAAAAAAAAGAAAAATTTAACAGCGAAACAGTCTTAATATATGATTTGCATGCTTTCAATATTTTTGTCATGATATCATAATCATAGTAGTAAAAGAATAAAATGTGGGTGGAAGGTGTAATGCAAATGCCATGTAAATTGTATGCAAATGAACTTACAATACCCACTATTTAAAAAGGGGGAAGCAGGATTTTTTTTATTTTTTTTATTGGCATTGTTGGTGGTATGCCATGCCTCCTTTATTTTATGTTTTGTACCATTCTTTTTTATACATACAATGCTGGTTGCAATAGGTTCAGAAGTATGGCTAAGTTGGTTTTCATGATCAAGAAATATGGATTTGTGATCTAGATTGGTTTTGTTCCTTTTGCAGAAATACTGGTGTTGAGACGATCTCGTGGTGAGGGTGGCTTAGAATTCTCCCAAATGCTGCAGTTGGTTTGATTGCACAGAATTTTGTATTCAGTATGGGGTGGTTTGATTGCACAGAATTTTGTATTCAGTATGGGGAGTTTGTTCAGGGGCAGTTTATCTTTGCAATTTTTGATGAACTTGGCCATACCATTGAATCAGCCAGTCTTGTATGTATGGAAAAGAATGATGCAAAATGTAAAATAAAGGTGGTGTGGCATATCATCAATAATGCCAATACTATAAATAAAAAAGAATCCTACTCCCCCTTTCTAAAAAGTGGGGCATGTAAGCTTACTTGCATACAATTTACATGATATTTGCATTATACTATCTGCCCTCAATTTATTCATTCATTGCTATGATTATAATATTGTGACAAAGATATTGAAACCATGCTAGGCATATATTAAGACTGTTTCAGCATTAAGAGTTTCTTACTTGATATCTCTGAGCGCTTAATCGTCAATTAAACACAGTGCAGTAAATAAGCAATGTTTTTAAGCTGAAATATCAAAGCTGAAAATGAAAAGAAGAAATCCGCTAGTCAACAACAATGGGGGGTGGGGGTAGATTGTGAATTTCAGTATTTTTATTGACAATATGTTTTAAATTAACAACTATATGTCACATGATCATCACTTTCTATGCTTACACAAGCTGATAAAACAGTAGCAAACTCTCCATACAGTAGCGCCACCCAGTGCAAGCCTTAATAATCAATGGATGCAAATTTACCCAAAACATGAAAATATATAGATACTAAACTGAGTACATATTTATATAACTACACAAGCAACTGAGCTTTGATTAAAAACATCGATGTTTCCATTTTGTGCTCTTAGCCTTATTGTTAACTAAATAGTTAAAAGGGGTCTGTTAAAGTGTTGCAACAGATCCTAAGATCTAGGTGCAGTGCTCTCAGATCCAAGACTCATCACTGATAAAAACTGTAAGCTAGAAACTAATCTGGGTATATAGGATGAGTAGGCACTAGATAAAAATTTTATGCACAAAACTTCTTGCATGCATTTATTACCAAGGCTCACACAAGGTGGCACTGTATGAAGATTTTGCTACTGTTTTGATAACTGCATACTGGATGGAATTTACATGAATCAAACATGTTTCTGGTCACTAGAAATGAAAATCTTTAATTTCAATAGCAAAAACATGAAAAACGATTAGTAGATGTAATTAATAATGAACCAGGTTGTGAATTAAAGTAAAATGATTAAATAATGAAGAATGTGAAAAGAGTTTGAGTAAAATAAAATAACTATAAAAATAAAGTTGAATGTCAGATGTGTGGCAATTGCAAAAAAAAAAAAGAACAAACAAATTTTTTAAAAATCTTTTAAAGAAGCTGAATATAAACAACAAATAGAATCCAATAAATATCCTCATCTCATCTTTCTATCTCATGACTGAGTTTATGTCATGTCTACTAATTCCAATTCATATCAACTGTCATCTTTTTTACTATCATCCTCAGCTTCATCTTCATCTTAGGGTATTAATTTTTTAATGATGGTAGCATTATATATAAACATTAGAGATTAATATTGGTTTTTTCCTTCATTTGTATTTATAATTCAAATTTGCACATGTTTGTTCATTTGCATAATGAAGTGATTTCTTACTTTATAATCTAAAACTCAGTGCACTTTCAGTGAAGAGAACTATGATTATGGGGAACTGCACCAAAAATTTTAGAGAGCTAAGATTATGGTGAACTTCACCGAAAGTGCACTAAACTTTGGATTATAAAGAAGAAACCACTTCATTACATGGATGAACAAATATATGCAAATTTGAATATAAATTAATAATAAATTATTTGTAGATGTTCCTCATACTTAATCAATGTAAAATACCTCAATTACTTTATTACCCTAAATTTTATCCTATATAAAACCATTTACACCTTCATTAGTCACTTATTACAATATAATCAAATAAAATTTATTCCTTTATATTTTCTTACAGTTTCAACTGACCAAAAATCTTCATCAGATCTACAATATTTATATATATGTATATGACCATATAATTAGGGTACATTTATACATGCACAATTAATAAACATATATAAATCAAAGTTATAAAAACCAAAAAGTAGAAATAAATTAAATTTTATCCTACTGGGATATAGCTCAAGTTAATATATAATTAAACATCATATGATCACCATTTCTTATGATTGCTCATAACTGTTATCAAAATAGGCAAAACTCTCCATACAGTAGTGCAATTCAGTACAAGCCAGAGTAATCAATGGATGCCAGATGGGCTTGTGCATAAAATCCCTATCTAGTGCCTACTCATCCAATATCTTTAGACTAGTTTCTGGCTTGTGGCCTTCATCAGTGAGGAACCTTGGATCTGAAAGCACTGCTCCTAGATCTTAGGATCTAATGCAACCCCCCAGAAGTCACTTTTTATCTCTACTTAAGGTACTGAACTGAGTTCAGACTCATATGACTATATAAGCTTATGAGCTTGGATTGAAAATATTAAAGTGTTTTCAATTTTATTCTCATAGTTTTGTAATTAAGTAGAGATAAAAGATGGCTGCTGGAGGGTTGCATTAGATCCTAAGATCTAGGTGCAGTGCTCTTAGATCTAAGGTTCTTCACTGATAAAGACCACAAGTCAGAAACAAGTCTGGGGATATTGTATGAGTAGGCACTAGATAGGGATTTTATGCACAAGCCTTCTGGCATCCATTGATTACTCTAGCATGCACTGAGTGGCACTACAATATGGAGAGTTTTGCCTCTTTTAATATATAATTCTGGCTTACATAAACATGCATAACTAAAATATTTTACAGCCATGCATTGATTGGCCATCAACAAATATTACATTAGTCAGTCAAAGCTAAAATACAACTAACTTTGTATTCTCTTCTTTGTCTAATAAAGACCAATACTGTAAGTTATAATAAATAACAGATAGCAATACCAGCCTTTATAACTCCTAGATGGGATAGAAAAGTAAGTATCCATCTTTTTATTACACTGTATTATAATTGCGATTATGGTTAATATAATATTTATAGATGAATTGTTGGCATGTGTATCTGTAATATATGTTACTTATACATTTATATATTTAAGCAATTACCTTTGTCTATTTTGGGCTTGTTAAAGCAGGTAGGTTTGGTTTCTTGCATCAATTGGTTTTATATAGTTATTACATTTAAAACTTACAATTTTCAAAATAAAATTTATACCTTTTTGTAAATACTTTTCAGTTTAATAAAAGTTGAGATCTTTGCCTTATTCTCCAAGGACTATTAAATTTCTTATTTTATTAAAGTGAAACAGTGGAATCGTTTAAATAAGTTTGTTTAATACTGTTTCTTATTCGACCTTTGAATCGTATTAGTAGACAATAGTGGGCGTTTTTATTAAATTGCATTTTACTTTTTAAATGTTTGTATGCTTTAAAAATTCATTAGAGTTTGTGATTTAACTTTAAACGAAGATGCTAAAATAAGCAATATGTCTGTATTGTAATTTTCACTGCACCACTCTCACACAAGGCAGGGACTGGTTTCTCTCATACAAGGTAGGGACTGGTTTATCTCATACAAGGCAGGGACTGGTTTCTATCCATTTTTAACACCTTGTGGAGGGATATATTCATAAACTTATGACCAAAGACATGTAAAAATAATATACAACCCCTAAGATGCACATTTTGTGCTGAACCAGCAGGCACTAGTTGGCCCAGGTGACAATGTCTTACATCTATCTTTATCATAGTTCATTATATATAGAGAGATAGCAAATTACTACAATTTAATTGATAAGTGTCAAATGTGCTACCCTCACAATTTTGGCACAAATCGCAATAAAAGTATATTAATAAATTTTGTTAGTCATTCATTAGACTAGAAATTATTCAATAATGAATAATATTTCTGTACTGTAATTTGCACTAGACCACTCTCATGGAAGATAGGGACTGGTTTCTATCCAATTTTAACACCTTGTGGAGAGGTGTAGTCATAAAAATATGGCCAAAGACATACAAAAATATCTACGATCCCCAAGATGCATATTTCATGCTGAACCAGCACTCAGCAGTTGGCCCAGATCACAATCTCTTACACATACCTTTATCATTCATTGTTCAGTATATATAGATGGAGAATTACTATAGTTTAAGTGATAGACGTTAAAAGCACGTAGAAACACTACATAAATATTATTAATTAAATGGATAATATCTAATCTAATAAATGACTAATAAAAACTCTTAATGCTAAAGTAAGCATTTGGTCAACCATTATTGCTTTGTATTAAGACCCTGTCTTTTAGTAAACTCAATTTTATCTCTATATGTATACGTAATATTCTAAATATATAATATCAGAATAATTTGATAATGTATAATAAGTTATTTATTTCAGATGGTACCATTTAAAATGCTCTTAAAAAAGAACTACAGTTATATAAAAAAGAATGAATTAATATTATAATAAATATAAAATGGAGAAAGACAATATTTAAAACATTTAAAGCTAATTAAATCAGACAATTGAAGAAATCTGACAGAATATGGCATAAAAATGGACATCCAAAACATTTTCAAAAACTTACATACCCAGACTATTTACTCATCACATGACCACAATTTCCTATGCTTATACAAGCTGTTAAAAACAGCAGCAAACTCCATACAGTAGTGCCACCCAGTGCAAGCCTTAGTCATTAATGAATGCGAAAAGGTTTGTACATATTCTCAGACTAGTTTCTAGCTTGTGATTTTCATGTGAGAGCACAGCACTAGATCTTAGGATCTAATGCAACCCTCTGGCAGCCATCTTCTTGCATCCATTGATTAGTATGGCTTGCTCTAGGTGGCACTACTGCTCTAATTACTCATTTAGACTTCTTCAAGATATCCAACTCAAATGTCTTATTATAATCTTAAAAATGAAAAAACTGCAAATCTTGATGATGAGATACTTAGAGAAATGTTAAAAATATGTTGGTGATATGTAAGCTTAAAAAATATTGAAGTTTTCAGTAGTATAGAAACTCATCAACTTGGGGTCCCCTGATTTTAAAGTTACATTCATTGTGCTAATTTTTAAAATAAAGATATACTTTCATAATTATCAAGGAATATCATCATTAAGCATTCAAGGATTTTGCTGAATAGATTGCTTTTGGTTGCAGTTGAATGGAACCAGAGATCAATATCATTTGAGAAAATCAAGAAGCACCACAAACATGAGTTTTTGCAAGGCAAATGATTTCTCTTTTATTGTGTTAGTCAGAGCATTTGACCCAATTAATCATAAGAAGTCTGAGGTAGAGTTTGAACTTAGTTGGTTGCTTTATTTGATTCATATTATACAGCTTCTTCACAATGGAATGAGAGAAAGAGTTATTCCAAGTGAGAAGTCTGAGGCATTTGAAATGAAAACTGGAAGTAAAGTCATATCACAGTTCTAACTTTGTTTTCAACTTTTGTGTTCTTTAAAACTGTTTATAAATGGCTTTGTGAATTAGCAGTATCAAGATGTTTGACAGTGGAATATAAAATTTGAATCAATTAAAAATAAGACTTAATTTACTTAGTTTCTGGATTTATAGCATAATGATGGTTGTGAAAAAAAACCCTTTGATTTTTCTTTGAGCTGCAAACTTCTAATATTACATTTCACATATTCTGCAGTTATTACATGATAATTCACATAGTAAAGGTACACAGATGGGCTGCTTACTAATATGCACCAACAAGAAAGGTCTTTCTTTTCAGTTTCCTGATGGTTCTCAACCAAAATATCACTTGAGTTTTCTTGAAGAAGTATTAATGCAGGTAGAAACATAACAGATGAAATTAATCATGGAATTAAATTTGGATGTAGTACTTTTGATAGAAAAACTATATTAAAAGAAAATAACCATTGTATTTGAAAAGGAAGGTTTTTCATAGATATGTTTTCCTACTTTTTATCCATAGATGTGAGGCTTTGGCACTTAACAGAAGAGCAATTCAAAAACATAAGACCACTCTGTGAAAAGAGATGTATGTTAGAAGTCAAAAAATGAGACTTAATGTAACATGAATGAATGAGAGAATAAATCAGTATATTGAAAAAAATTAGTGTTTTCCTGAAGATTTGTGATGATGGTATTTTAGTTGTATTTATATATTGGATTATTTCCATCATCTGGTATTGGGTATTGAATGTCTTTAGAAAAATTTAGTCTCACTTAAATTTTCAAAATACATTCAACTGTTAGTAATAGCACACAGGTTAGTATATGCACAATGTTTTGAGAGATATTCTCTTTTCTTCAAATGTTGTTGGCCTGACCAGTGACAGTAATAGGATGGGAATCAAACCTGGACCCATAGATTCTTTCATATTGAATTTTAAGGTAATGCTCTAACCAAATGAGTCATCCTAACAAAGGCAACAGTCAATAAAAATTTCAATTATCTATGAGGTTTCTTCTAAATTTCTCCACTTTTTTCTAAGGGCAAAGTTGATTAGTGGTTTCCTTACATATGTCCAGTTAAGAAAATGTAAAAATATTGGATAGAGAGGGAAGGTAAAAAAAAAGAAAATTCAAAGAACTTGCTCACGTGACAATGATAAATAAGACCATAAGTCAACCTAAAGTGACTATATATAATATATGGAAACTACTAATCAATTTTGCTCTTAGGAAAAAGTGGAGAAATCAGGAGGAACTTCATAGATAAGTATATAAAATTTCTAATGACTGTTGCCTTTCACAAGATGGGTCAGTTGGTTAGAGTGTTATCTTAAAATTCAATATTCAAGAATCTAAGGGTCCAGGTTTGATTCCAATACTAGTACTGTCACTGGTCAGGCCAGCAACACCTGAATAAAAGGGGAGAATTTCTCCCAAAATGTTGTGCATATACTAACCTGTATGCTATTACTAACACTTGAATGTTCTTTGAAAATTCAAATAAAGTTAAATTTTTCTAAAGACATTCAATACTCAAAACTAGATGATGGAAATAGTTCAATATATGAATACAATTGAAATAAAACTTAATTGAAGATATTCTAAAAGAACCCAAGAGATTGTAAAGACACAGAAAGAGACCACATATGAGATGGATGGGGGAAATAAGAAATTTTTCTGAAATCTTGTGGAAAAAATAGATTAGGGATTAACAAAAATTGGATTAAACTTGGAAACAATCCTGCAGTGTATTGACATAGATGATAATGCTCGCGCTATATTTCCAATTTAAAAGATAATCTCCCCAATGTACTTTTTAATACAACATATAAATGATTTTAGTTCAAACTATTGATGAAGTAAAATTTTTAGTAGTTTTTAGCTTCAATGGTTATAAACACAAAAATCAGTCAATTTAAATATACAATTTATCCAAACCAATTCCAACACTTTTTAGCAAAATTCTTTGTTTGTACATATATACATACACCTACATTTTGATTATCCTGCAGTCTTCTTCAGAGCCAGTTTACTTTAATCTCTTAACATTGATTAAGTGAATTGGCTCTGAAAAAGACTGCAGGACAGTTGAAACATAGGTGTATGTATATATGTACAAATAAAGAGTTTTGCTAAAAAGAGTTTGAGAGGGTTTGGATAAATTGTATTTATAGGATATTACAGCAAAATAAAAAAAAGTGGGATTTTGGTAATATTTCAATTTAAATATCTGAGTAGTTTTTTAAGTAGAAAGAGAGACTCGGATGTTGAGGTGTAGCACAAACTTCAATTTGTTCCTGCTACTTTTGTTGTGTTAGAGATAAGGTATTTTATTGTAGAGAAATGTCTACTGTAACTAAATTGATTGTACATTTATCATAGGTTGCCAACCTGATCCATACCATCTACTGCTATGTGTTTAAAACTTTCAGGTGGGTGGTGAGTATTTTCCAGATGTTAAAAAAAAAACATAAATTACTATAGATGCACAACAGGTATTTAGATTTTTTACAGAGTTGCTCATGCCTGTCATGAAATATGTTAACTTGGTACATCTAGTATTTCAACTCACAACAGCAACCTCAAGGATGCCATTAATTTATTTGTGCCTTAAATAAATTAATATTTTCAAGGTCAAAATAAATTAAATACATTTTATTTTTTCAAATTGATTTAAATTTATTACTCTCTTTGTATTGTTATATATATCTACTAATATAAATCCTTTTTGTGGAATTATTTCCATCAGCAACAAATTAGGTTATTCAGGAATTGGTGGAAAGTAGGGTGTTAATTCAAATATCGACAGTAGATATAAAAAGCAATAAACATTACATGATCACAGTGTTTCCCAACCTGTGGTAAGCGTACCACTGGTGGTACGCGAGTTGCTGGTTGGTGGTACACGAAAAATAATCAATAATGGCGGACATAAAAAAAAATTAAATCATAAAAATATAGAAACGTTTTTTCCTATAATTCATAAAAATTATTTTAATTAATAATATTATATAGTAAAGTTGTTTATATGTACAATCGATAACGATCTTTAATGTTAATGATAAAATTGAAAGTATGATTAAGAAATTAGATTTTTGGAAACAGTAATATATATAAGTATCGAAAACAATCAACTGGAAGTATTCGAAACTCTACATATTTTTTTGTTTGAAAATAAGGTTAGTCTGTCTCAAGATATACGAGAAAATATAATAGCACATTTAACAGGATTAAAAACGTCTTTCATGAAATATTTTCCAAAACCCGAAAACACAAATGATAATTGGATTTCAAACCCCTTCTATGCAGAAAATTTAGAAAAAGCTACATCATTATCAATAAAGGATAAAAAAAATTTAATAGAATTATCATGTGACAGAACTTTACAAGTAGAATTCAAACGACACAATCTAATTAATTTTTGGTTAAACATTAAAGAATATGAACAACTTTCTGAGAAAGCTCTTAAATTATTATTACCGTTTACTAATACGGAATTAATAGGAAGAGCTTTTTCTTCATATATTTAAAAAAAAAAAAAAAGTATCGAAACAGATTGAATGCAGCTGTAGACTTAAGGGTATACCTCGCATCTTTTGAACCAAAATTCAAAAAATTATGTTGTTCGAAACAAGCACAAAGATCTCATTAAATTTATTTTATAAACATATTTGATTATGATAAGAAAATATACTAATTGTTTTTTTTATAATTTTGTGTTTTTATTAAAACCATTTATTAGTTAGTAAACGAAATCATGACAAAATAGTAGATAAAGAATGAGTCGGATCAAGGCAAATCAATCCAAATTATTTAATTTGAAAAAATATATCAGAAAAGGATCATACCCAGAAATTAGACTCTCATTAATTCTTGATCATCTATTGTGGATTACTAGATGTAAGCTAGTATTTAATCATCAAAATTTTAATCCTATTAACTTCATGTTGAACAATATAAAGAAAACAAGAACAAGAGATAGCCTGATAACCCCTGAGGTTATTTTTACCATGACTTGGGACATACTGGATTTATCCTCTCCATGGCCCAACCAATAGCAAGATGCTCCAAAAAAGAGAAAACAGACTCAAATTCCGGAAAACCAAATGAAGGAATGAGAAAACACTTTGAACAAAATATGTACCAAATAACCTTTAATGTAATAATGTAATCTTTAATAAATTATTTTGGAAAAAATATGAAACTTTGAACAAACACATACATATAAATATGTTACAGTGCATTTATAATTTCAGTGAGTTTATAATCTGGCAAGACGTTTAGGTGTGTTTCAATGTAATTTGTCTCATTATGAGATGTGAATACATACATGGTCACCCTATAATATTTATAATGCAAATAAAATAACACACTCGCAATAACAAATTTCACGAAATACAATCATTTTTACGAAGTGGTACAATTTAGCGTAATGTACTACCAAGTGGTACGTGAGCCAAAAAAGGTTGGGAAACACTGACTTATACTAACACCTAATTGTTATTAAATAAGGCAAAACTCTCCATACAGTAGTGCCACCCTGTGCCAACCAGAGTAATCAATGGCTGCCAGAAGGTGCAGTGCTCTCATATCCAAGGTTCCTCACTGACGAAGGCCACAAGCCAGAAACTAGTCTGGGGATATTGGATGAGTAGGAACTAGATAGTGATTTTATGCACAAGCCTTCTGGCATCCATTGATTATTCTGGTTGGCACAGGGTGGCACTACTGTATGGAGAGTTTTGCCTTGTTAGATATAAAAAGGTTGACAATCTCTGGTATATAGAGTCATTATTTTTTTAAAATTTATTGTATGATTATGAATCTTGAACCTTTATTGACATAGTGTAAGAACAAGAGTTTCCTAAAATTTTAAAACTGCAATGGTAGGACCAATTAGTATGTTATCCAATTTTGTGAATATACTATAGAATTTATAAATGTAAAATAATACTTTCATTGGTTTGAACATATGAAGTTAATGAACAATATAACACTTCTTTAATTAAAAGGGTTTTACAGAAAACGTAACTATTGTTTTCATTGGAGAATTACACCTCATTTATGTTAAGAAGATTGTCTTAATGAGAATTTAAAGAAGTGCGATGATGACTACTATAATCAAAAAAATATGATTAAGGAATGACTTCAATGGAGAGCTATAAAATTTGACAAGATGCTGAAGTATTTCATTTAAAACATCATGAAACAGGACATATTTTTGATTTATAAATCAGTTTGTCTAATCATAAAGATTCATTTCTACTATATTACTATTACATTTTGTTTTCTATATTTTTCTCTTGGAGTGAATGACCATTGTAAAGGGTTAAAGATATATATACACAGAGAGATTATGATAATAACAACAAATAATAGATGGAAATTTAAACTGTTAAATTGGATCTCAATAATCTTAGAAGACCCATAAAGAGACCACATATAAGATGGATGGATAAAATAAAAACATTTGCTGGTATATTGCAGAGATCCGAGATTGGGAATTGAAAAAATTAGATCATTCTGACGTGGCTTTATAATAGTCAAAAAATGGTGATAATTATATATATAATTATGGTTAAATAAAACAGCACTAATTAATATGAAATGCTATCAGAAAAATAAACTTCTAACTTTGATGCAATCTAATATGTAAAGCAACATCCTCCATTGCCAAGATTATTAAATGAATAAAAAAACACACATACACACTTTAACGATCGGGGAAACAAGACTTACGTAAACTGCACTACGGGGCGCCATCTAGGCATTTGAACCTAGAAAAATTTATAAAGTAGGCAGATACGTAAGTCAAAAAAAAAAAAATTTTTTTTTTTTTTAAATTTTGCATCCGGTCGTTAGCCCATGTCACTAGCTCAGGGAGTAGCAGAGATTTTAAAACATTTATAAGTTTCAATAGACTTCTATTCTCAAAGTATCTATTAAATATTTAGAACAATAAAACAAAAGAAGCCACTGCCAGTAATTAACACACAAATAGATTTTTATTAACGCACATTTAAAATTGAAGATTAAATTTATTTTTTAGATTTTAACATTAATATTTTTTTTTTTAAAAAATTTAAATTACTATTTTAAATAGATCGCACAGATTTGCTTTAAAATGTTGGGTATAGATCGCCTACATAGATTCCATGGTCAAAAACATTTCAAATAAACATAAATGATCAAAATACAAAATCATTGATGCCGACAATCGCAGAGGGAAACTTATAAGTAACCCAATAGTATTCAACCGTAAGATACTTGCGTTGTCACCAATAACTTAAAAGACATCCGAATAAATACATTTCGATACTCACCGTAAGGTATCATTATTTATCGAATGTCTATATATTTTGATCAAATATGAAAACCAAAATATAATTAACCGCCAACGAATCCATGCAAGCGTCTATAAACAACTTTAAATTTAATACATTTTTAGTTAAAATATAATACACACAAAACAAAAGAACTGGAAATGATTGCTTAAACATTTACATAAAAAAAATATCAATAATTGAATTTGCATTCTTTAAGTCAGATAAGAGTTCTTATTTTCAGTTATTAATTACTTGCAATTTTAGGAAAGTTATTAGATAGATACAATAGTTCATACTTTACGGATTTAATAGATTGAGAAGTCCATCTTCGTGATCACTTTAGTAGATTTTGTCCTTCTTTGAAATGAAACTGTGACTTGCCATGCATTTGGTCAGGAACTGTCATCCAGAGGCTTCAGCTGGTTGTCCGGAAAATTAAATTTATTGCAGACTTCCACATCGTGAAAATCTGCAATATAGCTAGTTATAACGATCTATTCATAGTCAGCTCTCAGATAACAATTATAATAATAATTTGGCTTTTATATTTTTATTAGTCTCTTATCATTAGATCTTGAGATTCAACGAGCAAGACGTCACTAATCCATTCGTGTTTCAGTTATGGTCCGTGCTGTCAGTTTCGTGTTTGGATTGGTCATTTAATTCCTTTGTATTCTCTTATCTGACCATTTAATTTATTTTACATGCCTCACGAGGTAGTTTGCTTTTGAACAATCATTTAATTAATAAGACAATCATTTCCATTTTCTAAGACTATAGAAATCAACATTATTTCTATTTTTAAAATATCAATCTTTATATCTTTACTTTTTACAAAAAAAAATTACTTTCAAATATTTTTATTTTTTAAAAGTTTTTAAAGTTGTCCATCATGCGATCTATATATATTAAACAACTTTTAATTTTCAGTTTTTTAAGTTTTTTTTTCTTTTTAATAAATCAAATTTTATTTACGATCTTTTTATTTTCATTTTAAAATAATGTAACGGCATATATTCCGTTACATATCAGTAAACTTCCTCAAAAACAAAAACATTAAAAAAAAAAAAAGAATTTACTTAGTGTTAGTAATGACGTTACACAAATTGATTATACTAATTTTTTTTTTTTTTTAAAGACAAAACTTTGGTTATTAATGAAAAGACATAACTTTGGTTAGTAATTACAAGAAAAAATGCTGACTATTCTTTCCTTTTCACCCCAGCTGAGATTACACCTCCTCCCTCAAGTGTTCCCTTTTCCCTACATTTCATTATTAACTTAGGCAAGTCAAAGAAGTTACGTGATTTTAGACTTTTTTTTTTTTTTAATTAAATTATGATTTATATTAATTGTTACATTTTATTCCTCGCATTTATTTCTACATATACGCAATTTTCTTACTGGCAGTACTTTTTACACAAACTTCATAACTTTATATAATACAAACAATATATTCTGATTTCAGAAAAAATATTACGGGCTTCATTTTCAATGTATATACTCATTTTTAAAGAGAAATCTTACTGGCATAATTTATTTTTAACATTCTCAGGGCACTCGTGGTTTATTAAAGATCGTGCCACGTTGGGAGTCCATTTTAACGATCGGGGAAACAAGACTTACGTAAACTGCACTACGGGGCGCCATCTAGGCATTTGAACCTAGAAAAATTTATAAAGTAGGCAGATACGTAAGTCAAAAAAAAAAAAAAAAAAAAATTTTTTTTTTTTTTAAATTTTGCATCCGGTCGTTAGCCCATGTCACTAGCTCAGGGAGTAGCAGAGATTTTAAAACATTTATAAGTTTCAATAACTTCTATTCTCAAGTATCTATTAAATATTTAGAACAATAAAACAAAAGAAGCCACTGCCAGTAATTAACATACAAACAGATTTTTATTTATGCACATATAAAATTTAAGATTAAATTTATTTTTTACATTTTAACATTTAACATTATTTTTTTTTAATTTTATTAATTATAAATTTACTATTTTAAATCAAGTTCGCACAGATGGGATTGCTTTAAAATGTTGCGTATAGATCGGTTACATAGATTCCATGGTCAAAAACATTTCAAAGTAAACATAAATGATCAAAATACAAAATCATTGATTCCTGACAATTGCAGAGGGAAACTTATAAGTAACCCAATAGTATTCAACCGTAAGATACTTGCATTGTCACCAATAACTTAAAAGACATCCGAATAAATACATTTTAGATACTCACCGTAAGGTATCATTATTTATCGAATGTCTATATATTTT
The DNA here is from genome assembly GCA_028023455.1 of Epiperipatus broadwayi. NCBI lineage: Eukaryota > Metazoa > Onychophora > Udeonychophora > Euonychophora > Peripatidae > Epiperipatus > Epiperipatus broadwayi. Next base: position 3,749,517 of record JAQFVV010000039.1, read on the forward strand.
GATCAAATATGAAAACGCAAAACATAGTTAACCGATAAACAATCCATGCAAGCGTCTATAAACAACTTAAATTTAATGCATTTTTATTTAGGATCGAGCCTGAATACTACATAGATTTGCATTGAAATTAAAATATTCTATCCCTATTTAACCTTAGGCTAAACATTCGCAGTCAAACTGGCATCAATCCATCTGATACATCGATGTATTCAATGTAAGATACGACAATATTTGGCAGAAGTACACCAAAAGAATTAAGAAAAACGACATTGACTCTCCATCCGATAGGAATATTACATCTATCTGACAAGAAGAACAATAAAAAAAAAAACTCCATAGGAAGGAACTGCGTTCTCCGACTTATAATTCCTTCCATAGGCAAACAGAGGGTGAGTGCGGCGTATATATAAACGATTCTGCCCGTAGCGAATCTCCGATTACATCTACTAACTACATCAATATATCCAATCCATTGACCCAATCTAACAACGACATAAATAACCCAAGATTACCCTCCCCTAATATAACTTTACAAATCTATACAGCCATTCACGCCCGACTTAAGTTTAACATTTTTTTATAATTTAACTTAACGGAAAACAGAAATCATAATAAAACTTAAAGAACAAAATAAATAAATAAATGGAAATGATTTTACAAAATAAATACATTAAATAAAATTATAACTAATTAATAAATAATGTTGGTCAGATAGAATAATATTGCAATCATTTTAAATCTGGAAAGTTTTTAATTTACTGTTCATAATTTTATAAAGTTCTTACGGTTATTGAAATAGTTCATCCTATTATATTCCTGGCCGTTTAAACGTGAATTCCCACGTCGTCCGAAGATTAGTATCCGGTTGATTTATTTATTTATCCTTTGGAGATTTTGTTTTTCGTGTAGTTGGTCCTCATTGTATAAACGATGGCCCATTTTTTTCTCTTTCTTAGCAGAACTGAAGGGATTGAAGCTGTGCGTCTTTTTCAATCCCCCCAGCGCTAACACCTAGCTGTTACATCGTCAATAATCAATCAATTTCCAGTCACTAACCTATGCTTTCCAAAACTTGTCCTTTTTATATTTTTGTCAAAGGATTGAATTAACATTGCGTCATGGATGTAATGATTCTTTCGCTGAGGTCCGATTTCCCAAATGGATTTCTTTTATTGGTTAATCAGTTTCTATTGTTTTTTTTTTTTTTCTATCTGACTGAGGTTATTACATTTAAATGCTCAAGGCTGGTTTTAATTTAACTAATTAACAATCATTTCCATTTCTAATTAATTACCCTGTTTTCCAAATCAAAAATATATTTCAAGACAAATTTAAAGATATAATTTTATCTCCAAATCTTTTTTAAAATTTAGTTTTAAAAATACCTTTTTTTTTAATAAAAATTTTATTTTGATAATTTTTCATTATCTGTGCGACTTAATATATAAGAGTTTAAGACGATATTTTAATTTCAATTTTTAAAGAAAGTTTTTAAATGCGAACTTTTTATTTTAACTTGTTTAATAATATATATAAAAAAAAACAATGTAACGAACGTCTGTGCTCGTTACAACTGGCTTTCCCAATCTGGGGCCGATCTTTAATAAACCACAAATACCCTGAGCAAATTTTATCAAAATGAATGTTTTATCTGCTTACATAAGTCGGATATTTTTAAATTTTATAAAAGCACTTCCAGCAAGAAATTGCGCATATATATTAAATAAAAGAAAGTATAAATAATTTAAACTAATGTTTGTAAATTAAAAAGAAAATCAAAAGGTTGCATTGGATATGTCTTTTTTTTTTGTTAATATATAAATTATGCTTTAATGTGTATAGGAGCGCACAGCCACGTAAGTTTATGATCGAAATGTGGTACCTTACGATGAGTACCGTTGGGAATTTACGTCAGTGTAATCCTATTTATGCATTTCAATCAGTCATAAATAAGTTGGTGGTAGTTATAATTGTGCTGCAAATATACACGTATAAATCATTATCTTGGAACATATTTATCTCAATGCAACCTTCCTAAATAAGTTAAATAATTTGTTTGTCATGCCGTAAGTAGAAATCAAATGGATAAAATAAAATAGAATTCTCGGGGGAAGGGGTGTTAACGTAAATGGTCCTTAGGTAGGCGATGGTCAACATTTTCTTTTTCTTTTTGTATATAGTTTTTTGTAAAATTATTAACTGAATGTTTGTAAATTTTGTTAATACCGTAATTACTAACCCTAAGTAAAATATTTTTTTTTTTTTGATCATTTTTTTTTAAGTAACTTTACTGATATGTAACGAGCACAGACGTTCGTTACATTGTTTTTTTTTATATATATTATTAAACAAGTTAAAATAAAAAGTTCGCATTTAAAAACTTTCTTTAAAAATTGAAATTAAAATATCGTCTTAAACTCTTATATATTAAGTCGCACAGATAATGAAAAATTATCAAAATAAAATTTTTATTAAAGAAAAAGGTATTTTTAAAACTAAATTTTAAAAAAGATTTGGAGATAAAATTATATCTTTAAATTTGTCTTGAAATATATTTTTGATTTGGAAAACAGGGTAATTAATTAGAAATGGAAATGATTGTTAATTAGTTAAATTAAAACCAGCCTTGAGCATTTAAATGTAATAACCTCAGTCAGATAGAAAAAAAAACAAAACAATAGAAACTGATTAACCAATAAAAGAAATCCATTTGGGAAATCGGACCTCAGCGAAAGAATCATTACATCCATGACGCAATGTTAATTCAATCCTTTGACAAAAATATAAAAAGGACAAGTTTTGGAAAGCATAGGTTAGTGACTGGAAATTGATTGATTATTGACGATGTAACAGCTAGGTGTTAGCGCTGGGGGGATTGAAAAAGACGCACAGCTTCAATCCCTTCAGTTCTGCTAAGAAAGAGAAAAAAATGGGCCATTGTTTATACAATGAGGACCAACTACACGAAAAACAAAATCTCCAAAGGATAAATAAATAAATCAACCGGATACTAATCTTCGGACGACGTGGGAATTCACGTTTAAACGGCCAGGAATATAATAGGATGAACTATTTCAATAACCGTAAGAACTTTATAAAAAATGAACATTAAATTAAACTTTCCAGATTTAAATGATTGCAATATTATTCTATCTGACCAACATTATTTATTAATTAGTTATAATTTTATTTAATGTATTTATTTTGTAAAATCATTTCCATTTATTTATTTTTTGTTCTTTAAGTTTTATTATGATTTCTGTTTTCCGATAAGTTAAATTATATAAATGTTAAACTTAAGTCGGGCGTGAATGGCTGTATAGATTTGTAAAGTTATATTAGGGGAGGGTAATCTTGGGTTATTTATGTCGTTGTTAGATTGGGTCAATGGATTGGATATATTGATGTAGTTAGTAGATGTAATCGGAGATTCGCCACAGGCAGAATCGTTTATATATACGCCGCACTCACCCGTTTGCCTATGGAAGGAATTATAAGACGGAGAACGCAGTTCCTTTCTATGGAGTTTTTTTTTTTATTGTTCTTCTCGTTAGATAGATGTAATATTCCTATCTGATTGAGAGTCAATGTCTTTTCTTAATTCTTTTGGTGCTGCCGTATTTCGTATTACATTGAATACATCGATGTATCAGATGGATTGATGCCAGTTTGACTGCGAATTTTAGCCTAAGGTTAAATAGGGATAGAATATTTTAATTTCAATGCAAATCTATGTAGTATTCATACTCGACCCTAAATAAAAATGCATTAAATTTAAGTTGTTTATAGACGCTTGCATGGATTGTTTATCGGTTAACTATGTTTTGCGTTTTCATATTTGGTCAAAATATATAGACATTCGATAAATAATGATACCTTACGGTGAGTATCTAAAAATGTATTTATTCGGATGTCTTTTAAGTTATTGGTGACGATGCAAGTATCTTACGATGAATACTGGAGGGTTTCTTATAATTCCCTATGCAATTGTCAGTAATCAATAATTTTGTATTTTGATCGTTTATGTTTACTTTGAAATGTTTTTGACCGTTGAAATCTATGTAACCGATCTATAGCAACATATTAAACAGGTTTATAAGCCCATCTGTGCGAACTTGATTAAAAATGTAAATTTATAATATAATAGTAACTCAATGTAAATTAAAGTAAAATCAAAGTTAAAAATAATGTTAAATGTTTAAATGTAAATCACTAAAATAATTTTAAACCTTATATATATGTGCATAAATAAAGCTGTTTGTATGATAATTACTGGCAGTGGCTTATTTTATTTATTTTTTTAATATTGAAATATAATTAGATAAGATATTATATTATTTAATCTCTGCTATTCCACTGAGCTAGTGACATGGGCTAACGACCGGAATCAAAATTTAAGAAAAAAAAATATATATATTTTTTTTGACTCATGTATCTGCCTACTTTATAAATTTTTCTAGGTTCAAATGCCTAGATGGCGCCCCGTTTGCAGATCACGTTAAGTCATTTTCTCCGGATCGTTACAACACATATATATGTATATTATATATATACATACATACAACACAGAGGCAAAACTCTCCATACAGTAGTGCAACTCAGTGCAAGACAGAGTAATCAATGGATGCAGGAAGGTTTGCACATAAATCCCTATCTAGGGCCTAACTCATCCATCTATATTTTTGACCCAACCATATATGTATGGGCAAATCTGAAGTGTTTGAAATGAAGAGCGTGAAGTTATTAATTGATCACTTTAAATTACCTTTTTACTACTTCACGCTCTTCATTTCAAACACTTCAGATTTGCCCATACATATATGGTTGGGTTGAAAATATAGATGGATTCATTCTATATTTTCTTAAAGACTTTATCTTGTGTTTGAAAAATTGGGAGTATTCATTTATATAGTGACATCTGCAAAGTGCACGTGTATTAGCTTATTGGCTTATTAATATTATAGATTATAAAAACATCGCGCTATATAAAAAAATAAATGTCTTGTTTACATATGTTTAATTATAAGAATGACGTATCGTAAATTCTAGAAGTTTCATTGGCTTCATTCATTTACGTAGTAAAAAAGTAATTTAAAGTGATCAGTTAATAACTTCATGCTCTTCATTTCAAACACTTCAAAATTTTCCCATACATATACGGTTGTGTCGAAAATATAGATGGATTCATTCTATATTTTCTTAAAGACTTTATCTTGTGTTTGAAAAATTGGGAGTATTCATTTATATAGTGATATCTGCAAAGTGCATGTGTATTAGCTTATTGGCTTATTAATATTATAGATTATAAAAGCATCGCACTATATAAAAAAATAAATGTCTTGATTGCATTACATAATAATTATAAACAATAATTCATTAAAGTTTTCAATACTGGTTTTTAGCCAACATTGTCTTTATCATAATACTCATAGTGTTTTAACAACATGCTATATTAAATTCTGAACTATTGTACTCAAATATTAAGGCAATTTTATTTCCAAGAATAACTTCAATATAAAATGCAGTTTCATCTCTCAAATTGATATCTCAGAATGGTTACATGAAGAATATATATATATATATATATATTAATGCTCAGTATATAAATTAATGTAAAATAAGTTATACAAATATTTTCAAATTTTTGTTTCTATCAGAACTGTGACTCAAATTATATCACGACCATACATCGACAAAGAAGCCAGACCAACCTCTCTCACTATGGACACATTTTTAAGTGAATAAGATGTACATAGAACATGTTATAATTTAATTTAATTTATACATTTTTAGACACCCTTAAGCTTAACTTCACACATATATAATAGAAAATTATATAACATTACAATATTAGCTAACAAATAAATGTATACTAAATTTTTTTCATAATCATGATTTTATCTATTAACAAATAGATCTTCTCAAGTAAAAATCAACTAGATACAAACTACCCACATACATAAATACATCATTAAATATCAGTCAACACTTAGACAATCCTAATATCAATAACAATCAACAATCTCAAACTGTTGTCAAGGCAACCCCCTTTTAACTTATTAGGTGGAATCCTACCTTTATTAATGGTCCAATATATTTATTGGGATTATCTAAATATTGACTGTTTTTTGATGATTTACTTACAAACTCATTTAGCCTTAAGCATTATTACACACTCACACACACGCACACACACATATATATATATCATTAAAATCAGTCAACACTTAGACAATCCCAATATCAATAACAAGCAACAATTTCAAACTGTTGTCAAGGCAATCTCTTTTTAACAATATATATATATTAATTAGATTAACTCAACACTCATATGAAATATTTTCAATCCAAAGCACAAGATAGAGTTATTAATCAAATTAGTATATAATCTTACCCACTAGAAAAGTTTATATTTACATATTTCATTATTTCATCTAATATTGGCAGGCTATAAATTAAAAAAGTTCACGAATGTCGATAATTAAAATATAGCTTTAAAAGAAGAAATGTGATCAATTTAAGATCTTCACACTCTCATATCAGGTGCTTCAGATTGGCCTATACAAATGGATATAGGTAAAAACATAAGATAATCCATTCTTATCTTTTCAAAGACTCCATATTATGCTTATGGGTTAAGAATATTTCATATATTTAATAAACGAGTGTTGAGTTTTTTAATCTAATTATTATATAATATTAACTGTTAAGAAAGTTTATATTTATATGTGTGTGTGTGTCCTTTGCATCTAGTTGATTTTTATTTGAGAAGCTCCATCAATCTCATAAAAACTTTCTTTAAACTATTAAAGGTGTGTGTGTTTTGAAGTGATTTATGAGATGACTATTTTTGATTTATATATGTGCGTGCGTGAATGGTTTATATTTAATAGATTTTCATTTTTGAAGGTCATTAATCTCATAAAAATTTCCTTCGATATTGGTGGTTTATATCTACTTGATTTTCACTTGCGATGGTCCGTCAATCTCATACAAACTTCAATATTAAAATTGGGTGTTTTTTGAAAGGATTTATGGGAAGACTATTTTTGTTTTATATATTTGGTTTATATTTAGGTGATTTTCACTTGAAAAGGTTTACTCGTTAATAGGTGAAACCATGACCTTGGGAATTTTAGTATAAATTTGTTTTTTAGCTATTATTTTAACGTTATACAATTTTCTACTTAATAAAGTACAAATATGTTTTACTAGTACGGCGTTAAGCAGTATTTAATATATTGCCTATAGATATGTTTCAAATATAATTAATGATTATCTATTTTTGATTAAAAGATTTTATAGTTAAAAACAAATCGAGGACTTTGAATAAAAAGTTACATTTTAATTTGATCGCATCCATTTAAGTTTAAGTCAATAGTACAATTTTAATTAATTAAAAATAATATATAACTTACAGTTTGGTACGTAAATGGTCTGGTAAGGGCCATCCATCTTTCGAATGCCATGATCACAGCGACACTTCCGGAACCTAAACCAAAAGTTCTCCACAAAACCCGTAAAACACAAAACCATCGACTCACTGTCAAATGCCTTGGCATGTAAAGTTGTAAGTACATTTGGATACAAGATCCCATTAAGGCGATTACGTCATTCCAACACAGACATTTAAGTAAAAATGTTTGTCTTTTGTTCCTATTTTTTTCATATCGTGTTAGAATGCACAAAGCACACACATTTCCCAAAATTCCAAAAGTATAGAAAAGTGTTATGAGTATTTGGTTAACTGAATCCAGATGTCGAATTCTTCCTCCCCCACCTTTGCGACCTACTATATGATTGGTGTAATTTAAAGTGCCATTCACATTTTCGTAAATTTGAGTTAGATTTTTCTCCAAAATACCGATTCCAAAAAAATTTAGCGGTTCATCAAAATCATGTATCTCGTGATCTTCCGGATACGTTTCCATGGATTCCATGCTCCTGTAAAATCAGTATCATACAGTTTCTTCCTTAGAAAAGACTCTGAAAAATATATGCATAATAATATTAATTTTTTGATAAATATTAAAATAAATTTTAGACGTATATATATATATATAAAGAGGAATTTGATTTATTTGATAATTTTAAGTCATAAATAAAATGATTATTATTATCTCATTTAAATATCATTTTAAAAAAAATTGAATTTATTTACACAAAATTTACAAAGTATACATTTTAAAAGTGAACAGTCTTCAAATGGTTCCTTCTGGGACAAAGGTGTTCCAGCTTCCGTTTCCAGAGAAACAGTAAGGGGAAATCTGGATATTGAGTTTAACTTTTTGCTTTCTTATTTTATTTTCTAACTGGGAGTACTTAAATACCCATTTAATGCTTAATTATAATTGAAACCTTACCTTAAAAAATGTCAACCTTTGCTATGAAATGAAAAAAAATTTCCAATCTCACCTGAATTTGAATCCTATGCTAAACACTATGCTACAAGATTCTGATATATATTTATTTGGAATATTTGTGCATCATTCTTAAGATAACATGGCTTCTGATTGTTTGCATTTTGTTCAGAAATATTATTTCATTTTACCTCCCCACCCCCGACTAGCCTATTTTTCTATCATATTTAAATGCTCGCAGATATATAATTTTAATTTTATTGCTTTGTTTCACAGTTCAGAATGTCTCTCTCTTTAAGTTATCCATAAATTTACTGTATGTTTGTTTTTGTGGATTTATAATATATATGTTGATATTACAAATTGTATTGGAAGTATATTAATAATTTTTATTAGTTATTCATTAGATTAGAGATTATCCACTTAATGAATATTCTGTAGTATAATTTTCACAGTTAGGGATTGATTTCTATCCATTTTTAGCACATTGTGGAGGGGTGCAGTCACAAACATATAACCAAAGACATGTGAAAAGGATGTATAATCCCCAAGATGCACCTTTCGTGTGGAACCAGCATTCATCAGTTGGCCCAGATCACAATCTGTTATGTATACTTTTATCATTATTCAGGATATACATCTTTTTCATGTCTTAGATCATATGTTTACGACTGCATCCCACCATAAGGTATTAAAAGTGAGTAGAAACCACTATCTTGTATGAGAGTGATGTAGTGAAAAATTATACAACAGAAATATTACTCATTAAGTGGTTAATCTCTAGTCTAATGAATATACATTGTATATTTATCACATATTATCTTAATATTCATTTACATTCTTTAGTATTCAATACTGAATATCTGAAATTTTTTCTACAATAATCATAATTATTTACAAATGTAAATTCTTTTTCATTCTGATGTGTTCTTCAACAATTTTTGGCTTGATTTTTACAACATCCACACTGTTTATTTATTTATTTACTTTTACTTTGGCTATGTGTGGTTGTTTTTATAATCTATTGGCATCATTTATATGTAATTATTTTCAAATAAGTTTTACACATACTTGGATAAGCAACTAATTTGTGATTGCAATTAATTTTTAGTTCAAATTATATCATATAAAATGCAACTCTTCAGTCCCCCATGCCAGTGCAGTTGGAAAAATGAAGAACTCGAGTGCTCCAATTTCTGGTAATGAATATTAATCTGTCATTCCCAGAACACTTCAATGCCACATGATTTCATTTGGTTATTTTCAGCATAATTTCCTTTATATGTGTGTTATAAGCAGTTTTTTCATTATAACATTATTGCTGCAGTTAAACTGATATTATGTGGCTGATTATGGTAACATAGTTTTCCCTTATATATATATATAACTGAAATACAGACTTATTATATACCTGTATTAATATATGTAATATATAGGGTATAAGAGCACAGACTTTCACACTACCCACCACTCTCCACTCTATCTCATAACACTGATACACTTGAACACATATATGTTGAAAAGATAAACAATCACCAATATACGTATTTCATGCTAAACCAGCTATCATATATCTAAGCACTTATTGCATATATGTGTAGAGATGATAATCTGGACCAATTGATGATTGCTGGTTTAACATAAAATACGTGTATTGGCGATTATTTATCTTTTCGGCATATTGATATGAGATAGAGTGGAGAGTGATGGGTCATGTGAAAGTCTGGGCTCATATACCCTATATATTATATATATGTTAATTCTAATATTTTCACGGATAACTGATGACTTCATATTATTATTATTTTCAGGATATTTTGTGTAATAAATTAGCTAAATAGCTGGTGTTTCACTACAATAACAAGTATCTCTTTCTCAAATCATAGGAATGTGTGTGAGATTTAAAGTCTTCATTTCTATCTTTTTCTTTCTCCTCAAAAAAAACTTCTCAACCAATAAAAGTTAAATATGAGGAGAAAGAAAAAGATAAAAATAACAATTTTAAATCTCACATGCATTTCTATAATTTGACAAAGAGGGCGCTCTGAGGAAGGTACTTGTTATTGTACTGAAACGTTAGCTATTTAGCTATTTTACTATATAGAATATCCCCCAAATAATAATAATATGAAGGCATATACATATATACACGCATGTGTACACACATTAAATACTGTCAAAATGGTCTCCATCCTTGGAGAATGGTCTTTTAATTATTTGTGTTTTAAGACTTTTCCGTGGCACAATTACTACTGTGATGATGGAATTAATCATCCCATTGAAAATTGGGCTAATTAGTGCTTTGTAAAATAATCACAATAAGACAATATTAACTGCTTATTTGTACTATAATCAAAGACTGCTTTATATATATATATATTAAACATTATCCATAAAAGACCATAAAGTTATAATAGATGTTTAACATTTGAAAAGGGCATAGACATATGTGCTGGAAAAGGTTTTTATGTATAAATATATATTTATATAGCTGTTATATATGATATTTTTGTGATCTATTATTAAAAAAAAAAGTTTTATATAATATCTATAAGGTTTTTAAAAATACCATGAAACACAAAAAAAATGAACGAATTGGTATTGAATTAAATTTAATTTAAATCTTTGTTTGAAGTACAAATAAGCAGTTAATATTGTCTTATTGTTTTGACTCCAATTATATGCTAACTCAAATTAAATAAAAATATATATTTCTCACAATAACTCCCTTCATATACACTTTAATGCAAATTTTTTTTAATGATTCCTTTGTTTCCTGATAGTTTCACCTGTCCAGCAGTCTTCATCAGAGCAATCTTAATCTTCTCTACCTTTTAAAAGTTAGAGTTATTTTAAAAGGTAGAGAAAATTAAGATCACTCTGATGAAGACTGCATGACAGTTGAAACTGTCAGGAAAATAAAAGAATCATTTAAAAAATTTTGCATTAAAGTGTATATGATGTGAGTTATTGTAGCAATATATATGAATATATGAAGAAATGCTAAGAAAGTAAAAGGAGAAAAATAAAAATATACTTCTAAGAAGAAGAAAATTACATGAAGGATTAAGAAGGTGAAAGGACAATATTTGGATGTATAAGAGTTATTTTAAAAGGTAGAGAAGATTTAGATTGCTCTGATGAAGACTACAGGACAGTCAAAAACTGTCAGGAAAATAAAGGAATCATGAAAAAAAATTTTGCATTAAAGAGTATATGAAGGAAGTTATTGTAAGCAATATATATGAATATATGAAGAAATGCAAAGAAAGTAAAAGAAGAAAAATAAGAATATACTAAATAAAAATACAATACTATAGCATGTATTTCCCCCCCTCACCCCTCATTAAATATCATATTTCGAACATGAATTTATGTACTGTAATCACCTTTTTATTGTGGTTTAAATACTATCCCTATTCAGTTCTAGTTAAAAGCATGTGCAGTGATTTTTTCCTCCTTCAAATTTTTCTATTTCAATACCATATTTTTTTAGAATCCAGAAATGTAGCTGGTCACCATTTTTGTAATATATATTTTTATTGATTCATAAAAAAATATTACAGTATGGTTGAACAAATAATAATTTTTAGCATTGAAAAATAAGCCTCATTGTGAATTTGACATGTGACAGTCTTATAAAAAGACATTCATACATTCACCAATCAGATAACAGAGAAAATAGGGATTTTATATATAAGATATTACTTCATTATAAAAAGTAATTTATTTAATTAATTTTGATTTTATAAATTAAAAAACAAGATTGTATACTTCAATTTATTGTTTAAAATTTAAAGACCTTTAATCAAGGCAAAAGGTTTCTACAAAGAAAAAGGTCCCACTTTTTAAAAAATGAACAGTGAAATAAAAAAGGCTTACGTTGAGTTTATTAGTTCTAATTAAAAAATTAAAAAAATATATCTAAATTATATTTAAAAAAAGTCTGTTATTTTTAATAAAATAATAAAAATGTCATTTAAAATTTTAAAAAAAAAACATTTATGTGAAAAAATATTGTGATTATCATTGATCTAAGTGGCAGTTTGAAATGCAATGAATCTGTAAAAAAAAATGCTTATTAAGTACCTGCCTGTGAAAAATAATATGCGTATATATCTGCATCAAGAATTCTTTATAATATAGTTTTTAAAATTGATTTACTGACTTAAAATAAATTATGACAATGTATATATATAAAAGAATAATTGTGATTATATGTAATAGATTCCAATTTTTATATTAACTAGTTTACAAAAATTTTAAAAACAAATATTATAATATAAACAAATACATTAATCTTATAATGGCTAAAATGAGACAAATATGTTAAGTATAGCCATTGTATAATACTTATCCAGTTAATTCTTGTATAAATAGATATGCCTACAAACAAATATAAATTATAATAAATACAGGAAAGCAGTGAACACTTAAACAATACCAATATTAATAACAATCACCAACCTCAATCTGTTGTCATGGCAACCTCCTTTAAACAATAAAGGTGGATATAAGTCTAAATGTAAATAAAAATATTTATATATTGGACTATTTCCATCATCTAATATGAGTATGGAATGTCTTTAGAAAAATTTAACTTTATTTAAATATTCCAAATGCATTCAACTGGTAATAGTAGCATACAAGTTAGTATATGCATATTTCAAGAGGTATTTTTCTTCCATCTTCTTCAGGTGTTGCTAGCCTAATAAATGATAGTACTAGCATGAGAATCGAACCTGGACCCTTAGATTCTTTGAGTATTGAATTTTAAAGTAATGCTCTAATCAAATAATCCATCCTGCCAAAAGCAACAGTCAGGAGAAATTTTATATTTTATCTATGAGGTTCCTCTTGATTTCTCCACTTTTTTCTAAGAGCAAAGTTGACTAGTGGTTTCCATACATTACGTAGAGTCACATTAAGGTTGTCTTATGGAATTATTTGCCATTGTCATGTGAGCAGCTTCTTTAAATTTTCTTCTTTACACCTGAAGAAGAGCGGAGAATAATACCTCTCGAAACGTTGTGCATTTACTAACCTGCAGGCTATTATTAACACCTGTGTGCTATTACTAACAGGTGAATGTATTTGGAATATTTAAATACCAATATTATCCAATATAGATTCACCAACCAATTTCTTTAATGAAACTTGTTCTTTATTTAACTATATAAAAATTTACATTCAATAAGCAACGTTTCGACTATTTCTATCCTTATAGTCTTTTTCAAGCCACTAAGAAAAAATACAAACAATATTATCAATAAATAATAAATAAAAAAATAAATGCACAAATAAAACGAAAATAAAAATAAAAAATTAAAATTACAAATATAAACAAAATAGAATAAAAAATAAAAAATAAAATAGAATAAAAAATAAAAAATAAAATATATATAAAAATATAAAATATTACCTTCCCCAAAAAATAAAAAATCCAACAAAAAAAATCTCTCAAAAAAATATAAAAAACTCTTTTTATTTATAACTAACAATTAAATTATTTAAATGGATAAAATTCCTCAAACTAGTCATTAATTGTTATCTTAATCTATCAGTTTTCTATTCATATATGGTTTAAATTCCTTAATGTAGAAATTTTCTTTTAAAAACCTTTCTTTATAATTATTTAGTTTCCAAAAGTTCAATTTTGTAGTCAGTATGACCAAATTTACACCTATGAAAATAAATACATAGGTTTTAAAGTATCAAAAAATATTTTTATTAGAATTAAAAATATTTGTAAAAAAATAAATAAAAAATTTAATATTAAATTGTTTCCTGTATATAAGAAAAAGAAAGATTTAAAAAAGATGATTAATTATTATGATAAGTTTAACATGCTTGAGGCAATGAAAGGAGTATATATTATTAAATGTTTAAATTGCTGGAAGGAGGGTAAAAGTATTTCTTATATTGGAAATACTAAGAATAAATTAGAAACAAGGTTAAAACAACATTTATCTGATAAAAAATCTGCAATTTATTTTCATAGGTGTAAATTTGGTCATACTGACTACAAAATTGAACTTTTGGAAACTGTAAATAATTATAAAAAAAGGTTTTTAAAAGAAAATTTCTACATTAAGGAATTTAAACCATATATGAATAGAAAACTGATAGATTAAGATAACAATTAATGACTAGTTTGAGGAATTTTATCCATTTAAATAATTTAATTGTTAGTTATAAATAAAAAGAGTTTTTTATATTTTTTTGAGAGATTTTTTTGTTGGATTTTTTATTTTTTGGGGAAGATAATATTTTATATTTTTATATATATTTTATTTTTTATTTTTTATTCTATTTTGTTTTTTATTTTTTATTCTATTTTGTTTATATTTGTAATTTTAATTTTTTATTTTTATTTTCATTTTATTTGTGTATTTATTTATTTATTTATTATTTATTGATAATATTGTTTGTATTTTTTCTTAGTGGCTTGAAAAAGACTATAAGGATAGAAATAGTCGAAACGTTGCTTATTGAATGTAAATTTTTATATAGTTAAATAAAGAACAAGTTTTTTAAAGAAATTGGTTGGTGAATCTATATTGGATAATATTGGTTTTTATGGACTATATTTTTTAAAGAAAAGAAGAAACATTTTTTCGGGTTTAAATTTAATATTTAAATAAAGTTAATTTTTTCTAAAGACCTCACTACTCATATTAGAAATAGTCCAATATATAAATACAACTAAAACACCATCATCACAAACTTTCAGAAAAACACTAAGTAAATAAAAATGCTTTATCATAAAAAAAATAAAAATTATACATATATATATATAATATTGATAATAGTAAACAAGAATTAAAGAGGAAACTGTTTTAAATAATCAAAAATGGGAATTCAAATGAAGCTGTTTATGAGTAAATAAACATAATGTGAAAAGAAATGGTTCAAATCTGTTTTAGATTTTTAGAATCTTTCGTTTTAAATACAAAAATTAAAAGAGTGAAAATATTGTAAAAATATATACATCAAGTTGATATTAATTTTTAATATTTCTGTAGCATAATCTGAGATCTTGTGAATACATGATTGGAGAACTTCAAATCACATCTACTTGTATTATATAAATAATATATAGATAAAACATTATGTGGAGAATGAAATATACATACGCAAATTCATCTAAACATTTTAAAAATATGAGATATTTTACAAATAAAGAATTTTTCCTCCTATAAGTAATTCAAATCTTTTTTTTCTACTTTTATTGTTAAAAGGAGGTTGCCTTGGTAACGGTTTGAAATTGTTGTTTGACTGGTTTTTAAGAATATATGATTCCAGCTTACATATTGCTGTTCAGTTGCAATTTTTTTCCTCTTACCAAAGTTATGGGCTGACAGTTTGATAGTAAAGAATGGCTGATAGAGAAAGGTACATCACATCCAAAATTCCCTCACTGAATAAAGCCATAAGCTGGAAACTAGTCTGGGAATATTTGATAGGTAGCCTGGAATAGAAATTTATTAAGCATTACCACCTGGTACATATTGATTACTAAAGCTAACACTAGATGGCATAATTGTGATGGAAAAAATTACTGAATAAATGTAATTTATAGAATGCTTCAGTGATCATTGCTGAATTTTTTAAACACTTATTTAAGTTACATCTCTGTTTGTTTGTTTCAATTAAACACTCTTATTAAGGTTAGAATAAAATTTTAAAATCTAGGTTTAATATATTTACATATGGTAGGATTTGTTCAAACTTGGTACAGACAATATAAATCATTGGTAATACAATATGACATTAAAATATTTTAACTAGTTTCTTAAACACAGAACAGTGGATGAATGAAATTTCAAATATTTTTATATCAAATTGAAAGTTGATATCACTTTTAATAAGTTTTCAGTAATGCATGCAATAGAGTGGTATAAACACATGCACACACACATATATATATATTAAACACAGTAATATTCATACAAATTTAACTTATTTTATTAGAAATATTTTTGACTATATTCCTTGTAGTCTTTGTATCTATATATAATGTTACATAGTTGACAAAGACTACAAGGAATATAGTCGAAAGTACTTCTAATAAAATAGGTTAAATTTGTATGAATATTATTGTATTTAATATATATATATAGAAATTTGAATATTACATATATTTTGGAAAGAATACAGACATCAAACTTAATTTATTATATATATCATAAAATAATATTTTTAATGAATTTTTAGATGGATATCTTGAAAGTGTGGATAATCCATTTAAATCAACTTAATTAGAAAGCACCTAATCTAGAACAACTATCCAGATCAGAAGTCAAAGTACACTAACAGACTGGTGATCCTCCTTTTGGATGAATCAGCCTGTCAATTTACTTTGACTCTTGGCCAGGGGCAGTTGTTGTAGGTTAGGTGCTTTCTAATTAAGTTGATTTAAATGGATTAGTCCACACATTAAGATTTCCATATATATACATACATAATCTTGTAATTAAAATTTATAAATACAGTAAAATAAATATATAAAATACAACTTAAACAATTTTTTATATCCACTTAGGTGCGCTTTCGACTAGCTTCATAGTCTTTGTCAACTAACACTAATTCTTTTTAAGGTATCTTCAAACACACTTTCAAACTCTAGCTTTTCTACAATTCATTGATTTTTTATGTTTCCTGCCTGTCTATTTATTAAGTCATGCTTACATTTATATATTAACATAGCTTCCTTTATTTTCATTTTGTTATTGTATCTTTCGGATTTGTAATATTTTCACATTATTATAATCAAAATTAAAAACATATATACATAATTTCAACTTGACTACAGAGATTTCAATATATTGATTGGAAGAAGTTTAAATAAACCTCCTTAAACAGCTAAATATAACCTATTCTGAATGCGGACTAATAAACAGTCAATTATAACAATTACAAATTGCAATTACAATTTTCAAATTGCACCCAAAGTATTACTTAAATGATAAGTATGATAATGTTCAAGGCTAAATGAGTTTATAAATAAACATTAGAAATCTGTCAACACTTAGACAATTCCAATATAGACAACAATCAAGAAATTCAAACTGTTGTCAAGACAATCTTCTTTTAGCAATAGAGGTGGAATCTAACCTCTATTAATGGTCTTATATATGACAACAGTTTGAAATTCTTGATTGTATCTATATTGGGATTGTCTAAGTGTTGACTGGTTTCTAATGGCTACTTATAAACCCATTTAGTCTTGAACATTATTACACATATTATATATGTAATAATATATATTTTTAATTTCTAATAACTATCACACAATTACTATGCAAAAATAATAATAAACCTTTCAAAAAAGTCAAGTTTTTAGTCATTCATAATATTTTCTCAAAGTAATATCACAAAATTTGAGACTGCCAAGAATACAATGAGTGTTCAACATCGTGGAGCTTACCATAGTTTTAAATTTCCACTTTTTTGATTCTCCTGACATCTGCAGATTTTTTTTGAAATTAAAATATTATAAAACAAAATACATGAATTTTAAAGTCTGAAAAAAAAAGCTTGGCAAAATCTCTTAGTAGAGGGCAAAAATCAAAATTCAGTTTCATAACTTCCAGACTCATAAAACATCAGTTTGAAAAACAGTTAGATTAACAGAAATACAGTACATTTTATGCTATAAAGAAGTACATTTTTATTATTTATAAGCACTAGAATTAAATAATATGCTCAGTATAAATATATTTAATTCAGAGAGTTTTTTTTATCAACTGCAGATTCTTTTGGCAAGATTTCATATATAGATTGTAACATATTTTGGTTAACAAATAAAATAAAATGCTGACTAGTACTCAATTCAAATTTACATTCTATGTAAACATTGAGGATTGCCAATTCCTCAACAAGCTTTGTGATAAATGCTTAGTCAGAGAAAGCATTTAAAATATCTCTGTCAGGAACCATCCCAAACCTCTGACCATGATTTCATGCTTTGGCACTCCTCAGAGAGGCACTAGGGTAGGTTCATAAACTAGATCTAAAAATACCAACTCAAAGCCAGCATTTATCTGAAAATTATTTAATGAGTGGAAAATTGAAATTTTCAGACACCTACATGTCTTCAAACCCAGCTATCCAACTCAAATAGCTATATGGGGCTGAGAGATCTTCAGCCATACCATATATTAGTAATCTTAGCAATATAACATCACATAAGACTTAAAGCAGAGACTATAAATAGTCAAAATAAGAGTCATAGATGACATGACCAATTCTCTTAAGCTTGTAAGATATAAACATTGAAGATTGCCAATTCCTCAACAAACTTTGTAATAAATTCTTAGCCAGAGAAAGCATTTAAAATATCTCTGTCAGGAACCCTTCCCCCAAACCTCTGACCATGGTTTCATGCTTTGGCACTTCTCAGAGAGGCACTAGGGTAGGTTCTGACACTAGATATAAAAATATCAACCCAAAGTCAGCATTTATCACAAAGCTTGTTGGGGAGTTGGCAATCCTCAATGTTTATATCTTACAACCTTAAGAAAGTTGTGTCATGTGATCTATGACTCTTACTTTGACTATTTACATTCTATGTTATTTGAATTGTTAAATACAGAGAGCAGTGAATGTTACACGCAGTACAACTATGGAAGATGACAGGCATAACACTATTAGAATGCATCTCTGGTGAGGTTCAAATTCCTATCAGTAGAGTCCTGATAACAACAAATCTCTTTTTGACTTGGCAAATCTTTTAATTAAAATAAATCTTAGTCTTTGTAGTGTATACTAAGGTATGTGCAGATTGATAAGCAGAAGCATTAAAATTAAGTATTTTTCCTTAATTAAATAAAAATACAGATTATAAATATAATACAATGTTGTTTTTATTATCTTACATTTATTAAAACAAATTCATATTTTTGATTTAAGAATAAAAATAATCTCTTTTTTATGCAATGCTTTTTAAATACAAAACACATTGAAATCAAATTTTATAAGTATGTGTCTCTTATAAAAACATCTTTGTTTATACATAAATATTTTTTTGTCAATAAACATCACATGATCACCATTTCTTACACTTGCTCTTAAGTGCACTGTTCTCAGATCCAAGACTCCTCACTGACGAAGGTCACAAGCCAGAAATTAGTCTGGGGATATTGGATGAGTAGGCACTAGATAGGGATTTTATGCACAAGCCTTCTGGCATCCATTGATTACCCTGGCTTGCATTGAGTGGCAATACATATAGAGAGTTCGGCCTGTTTAAATATTTTTTTGATTACATTAATAATGTAGATTTATACTATTTTTTAGAGTAAAAAATAAATTAAACAATCCCCTTGTATCAGGAAAGTCTTATTTAATTTTTAAATAATTTGCAGTATTTCAAATGATTATTTATTTAATTAATATTTAACTGTTTTGGGCTTTATTTTAATATTTATATAAGAAACCTTTGTATGCATATAATGCATATTTCTGTAGTGTAATTTTCATTATACCCTGCTCATGAAAAGTAGGTACTGGATTCCACCCACTTTCAACACCTTGTGGAAGGGTGTAGTCACAAACATATGACCAAAAACATGTGAAAAAGATGTATGAACCCCAAGATGCATATTTCAAGCTGAATCAGCACTCATCAGTTGGTCCATATTACAATCTCTTACACATATCTTTATCATTGTTCAGTATATATAAATAGCCAATTCTACAGTTTAATTAATAAGTGTCAAATACACTGCTCTCATAACTTTGGCACAAACCACTTAATGGAAGCATATTAATAATTTTTGTTAGTCATTAATTAGACTAAAGATTATTGACTTACTGAAAATACACTGAAGAAATATTATGCATGAAGTGGATAATCTCCAGTGCAATGGAGGACTAATAAAAATGTTTGTATGTATTCTTCTTTTCATTCATATATTAGATACATATATACACACTAATCTCAATATATCAGCATAAATACTAATTAATGCAATACTTTTAACAATATTTAGGCCCTAGAATAATAAGCTTTTTCAAGTGCTGTTCACATCAACACACCATCTTTTTTTCTCAGATTTGCCTTGCAAATGCAAAATAGATTTATATTTGCATTGCCAGTTTTCTAAAGGATGACAAACCTAACAATGGATATTAATTAAGGTAAAGTTCTAACTGCATCCAAAAGTAAACACAGTCTCATGCAATACTATTGATTAACAAACCTCACAAGGTAAAATTAATTTCTATTCATTTAGAAACTCTTGTGAATCACTAACCAAGAATTGAATATAAACCACTAAGCATCACATGATTACCATCTCTTATACACTAGCACATAACTGTTATTAAGTAGGCAAAACTCTCCATACAGTAGTGCCACCCTGTGCCAACCAGAGTAATCAATGGATGCCAGAAGGCTTCTGCATAAATTCCCTATCTAGTGCCTACTCAACCAGAAACTAGTTTGGGGATATTGGATGAGTAGGCACTAGATAGGGATTTTATGCACAAGCTTTCTGGCATCCATTGATTACTCTGGTTGGCACAGGGTGGCACTACTGTATGGAGAGTTTTGCCTGTCAAATATTGAATATACCAATTTAATAAATATTTCAAGACCTAA
Organism: Epiperipatus broadwayi; assembly: GCA_028023455.1. NCBI lineage: Eukaryota > Metazoa > Onychophora > Udeonychophora > Euonychophora > Peripatidae > Epiperipatus > Epiperipatus broadwayi. The sequence continues at coordinate 3,770,484 of JAQFVV010000039.1, forward strand.
TTACCATCACTTATCAAATTTCCCATTCTTATAAAAACTGGAAAGCCAATGTACATGGATTCATTTTAAATATGTAAACCAAATCTGACAATAGGGGGCATTTCATTGATATAGATATGATGGAAGGCATGTATTAGATACAGATGTGTTTGCAGCAAAAAAGGCACTTTAAAGAGAAATGGGATGGTCAAGTTTTTATAAGAGAGATGCAAAAAGTAAATGAAAATGCTCAGTAGATTGCAATGTATGGATAGTAAGAAAATAGGCAAAATAGTACTTAATTGGGTTATGAGTAAAGGACAGATAACAAGATGGGTAAAAAAGGTAGTACAATATGCTGAAGATTTGGATAAAAGACTTTATGTCAGTATACTTGAACAAAAGATGGGATGATTGTGTTAGGAGAATTATTGAGTATTATAATAGTAAAGAATGGGACCCCATTCATTAATAAAAAAAATAGGAAGTTGGAGAGTTGAAGAACTAGTGTGGAAAGTAAAGAAGAGTTTAAATACATATAGAAGTAAACAGAATATTGGGTATGAATTAATTTACAATAATAGCAAGGAAAGTAGTTTACTGTTTAAGGCTCAAACAGGATTGTTAGCAACAAAGGAATATACACCTAAATGGAGAAATGTGGTGATTTAGTCTGCAAGTTATGTAAGGAAGGCATGGAAAATATTAGGCATCTGCTAATTGAATATAAATGCTTACAAGGAAAAAGGATACAAATAATGAACTTGTGGGAGATTAAATATAAACAAAGTGATTATACAGAAAGTGGGTTCTTGGTTTTTATGCTGGATTTGGAAAAAGATAAGGGGGATCTAGATAATGTTGTGGAAATGGGATGGAGCAGGATAGAGATGAGTATGGGAAAAACTTAGGGTGGGAAATGGAAAGGTAAGATAATGTAAGGTGGCTAACAGATTTCCCTAGGCATAATGGCTGAGAGATTCCTGTCTGTGATAAAGGAGAAGCCATAGTACATCGCATGGCATCACACGTAGAAATTTTATCATTCAAGCATTTATATACAGTTAGAAATAGTGTACTAATTAATACTTGCAAAAGATAAACTTTCCAAATGTATAATTAAAATATTTATATATAATTAAACAGCTGTATTTGCAAGTTCAATGTTTAATTACTGATTCACAACAGTTTTAAAATGAATATAAATTAGCTTTATCTTATGAAGTTTAATTATTAACCAAATATATAACCCCAGGCTTCCCAATTGCCAGATAGTGAAAATTGGGGAAATTTTTGTTTATCTTTGTTTCAGCTTATAGCTAAGATATTCATTTGCTAACTAATACAGGGTGGTCAGTTGATTGATTAGGAGCCATTTATATGAAAGAAAAATATCAAACCTGCTAAAAAAAATTCAAGTTTACTCAGATCATATTCGAACCCAGGTAAATGAACACACTACTATTTCACTTCAAAGCCCTTGCAAATACATTATATAGATGCCGTTTATATATTATTCATTGCAAAGTAAAACAGGAGAAAAAAACAATATATCAATACCTTCATATACAGCGTTTCCAAATTCAAAATCGGTTTCATAATGTAAATTTACTAGCCAGAATTGAGACAAACAGATAAAATATAAATTAAAATTATTTCTTTTGAAAATAAAGTAAAATGAAATTATTTTTCGCTAAAACTCACCTTAATACCTCAAATACTTATTTGAAGTATAACGTGTTTGCTTTTATCAAGAAAAGCAAACGAGGTTAAAGCAATAATTGAAAGGGGTTTTTCCTTTAGAAAAATCATTATTTAAACTGTTTACTTTGTTGTTTTTTTGTTTTTTTAAAAATAGTTAAGAGCAGTTTGATTTGGTTTATAATTACATGGAAAGTTTGAAGAATGATTTCAAAATTATATGGAGAATTAAAAAAAAAATCATTCACAAAATTGCTACGTTTTAAGTATAATATAGTCAAAAAACACCCCCCCCCCCTCTTCAATGAATATGTATTTATTGAATAATCACAAATATTTAGAAAATGTTTTGTATTTATTTAAAATATGTTTATCTGCATTAAACATTTGGACTTTTAAATAAATGATATTTGAAATTTTTTATCTAAGAAAGACTTCAATACAAAAATATATTAAACTGCCCTGCGTAGTTTAGCGCGGTATTATAAATTGTAAGATCCTGGGATCGATTCCAGTCCTGAAACTTCCAGCGAACACACTTCTTATGAACCCTCGAACATTAAAATTATTTTTATTATATATTACACTATAACCAAATATAGCGGTCCATCAATTTTTAGGATTTTTTTTTTTTACCATTTACTGCTAATTCCCCACTCCCTTTGACAGTCAAAAAGTTTAAGCAAAAATTGCAGCAAACTATAATTGAAAAACAAATAATACCGCATATAAAGTCTTAAAATTAGAAAATAGTTATAAAAGGTCTTCCGTATTCGAACCTCTTATGAATTCCCCAGAAATAAAGCCATTTCAATTGGATGGACGGTTGAAAAGTTGGAGTGTGGAGCATATTGAAGCCTGTCCATTAAAGTATGAAGATTGGCTATCTTAATATATATCTGAGCACTTATAGCATATATGTGTGGAGATGGTAATCTGGACCAACTGATGATTGCTGGTTTAGCATGGAATACATATATTGGTAATTATTTATCTTTTCGACATATATGTGTTCAAGTGTGTCAGTGTTATGAGATAGAGTGGAGAATGGTGGGTGGTGTGAAAGTCTGTGCTCATATACCCAATATATTATTAATTATCATAAACATTAATTAAAAACCAATCTGTCATTAATATGTAATTCGATATGCTATTTGCAGATAATATATATTTTTTAAATCATTAAAAAAAATGTTACAAAATAAATTAGGTAATTTACCAATGAAGGTTTTTTAATTTTTTTTTAGTATATTAGAATTATTACAGTAAGTCATAAACTATTACCAAAAGATGATCAATAATTATTGATTGTTGTGTTGAAAAAAAAAAGACATCGTATATATATATTATTTACTTTTAAATAAATAGAAATAGAACCTACTTAACAATAGAGAGAGTTGTTTGTTAGTAATATCTGCTAACTGAATATAAATGCTTACAAGTAGAAAGGTACAAATAATGAAGTTGTGTTAGAATAAATGTAAACAAAATGATCAAACAGAAAGTGGGTTCTTGGATTTTATGCTGGGTTTGAACAAATATAAGGCAGATCAAGATATAAAGGCCATAGAGTGGACAAAGCTGATGATGTGGAAATGGGATGGAGCAGGATAGAGAAGAATATGGCAAAAATTTAGGGTGGTGAATGGAAAGGGAAGAGAAGGTGGTTAACAGGTTTTTGGCTTCAATAAAGGAGTAGCCATATCACATCAAATCACAGCCTAAAAGAAAGAATTGCATTGGATATTTTTTACACTAATAATAGATTCCACTTAAATATCCATGTCCATTTTCTAATTACCATATATATTAGTTATTAAATTGTATATGCCTTAATCATGAATGCTCAAGTCACCTATCCATTGTAACGCTAGTGAGAGATATATGATATAAAACTTACATACATCTGCATTACAAGTTTCATAATTTTAAATATATATATATAATTAAATTTATTTAAAGAAATAATTCATTAAGCAGATTTTAAAATGCAAATTTGTAAAATAAAAAGATTGTGTTATATTGTTCTTTTAAAACAGAATGAAACTATTGAAATAGGTTGGGGGATCTAAAATAGAAAAGATTTAAAACTCTCTCATTTTTAAAAATAAGTAAATATGAAAAGTTAGAATAAAATTTGTTTGTAAAAGAATAATAAGTAAATATGAAAAGTTAGAATAAAATTTGTTTGTAAAAGAAAACTTTCAAAAATACAATTAGTTTAAAAAATTTCTGATTGAATTAATTAAAAGAAAAACATGTAAACTATTTCAGAAAAGTGATAGTAGATTAATCTAAAAAAAGATTAGATAACGCAAATGTAAAAATCAATTATTTTAATGAAATGTAAAAATTAAGTAATTAAAAACAGATGAGTTATGATCAAAATTAAAAATAATGATAAGAAAAAAAACAATGAGAGAGAGGAGTATATAAAGTCACCATCATCTATTGTTATTTATTCCAGCTTTCATTTTGTGATCAAATTATTCTGCTATTGATTCTGTGAATTATTCTGGAATTCATTTTGTCATTGATTCATTACATTATTCATTGCTCCAGAGATTCAGAAATCTAAGAACAAATAGAACCATTCATTACTGCTATGGAAAATATTGCAGAAACTGCAAAATTAGCAGTATGCAGTGCTAGATCATTTTAGAATTGTTCAATGAGCATCAGGCCCCAAAGTCTCTGCAAATAAACTGCCTCACTTAGAACCAACACCCATAACAAATTTATAGATTATAAATAGACACTGCTGCAAACTCTCTCTTCCTCATTGTTGAGTCACAGAGTAGAATACAAGCCCTGAAACCACCAATGAAGACCTAAAAGCCAACCAGTTGGAAAGTATTTCTAATGCGAACAAAAACCAAATGTACTGTGTCATCTAATATCATAAACCTAGGTAATATATTTTTCCATAATAAATGTTTTAGACACTTTGTTTTTAAATGAAATAAATTTTAATAAAGGATTATGATGAAATTTAGCCTGATTAATCATTTATATTTTTATGTAAATTTTCATATGATGATGTTATTTTATATTATGTTAGATATGTCTGTGCATGAATGATTAATATTATTTTTACATTATAATTGTATAATAAAACAAAAGTATAAATGACTACATTTTTATTTTATACTTATATGTTTTATTTTTAAATATAGAAGTTAAATTCTAGCATAATGGCAATAAAGTAAATGAGGACTGATATGATGATGATGATGATTTGTGAAATTGATTTCTAATGCCATTACTGACACCATGGTAGAATTTTTGAGATATTCTAAAAATTACAAATGGTCTTTTAAATTTTAAAGTATAATTTTACAGATTTACTAAGGTTTCACTTTTTTTTTTAAATAAATTTTAATAATTCAAGATTTCATTTATTTTTTGAGAATCACTTGCTTGGTACTTCCTACCACCATCAAATGATTAAAAAGTCTCTTGTTTTTATTATGTATTCTGTTTATTATTATTTTTTCAATATTTGCAAAGTTCAAATATGACTTTCTGACAAACAAACCCAATTTATTGAATTCTAATATAAAATAAAAATTTAATAATAAAATCAAATGTTGAACATTGATAAAAATTGCCACCAGGCCTAATGTAGGTCAACTGTTAAAGGGTTAAAAGTGTATTTTCTTTTAACTGTGGTCTGACATTTCTTTAAAACTCACTGTTCAACATATGGCCTGTGGTGAGGGTTTGTGCGATATGCCTAGAGGTGTTGATTTTTTTTAGAGTGAAAATGCAAAATAATTATATTCCTAGAAGTTTAAATAAACACAACAAAACAGGCAAATATAATCTGATTTGACAATAGACTAATAAATAATCAACTTTAAAACTTTCTATCTCCATTGTGATTCCTTTATTTAGATAATAAACCTGATTTGGCACAATGTTAGGTAAATATTAATGTAAATCACATGATAACAGCCAAAACCTACCCAACCATGAATCTATAATTTTCTGCCAAAGCAATCTCTATGTGTAAAAGATAGATTTGTGCTAATAGATTCATCCACATTTCACTCTAAGATCTTAATACAGAGAAGAAAGTGGACATGTGGATTGTAACAGATCGAGATTTTTATGTTCCTAGATATTTAAATAAACTGCATGAAACGGGCAAATATAACTTGTTTTGAAAGCAGACTAATAAATAGTCATTTTTTAAACTTTCACATCTTTACTGCCTTTCATTATTATTTAGACAAAAACCCAACATTACACAGCGGTAGGTTGTTTATAAATTTAAATCACATGATAACAACCAAAACCTACTCAAATCACTAATCTTCAATCTATCATCAAGGCAATCTTTAGAAATAAAAGACAGATTCCATTTTTCTGGTTTAAGATCTTTTCTATATTAAAATCTTAAACCAGAGTGAATGGTGGAATCCATATTTTATTTATAGAGACTGATTTACAGTAGATTGTAGATTCATGCTTTGGATAGGCTTTGGCTGTTATCATGTGATACTACTAATTATATACATAAATATTGTTTTTTAATAATAAATAGTATTATTGATTACAATTACTGTTCCCTATAACAGGGGTTGTCAACATGTGGCTCCAGAGGCAAAAGCATCTTTTTTAGTGTATAATTGAAGCTCTTTTTAAGTTAGTAAGTAATTTGCATATAACAAAATAAAAATTTTAATTTAAGTAAAATAAAAAGATAACTTGTGAACTTCATAAGACTTTTTAATTTTACTAATTATTTCATTATCAGAGTAAGAACAAAACTTAGTAATAATTTAATATACTGCCTTGAGAAAAATATGCCAAAGCATCCTAGCAAAAGGCAGAATTTAGTACTTTAGTGGATGGCACATAAGGGGTGGTATCATATTGTCATAATATTTCATGAACATCTTTGGGAAGTCTCATCCATGGCCCTCATGGTTTCACCTAAAAATATAATCTGTGGAGACAACTTGTGACTATAAGGCAAATTTAAAATCAGAGACGAACCATCACGAATACTCCAATGCAGTTTCTTCTGCCTGATTTAATTTTAAAATGGTGATGAATAATCATGTCATATTGGGGTATAGAAGTTTTACATTCCTCTTATTTACTCATGTTTAGTTCATTAAATATTATAGTGTTCAAAAAAAATATCTTCTAGTATTGAGAGTAATATTTAATATGGATGGAAAAAAGAGAAAAGTACAACAAGAAAATCGAGAATTTAGAAGTGAATGGACATAAACCTATGCATTTAACAGGATTCCCAGTGTTTAATATGTCGAGAAAAGTTTTCTAATAACAAAAAATCAAATGTACAAAGGCATTTTTAAAATAAACATACAGCAAACACTTATCGAGAGAGAGAAGAAGAGCAGTAGAAGAACTTCAATGTGAAATGAACTTAAGTAAAGATACATTTTCAAAATGGATAAAATCAAGCAATAATACAACTATTGCTAGTTTTACTGCAGCTCTAGAAATAGTGAAATGGGTAAACTCATTTACAGTTGGTGATTTTATGAAATGTTTTATTAAAAAGGCTGAATATCTTTTTTATAATTTTAAAATAACAGAAATTATTGCTAAAATAAAAGAGATGCCATTATACAATAAGAATGCAAGAGATAGACATGTTTGTTTGGAAAAATATATAACTAGTCAGCAGATTATGGATTTAAATTCAGCACTAGACTTTTCTATTGCCTGTGATAAATCTTGTGATGTGAATGAAATTGCATAAGTGCTTATTTTTAGATATGTTAGTTCTAACAAACCTCAAGAAGAGTTAGTTGATATACTGTCACTTACAAGACAAACTCAAGGTGAGGATATAGAATCTGCTGTTACCAATTGTTTGAAAAGTAAAAATATTATTATTAATAAAATAATATCAATTGCATCTGATGGAACATCTTGTATGAAAGGTGAAAAGAAAGGTTTTGTTTCTATGTTTAAAAAACAAATTTTGCATAACGTTTTTTTCTTTTCACTGAATAATCCATCAAAAGCACTTTGTTCACAAACCTTTCCAAAGGAAATAACATTAATTATGGATCTGGTTGTACAAATTGTGAACGAAATAATGGCAAGGCCATTATATCATCAGCAATTTTGTGAACTTCTTAACGAAGTCAATCGCCAATACTCTGATCTTCTTTTACACAATAAAGGAGATGATTTTTCAGAGAAGCAGTGCTAATGCGATTTGCTGCTTGCATTGAAGAAATAAAATTATTTTTAAACCAAAAAGATCTTGAATATGTTGAGCTCAATAATCATGGTTGGCTACAAAAATTTTATTTTATAGTGATGATGACATTTAAACACACTAAACAAGAAACTGAAAGGAAAGGACAATACAGCTATTTTGCTTTTAGAAGAAGTATTTGCTTTTGAATAAAAATTGTTTGTTTATTGCAGACTACAGAAAGAAACATTGCTATATTTTCCAATGTTGAAGAAATATCAACAGGATCATATTTCAATACATTGAACGTATTTCGCATAGTGGTCAATATGAAATTGAATATGATGAGAGATTTAAAAAGTTTAGAAAAGAAAAGGCAATTTATTGAGACAACTCGAAATTATTTCTACCATTTGAATTTCTCTAGTGATATTGATGAAACAGTTTTTTAACTACAACTAACAGATTTAAAAATCAAGATAATGCGGAGTTCAAAATTTGTTAATCTTAAAAATGAATTAGAAAATTTAGAGAGACAGAAATCTATTTTTGCTACAAGACGTAAATGGTCTGAGATAAAAAATATTAAAAGGTAAGATCAAGTTGTTTTGATGCTTGGAACAGTTTGCCTGATACTTATATTCATTTAAAAATATAGGCATTTGGATTCGTATCGACATATTTTTGCAAACAGATATTTCCGAAAATGAATTTTATTAAAAATAAACTAAGAAATTAGCTGAACAGGATGAGTCTGCGTCTTGTTTGAAAATGAAAGTAATGTTATATATACCAAATTTTGACAAAGTTTCTCGAAAAATTCAGCATCAACAATCTCATTAGAAACTATATATTGTTCTTATTTTTTTATGAAGTATAAATTTTAATTTTATTATTCATTCAAGTTCAGTATATTATAAAATATTTGAAATCCTAGCATACTGTATGAGCAAAGAAAAATGTTAATTTATATGTAAGAATGTTTAAAATCAATTATATTTTACTTCAATAATAACATTTTATAATTATAATTATGACTATTGTAACATTGATAATAAATAATTGAATTGCAGTATATTTTATTGCATTACCTTTAAGCAAAATACAAATAAACTCATTTTATATCACATGATCACTATTTCTTATGCTTGCTCATAACTGTTATTAAAACAGGCAAAACTCCCCATACAGTAGTGCCACTCAGTGCCACTCAGTGCCAACCAGAGTAATCAATGGATTCCAGAAGGCTTGTGCATAAAATCCATATCTAGTGCATAACTATCCAATATCACCAGACTAGTTTCTAGCTTTCGTCAGTGAGTAGCTTTAGATCTGAGAGCACTGCACCTAGATCTTAGGATCTAATGCAACCCTTCAGCAGCCACATTTTATCTCTACTTAACTACAAACCTATGAGTCTAAAATTGAAAACACAATAATATTTTCAATCCAAGCTTATTAGGTTATATAATCATATAGATCTGAACTCAGTTCAGAACTCATACATTTTGGTGTCTCTGGTTCTTTAATAACCATGATCATCACTGTCCTATTAGGCAGGATTGGTGTTAATTCACTAAACCTCACATGATCATCATTTCTTATGCTTGCTCATAATTGTTATTAAAACAGGCCAAACTCTCCATACAGTAGTGCCATTCGTTGCATACCAGGGTAATCAATTGATGCTAGAATGAATCTGGGGATATTGGATGAGTAGGCACTAGATAGGGATTTTATGCACAAGCCTTCTAGCATCCATTGATTACTCTGGCTTGCACTGAATGGCACTACTGTATGGAGAGTTTTGTCTATTTTAAACTCATTTTAACAACAAGAACAACAAAAAAATAACACGTTTTAGATTCAATTTTCAAAAATGTATATTTCATAATTCAAGTTGCTGACTTGTGCCTAAAAATGGCTCTTTATGAAAAAAAGGTTGCGAACCCCTGCCTTATAAGCTATGAATATGAAGCCATGGAGCTTTGAAAGTGCTAATAAATATAACTTCTTGAACGAGCGTTAAAAGCGCATAATAATAATAATAATAATAATAATAATAATAATAATAATAATAATAATAATAATAATAATAATAATAATAATAATAATAATAATAATAATAATAATAATAATAATAATATTCTCAAAAAATACGTAAGTACAAATACATACACATAATCTCTTTTTACTACTACTATAATAGTAATAGGTATGTTCTCATATAATAATAATAATAGGTATATCTCATACATGCAAATTACAAGTAATTTTTTTTTTACTACTATAATAATAATAAAGGCATATTCCCATATGGACCATATAATAATAATAGATATATTATCATACACACAAATTACACGTAATCTCTTTTTATTACTACTATAATAATAATAGCCATATTCTCATACATACAAATTACATGTATTTTTTTTTTTTTCATATGTCAAATGCGTTGACCGGGAAGCGAACCCGGACCAGCTGCGCTAGGCCACCAGCGCTTGACATGTATTTTTTTTTTTACTACTATAATAATAATAGTAGGCATATTCTCATGTACACCATATAAAAATAATAGGTATATTCTTATACATATAAATTTATACATATTTTTTTTGATTACTCATTTAAAATTAATTTTAGCAAGTAAGTTATAAAATCTACTTGAGTTTAATTGCGAGATGATTCAATTACGCAATTTAGACTCAATTTTCATATCATATCAAATTAGTTTGTTGCACGATTACGTTCTGATTCTTTTTATAATTTACAATGAAGATATTTTAATTAAATTTTATTGTGATGTTGTGATTGAATTCTTTAAATTACTGAAAATAGCTTTTATAAAACTCAGTAAAGGAAATACAATCCGTATGATGGAAGGAAATCCCATAACCTCAGTAAACAAAAAGATATAAAAAAAAAAACTTTTTTTTCCCCTCTATAAAAATATTTTTTCCCTATCCATTTAACAACTTTTATTGTATATATATAAACAAAAATATGTTCTAATTTCCATGCGCGCGTATGCCCATTAAAGAAGAGAGTGCGTGCAAGAAAACGAGAAAAAAAACATTGGGAAAAAAAACAACTTATTAAAAGTCTAGATCAGCGGTGCGTAATCTGTGGGTCGCGACCCCTCTAAGGGTCGCAGAAAAATTGTTGGGGGTCGTGAAAATTTTAAGAAGTTCTTATGTCGGATAATATGAACTTTTTTTCAAGATCTTATATCAGATCGTATGTGCTGAAATATCATTGTCAACCATTATCAATCCACGGCGGGATGAACGTCTCTCCAAGATCAATCCATCTTCTCCGAACTTTAACTTCTCTTCGCCACATTACCCCTGCACACTTTCTTATTTCATTCATTCATCTCACATATGGTCTCTTTCTGGTTCTTTTACAATCTCTTGGAATTCAATTTAAGATTTCAATTGTCCATCTATTATCATCTCTTCTAGCAATATGTCCAGCCCAACTCCATTTCAATCTTTTAATTTTTTCAATGAGGTCAGTAACATCTGTTTGTTCTCTTACCCATATATTTAGTTTTCGATTTCTTCTTGTTACTCCCAACATGCATCTCTCCATACTTCTTTGAGTGGCCTGAAGTCTCTGTACTGCTCTTCTATTAAGAGTCCAGGTCTCAGATCCATAAGTAAGAACTGGCAAAACACATTTATTAAAAAACATCCTTTTCATACATATAGGCATATTTCCTTTTATACAACTGATACACATGACCACATATATGTTGTACCAATCAGAATGAAAGTGAAGATCGAATCTAACCGCAAAAACAATATCTACACTACAAGGGCGCCACCTAGGCATTTGAGCCTAGAAAAATTTATAAAGTAGGCAGATACGCGCTGTTAAGATTCCACTTTCTTTAAATATTCCGACCGTTAGCCCGAGTCACTAGCTCAGCGGAGACGCAGAGATAAAAATCTATAAATTTTATATCTTAAATATAAAATAATAAAAGCCACTGCCAGAAATTAACACATAAAAATATTTATTTACGCACATATAAAATAATATTTAAATTTTGAGGAATAAATTTAACGTTTATAATTTTATATTGATCTTTAATTCTAAATTTAAGTAGATTGCAAATAATGAGTTTACTATTTATTTAGAGGGTCGAGTATGAATGGACTACATAGGTCTGCATTTGAAAAGAAAATATTCTTCCCTGATTTAACCTTAGGCAACAAATTTCGCAATCAACTGGCGCCAATCCATCTGATACATTCATGTATTCAATGTAGCATGATACGACAACACAAAATACTATATTGTCAGGAATGTACATCTGAACAATAAGTAGAAATAGAGAAGAGATTGACTCTCCACCAACAGGAATGTGACATCTGTTGGCAAGTACATCAATAAACAAAAAACTCCATAGGAATGGGCTGCGGTCTTCTGCCGTCTTACAAACCCATCCATAGGCAAACAGAGGGTGTGTGGCGTATATCTATAATCCTGCCCATAGCGGACCTCATATTACATCTACTAATTACACAAATATATCCAATCCATTGAACCAATTCAACTACGAAATGAATAACCTAAGATTACCCTCCCTTAATATAACTTTACAAACTATATAGCCATTCACGCCCGACTTAATTTTAACATTTAAATACGTTCGCACAGATTTGTTTAAAAATGTTGGGTATAGATCGATTACATAGATTCCACGGTCAAAAACATTTCAAAATAAACATAAACGATCAAAATACAAAATTATTGATACCGACAATCGCAGAGGGAAACTTATAAGTAACCCAATAGTATTCACCATAAGATACTTGCATTGTCACCAATAACTTAAAAGACATCCGAATAAATACATTTTAGATACTCACCGTAAGGTATCATTATTTATCGAATGTCTATATATTTTGATCAAATATGAAAACCAAAATTTAATTAACCACAACGAATCCATGCAAGCGTCTATAAACAACTTAAACTTCATACATTTAACTAATCTTTGCAATAAGAAAAAAAAAATTGAAATGATGTTTATCAATCGGAAAACATATAAAATTAAACATTATTAATTTGATTTAAAAACTTACAAAAGTCAGATAAGAGTCCGTTTTAACATTTCAGTTGGCTTGTTTGTCAATTTGTAAAACTTGACGAAAGTTCTTGATTGATTTTAACAATTGTTCATTTCATATAGCTTATGGTATAAGAGTCCAGGCCTCTGCTTTCAATTCCCGTGATGCCTGCGTTGGAAGGTAATGTTCTGGAGATGGCAATAGCTGGTTCAAGGTATCACAATCTTTTCATTTTTTTTTTATAGAGAGTGTGGTATGTGCGTCATACCACATCTCTCAAACACACAACGCTGGAACTGTCCGAAAAAACTGTATTTCCCTTTTTATATTATCCACAAGGATTCAATGAACAAAACGTCACTAGTCTATCACTTTCGTTAGGGTCCGAGCCAAGGCTTAGTGCTTCCATTGGTCAAGCTAAAATTTCTTTCTTCTCTTATCTAACTTTTCATCTGACTTTTTAATTACACAGCTTTTAGATAATTAATAAACAATCATTTCCATTTACAGATTACAGGAATTAATTAATACCTGTTGTTATTTTAACTTACGTTATTTTTTTATTAAAATATTTTTATATTTCAATCTTGTATTTTTTTATTAAAAAAAATATGTTCAAATACTTTTTTTTTTTGTTTATGAAAAAAATATTTTTAAAGTTTAGCATCTGTGCGAATATATATACGTTTAACAAATGTTTTAATTTTAGCGTTTAGTTTTTTACTTTTATTTGCGAACTTTTAAGTTTTTATTTTAAATAAATCGTTACATATCAGTAAACTTCCTCAAAAAACAAAAACATTAAAAAAAAAAAATTTACTTAGTGTTAGTAATTACGTTACACAAATTTGTTATATATGAAATTTCAAAAGGACAAAACTTTTTTTTAAAAGACAAAACAGTAATTACAAATATAATGATAAAAAAAAAAAAGTTGACTGATGATTCCTTACTACCAGCTAAATTTCTGCCCCCTCCCTTCCAAGTTTCATTTCTCCTACCTTTAAGTATTATTTAGGCAAGTTAAACGATTAGATTTTAAACAAGACTTTTTTAAAAAAAAATTATGATTTATATTTATTAATTACGTTTTATTTATTACTTTTTTATTCCTCGTATTTCTCTTTACATATGCGCAATTTTTCTTACTGGCAGTACCTTTTTACACAAAATTTAAACTATAACTTTACGTTAATACAAAACATATATCTATATAATTTTCAGAAAAAATTTACGGGCATGATTCACTTTTAAAATTCTCAGGGCACTCGTGTTTATTAAAGATCGGCCCAAGTTGGGTAGCCAGTTTGTACCAATTGGAATGAAAGTGAAGATCGAATCTAACCACAAAAACAATATCTGCACTACAAGGGCGCCATCTAGGCATTTGAGCCTAGAAAAATTTATAAAGTAGGCAGATACGCGCTGTTAAGATTCCACTTTCTTTAAATATTCCGACCGTTAGCCCAAGTCACTAGCTCAGCAGAGACGCAGAGATAAAAATCTATAAATTTTATATCTTAAATATAAAATAATAAAAGCCACTGCCAGAAATTAACACATAAAAATATTTATTTAGCACATATAAAATAATATTTAAATTTTGAGGAATAAATTTAACGTTTATAATTTTATATTGATCTTTAATTCTAAATTTAAGTAGATTGCAAATAATGAGTTTACTATTTATTTAGAGGGTCGAGTATGAATGGACTACATAGGTCTGCATTTGAAAAGAAAATATTCTTCCCTGATTTAACCTTAGGCAACAAATTTCGCAATCAACTGGCGCCAATCCATCTGATACATTCATGTATTCAATGTAGCATGATACGACAACCCAAAATACTATATTGTCAGGAATGTACATCTGAACAATAAGTAGAAATAGAGAAGAGATTGACTCTCCACCAACAGGAATGTGACATCTGTTGGCAAGTAGATCAATAAACAAAAAACTCCATAGGAATGGGCTGCGGTCTTCTGCTGACTTACAAACCCATCCATAGGCAAACAGAGGGTGTGTGGCGTATATCTATAATCCTGCCCGTAGCGGACCTCATACTACATCTACTAATTACACAAATATATCCAATCCATTGAACCAATTCAACTATGAAATGAATAACCTAAGATTACCCTCCCTTAATATAACTTTACAAACTATATAGCCATTCACACCCGACTTAATTTTAACATTTAAATACGTTCGCACAGATTTGTTTAAAAATGTTGGGTACAGATCGATTACATAGATTCCACGGTCAAAAACATTTCAAAATAAACATAAACGATCAAAATACAAAATTATTGATACCGACAATCGCAGAGGGAAACTTATAAGTAACCCAATAGTATTCACCATAAGATACTTGCGTTGTCACCAATAACTTAAAAGACATCCGAATAAATACATTTTAGATACTCACCGTAAGGTATCATTATTTATCAAATGTCTATATATTTTGATCAAATATGAAAACCAAAATATAATTAACCGCAAACGAATCCATGCAAGCGTCTATAAACAACTTAAATTTCATACATTTAACTAATCTTTGCAATAAGAAAAAAAAAATTGAAATGATGTTTATCAATCGGAAAACATATAAAATTAAACATTATTAATTTGATTTAAAAACTTACAAAAGTCAGATAAGAGTCCGTTTTAACATTTCAGTTGGCTTGTTTATCAATTTGTAAAACTTGACGAAAGTTCTTGATTGATTTTAACAATTGTTCATTTCATATAGCTTATGGTATAAGAGTCCAGGCCTCTGCTTTCAATTCCCGCGACGCCTCCGTTGGAAGGTAATGTTCTGGAGATGGCAATAGCTGGTTCAAGGTATCACAGTCTTTTCATTTTTTTTTTATAGAGAGTGTGGTATGTGCGTCATACCACATCTCTCAAACACACAACGCTGGAACTGTCCGAAAAAAACTGTATTTCCCTTTTTATATTATCCACAAGGATTCAATGAACAAAACGTCACTAGTCTATCACTTTCGTTAGGGTCCGAGCCAAGGCTTGATGCTTCCATTGGTCAAGCTAAAATTTCTTTCTTCTCTTATCTAACTTTTCATCTGACTTTTTAATTACACAGCTTTTAGATAATTAATAAACAATCATTTCCATTTACAGATTACAGGAATTAATTAATACATGTTGTTATTTTAACTTACGTTATTTTTTTATTAAAATATTTTTATATTTCAATCTTGTATTTTTTTATTAAAAAAAATACGTTCAAATACTTTTTTTTTTTTGTTTATGAAAAAAATATTTTTAAAGTTTAGCATCTGTGCGAATATATATACGTTTAACAAACGTTTTAATTTTAGCGTTTAGTTTTTTACTTTTATTTGCGAACTTTTAAGTTTTTATTTTAAATAAATGTAACGACATATTTATATATCGTTACAATGTGAAACGATAAATTATCTCCATTATACATATTTTGTGCTGAACCAGCACTTATCAGTTGGTTCAGATCACCGTTGCCACAAATATATACAATCAGTGCTCAGTCTATCCATATCTTTGAAAATCCTATGTTCTATCATGGGATTTTTGAAGAATTGAAGGATGGAGAAGATAGAAGTTTGTCCATTAAAGTTTGAAGATTTGCTATCTTAATATAAACTGAGCACTGGTTGTATATATATGTGTGAGAGATGATGATCTGAACCAAATGATGAGTGCTGACTCAGCATGAAATATATATATTGGACATCATTTATCTTTTTTATATATGTGTGGTCATGTGTATCAGTTGTATAACATGGAATGCATAACTGTAGGGAGTTTGAAAGCCTGAGTTCAAGTCCGTTCTAATTACATTAAGTTTAATATAGACAATATACTTATATTTGAATATTATATATATATATATATATGGGTGTTAAAATGTCTAGGGGCCCTATTGAGAGATTTCAAGGGCTGGACTTGGTTTATGAGTCAAAGATTCGCCACCTTTGCTCTATGGCACTACATCCAGAAAGTTGCAGATCTTGTTATTGTATATTTAAAATTGTACATAGAATTCTTAAATGATGCATTTATATTGCATCAATAAGATGTCTGTATCTCACTTCCATAAAATAATAGCTAGTTGCATTGTTAATCTTTCAAGCTAAAAATTGCTGAGATTTAAAGAACTTGTTAGGATATGAATTACTTGCGTTTGGTATCCTTGATTCAATTAAATAACTTTGGGGAAAGAAATTGCCCTCATTTATCATTTTATATAATAAACTCTATTGAATTATTACAAATTTACATTATCAGTGACGTCATCAAAAAGCTTACGTCACAACACCACACTTGTAACAAATTTTGAGCAATGGGTATTACTATATTTGCTCAAAGTTTGTTGTAAATGTGTGTAGTAAAGAGAATTTTATTTTGTAGGAGTCAAATGAGGTCAATACTTTTCAAGAAAGTTATTTAATTGAATCAAAGATACAAAATCAAGTCATATTTATGTTCCAATAAGTTCTTATTCTGAAGAAATAGTAAAGAAATTTTATATATAGCTATTTAAAAGGTTTTAAAAAGACCAATCATTTTAAAATTACCATTGGGGATTTTAATGCTAAAACTGGAATATATTTCATATATAAAAGTATAGATATTAATTCTTATTAAGCGCAATGTCAGCACGTAATACTTATATAAAGCTAAAGCTTTAGTACATGCGCCTTGAGTGCTTAATTTTAGCAAAAGAGACCTCTACAAATCATAACACGAGATTCGACTTTAGAGTAAATTTAGATGGAAAGATAGAAAAGGCAGAAGATACAGATCTGGAGAAGTTGTAAAGAAAAAAAAGCAATGAATTATTTTTTTGATAGAATTTCAATAAGGAAATATTTATGAAAGTATCAAATTAATTATATTCTAACAAAAATATGTATTTTAAGAATCTAGCATGTTAAATAAATTCAATATTACTAATCATCATCATTTTCAACCATAAACAACACTGCAGGATGAAGATCCCTTCAAGTTCAATCCATCTTCTCCGATCTTAAGTCGCTCTTGTCCACATCACACCAGTACACTTTTTTATTTCATCCATCCATCACACACATGATCCCTTTCTGGGTCTTACACAATCTCTTGCAATGCAGTTTAAGATTTTTTACTGTCTACTATCATCTCTTCTAGCAATATGTGCAATCCACTTTCTTTCAATGACATCAGTATTAAGGAGTGATAAATTGATTAATAAGACTGATGTAAATAAGCTACAGAGATAAATCTATATCCAAAAGATACTATTATCATCTGATATGGAGTAAAAACTTACAGATTACTTTGAATATTAACAGGATTTGAAAGGATAGCAGATACGAGTGTGTTAATAATGTAAAAAAAATAATTGAATGGCTTTATTATTCGGAAGTGAAAGTTCAAGAACCGAAGTGCTAGAACTAGAATCAGTTTGAGGAATCTTAACTCCAAAGTCTGACATTTTACCATTGAACCAAAATACAGCAAAAACAAATGACCATCAGGATGAGAATTTCCTATTAAACCAGCATTTATTTGGTCATGGTCTCAATCTCTTACAAAAAATAGTCGAGAGTTCATAAGAAGTTTGAGCACCAGGGACTGGAATCGATCTGAGAAACTTACCACTTAGATCTTACCCTCCAAAGTCTGCTGCCCTAAACCATGGAGGGCTGTTAATAATGTGAAGATGGCAGACAATTTATTAAAAAAATACCTTATACAGACAACAGAAACAAAAAAAAAATGATTCACTAGCAGAACATTATATAGGAAAAAAGAGTATACATTTTCAAATGATCCATTTAAAAAAATCGAATATTCGAAATCTGTAAAGTGATGCAAATTATAGTGTCATCTAATGTAAGCATAAATAATCGGTGATTACTAGAAGCATATAAACCACTCTAGTTAGTATTTATATCTCCAATCCTCAGATCAGGGTTTAGGAAGGCCGTGGATTTAAAGTAGGAAGGAATGCTGGTATGCATTTAGCAATTGTTTTTACCTCCATTTTTACTTGTCAAGCTATAAACTAGAAATTCAATCAGCCTAAAGTTTTAAACCCAAGTCAATCTGCTTGAACAGTTACATAAATGTAAAACCAATTTGGTAGTGATATATTTTAGTATCTTTAGCTATTGTAGGCTTCTTATTTCTCTGGTTAGAAATGTAAATAACAAGTTAGAACACACACACACATATATACACTAGCTTTAACAATGTAATACAAGATCCATTCTCCACTCTAGTGCCATCTAGAAGAACCTTGAGTAATCAGTGATCACTTGATGCATATAAAATTCCTACATGTATATTTGAATCCTATCCTCAGACTACATTTTTCCTTTAACAATGAGGATTGAGATTCAAAGTTGAGGGAATGCACAGTGATCACTCAAACTTTTGTTAATGTGTTAGAATGGAGAACTGCCACCATATTTTATGATAGTTAGTATTAAATGATTTGTTGTTAAAAAAACATTAATGATGATTTAAGAAGAGATGTAACTATTAAATGGAAATAAGAGATATATAAAAAATTAAAGTATGACAGATATCTTGGCACAGGAAGATGACACAATTACTAAAAACAAGAGTAGCATCGTAAAGTATGTAAACAAATTCTGATAAAATTTATGTAAAATCAAATAAATACTCCTTTCTTTATAGATTTTTTACAAAGCATTAATTTATTGTTGATTTAATAACACCATCTAGTTTTGACTCTACGGCAGAGTTAGATTTATAATATATAAATATATATGAACACATAACATATTATCTAAACAGGGAACTGGCACACTTTTTCAGGTCAAGAGCTACTAGTAATTTTTTCCAAGTATTGTAGTCCACGACATATATTACATACATGGTTTTAAAATGTCTTTCACTTTCTCATTCTTTTGGAAGTAACACACTTGCATTATATATATATATAAAACACCATTTTGCATTCACCAATATGAAGAAAAACGGTTCTTTATAATCTATATTAAAACTGTCTCTTTTTTTCTTTGCTATTTTTTCAAACATTACATTCCTTTTTTAAAGTATGATAAAATGCTAATTTTTCACAGTTGATTACTTAAATTTGGGTACTTGTCACAACAATTATAACAAAGACAATAGATATCAGCTTTGAAACCTATTTAGCATATTAAATCATCAAACATCACATAATCACCATTCTAGATCCTAAAATCTAGGTGCAGTGCTCTTAGATCCAATGCTCCTCACTGATGAAAGCCACAAACCAAAAACTAGTCTGAGGATATTGAATGAGTAGGCACTAGATAGGGGTTTTATGCACAAACTTTCCTGCATTTATTACTCTGTTTTGCACTGAGTGGTGCTACTGTATGGAGAGTTTTGCCTGTGTGTATTTAGAATATTCAATACTTCCAGATGTGTCTTTGTATTGCGCAGTGAATATATTCAAGCTGATGAATTAATATTTGATTTATACATCATCAATAATTTTTCATTCCCATCCTGTGTTAAAATTATATGTTTTTCTTTTCTTTGTAATTGTTTCAAACCCTCTTTTAAAATATAATAGATACTAATTTTTCATTATAAATTGGATAAAGCTGAGCACCTATCATAACAAAACACTGTTATTGATTTCCAATGCACCCAACATATTTTTGCATTGTGAGGTGAACATATTCAATCTAATGAATTTTAATTGACATACATATCATCATACATTTTGAACAAATTTACTTATATCAACAGACCTATTTACCACTAAGCACATGTCTGCATATAGTTGACTCGATTGTAAAAATCCTATTCTCACCTATAGTAACCATGTGGAAAAAATGTGCTTCTTATGTATAACTATCTATCTAGTGTAAGGTATCATCACCTTTTTATAGATTTAGATAGTCATTCCAGAATGTCTTGGCAGTTCACCAGTGAATCATGATCGATGTTACTCTTATCTCTGATCTAAACTACATATAACTAAATATAACAAATTTTACAACTTGATGGCTGTTCGCTAATATATATCTAAATAAATGATACGCACATATAATATATACTTTTTATAATCATTATATCATAAAACTCACTACTCAACTATAAACATTATAATAATAATGTTTTACCTTTTCTGTATTATATATAATTTTTTTATACAATAATTAAAATTTTAAAATATTTCCGAATAAAAGTTTATGAAAAAGACTGATGGACAGTCGAAACTGTAAGGTTTTGTCAATCATGAATAAATTATTGCATTGTAAAAAGTGTAGAAAGAAATGAGAATTTATTTAATTGTCATATAAGAATTAATCAATGCATAAAGAAATAAAGAAGCGAATGAAGAATTTTAATAAAACTACACACAAGACACTCCCATATAACAGACTCAATTTTAATGCAAATTAATGTTAAAACAAAACAAATAACTAATACAAAAATAGAATTAGATTCCAAAAGTTAACAAAAAGCTACACTATTTACATTTTATAACAAAGACAAATACATTTATTAAAACAATAATTGATCTAATATTACATAATATTTTCTTCATCATCGCTACTAATCTAATATTAATATCATTTATGATCCTTTACAATCTTTTTTACAATGCACTATTGACATTGCCTAAGCAATCTTCTTCAGAACTTCTAGTTATATTTCCAGACTATTGACAGTTTTGATTGCTGGGGCAATCGAAACTGTCAATAGCAGGTTGTAAAAAAGGATTGTGAAAAGTAATAAAGAACATAGATGATATTAATATTATATCAATTTGGCAATGCAATAAGAAAGATGAAGTTATATCACTACTAATCACTATTAAACAAGCATTTTCATACACACTCGAATAACAAATATCAACAGAGATGGTGTTTGCTCTTAAAAACTCTCATCATGTCCCTTGTTGTATGGGAATTCCCCTAATTGTCAAAACTTATTGTACGAATGTTGTGTTATAGGGGGATTTTCACCCACTCTTGCATTTATGTTAGAAACTGGGTTGTAGAAATGTCATGTTATAGGATTTTCTCACCTATTTTTGAACCATGTTAGAGTGAAACTGCATTATAGGAATGCTGTGCTATAGGGGGAGGGTTACCTTTAATAGCAAAAAAATGAAAGCAGCCCATGCAATAATAAAATAATGTACAATTGAAAATGCCATGTATTCAAAATGGAGTATGCAATTAAACTTATGAAAAGTAAAAGATTCCAGCTGTATCATTATAATTTTGGAAAAAATGAAGTAACCAAGAAAATTCTGGCATGGACGTACACCATTTATTCAGATATTAATGATATACCAAATAGTTTGAAGAATCAGACAACCATTAATCCAGACACAATTAATTCAAAAAACCAGACTACCATTAATCCAGACATGATTACTTCAAAGAATCAGATTACCATTAATTCAGACATGATTAATTAAAAAAATCAGACTATCATTAATCCAGACATGAGTAAATCGAAAAAAATCAGACTACCATTAATCCAGACACAATTAATTCCAAACTGTTCTCTCTGAACAATATTTTAAAGCACTGTTTTGGTTTAATGGTTTAAAATTACTGCTATATAAAATTTTGTGTTGATATAAGCATATTCTGCTTTGTAAAATGTTGTATTGTTATTAATACAATTAAATATATAAAAACTATTTCACTATGTCCAAACTATAGATAATCAATGTTTATGGAAATTTTCAGCAGAATTTGTTTTTTATAATAATAGTGGGGTTATTGTTTAAATCTGAAAAATTCACAAATCTAACTAAGCTCTGAAACAAGAGATTTTGAATTAATAATAGATTTAACTGTAGTGATAATATCAATATTTAAATATATATATATTAAAAATTACAAATCTATCAGCATTCTATCAGAGAGTTATGGAATAAAATAAAACAAAACGAACTGGATTTAACATTGTTAATAATACAGAATAAATCCTTCCCAAGCATTATGAAAAATCATAGAAAGAACCAGTAATTAAGAATTGATATTTTTCATCTGATTTATATATTATGAAAACGCATTTATCATTATTAATATTTTTGCCGCGATTTGTCATTATTAATATTTTTTGCCGTGATTCAAGCTTTGAAATAGGATATTATGTATCCAGGATGTCAACTTTAAATAATATTTATCAACATGTAAATGGTAGAGATTAAACAATATGGGTGCAAGACTGGGTAACAGAATGATTTCACCTCTATAGCATTAATTTTAAGATAGGAGCAAATTATCCATACAGTAGTGCCATTCATGGCAAACCATAGTAATCAATGGATGCAAGGTTTGTGCATAAGATCCCTATCTAGTCTCCACTTATCCAATATCTCCAGACTAGTTTCTAGCTTGTGGCTTTGATCAGTGAGGAGCCTTGAATCTGAGAGCACTGCACCTAAATCTTAAGATATAATATAACCCTCTGCCAGCCACTTTTTATCTTTAAGGCTCCACACTGATGAAATTCACAAACTAGACAGTAATCTAGGAATATGGAATGAGTACACTATATAGGGATTTCATATACAAATCTTCTTGCATCCATTAATTACTATAGCAGAGATGGTAATGAATTTAGGATATAGGGCAAAAGTAAAGTTATTATCCTGTTTTAATAAAATGACACAGAATAGAGTTTTCCCAAGTAGTTGGAGTAATACAAGAGTAAGGTTATTATTTAAAGGAAAGGGTAAGGATCATAGAAAGTTGAATAATTATAGACCGATAGCGGTAACATCAGTTTTATATAAAGTTTTCTCGTATATGGTGGTAGTAAAGTTGTAAAATGGATGGATGGAAATAATGTAGTGGGGGAAATGCAAGGAGGTTTTAGATTAGATAGGCGTATAGGAGATAGTTTATTTGTAGTTACACAACTTATGGATATGAGTAGGAATGCAGGTAAACAGTTATATATGGGTTTTATAGATATAGAGAAGGCATATGATAGAGTAAATAGAAATAGATTATGGATAAGTTTAGCAAATTTGGGAATGGATGAAGCTTTAATAGATATTATTAAGAAATTATATGAAAATAATTATTATATATATCAATTAGAAAATATAGAATCAATTAAAGTTAAAAATGGAGTGGGATTAAGGCAAGGATGCCCTATGTCACCTATTTTGTTTGTGTTGTATTTGAGGGAAATGGAAAGAGCAATAGAAAGATTAGAAAGAGGGATAGAGATACCATTAATAGGTAGTAAGGGAGTATATATTTTGTCAGGTCTTTTTTTTTGTGGATGATATATTTTTGTGTGCAGAAAAAAGAGAAGATATGGAAGTTATGTTGAGGACATGTGCAAGGGTGGGTAAAGAGATGGGGATTAAATTTAGTGAAGAAAAATCAAATATAATGGTGATTAATACTGGGGAAAGAGAAGATGTAGAATTTTTATTGGGAGATATTAAGTTAAGTGTGGTGAATAGATATAGTTATTTGGGAATTATTTTAAGTAATCAGAAAAATTATTTGGATGAATGGGAGAAAAATTGATAAATGAAGCAAAGAAAAGAAAGAGGTTGATAAAGAAATTAACAGTATTTTCATATAATAAAAATATGATGTAGCTAGAATTATATGGAAAGGAGTTGCAGTAGCAGGGTTAACATATAATAATGATGCATTTTATGTTAGTAAAAAGATATTAGATTACTTAGAAAAAGCTCAAAGGGAAGTAGAAAGACATGCATTGGATGCAGAAGTATGGACAGCAAGGGAGGCAATTCAAAGAGAAATGGGATGGTCAAGTTTTCATATGAGAGATGCAAAAAGTAAAATGAAAATGTTTGGTAGATTGCAGTTTATGGGTAATAAAAGAATAGCTAAAATAGTATTTAATTGGGTTATGAGTAAAGGTCAGGTAACAAGATGGGTGAGAAAGGTAATGCGGTATGCAAAAGATTTGGATAAAGAATTTATATCAGTATATTTGTACAAAAGATGGGATGATTGTTTTAAGAGGATTATTGAGTGTTATAATAGTAAGGAATGGGATAAAAGAATAAATTTATTAATACAGACTAGGGAGTTAGAGAGATGGAGAAATAGTATGGAGAGTAAAAAGAGTTTAAATATATATAGAAATAAACAGAATATTGGGTGTGAGTTAATATATGATAATAGTAAGGAAAGTAGTTTATTATTTAAGGCTCGAACGGGATCTTTAGCTACAAAAGAATATACATGTAAATGGAAAAATATGGGTGATTTATTTTGTAAATTATGTAAGGAAGGAATTGAAAATATTAGACATTTGTTAATTGAATGTAAATGTTTGAAAACAGAAAGGGTACATATAATGAAGTTGTAGAAAAATAAATATAAAAAGAGTGATTATACAGAAAGTGAATTATTGGTTTTTATGCTGGGTTTGGGAAAAGATAAGGGGGAGTTAGATATAAAGGTTATAGAGTTGACAAAGATTATGTTGTGGAAATGGGATAGAACAGATTATGGGTAAATTTAGAGTGGAGAATGTAAAATAAAGTGGCTAACAGGTTTATCTGGGCATAATTGCTGAGATATTCTTGATTTCGTTTAAGGAGAAGCCATAATACATCACATCACATCATCACATTACTGTTTTAAGAACTTGTGTAAGCAGTGAAAATGGTGGTCATGTCATGTTTAATGGTTTAACAATAATTTTATAAAGTATTTAAAAACATTGGAGCTTATTTAAATCATTTAAATTTTGAATATAAAGTGGTTATAAATAATGCTTTAAAATAAAATAAAATATTACAAGAGCTATCATATAAAAGCTACAAGTAAGTCTAAAGATATTAATAAGAATAAAGTAATGTTCAATGGCTTTAAAAAAAATTCTGATTGCTAGTAATAAAATTAATGAATGTTTGACAACTATATGCCTTGAATATAATATGAATTCAAAAACAAATATAGTAGATGGAATTCAACATAGAATAGAATTTGGACTTTATAGCACCACATCCAGAAAGATGAAGAACATGTTAATTGGTTTTTACAATTTTATCATTGTATTTTTAAATTTTATAGAACATCCTTAAATCAAACTTTTTTAATGCATTTATGTTGCATTGATAGAATATCCATGTTTCACTTCCATACAACAAATTAAATTAGGTAAAATAGCTATACGTACAGATAACTTAATTGCAGTAATTTTCTGTGATGAAATCCAGTAGCTGAACATCAGAGCCTGTTCTTCACCTCAATTTTTAAGTCCACCTTTCTAATTATAAAATTATCCAAGATGGTGGAATTAATTTACATTCTCAAGTTGATAACCATCCAAGTTAAAAGTTGTTGAGAACTTTTTTCTTCCATTACTGACTGATAAAGTACTTGAGATTTTTGAATACCTTCTGTAGATTATTTTTCAAATGGCATAATGAAATTATCAACACACCGTAAATCCAGAATACAAGATAAGTAATTGTGTTCACGTTCAATCATAATTCCATCATCAAATTTATACCTACATTATTGTGGAAAGAACTATTCTTCACACCTGTGCTGGAATTTCCTATCAATAACTGTTTTAAAACCACAGATGGTACACCTATGGTTAAAACTTATCCTTTAAATAAACTAACAATTATTGACCATGTCTAAACTAGGGTTTGATCTTATTATTTGCCTGATTATTTCAGCATATTACTAGCACAAATTCAGCTTATATACCACAGAGAAGAGAATCTTTCTCATCTTTAGCTACCTGTCACATTGAATCTTATTAGTTTATATAAATGGAATAATTAATAATATAATGATTTATATATTTGTAATAGTGTGGAAGGAAGTATTCTTTACACATGTGCTAGAATTGATATGCATTCTCTCCCATCAATATTACAAATATATAAATCACTATATTATTAATTATTACATCTACATAAATTAATAAGATTCAGTGTCATATAGGTAGTTAGAAATGAAAAAATAAATTTTTCTCTATGGTATATAAACTGAATTGTTGTAAATAATATGCTGAGGATACTAATAAGAACAAAGCCTAATTTAGATATGGTCAATAATTGTTAGTTTATTTAAAGAATAAGCTTTAACTATAGGTAGATGACTTATGGTTTTAAAACAATTATTAATGAAAGAGAATGTGCGTTAATTCTATTGCATATGTGGAGACTAGTTTCTTTCACAATATTACAGATATATCAATTGCTACTTATTATTACATCAAACTTAAACAATAAAGCCAAAGTCAAATTTTAAGCTATCAACAATCTCAACCTGCAGTCAAGGAGGTTGCCTTGACTATGGATTGAGATTGTTGCTAGCTTAAGAGTTGATTATTATTATTTACAGCAAGCTTATATGCATCTTGATCCTTGTTTTATTAAATCACATGTAAACACTTCCAAAGGCCATTGTTGTAAAATTAAATACAATGTTAGGAGCAAGTATATATTTATGTTTGATAACAGTTTTTATTTCAATGTCTCAGACTTTTTACTTATAGTAATAATATTTAAGATGGTAGCGACTTTCTCCATATGATCTTTCAAATCATGTGATGTTATAGTAGTAGTAGTAATAATTCTTTCCTTCCATCATGTCGAGTCTGTATACAAATAATATTTGATGCCAACTAATTTTAAACAATGGTATAAATCTATCCTATTAACTGAATCAAATGCCTTGATCAAATCAATAAATCCAATATATTAATTATTATTTTTTTCTATCAAGCCATATTCATAGTACTTCTTGATTTTGTAAAATTGCACTAACACTCTGTTAGCTATCATTTAAAGCAACATATTCAATAAAAGTCTTTAAAGTATCTATTATAGTTGATAGCAATAATATTCATGACAAATATTGTAACCCTGCTTATTCTTTTACTTTTAAAAATTGGAATAATAGACACATTCTTAAGATTAAGTGGCATAACTTCAAGAATTGTATATTTTAAAAGAATTCCAATATTTCTGAAGTTAGCATATTACGACCATATTTTAAAACATCACCAGGTATTTTATCAGGACTTTCAGGTTCTCCCTTACAAGAGGTTGTTTTGACTATATCATTAATCAAAATATTATCAAAATATCCTTTCTACTTATTCAAAATATCATTGTCAATATGTAAGAGAGTACCATTGTTGGATGCAATAGGATTGTGATGCTGTTCTTCAGGTGTACATATTACTTTCAGTTTATCAAAAAAGTTCCAAAGCTACTGCAATCAGGAAGGTCTGCATCAATTTTGCAGTTTCAATCCACCAATTATCTGTAAGTTTTATTATCATTTATTAAACTTCTATCTTTAAATCTCCATACATATTACATAAACTCCACACTTAATTTATTATTTCTTAAGCAGATGTCTTACATTTCCTTTTAATAAAATCATTAAGAACAATACAATTGTCAGAAAACCAGTAACATTTCTGCTTTTTATTAAATTCAAGACTAGATTTATTTCTACTCATAACACACTCCTTAAAAGAATTCTATGACTCAACTATATGCCATTAAACAGCACATGATCATCATTCTTTATGCTTACCCATCCTAAGATCTAGGTGCACTGCTCTCAGATCCAAGGCTCCTCACTGATAAAATCCACAAGCTAGAATCTAGTCTAGGGATATTGGATGAGTAGGCATTAGATAAGGATTTTATGCACCCACTGATTACCCTGGCTTGCAGTGATGGCGCTACTGTATCGAGAATTTTGCCTCAATAATATAACAATGCTAAAAGTCTCAATTAGCACTACAGTATATACTTCTAAGTATATACTTCTAAAGAATAATTTTTCTTATGAATATAATTAGAATAAGATCTATTTTTTAATGCAACTACCATTTTAACCTTTGAATATAATCTTTCCATGATTTATTAATAATCTTTTCTTGTAAGCAATTCTAACTACAATGTACTCCATTGAATGTCATTGTTGGGGACTTGGATGCATCGGTGTTCATTTTGTGGCAATTTTTCTACCTAAACAAAATGTTTATGATAGTTGTTATAGTCCTCCCTTCTCTCAGAAGTAGACTATTCCAGATGCCTCCTTATCTGATCGGATCAAGCATTGTTTGCCACAGGCCAATAGGCTGATGTATAGATAAAAGCATAGCCAATGATTATTACAGGCCAATAAGCAACGATGCTTGCTGAATCCAAAGGTTTTCAATAAGGTCAGGTATCTGGGTATAAATAGTCAGCCTTTTGTAAGAATCAGGGAAGAACATGTCTAACCTGAAAAGACTCTTTGCATTCTCCCAGGAAGCTCTGCTAACCTAAACAGCAGCAAGTATTCCCATTGATAGCTCTACGCTATTTAGATCTACGCAGCTAGGCAAGTCCCATGGAGACCGGACGCTGCTAAGATCACTCTCAGTTCGAGGCAAGCTGTCCTGGACAGCTGGAAGAGTCATAGACCCTACCCGTGAGGCAAGCCATCAGGTGTGGCTGGAAGCGGCAGGCAGAACCCAGAGATTACGTTAAACTCCAATATTCAACTTGTAAATATTCATTTGTATATATTGTATTGTATATATTTGTACATAATAAATATATTAATTGTAATACTTGTTTCAGTATTATTTTACATTATTTTCTGTAGTTTGGGTCTGTACTCCAGATCAAAACACAACAATAGTCAATCCATGTGTTTTCAAAAATTCATTGACCGAAATAAAATACTCAGTTTATCAAATGTTGATTTCATTTTTTATTAAATTTTTTATTTCATTTAATTGATACTAATAGTTCTAAATAGACATAATTATTTAATTTTATTTTTTTATTACGCTGTTTCTTGCAGTCTTTTAATAATTTTAAAATATATTAAGTATGTTAATCTTCAGAGTAGTTAATCTAAATTTAAAAATTATTGCCCAAGATATTGTCGCAAAAATATTAATGTCATGATTTTCAGCTCCAGAAGGATATCAAAACATTGTAAAGAAGATAAATTATTCTCATTTTAAACAAAAATATGAGTATTTGTTTATTTTACAATAAGTAACGATATGAATATTTTGATTTATTTATAGTGTTAAATGTAAGTATTTATAACTTTTCGTACAATACATCAATGACTCTTTAATAAATAACCAACATTCTCACTCGTAGAGTTAAGTAATTATTTATTCCAATTATCGAAAAAAAAAAAAAACACAAACACAACCACTTTCTTTTTAAAGAATAAAATCTATTTGATAATTATTATCTAAAAAGAGATTTGAACTTCTTTCGAAAAAAAAAAAAATTCAAAATTATTTAAAGGTAATAACGTTCCACTAAATAAATTGGACATTTAGATTACGTTCAAAGATTATTTGCGAATTTACTGAAGAGTTGTTTTAAAACTGTTGGAAATTATTATGTATAAATTCTCAACTTTAAATTTTTGTATAGAGTTTAGTAATTAAAATGAAAGGCTGAAACCTTCTTGCATGTGCATTTAAAATGCTTATAGAGCAGCCAATCGGATTATTGACTGTATAGGTAGCTCTCAAGTCGCAACACAAGTCAGAGATTTTTATAAGAAAAAAGTGGTTCCACCTTCTTTTTTACTTAAATTTCTATATAAATAAGCCTGTCTGAAGCATTTTGACTAAGAGCATGAAGCTTTTAAACATCTTCACATTTAACTCACTGCATATTATTTCAAAATCAAGAACGCGAAAGCTTTCAATTTACAACGAAGTAATATTTTCAGGAACTTAATTCTACAATTTGGAAGAGAGGCTACATATACATATCTTATTTTAATTAAACATTATTTTATTATTCATATATCATACCATTTCCATCTTTTTTAAACACTTCAACAATACTATTTTTTATATCAAAATTTTATTCTTAGTTTCGACTATCATGCAGTCATCATCAGAGTTACAATATCCAAATATATAATCATACAATTAATTAATACTGTAAGAAATAAAAGTTTTGCTATAAAAATAGTATTGTTGAAGTGTATAAGAAAGTTGGAAATGGTATGATATGTAAATATAGAAATCAACATCTAAGAAAAGCAAGAAGAAGAAGAAAATAGTATTTTATTATTTGTTGCTTATGTGATCCAGTCAGGGGTAAAAATTGTATGCACTTATGATTTTGATAATCATCATGTATCTTTTGAAATGAAACTTTCCTCAGCTTAAATCTTAAAAAATTTCTTTAAAATGACACACACAATTATTTGCCAGCTTTTTGTTTTACCAGTGCCTATTACATCTTTAGCTCATTCCCATGACAACCATCCATGAGCCCAAAAGTCAGACCAACCTCCCACACTGCAGATACATTTGAAACAAATACTTTTTCAAATAACCACAGTTCACATGTTATATTAACTTCATTCACATATTATTATTTTTTTAGAGATACTTAAACTTAACTTCATATAATATCTATTTAATTTTAATCAGTGTGAATTACACCCTCTACACATGTGTAATTATATTGTTTTAATACCTCAGTGATGTTTTTATTGAATATGAAGAATACTCTCAAACCACCAAAGCACAAAATAGATGTGATGCGATGCAATGCAGCTTCTCCTTTCCTGGAGTTAGGAATCTTTCAGCCACTATATCTAGAGAAACCTGTTAGCCACCTTACCTTTTCATTCCTTATCTTGAGTTTTCCCCATATTCTTCTCTATCCTGCTCCATCTCATTTCCACCTTATTTTTGTCCACTCTATGGCCTCTATATCTAAATCCCTCTTATCTATTTCCAAACCTAGCATAAAAATCAAGAACCCACTTTCTGTATAGTCACTTTGTTTATATTATTCTCCAACAACTTCATTGCAAGCATTTATATTCAGTTAATTAGAGGCTTAGGAAAGATAAGGGTGCCATCTTATTTTTGTATTTAAATTCACTTATATAACAGTATATGTGTAGTTGGTGTAATTACCTTCTGATTAAAATTACATACTAATACTGAGCTAGTAAATTAAATACTCTGAGTAAATTAATTACTCTGGTTGGCACAGGGTGGCACTACTGTATGAAGAGTTTTGCCTTGTTTAAATTAATTAGAGAATTAAATATGTATTTACATATACTTCAAACTTATATTCCATCACACATAACTAAATCATTATGATCAAAAGACATGTGAAAAAGATAAATGATCCCCAAGATGTGCATTTCATGCAAAACCAACACTCATCAGTTGGCCCAGATATCTTGCATATATCTTCACCACTTGTTCAGTATATATACAGGCAGTTCTCAACATTCATATCTAATTGGTTCCTGAAATATGTATGAAAGTTGAAATGTACAAAAACAGAGCAATGTAAGAAAAAGCATCAAAAAGTGATTTTTAAATATTTATTTTTTAATGAGGGGTATTAGCATGATGTAGTTGTTTTTGCAAATAATGCCTTAGAGCTGCAGGAAATGCTGCAGGAATTATCAGATGAAAGTAAGAAAGTAGGACTAAAGATAAATGTTAAAAAGACTAAAGTAATATTTAATGAATTTTCTCAAAATATGAAAATAAAGATTGGTTATGATGAGTTAGAAAAAGTCAACAGCTACAGATACCTTGGTCAAATTATTAATACAGATGGAAACATAATGGATGAAATTAATCATAGAATTAAACTTGGTTGGGATGCTTTTGGTAGAAATAACTTGATACTAAAAGGAAATATGCCTATGTGTTTGAAAAGGAAAGATTTAATAAATGTGTTGTACTAGTTCTTACTTATGGATCTGAAACTTGGACACTTAATAGAAGAGCAGTACAGAGACTTTAGACCATTCAAAGAAGTATGGAGAGGTGCATGTTGGGAGTAACAAGAAGAGATCAAAAACGAAATATATGGGCAAGAGAACAAACAGGTGTTACTGAACTCATTGAAAAAATTAAAAAGACCGAAGTGGAGTTGGGCTGGATATATTGCTAGAAGAGATGGTAATAGACGGACAATTGAAATCTTAAACCGGATTCCAAGAGATTGTAAAAGACCCAAAAAGAGACCACATGTGAGATGGATGGATGAAATAAGAATGTGTGCAGGGATGACGTGGAGAAGCTAAAGATCGGAGAAAATAAATTGAACTTGAAGAGACCTTCATCCTGCAGTGGAGTGATAATGGTTGTTGATGATGATTAGCATATACAGGCAGTTCTCTATTTTTAAAAAAAAATTATTACCTTAAATTTTATTACATTGTTAATGAAATAATTAAAGTCATAGAAATAAATTATTGAAAAGTTATACAAATATAGAATAAGACACACATATATTTATATTAAAAATATAAACAGTTTACGTAATAGAAGTCATTAAAAAAATTGTATGGCAAAAATATTTATAAGTAAATTGATTGACTTATTTTGCAGAAAGTTTAATATTCAATACTCTTTTCATTGGGTTTATCGGTCTTATTATGATTATATAAATAAAATGACATGTTAATTATTTGAAGATATTTTTAAATTTGCATAGACTTTTACTCCTATTTATAATTACATTTTAGATTTTTTGCAGGATTTACTGTAGGAGAAATTAAAAAAAAAAATGCCGTGATCATAGATAATAGATAAATGAAAACTTTGTTCAAGTTTGTATGTGACTGATAAGGAGAATTCTCTAAGAATAAAAGTAATCGAAAGACATCTCAATTTAATAAAAATAAATTTATTACGATTTTAAAAATAAAATTAATAATGCTAAAAAGTTGCAACTTAATATTATAATATATAGGGTATATTATAATATATATGGTATATGAGCAAAGACTTTCACATGACCCACCACTCTTCACACTATCTCATAACACTGATACACATGAACACAGATATGTTGAAAAGATAAATAATCACCAATATACGTATTTCATGCTAAACCAGCAATCATCAGTTGGTCCAGATTACCATCTCTGCACATATATGTTATAAGTGCTCAGATACATATTAAGATAGCCAATCCTCATACTTTATTGGATAGGCTTCAATCTACTCCACACTCCAACTCTTCAACCGTCCATCCAATTGAAAATCTGATGATGGAATGCTCAAAGGCCACCCTGAGGCTGATATTCTTGTCACATCCATGTTGACCTAAGATCAATCTGACCCCTCATACACAGGACATAATCCATTCAATATAAGGGATGGGCAGACATCTCTACTATGTAATAACTGAAACACACAGGCTTATTATATACCTGGGTTTATATATGTAATATATAGGGTATATGAGCATAGACTTTCACATGACCCCCAATCCTGTGTTTATATATGTATATATAAGGTATATGAGCACCGACTTTCACATGACCCACCACTCTTCACACTATCTTATGAGATAGTGTGAAGAGTGGTGGGTCATGTGAAAGTCTGTGCTCATATACCCTATATATTACATATATAAACACAGGTATATAATAAGCCTGTGTGTTTCAGTTATAACTTAATATTATATAAAAATGTAAATCATTATTCTGTATATAGATATAATAGAAAGGCGGATAAAAAAACTCGAATATCAATATGTAAATAACACTTTAAAGATTAGTAACTGATGTTTTCTTTATAAATTTATCAAGATATAGTTGAATTGTCCTGTTCTTTTTCTTTTCAAGGTAAAAAATTCCATAGCAAGTGATGTCTTTTTCTATTGCCTTTTGTATGAAATGTACGAAAGTAGAGCATCGCCTATATAGAGATAGGAAATTATTATAGTTTAATTGACAGGTTTCAAATTTTTTTTTTTACAACTTTGATAGAAAATATTTCATGGAAATATATTAATAACTTTTACTAATTATTTATTAAGCTAAATATTATCCCTAGTCCAAATGTATACTTTAAGTCTCACTTACTGAATAACACATCTGCAGTGGTATAGAGGTGACAACATCTGATTTCTTTGCCCATGTTGACAGTTTTGATAACTTTCACTGCATCATTCTCACACAAGGTAGAGACTGGTAACTCTGGCTTCACATCTATGATGTTTATATATATAAAAGCTTTTATTTAAGTTATAAACTTTTTGTTTGTTTAGGTAAAATTTTGAAATAAAAAATTAATATACTTCTGTCAAATGGATTCCCTTCAAATTTTTTATATCTTAGAAATCGATGATAATATAACATAACAATGAAATATTTCAGGATTATGCCCATATTTGTTTATAGTAGGAGTGTTGGTTGACTGAGGTTTAATATCGCTTCAGCAAGTTTTCAGTGATATATGTGAAAATGTATACATAGATATATATTTTTTAATTTTAAAAAAGATTAGACTAAAAAATATTTTAGCATCATTTAAAATAAAATAATCTTTTTTTTTTCATGTGTCAAATGCGTTGACCGGGAAGCGAACCCGGGCCAGCCGCCTGAAAAGCAGCTATGACTACTACCAGGCCACCAACGCTTGTCAGAAATAAAATAATCTTGATAGTAAAACTTGTTTCTTTTTCCGATAGTTTCCTTTGATTGTAAAACGTGATTTTTTAAAAACACTTTTTTCATAAAGTTAACAATAATATGAGCAATTTTTAATGCATGTAAATTATTTTATAATCCCCTCTTTAAAATTTTGAATTCGAATAATTACAAGAAATAATTGAATGTTGTTAAAAAAAATACTGTATTCAAATTGATTTTTTTTTTTTTTATAAACTTATTTATTAACACATTATATATAAATATTAGCGTATATGCAGAAGAATAAATTTAAAGTTAAATAACATTTGATACTGTAACGTATGAAAACACAAGCAATACACAGACAAATAATGATTCAAAGGTGAAGAAAGTAATATATAACTGCAACAAAAGATAAGTTTGCTTTGGATACTAATAACATTGTTAATTAAAGTGGACATAATTTACAACTCAGAAAAATACTACACTGGCCAAATTTTGATTATAGTTTCTCTAGGTAAAAATTTGAGAGCATTTAAGAACATATAAATAACTTGTTATTTTTTTTAAGGACATTGTATTTATTATCAAATATCATAGAACAACTATACATATGGCAACATTGTTTTTATTCTTCATTTTAATTAAAATTGGAATAATTATCAAAAAAAATCCCATTATTAAAAAGGTAAAAATTATATATATATATATAGGTAAATTTATTAGTAAATGTGATCGCTATTATATATAGCAGGGGTATCCAAGATGTCGACCATAGTCGATCTGTCTGTCAACTGTGGTCGACTACAAAGTCTGTGAAAATCGATGGTGTAATTTCTTTTTCTTTTTTTTTTTTAAATTCAAGACCAGGTTTTGAAAATAATTATTTATAGGTAATTTAAAATTGTAATTTAATAAATATTTTATAAAGTGACATGGCCAAATTGTAATACTAGAGGGAGCTGAGGTAATTTAACTTTTTGTCTGATAAATTTTCTTATTGGCCAGATTGAGTAAAAATTTGAGTGATTTGATTCATTAAATATAGATCTAACTAGTTTCTTTTCTGAAATACATTAATGTACAATAATCAGAATTGTTTTAATTTAGCTTAGTTGGTCCAGATTACCATCTCCACACATAAATACAATCAGTAGTCAGCTTTATATTAAGATAGCCAATATTGGGTTGGAATAGCTTGAAGCCTGTCCATT
The DNA here is from genome assembly GCA_028023455.1 of Epiperipatus broadwayi. Classification (NCBI taxonomy): domain Eukaryota; kingdom Metazoa; phylum Onychophora; class Udeonychophora; order Euonychophora; family Peripatidae; genus Epiperipatus; species Epiperipatus broadwayi. Next base: position 3,807,053 of record JAQFVV010000039.1, read on the forward strand.
AAAGTATGATGATTGGCTATCTTAATATAAAGCTGAGTACTGATTGTATATATGTGTGGAGATGGAAATCTGGACCAACTGATGAATGCTGGTTTAGCACAAAATACGCATATTGGTGATTATTTATCCTTTCAACATGTGTGTGATCAGGTGGGTCAGTAATATAAGATGGCACTGAGAGTTGTGGGTCGTATGAAAGTTTGAGTTGATAATAATAATAATAATAATAATAATAATAATAATAATAATAATAATAATAATAATAATAATAATAATAATAATAATAATAATAATAATAATAATAATAATAATAATTCAGTATTGAATTGAGAAATTAAATAAAAGAATGGATATGAAGATTTTTTTACCAAGAAAAATGTTTGCTGATAAAAATCAAACGAGTATCGCAATAATAGAATAATAAACCAATGTATCAATATGTGCACAGATAGATTTGTATAATTATCGTAACACTAATCTCAAGAGCAGTTGTTTTACCTCCTTCGAATTCGGCTGATCATACTTCTTTACGAGTAGCTGCTGTATATATGTAGTTATATGCAAATTTTCATTTTAAAACTATTTTCTAAAATTCTTCGTTATAACATAAAATTTAAAATAATTTTGACCAAAGTATTATATTTTAAAATTAACTAAAATAAAACAAACATTAAATAAAAATGATCGATTGTACAATAATCTCATTTGTTAGAAACTTTTAAATGTTATGATTTTAAAGAAAGTGTCTACGACAAAAGTTTATTTAAAAATAAATAATAATGAATTATTTTCCTAATTTAGATAATTTACAACTTCTGCAGAAGCAGTTAATTTGGAAAAAAATTCAAAATAAAATCATACCATCTGGAAGAATGTAGCGCTTAACTTAAACATTATTTATATATAAAAAAAATCGTAAGAAGACAGTTGTTACATTATTACTATTTAAACTCCGACTAGAGGTAAATTCAAGAAAATATTTAAAATATTTACGTTGTAAAACTTTAAACAGTAAATGGATTTTTTTTAGTTTAATATGTCATCTAACTGACAGAATAATCAAAACATTTGTTAATTTATTATAATTATCAACTTACACGCAAAAAAACGCATTTAGTCTTTTTTGTTAAAATAAATAAATTGTAAAAGCATTGGAAAAAATTATTATTTAAACTGTTATAGCTAATCAAATTTATAGTTATATGTAGCAGAGATGGAGCAAAATTTAATATTAATTAATTATAGACAAAGAACAATATTTATAATTAGCTTATTTTAAATCGCATGCTCGATTTTAAAAACAATGAGTTTCATATTCATGTGGAGAACGCAATAGATATAACAATCAATAGATATAAAAAAGATAATAGAAATATAATTATACCTATAAAACAAAGGAGATTTTAGAATTATATTGTAAAGAAGTAACATTTCAATTTAATGATAGGTTTTATAAATAAAAAGGTTTACTAATAGGAGGAGCATTAAAGGGAGTATTTTATATGGAAGAATTGGAGAAGTTAATGTTAGTGAATAATAATGCTCCAATCTTTATTCAAAGATATGTAGATGATTATTTATTGATATTTAATAAAGCACAAAGACAGATAGATTTATTTATAGAGGTTGATATTAAGATGGATAAGAATATTAAATTTAAACAGAGCAAAACTCTCCATACAGTATTGCCACCTGTGCTAAACAGAGTAATCAATGGATGCCAGAAGGCTTGTGCATAAAATCCCTATCTAATGCCTACTCATCCAATATCCCCAGACTAGTTTCTGGCTTGTGGCCTTCGTCAGTGAGGAGCTTTGGATCTGAGAGCACTGCATCTAGATCTTAGGATCTAATGCAACCCTCTAGCAACCACCTTTTATCTCAGCTTAACTACTAAACTATGAGAATGAAATTGAAAACACAAAAAATATTTTCAATCTAAGCTCAATAGCTTAAATAGTCATATGGGTCTGAACTCAGTTCAGCACCCATACATTTTGGTGTCTTTGGCTCTTTTACAACCATAGCCACCACTATCCTATTAGGCAGGATTGGTGTTAAACCATTAAGCATCACATGATCACATTTCCTATACTAGCACATTAATTGTTGATAAACAGAGCAAAACTCTCCACACAGTATTGCCACCTGTGCTAAACAGAGTAATCAATGGATGCCAGAAGGCTTGTGCATAAAATCCCTATCTAATCATCCTATATCCCCAGACTAGTTTCTGGCTTGTGGCCTTCGTCAGTGAGGAGCTTTGGATCTGAGAGCACTGCATCTAGATCTTAGGATCTAATGCAACCCTCTAGCAAACACCTTTTATCTCAGCTTAACTACTAAACTATGAGAATGAAATTGAAAACACAAAAAGTATTTTCAATCTAAGCTCAATAGCTTAAATAGTCATATGGGTCTGAACTCAGTTCAGCACCCATACATTTTGGTGTCTTTGGCTCTTTTACAACCATAGCCACCACTATCCTATTAGGCAGGATTGGTGTTAAACCATTAAGCATCACATGATCACATTTCCTATACTAGCACATTAATTGTTGATAAACAGAGCAAAACTCTCCATACAGTATTGCCACCTGTGCTAAACAGAGTAATCAATTGATGCCAGAAGGCTTGTGCATAAAATCCCTATCTAATGCCTACTCATCCAATATCCCCAGACTAGTTTCTGGCTTGTGGATGAGTAGGCATTAGATAGGGATTTTATGCACAAGCCTTCTGGCATCCATTGATTACTCTGTTTAGCACAGGTGGCAATACTGTATGGAGAGTTTTGCTCTGTTTATCAACAATTAATGCGCTAGTATAGGAAATGTGATCATGTGATGCTTAATGGTTTAACACCAATCCTGCCTAATAGGATAGTGGTGGCTATGGTTGTAAAACAGCCAAAGATGCCAAAATGTATGGGTGCTGAACTGAGTTCAGACCCATATGACTATTTAAGCTATTGAGCTTAGATTGAAAATATTTTTTGTGTTTTCAATTTCATTCTCATAGTTTAGTAGTTAAGCTGAGATAAAAGCTGGTTGCTAGAGGGTTGCATTAGATCCTAAGATCTAGATGCAGTGCTCTCAGATCGAAAGCTCCTCACTGACGAAGGCCACAAGCCAGAAACTAGTCTGGGGATATTGGATGAGTAGGCATTAGATAGGGATTTTATGCACAAGCCTTCTGGCATCCATTGATTACTCTGTTTAGCACAGGTGGCAATACTGTATGGAGAGTTTTGCTCTGTTTATCAACAATTAATGTGCTAGTATAGGAAATGTGATCATGTGATGCTTAATGGTTTAACACCAATCCTGCCTAATAGGATAGTGGTGGATATGGTTGTAAAAGAGCCAAAGACACCAAAATGTATGGGTGCTGAACTGAGTTCAGACCCATATGACTATTTAAGCTATTGAGCTTAGATTGAAAATATTTTTTGTGTTTTCAATTTCATTCTCATAGTTTAGTAGTTAAGCTGAGATAAAAGGTGGTTGCTAGAGGGTTGCATTAGATCCTAAGATCTAGATGCAGTGCTCTCAGATCCAAAGCTCCTCACTGACGAAGGCCACAAGCCAGAAACTAGTCTGGGGATATTGGATGAGTAGGCATTAGATAGGGATTTTATGCACAAGCCTTCTGGTATCCATTGATTACTCTGTTTAGCACAGGTGGCAATACTGTATGGAGAGTTTTGCTCTGTTTATCAACAATTAATGTGCCAGTATAGGAAATGTGATCATGTGATGCTTAATGGTTTAACACCAATCCTGCCTAATAGGATAGTGGTGGCTATGGTTGTAAAAGAGCCAAAGACACCAAAATGTATGGGTGCTGAACTGAGTTCAGACCCATATGACTATTTAAGCTATTGAGCTTAGATTGAAAATATTTTTTGTGTTTTCAATTTCATTCTCATAGTTTAGTAGTTAAGCTGAGATAAAAGGTGTTTGCTAGAGGGTTGCATTAGATCCTAAGATCTAGATGCAGTGCTCTCAGATCCAAAGCTCCTCACTGACAAAGGCCGCAAGCCAGAAACAAGTCTGGGGATATTGGATGAGTAGGCAGGCATTAGATAGGGATTTTATGCACAAGCCTTCTGGCATCCATTGATTACTCTGTTTAACACAGGTGGCAATACTGTATGGAGAGTTTTGCTCTGTTTATCAACAATTAATGTGCTAGTATAGGAAATGTGATCATGTGAATATTAAATTTATTGTAAAAAAAAAGAGAATAATATCTGACATATTTAGATATAAAGTTGATGAAGTCATATGAAGAAGGGCAATGTAGGATTGAAACATCACACTCAAATATAAATATAAAATAAATACAATACATTTTACAATTCATAGAGTGGTAAATTATTATTCAAGTAAAGAAGATTATGTTAAACAAATAGATTTAGTAAAAGAAGAATTCATAAATAATGATTATCCAAATAAATGTATAAATGATAATATTAGATTAATAGATTATATAAATAATAATAAGCAAGAAAAAAGTGGTAATAAAGTTAATTATATAGGTCTAAAGACAGAGAATAATTATGTAGTTAAAAATGTAAATAAAGTCATAGGTAAAATTAATAAAAAATTTAGTAATGTAATACATGTTAAAGTAGTTAATAAACAGAAAAAAATATGATTAGTATTTTAGAAAATAAGTTTATTAGTAATTATAATAAAAATTCAGATAATGAAATAAATGGAATATATGAAATTAATTGTAAAAAGTGTCAAATTAATAATTTTAAAGTAAATTATGTAGGAGAAACAAGAAATTCAATGTACAGAAGACTATTACAACAAAAATATGATAAAAATTCACCAATATAATTACATAAATTAAAAACAGGGCATGAGTTTGAAAAGGATTATATAAGAATGATACAATTTACAAATGATAAAAGGGATAGAAAAATAAAAGAGACTATTTATATTAATAATATTAAGACGGTGTTAAATACAGATTTGGGCCTGAAAAAAAAATTGATATAAAAATTTTGATATAAAAAAAAAAATTAATTATATAAAATTAGAAAGGAGTTGCTAAAAGTATAAATATAAAATTTTAAAGAGGTAGCTATTAACAGTATAACTGTAAATTTTGAAGTTTGAATTTAGCAGTTGAGATTTAGAGATATAAGTGCAAGGTGGGTAAAAATATGTTGAAAAAAATAATATCATAGATGTTAATTAAAACAAATAATAACAATGTAAAGTATAAAAGATATAAAGTTAGAGTTAAGTATTTAAAACAGTAATAAGAGTAAAATAAAAAAAGAATATATATAATTATAGGAGGTATTAATTTATAAATATAAAATGTAAAAAGAGTAAGATATATAATATAATATTAAAAAGATAATTAAATAATGATTATAAGATGTTTATATAAAATATAAAAATTAAATGTTCATGTATATTTATATTCATATATTTGCATTATGTTGTAGTTCTGAAGAAGAGGTTGTAAATAAAGCATTGTAAAATAGTAATAAAGAGCATAGCTCATTTAATATTATATTATATAGTTTCCTATTTCTAAACATTTGTAGAGGGCGGCTCAAAGACCAACCACAAAGCTACTATAGAAAGTTATCCAGACAACAAAAGAGCAGAAAGAAAAAAAGTACTTGCTTTATTTAGATGAGCAAAAATGGTATTGAAATAATTAAATGCCCATATAAGACCCAGTTTCCAGAAAAACTCTTGTACAATGAGATGGTCATGAAACAGGATAACTAATTCAATCCTAAAGTCTGTGTTCAAACCCTCTATATTACAAGGAGATCTCATGTATACAAAGTATTCCTGGTAGTTAAAATATTTTAATATTTTGTATCCGTGTCAGTGAAGAGAAAATTGTAAATATAAAACAATGTTTTGTGGTCTGGACATTGTTATTATTTCCCATAAGAAATTTTTCTGCAACAATTCTTATTAGGTATTTTGATGGCACATTCATCAATATCTGCAGGCTGATTCCAATCTCGCATTTATAAATGCAATTAAATAATGTTTGCCTTAAGAAACATTTCTAGAACAGACATAGGAGTTTGAAAACCTCTTTGCAATAGTCATTCAAAAAACTTCTACTCTTTGTCAGCAAAAACTTCTTTTGGTAGAAGTATTCTCACAGTAATAAAAATGAAATGATAACTATTAATAAACGAAGCAAAGCAAAACTCCATATAGTAGTGCCACATGTGCTAAACAGAGTAATCAATGGATGCTAGAAGGCTTGTGCATAAAATCCCTATCTAATGCCTACTCATCCAATATCCCCAGACAAGTTTCTGGCTTGTGGCCTTCGTCAGTGAGGAGCTTTGGATCTGAGAGCACTGCATCTAGATCTTAGGATCTAATGCAACCCTCTAGCAACCAGCTTTTATCTCTACTTAACTACAAAACTATGAGCATGAAATTGAAAACACAAAAAATATTTTCAATCTAAGCTCAATAGCTTATATAGTCATATGGGTCTGAATTCAGTTCAGCACCCATACATTTTGGTGTCTTTGACTCTTTAACAACCATAGCCACCACTACCCTATTAGGCAGGATTGGTGTTAAGCCAGAAAGCATCACATGTGATGCTTGCTGATAAATATTAATATTATTTTTACTGCAATCAATCAGGTTTTAACTCATAGAGTTACAAACAGTCCAAAAAAATCTGGACAAATGCAAATGCCACATGTCCAAAATCTGTCATATATGAAATAATAAAAAGAGATCAAAGTTACTACAAGTCTCTCTCTGAAGAAGTAAAGGAAACAGGACTCCATCTGCATTGTTAGAGCAGTAATCAATAATCAAACCTTGTAAAAGTAGGCAATATATTAAGAGGGATTCTAATCACAATGTGAAAAACATGGGAAAATGATTCCAAAGATTGAGAAAACCAGTTTGAAGTCTCAAGATATTAACAGAAACATCATTTTGGTGGATAGATCAGCGAAAGTATCAGTATTATTTATTTAGGATAGGGATTTAAACAGCTTAACCATTAACAAGATTACATATTGTTTTATGTATCTATAGAAATATAACACGAGCAGAGACTCTATATTTAATTTGATGAGAAAAATTTGGGCTTGAGTGACCAGAAAACAAATTTTCAAATAAGCTTATTTAGATTTAGCATGTAATTCCCTTTAACTTTTAAAGGGAAAGAGTGTATCAATGTATAAAACTTTCAACAATTGTATTTGATCTTGGGTGGGCAAAAGGTATATATAGGAATAAAGAGATTAAAAAGAGATTACCAGAATCCAGTTATTGGTGATAAGTGATTTTGAACATTACATCAAGATGTGAAAATAATTTGGCATGAGATGAGATTAAGTCCTTTTTTTTTAAATCCTGAAAAAAATATTGTATGTAGACCTAAGCCATTTTGGGATAATGAACATTATCTTCCCTAAAATAACTTTGTACACAAAAAATAAATGAGAAAAGTGTGTGTAGATTATTACTGTAGAATAGTATATGAATTTGTAATAATTAATATGTTAAATAATGTGATACTTTTAGGATGAGAAAAAAATATGATTATGAGACTGAATTAGTTCGGTTTTCAATTTTATTTTCCCATTTTTTTCCCATTAAAATGTATACTCTTGAACAGTTCGAATGAAAAGAAAACACAGGAAAAAATTTGTCATGCGTTTAAAGTGTTAACTTGTGTTTGTGCCCTGTTTCAAAAACTCCAATTTATATTTGCTGTATAATTTGTTAAAATCTGTAACAGAGCTGGAATTTATTTTTTTATGATATGAGAAAGACTATGATGTCACCACTTATATCAGATGATATATAAAGGATAATGAATAGGGGTAATCATTATAAAAATATTGAAATCTTAGTTAAGTTGTATGGGTGTCAACTTCTTTTAAAATGAATTGGGAAATATTAGCTAATTCCAATAATTTTTCAAAAGTATTCTGGAATGTGTGCAAAAATTATTCTATGGCAAGAAATAATGTCATTCTAGGGAATTTTTTTAAGTGTCAAACTAATGTCCTGGTGTTGATTTACAAAGGCCTTTAGCCATCATCATCACTGCAGGATGATGGTCTCTCCAGGTTCAATTCAGTTTTTCCAATCTCTACCCTTTTTTCTCCACATCATTCCAACACACTTTATTTCAATCATCAATCTCACATGTGGTCTTTTTCTAGGTCTTTTATATTTTCTTGGAATCCAGTTTAAGATTTAAAGATCATGGTATTTCTTATCATAAACTCAAAGGTATAGTAATTAAGTAAGGCTGCATGAGGACTTTGAAAATCACATCAAAAGATGTGATGATTATGAATATAAATTTAATCTTGTCCTAAAAAAAATGTGATCCACTAGACTAGGCCTTAAGAATCAATTTATTTGGATTATTTGAAAAAATACAGGATGAGATTTACTAATAATAACATCATCACATTGGACCAACTACAAACTTTCTAAAAGTAACAATACAAATAAAACAATTACCCAACTTAAGTAAAGTATATGTGCTAGGAATTGTCAAATTCATCATCATAAAAAATATCCAATATTTGTCTTCTCTAAATTCATGACATTTTTTCACAAACTGATTAAAATACTCATTTATATAATCCATCATATCACAATAAATTTAACAAGTTGTTATAAAAACTGTTTAACATTCCAACCAAATGTTGAGCAAGATGCCCATATCAAACTTTCATGATGTAATATTTACAGCTATTCAATATCAGTAAAATAACTTCTTCAGTAGCAATGGAAAATTCTTTCGATGAATTATTATTGAGTAGATATCCAAGACATTTTTTTTTCATTCCAGAAACTAAATTATTACCAGTTAGAACTATTCTTAACTAGAGATTCATTGTAAATTACATAGATTGAGTGAGGAATAGTATAAGAAAAGTTTAGCTTAGGAAAAAAATATGCTGTTGTAAAAGTATATAGCAGCAGTTACTATATATGATAATTAGAAATGTAATGCCACTTGAAACATCTCTGGAAGTACTTGTCACAATGGAGGCAAAACTCTCCATACAGTAGTGCCACCTAGTGCAAGACAGAGTAATCAATGGATGCAACAAGCTTTGTGCATAAAATACTCTATCTAGTGCCTATTCATTCACCATACCCAGACTAGTTTCTAGCTTGTGGCTTTCATCGATGATAAGCTTTGTATCTAAAAATACTGTACCTAGATCTTATAATCTAATGCAACCCTCCAGAAGCCATCTTTTACCTATTTTGTTAACTATAAAGCTATCAGTTCAAAATGAAAATATCATAATATTTTCAATCCAAGCTCATTCACTTATATAGCCATATAAATCTGCAGAAAGGAGTTTGCTATTAACTGAAAGGAGACCCTTTGATTCCTCTTGGGGGCCTTAAAGGAACTGAGCAGGCCAAATTCCTAATGTTCACTCCATATGTTTTTGTCATTGCAGCTTGTATTACTATGTGATTATTCATATAGTATATGAACATGGATGGGCTGCTCACCAACATGCATTAGCCAGTGTGGTGAGTTTATTGGCTTTTTACCTCTGAGTTTAAGATTAAGAAACATCATGGTCTTTATTCTCAGTGCCTGATAAGGCAGAATGAATGTTTGTGTAAATGATAAATATTTTTCCAATACATATATATAATTCTGACAGACAAAAATAAAGCATGGCCCTTAATCCCAGGAGGCTGTAAAGTCACCAGCCAAGGCAGCGATTGGTGGCCAAAGGCAGAGGGTGCTAAGAATCCCCTGATTGTGGACCCAGACTGCTATTTAATGATCACTTTTTATTTAGATACTTAAAACTGCAGATCACTTTCAAGTTAAGGAAGATTACAAGAATTAGAAGAACTATCTTATATTAAATGGAACATTATTGAACTTTCTGAAGTTAGAAGAAAAGGTGAAGAGACAATTGATTTAAAAAGTGGACATATACTCTATTATAAAGGCACAAATATTGGAAATACAAGTGGAGTAGGATTCATTATAAATAAAAAGTGGAAGAACAATATTGTGGAGATTGATGGTGTATCAAATAGAGTGGCAAGATTAGTTATACAACTTAATAGCAGATACCAAATGCAGATAATTCAGGTTTATGCCCCAACAAGTTCTCATAGTGATGAAGTAGTAGAAGATTTTTATATGGATGTACAAAAGGCTTTTGATCAGAGTAAACAACATTTTAAAATTGTTATGGGAGACATTAATGCTAGAATTGGTAAACAAATGAAAGATGAAAGTGCTGTAGGTAATTTTGGTTATTGTAGTAGAAATGAGAGAGGACATAGACTCGTGGAGTTTGCAGAAAAAGAAAAACTTTATATTATGAATTCTTTTTTTGAGAAAAATGTTAAAAGGAAATGGACATGGAAGCATCCAAATGAAGGTACAGCAGAATTGGATTATATTTTAACTAAATACATTTCAAGATTATATTTTAACTAACAAAAAATACATATTTCAAGATTGTAATGTTCTTAATAAATTTAACACAGGAAGTGATCATCGATTAGTAAGATGTAAGATATGTGTTAATGTAAAACTAGAGACACAAAAATTATTACGAAAAACAATATTTTACAGTTGATATTCCTAATCTTCAGAAACATTCTAATGAATTTAAATTAGAACTTACAAATCGGTTTCAAGTATTAGTAAATTTTGAACATGATTCAGATTTGAATGAAATTAATATGAAAATAACTGATACACTTTTAAAAACTGCATCAAAGATAGCTGGTAGAAAAAAGCAGCAATAGACCAAAAAAATTTCTACTGAGACTGGAGAATTTATGAAGAAAAGAAGGAATATGAAGATATGCAAAAATTATGCATTAAAAAGAATTGAATATCTCAAATTTTGTAAAATGATGCAGAAAAGAGTTGAAAATGATATAAGAAAGTATAATTGTGAAACAGCAAGGAAAGCTGTAGAAAAAAATAAAAGTCTCAAAAATGTTAAACAACATTTTGGTATTGGTAGGAAATTTATATCTGCAATAAGAAAAAAAGATGGAATTATTACTAAAAGGAGAGATGACATCTTGAAATTGGTAGAAGATTTTTATCAAGAATTATATAGTAATAAAGAACAAGTACCTCCTATATCTATTACATCTTCTAAATTGCCCAGAATTTTAAATGAAGAAGTGAGACATGCAATTAAATGTATGAAGAAAGGAAAGGCTCCAGGTAATGATGGAATTATAATTGATATATTAAAAGAAGCAGGTGAAGAAATATAATTTTTTTTAGCAAAGTTATATACCAAATGTCTAAATGATAAAGATGTACCAGATGATTGGAAGAATGCAGTAATAATATTAATATTTAAAAAAGGTGATAAAGAAGATATTAGAAATTACAGACCTATCAGACTTTTATCAGTTTTATATAAAAATTTTACCAAGATAATTACAAAACGTCTACAGAGAACATTGGATTTCCACCATCCAAGAGAACAAGCTGGATTTAAAAGTGGTTTTAGTACAGTAGATCATATCCAGGTATTAAGAGAAGTTATAGAAAGGACAAATGGATATGAGTTGTCATTATGTTTTGGATTTGTAGATTATGAAAAGGCATTTGATTCTATAAACATTTCTTCAGTAATTAAAGCATTGGATCATCAAGGTATAGATCTATGATATTGTCATATTTTAAAGAATATTTATAAAAATGCAACAGCAACAATTAGACTACACAATGATATTGGGAAAGTCAACATTTAGAAAGGTGTAAGACAAGGTGACTCCATATCATCAAAACTTTTTACAGCAGTGCTGCAAGAAGTATTTTGTGGATTAAAATGGGAAACTAAAGGATTGAAAGTAAATGGAGATTATTTAAGTCATTTATATTATGCAGATGATGTAGTTGTTTTTGCAAATAATGCTTCAGAGCTGCAGGAAATGTTGCAGGAGTTATCAGATGAAAGTAGGAAAGTAGGACTAAAGATAAATGTTAAAAAGACTAAAGTAATGTTTAATCGATTTGCTCAAAATATGAAAATAAAGATTGATTATGATGAATTAGAAGAAGTTAACAGTTACAAATACCTTGGTCAGATTATTAATACAGACGGAAACATAATGGAGGAAATTAATCATAGAATTAAAGTTGGTTGGAGTGCTTTTGGTAGAAATAACTTGATATTAAAAGGAAATATGCCTATGTGTTTGAAAAGGAAAGTTTTTAACAAATGTGTTTTACCAGTTCTTACTTATGGATCTGAGACTTGGATAAATGTTAAAAAGACTAAAGTAATGTTTAATCGATTTGCTCAAAATATGAAAATAAAGATTGATTATGATGAATTAGAAGAAGTTAACAGTTACAAATACCTTGGTCAGATTATTAATATAGACGGAAACATAATGGAGGAAATTAATCATAGAATTAAAGTTGGTTGGAGTGCTTTTGGTAGAAATAACTTGATATTAAAAGGAAATATGCCTATGTGTTTGAAAAGGAAAGTTTTTAACAAATGTGTTTTACCAGTTCTTACTTATGGATCTGAGACTTAGACACTTAATAGAAGAGCAATACAGAGACTTCAGACCACTCAAAGAAGTATGGAGAGATGTATGTTGAGAGTAACAAGAAGAGACCAAAAATGCAATGTATGGGTAAGAGAACAAACAGATGTTACTGACTTCATTGAAAAAATTAAAAGATTGAAGTGGAGTTGGGCTGGACATATTGCTAGAAGAGATGATAATAGATGGACAATTGAAATTTTAAACTGGATTCCAAGAGATTGTAAAAGACCCAGAAAGAGACCACATGTGAGATGGATGGATGAAATAAGAAAATGTGCAGGGATGATGTGGAGAAGAAAAGCTAAAGATTGGAGAAAATGGATTAAACTTGGAGAGACCTTCATCCTGCAGTGGATTGATAATGGTTGATGATGATGAAATCTGAAACCAGTTCAGTATCTATACATTTTGTTTACTCTGGTTTGCACATGGGACATTACTGTATGGAGTTTTGGTTTTATTCTAACAGCTTATGTAAGCATAGGAAATGGTGATTATGTGATGTTTAGAAGTTCATGATACTAGGGAAGATGATCACTGAATTATACACAATCCATGAAAAACTCACAACCATTCCTATAGCATCTATATCTATAATATCCAATGAAATGTCAATAGCTTTTAAAATTTTAAGTTAACAAGAAGGTTTTTAGAAAAACCAACAATAAATTATTTATGTAGAGATAGAAAATCTCACCTCTATTTGAAAGGCAATTATTTTAATCTATTGATTGTTTCTCAAAATATTTATTAAAACATTAAAAATACACGAGTATCATGAACAATGAATTGACAATGTACATTGATTATTAGTTTGTAAAAGGCAGATTAGACACAAGTTTGATTAATTAATTAATAAAATAATGCATAGATACTAGGTCAAAGGTTTACAAAGTGAAAGATAGACAATGATTAGCAAATGAAACTATAAGACTAGTTAACAGCCACCACGCTTGTTAGTAACAATTCAGATAAACTTGTTTTAACCCTTTTATTACTTCTTTGCATTCAACATTTTTACTTTCATCCGATGAAGAAGCACATTTCAAATGCTGATACTTGTTAGTTTTGTCAAATGCAAAAATCTTGTTTTCTTCAATAATGGAGCCATCATTTTTTAAACCACACCAGCCTATTATCTCTGCAGTAGAGAGAGAGGGGGGATGCCTTATATATAAAGAGTATGCCAATAGCTCTAAACAAGCTTATTTTTAATAAGTGCTACAAGAGAAAGCATTTAAATCATCTTTATCTAGGATTCTCCCCATCCCCAGACCAGTTTCAAGCTATGGCTCTCTTCAGTGAGGAATTAGGACACCAAATTTAAAAAAACTAACTCAAGATAAGCATTTATCTAAAAGTTAACTCTTAAGAAGAAGATATGAAGTTTGTAGGCATCTACAAAGTCTTTAAATTCATGGACCAAACAAATCTGAATACTTACTAAGACAATTTTCAAGCAAGATTTCCAAAGAATCATTTCCTATCTATTTTGTCAGAGATGGATAATCTTTGCATTAATATCACAAAGAGATGAGCATTATTTACAGGTTTATTTAAATAATTCTTTGAGAATCTTGCTTCTAAATTGTTAATCTTAATAAGATATTTAGATTTGTTTGCGTCATGAAATAGGTTCATATTGTTAATTACATTTGATAAGCCAAATGTTATGTGTTCATTAAAATTATTAACGTTATATATTCACTGTACTAGCTGTTAAATAAGCAAGATTAATAATAAATAATTCTAAAATTCACAATTTATAATATATAAAATATATGTAAATAAATCAATTATATTATATAGCTCGATGTTTTATAAACTGTAATAGCTAAACAGCATTAAGCTGTTGCACATGCGCTTTGCAGATTTTAACTAATCTGCAAAGCGCATGTGCAACAGCTTAATGCTGTTTAGCTATTACAAAATATATGTAAACAAAGGGAGTAAACCATCCTCTCCCAGACTACGGATGAAAGGCATAATAAATGTTGAACAAATGATCAAACATAGAATAAATCATCTATTCTTGGAAGCTCTGATGTTTATAAGAATAAATTTGTCAACATTGTTGGTAATTCAGAGTGTGAAATTAATTTATTAGCCAGATGGAATATGAAACTTAAGGAGTTACCAAATTTTTAATCAATTATACAAGACTGGAGATACCATATTTCTTTTAACATCTTGATTATAATAATTAAAATATTTGAAATACAGGCACTCTTCACATACCTGGAGCTTAATTGTAAATATAGGGGATTTGAACTCAGACTTTCAAGTACCAGTCAATTATCCACACTATCTCATACCACTGAATTTATAATAATTAAATAAAATTTAATATACAAACATTAAATTAAGCATGTCTCAATGTATATGTAAACAAAGTGTTGGTAGTTGAGAGATCAGCACAGCTGCCTTACAAAGCAGTTGTCCTGGGTTAGCGAGTTTGCTTCTCAGCGGATGCTATGACACATGAAAAAAAAGGATTAAATCATCCTCCCCAGGCTATAAATTAAAAAAAATGTTGAATAAAGGATCAAGAATAAAATTAATCACCTATTCTTGAGACATTGGTCATGTTATTTCTCTTTTAATGTGTTTCATCTATACTGATGTTTTAAAGAGTAGTATTATTAATAATTTTTCTGTTTCTTTAAAATTATTTATTAGGTATGTTGATGATTTTTTGTGTGTTATACAGGAAGATAAATTAAAGATTTTTTTGACAGATTGAATGCTTTTGATTCTAATACTAAATTTACTATTGAAGGCTACTTTTGAATTTCTTAAATTAAAATTTCTAGATTTAAGTGTTGATAAAGTTAACAATGTTTTATTATGTAGTCATTTTTATTAAAGCTAAAAATGTAAGAAATACAATAAATCCAAACTATTATCAACATTTTACTCACAAGAAACTTTATTTAAAGGAGTCAATTTGCTTATGACTACATTGAGTTAAAATATAATCATGAATTTATTAGGAATGTTATATTTAATAAAAATATCTATAAATCGGTTAATAATAAAAATTAATTGTTAGTGAGAATAAAAA
Source organism: Epiperipatus broadwayi (assembly GCA_028023455.1). NCBI lineage: Eukaryota > Metazoa > Onychophora > Udeonychophora > Euonychophora > Peripatidae > Epiperipatus > Epiperipatus broadwayi. The sequence continues at coordinate 3,822,695 of JAQFVV010000039.1, forward strand.
GTTTATTTTTTTTTTTACCATATAAGTCATCAATTTGTAAATTAATTTATAAGAATAGCTTTTTACTGGGGTGGTATGAAAGTGGCCTTGGCAAATCTATTTCTTGGGTAATTTATAAGATTTCTTGCAGTTGTTATAAAATTTATATAAGTCAAAGTAAATTGTCTTACTGAAAACATTAAAGTTTATCAGAATAGAGTTAAAAATAGATATCATAACACAATTTTGTATTTTCATGAACTGAATACAGTAATAAAATATAGAGATTATCTTTTAAGTATGGGGGTTTGAACTCAGATTTTCAAGCACCCTCCATCTATCCACACTATCTCATATAATTGATACACATGACTACGCACATGTAGAAAAGATAAATAATCACCAATATAAATATTTCATGCTAAACCAGCACTAATCAGTTGAAAATCTGAGTTCAAATCCCCTATACTTACAATTAAAATCCAGGTTTATGAAAAGTGCCTGGTTTTCAAATACTTAGATAATCTTTTATATAAAAAAAAGTGAATTTAAAAGAGTAAAAACAACTTTGATGATAAAACTTTTTGCATCCGAGACCATTCAATCTCATGAAGACAAGCTTCGATGTTAAAGGAAATTGATTTTGGAAGTGAATAATGGGAAGGCTAGTCTATAAATTAAAAGCACTAGAACAAAGGATCAAAAATAGAATGAATTATCTATGTTTGAGAGCTCTGATGTTTATAACCAGATCTTTGTCAACACTGTCGGTAATTTAGAGTGAAATTAATTTATTAGCCAGATAAAATTGAGGTATTATTTAATTTAAAGTATGTATATTAAATTTATTTAATTATTATAGTCAACGTATTAAAAGAGAGATGGTGTTTCCAGTGTTATATAATTGATTATGAGTTTAATAACTCTTTAAGTGTCATATTCCATCTGGCTGATAAATTAAATTCACTGAATTACCAACAATGTTGACAAATATGCTTATAAACATCAGAGCTCCCAAGAATAGGTGATTCATTCTATACATGATTCTTTGTTGAATATTTAGAGTGCTTTTAATTCATGACTTGGGAGAGGGTGATTTATTCTCTTTGTTTACCTATACATTGAGCCATGTTTAATTTAAATATGTAAAATAGTATTTTGATAAGATAAATTATGAATACTTTAAATTGCATGCTGTCAGGAGGCATTAAACATCAAGAATTTGAATTCATAATTTTTTTTAAAAAAAACATGATAAAATAACGATTGACAATAATAGATTAAAAAATAATTATAAATACTTTTATAAAATTATTAATAAAATATGAAACCATCAATTTTAAATATGAAAACACAATTTTTTCCCATATGTCATAGCATCGGCCGGGAGGCAAACCCGTAACAACCGTCTGCAACCAACTACTGTACTTGCTTGCAAGACGGCTGTGCTGACCTCTCAGCTAACAATGCTTGACACAATTGATTAAATCAATTATGGAATTAAACTTAGTAGAGTAAACCTTACAAATAACATCACCAAAATTAATGATCATGTTACCTTTTTGAAACCATACACATATTAAATTCATTTTTTACCTGTAGAGATTGCCTTGGTAACAGATTGTAGATTCTATAGATTTCAAGCTTTAGCTATTGTCATGTGATTTATACATAAGTGAAATCCAGCAGGTTTTCTTTGGCAAATTGCCTTATGAATAATTGGATCATTTAGTTTATGGTATAATAGTAAAAACAGGCAAAACTTTCCATACAGTAGTGCAACTCAGTGCAAGGCAGAGTAATCAATGGATGCCAGAAAGCTTGTGCATAAAATCCCTATCTAGTTCATACTCATCCAATATCCCCAGCCTTGTCTGAGGGCAGAAAGGTTAGAAGATATACATATATTGAATATATCTATGTTTCACTAATTGTTTTATATAATCATCATATAATTCATAATTATTTTTTTCTTCTTTTGTATCCCTCCCCCCCCCCCCAAAGTTAGGATTTGCATACTGATTTACAAGTAGCCGCCAAAGAGTGATGATGGTGAGTGGGCATTAGATAGGGATTTTATGCACAAGCCTTCTGGCATCCATTGATTACTCTGGCTTACACTGAGTGGCACTACTGTATGGAGAGTTTTGTCTGTTTTAATAACAGTTATGAGCAAGCATAAGAAATGGTGATCATGTGGTGGTATAATAATAATTGGTAAACTTCAAAATATATTTAAGGTTTATTATAGATTTTGCTTGTGCATTCATAAAACTAATGTATTGATAAATTAATTCAATTTGTTGAAAGAAAATTTTAAAATATTAAATAATTACCCTGTATTAATTAGTACAAGAAGATAGTAGATATTAAAATTAAAAATTCCTGGGTCGATTCTCCTTTAAATGAAGTTAAAAAAAACCCTGGTAGACAAACTGAACAATATTGCGGTCTTCAACTTGCTTGGGTACTCGAATATTAAAATATCATGCTAAAATAATCACTTTTAAAAACAATGCTTTTTATCTTTAAATTATCAGTTTTATAGACATTATTTTCTCCCATTACAGTTAAATTAAAACAGCAAAGGTTTGTGCAAGATTTTATCTGGTTTTATTTTTAACTTTATTATAATTAGAAAAAATGAAAATACAAATGCTGTATTCAAACAAATGATTCATTAATTGAATGTCTATTTCCAGATTTTATAGTTCCGGCAAAAAATTCACTAAACATAAGTAAATAGAATTTTAGAGAAATTGTTACACTTTTATTTACAACTGTCAAAATCACTCCACTCATAACTTCGACACCATCCATCTCAGATAAATACAATAATGATTATTACTAATCATTTGCTAAACTAGAGATTATCTCTAGCACAGATATAAACTTTAAACCTCAGTTAAAGATTAATATATCTGATTTTTTAATTTTAAACATAGCACACATGGAGTTATTCACCTTTCTCTTTCCCATGTCTTTACAGATATATTAAACGATCTCCATACATCCCATTCTTTTTAAATTCATATAAATAAAGATACAATAAAAGATAAATGACTCCCAAGATGCATTTCGAGCTGAACCAGCACTCATCAGTTGGCTCAGGTACATGAAGAGTATTTATCTATAGGAAATTGTTGGAGAAAATATAATAATAATAAGAATAATAATAATAATAGATAAATGGATGATTTAAAATGGATGAACAGATAAGTAGACAAAGTGATATAAAATACGAAAAGATAGAGAGACATAAATAGATAGGTAAGATGATAGACAGATGCATATATAAATAAATAGATAGCAATTGATTACAATATTTTAAATTTAGAACATACAATCATAATAAAATATATTTATAGATACATATTTCATAATAGATTGCCATTTTTAAAAATTACATGTGACAATAATAAATGACAATAAACAACAAACAATAAATAATATTAATTACAACTTTAAATAAACAATAAAACAACTTCAACATTTAAATCAAATTTAAAATAAAATTGAATTTTTATATTTCATCAGGTTTAAATGTAAAATATTATAAAGTTTAAATGTGGATAAAAAGTTTTAATACAATCGCGAAAGCGTTTAATAATATAATTTCCTTTAACCAATATCCTATAGCTTTCTTTTTAGATATTTATTGTATTTAACGAAAAATACTTTTTTAATTTAATTAAAATAAAATAAAGATCAGAATTACAGAATAAACTTTTATATTTATCCAAAGAAAAGGATTTGATAGCATTTCATAGAGGCTTAAGTGTTTCAATAACAGAATTTTATTAGGAATTATTTGAAATTTCTTCAGTAAAAACGGAAGTTCTTATTGAAATAACACAATCAAAAATAGCGATAGAGATACAAAAAAATTATTGTTATTCAATTGTTTTAATTCTTTAATGTTACTTCATGCCTATATATATATATCAAAAATATCTGCAAGGTTTAGTGCTATGGTAAGGTATCAGACATTGGAGTATAATGTTCTCAAATCGATTCCAGTATTGGCATTTCCGGCACTAGCAGTTCTCATGAACTATTTATTTTTCATTTTATATTAAAAATAAAAACAGACTGCGCTGTTATTTAAATAACTTTAGAAGTTCTGAAGAAGATTGCTGGGAAAATCGAAACCGTCAGTGGGTTATAAAAAAAGCATTGTAAAAAGTAATAAAGAACATAGATGATATTATTATTTAAATAATCACTAATTTGCTTATAGTTTTATATTTGTTTCTATTCTAAATGTGACTATTCACCCATCTATTTAATTATTTATTCATCCATTTATCTATTTATTTATAAATATTTAAAATTAATACTTTATTTCTAACTATATGCAACGAAATAACATTATGGATTTGCCATCAGTAAGTATGGCTTTAACAAAGCCCAGGTGCTTTAGGTGGATGTTATACTTTCACTATTTTCTGTGGATATATATATTAAGGTTATTTTCCCTTCTCTATTAGTCTTTCATAAAAATAGTATTCTTTTTTATAAATGTTTTGTTTGCTTCTTTGTTTATTTAGATAAAATCTTGTAATTGATTATTAACATACTTCTATTAATTGGATTTTCTTTCAAATTTTGTACAAGTGTTAAGTATCAATGACAATGCAATATTTCAGCATTGTTCATCTGTTTGTCCAGTCTGGTAGTTTTGGCAGGCCAAATTTCAAACATAGATATTGGTTCAGTAAGTTTTCAGTGATGCAAACTAGATGGCAGTATATTTTTAAAATTACGATTTCGTAACTAATTCACTAAAAAGCATTTACAGTTAATTAAAATAGAAAGAAAAAGAAATAAAGGATGAAATCTTAATTTCTTTTGTTGTTGAACTAAAATTTGCTAATTAAGTCAATCACTATGATTAAAGAAAAAATATATTTTTTGGTTTTTAGGGCATTGCTGATTATTTTAAATAAAAGCATTATTTAAATAAAATATATTATTGTTTACTTTTTAAATCTCTTATTATTAATATACCTATTAAAAAAGAAAGACTACAAGCAAACAAATTGCACATGCTTCTTATTGTTAATTATATACTGTAAGGGCAAACATGTCTTGAGATGATTCAGCATTAGATGTGCTGAAGAGTTCCAGATCCTTGTCCTTACCCGATCTTCATAAATCACAGTTTAATTCTTAGCAAATTACTACAATTTAATTTTCAAAGGAGCCCTTTTACAACACCCTCACTTAACATATCTATCATTTTATTAAATACATTAATGATTATAAATAATCATTTTTATTAAATAGTAGATTATTATTTTTTAGCCACACATTCATCTTAATTTAATATTCATAAATTAATTAATAAATTCTCCATAAATATTATTCATTAACTTCTCCTTTTTTTAATTATGAGTTTAATATTAAATATTTTAATTTTTCTTGTTTAATACTTAATAACACAAGTAATTACCAAATATTTACTTATTTATTTCTACATGGTTCATCAACTTTTTTTGCAGTAAGGTGTCAAACTTACTCCACCCACAACTTTGATACCATCCACTGCAGGTAAGTACAGTAATGATTATCACCAATCATTTATTAAACTCGAGATTATCTTTAGGCCAGATATAAACTTTAAACCTCAGTTAAAGATTAATACATCTGTTTTTTAAATCAAACACACACGCAATTTCTTTTTTCCTGTGTGTAAATATCTTTTATAGATGCGCTTAATAATCTCCACATCAGCACACAATCTTGAAACACATGAATAAAGACAAATGATTACAAAGATGTATTTTGGGCCAAACCAGCAGTCATCAGGTAGCCCACATCATCATCTCTCGATATATTTTTATCATATATTCGGTATTTACCAATAATAAGACATTTTCAAATGCAATTGGAATTTCAATTAGATTTAGAACATAAACAGATCTTCTTTTATAAAAAAAATATGATTCAATTGCCATCAAATATTTTTTTAAGAAACTTAATTTTAATCCAGTTTACACATGCTTAATGCTCTTACAATTGTAGAGGTAATCTTATCACATTTAGTAAGCTCACACACTGCTTTATGATTGTATTTTCAAAATAGGATAGAGCAATGATGGAGGAAAATTGTCCAGTAACTTTATGGTGCACTGATAAGAGAGCTATAGCTCATTTCCATGTCAATAAATTAAAAATCTTACAATCACACACACACACATATATATATATAAATAAAATAGTTATATGTCACATGACTTATATAGCTTGCATTTACAAATATGTAAAATAAAGACCATGCTAATAGCTCTAAATAAGCTATGGCTCTTTTTAGTGAGAAGCTAGGACCCCAGATTTAAAACACCAACTCAAGCCAAGCATTTATCTAATAGTTAACTCTTAAGAAGAAGATTTGAAAATTTCAGACAGCTACATGTCTTTAAATTCAGTTCTCTAACTAAAATAATCATATGGGCCTGAACTTAATTCAGATATACCATAAATTAATAGGCTTAGCAATTTAATTTAGCCAAAGTCCCTGACAGCAAAATAATAATAGTAATAAAATTAAGTCATATGACACATGATGTATATAGCTTGTATTTACAAATATTTAAAATTAAAGCATGCTAATAGCTCTAAACAAGCTTTTATTCTTTATTTTTATGATAAATGCTACAAGAGAAAGCATTCAAATCATCTTTATCTAGGATTGTCAAACCAGAATATTTAAATATCATTTTTAATATATCTTTTAAAACCAATAAAACATCACATAAGACCAGCTTACACAGTGCTGTTCAGCAAGAAATACCATTTTTTACTTACCACAATTATACTATCTAGTGTAAGCTTTAGTAATCAATAGATGATGATAAAGTAGTGTTTACTGAAGTTTTATTCAATAGCATCCTAACCAATATCCATAGACTAATCAGAAAACAGTGTACTTGGACCTTTTGGATCTATTTACTGTAGCTTTCCTTTACTTCTTTGTTCTACTATGAAGCTAGCAGACAAATTGGCTTAGATTGAAAACAATATGTTTTTCAATTTGGATTAGCTTGGTAGTAAAACAAAAGAGTAAAATATAGATATTGTAAGAAAGGTATCCTAGATCCAAAAGATTCCAAATACACCATTCTAGATCCAAAGTTCCTCAATGATGAAAATAAGTTGGAAACTAGTCTGGGAATATTAGATAAGACAGCACTGAATAGGATCACTATCACCTGGCATCTATAGATTACTAAAACTTACACTAGGTGGCATGAGTATGGTGAAGAAAAATGGGAATTTGCTACTAATACCTATTGAATAAAGCTGCACATCAATTGCTCCAAAGATGATTGTCATATGAATGTCATAAAAGTTGGAGCTAATATTCATCTCTAACTAACATTAGATTTTACACTACATTACATCTTCTTCTCATTCCAACATATATTCATGGCATAATATGAATAAACTTCATAAACAAATGAATATTCTAAAAAAACGTTAAAATTTTCTTGGATTGACCAAGTCAAATGTCTTGAGAAAAAATGATAAAAGTAATATAAAATCACATTTTACTCAGTAAGGTGGCTGATCATGAGTTTGAACCTGAAAATGGTACAATAATTTCTACTGATTAAGAGGAAAATTAAGGGGGCATGGTTTATAGCAAGAGATATAAATGCACTAAACAAAAAAAATACATGCTTTTTGATTTTGAAAAGATGGACTATATGAATAAACTTGCATAGATTTGCATAAATTATTATAGTTGAAGGCTATGAATATGAAGAAAGAATCTTTGAAAGCATTTAGCTATGAGAAATAATTATTTCAACTAAAGAATTTTAATTTCACTATATGCGTCAAGCATATTATCTCTTACTAAACTAATAAAATATCACATGACTGCAGCAGGTTACACATTGCTGCTTTAAAACCACCAAACATCACATGATCATTATTTTCTATGCTTACCCAAGCTGTTAATAATAGTAGATAGTGCCACCTAGTGCTATCCTTAATAATTAATGGTTGCAAGAAGAATTGTGCATAAATCTCTATATAGTGCCTACTCATCCAATATCCCCAGGCTAGTTTTTAGCTTGTGGTTTTCATTAGTTGAGAGCCTTGTATCTAGTGTAGTGCTCTCAAATACAAGTCTCCTCACTGATGAAAACTACAAGCTAGAAACTACTCTAGTGGTGTTGGATGAATAGGCACTATATAGGGATTTTAGGTACAAACTGAATCCACTAATTATTTGCACTGGGTGGCGCTCCTGTATAAAGAATATGCTACTGTTATATTGCTGTTTAGCAGCGTACATTCTTTTATCACGTTTAGTAACTAAGAGGCAGATAATAGTTCTTTATATATCCCTACTGCATAGCATCTATTACTTACTAAAGCTTACTGTAGGTGGCAGGAAGATGATAAAGGAAAACATTTATGTATTTGCCTGACAATAAATCATACTGAGACTCTTATAATCTCTCATCTTTGACTGGATCCAACTTATGCAATAAAATCTTTATCTTAGTGCCATCTGTAGTAAGATTCTGTAACCACTGACTTCATAATAATATTAAAATAACGGAATGTTTCAAATTTTTAGGATTTTTAGCTTGAATCGTAAAATGGAGTTAAAGATAGTTACTAGAAGTATAAATTCATTACTGGAACTTTGAATCTCAGGCCTCATTGATAAAGCAAAAGTCAGAAACTATCTAGGAATAACAAATTAAATGCACTATCATCTAATAATCATTAATTATTCAATTTTATTATAGGTGTCACTACAATAGAAAATGGCTCTTACTTTTTTATATGTATCAAGAATCATAGAATCAGAGTTAAAAGTGGTGTGGGACTAAGTCAAGAATGTCCTATGTAACCTATTTGCTTTTGTTACATTTGAGAGAAATGGAAAGACTAGAAAGAGGTGTAGAGTTACCATTAAGTGATGGCAAGTGAGTTTATATATTATCAGGTATTTTATTTGGTGACATGTTCTTGTGAACAGAAAATAGGGAAAATATGGAAATTATATGTGCAAGGGTGGATAAAGTAATGGGGATTAAATTTAGTGAAGTAAAATCAAAAGTAATGATGATAAATAAGGGAAAGAGAAGAGAAATAACTTTTATTGGGAGATATAAAGTTAAATGTGGTGAATAGGTATAGTATCAGAGAAATTGCTGGGATGAATGGGAGAAAAAATTAATAAATGAAACAATGAAAAGAAAGGGACTGATAAAGAAATTAACAGTATTTTTATATAATAAATATGTAGTTAGAATTTTCTGGAAGGGAATGGCAGTATCAGGGTTAACTTATGGCAATGATATGTTATGTGTTAGTAAAAGAGTGTTAAATTATGTACAAAAAGTACAAAGGAAAGTATGAAGACATGCGTTAGATGCAGATGTGTGGATGACAAAGAAGGCAATTCAAGGAAAAATGGGATGGTCAAGTTTTTATATGAGAGATGCAAAAAGCAAAATAAAAATATTCAGTAGATTGTAGTTTATGGATAATAAGAGAATATCCAAAATAGTATTTAATTGGTTATAAGTAAAGAATAGGCAACAAGATGGGTGAGAAAAGTAGTATGGTATGCAGAAGATTTGAACAAAGACCTTCCATCAATATATTTATACAAAAGTTTGGGTGATTGTGTTAGGAGAATGGTTGAATGTTATAGTAGCAAGAAATGGGATAAAAGAATAGTTGCTTTAATAAAAAATAAGGAGTTGGAGACATGGAAAACTAGTATGGAGAGTAAAAAGTTTAAATATATGCAGAAATAAACAGAATATTGGATGTGAGTTAATTTACGATAATAGCAAGAAAGGCAGTTTACTGTTCAAGGCTCAAGGGAATATACATATAAATGGAGAATGTGGGTGATTTAGTCTGCAAATTATGTAAGAAAGGCATAGAAAATATTAGGCATCTGTTAATTCAATGTAAATGCCTGAAAGCAGAAAGGTACAAATAATGAAGTTGTGGAAAGATAAATATGAACAAAGTGATTATACAGAAAGTGGGTTATTGGTTTTTATGCTGGGTTTGGGAAAAGATAAGTGGGATTTAGATATCAGGCCATACAGTGGACAAAGATAATGCTGTGGAAATGGGATGGAGTAGGATAGGGAAGAATATCGGAAAAATTTAGGATGGAGAATGGAAAGGGAAGGTAAGGTGAGGTGGCTAACAGGTTTCTAGGGTATAGTGGCTGAGAGATTCCTGATTCCAAGAAAAGAGAAGCCATGGTGCATTACATCACAGACTTTATTATATTTTTAGTGTTGGGTAAAACAATGATATTCAACTGATAATTTCTGCAATCTACTTAGTTATGGTTTGTATTTGTTTATTAGTTTGCTTATTTGGCTAAAATCTTGTTACTAATTTTTTAACATATTTATATTGAATAGAATTTGTACATGTATTAGGTATCAATGACACAGCAATATTTCAGGGTTGTCCAGTCATTTTCTTATCTAATAGTGTCAATAATACTTATTTTTAAACTGCATTGATATTCAAAATAAGAGTCATAGATCACATGACCGTATCTCTTAAGCTTGTAAGTTTTCAATGATGCATACTAGATGGTGGTATATTTTTAAAATTATGCTTTTATAGATTACATGATTAGTTTACTAACAAAGCATTTACAGATAATTAAAACAGAAAGAAAAAGAAATGAAGGATGAAATCTTAATTTTCCTTAAATGATTGTTAACACATTCATTTCATTTCAAACACTAACAATGCAGCAACATTATTTTGAAGTACAAAACATCACATAATCATCACTTCCAAAGACACCTATAGATACTGAACTGAGTTTACCTAGTAAGACTATACACATAAGCAAGTGAGCTTGTATTGAAAACCTTATGCTTTCATTTTAGACTCATGATCTTATATTTAACTAAAAAGGTAAAAAAAGGTTGCTGGAGAGTTGCGTTTATCCCAAGATCTAGATACATTGCTCTCACATTTAAGATTTCTCACTGATGACAGCCACAGCTAGAAACTAGTATGGGGATATTGGATGAGTGCTACTAGATAGATTTTATACCTAAGCCTTCTTGCATCAATTGATTACTATGACTTGCATTAGATGGTACTACTATATGGAGAATGCCTGAAAGCAAAAAGGGTACAAATAATGAAGTTGTGGAAGAATAAATATAAACAAAGTGATTATACAGAAAGTGGGTTATTGGTTTTTATGATGGGTTTGGGAAAAGATAAAGGTGATTTGGATATAAAGACCATGAAGTTACTGAAGATTATGTTGTGGAAATGGGATGGGGCAAGACAGAGAATATGGAAAAAACTTAGGGTGGAGAATGGAAAGGGAAGGTAAAGTGGCTAACAGGTTTCTCTGGCCATAGTGGCTGAGAGATTCATGACTCCATATAAGAAGTCACAATACACTGTATGTCAGTTTTTAAATTTGAATACAAAAAATCCACTGCAAATTATCTGAATACTAAGAAATAATACATAATGTATACATATAAATTTATAAAAAAAACCTTCATTGAATTGGAACAATAATGGACTAAAAATCAAAAAATTAAATTTTTTCTTTAACCATAATTTAGTTTGTTACTTGTAACTTAAAATAAAAGCTGGCTGAAAAGAAAACAAGTTTTTTTTAGTGTATTACTGTTCCAATTAAATAAAAGTGTTTTTTAAAAAATATTTTTTATTATACTATAAATTCTACCAATATAGCCATTTTTAATTATGATTCTACGAAGTTGTACCTACAGTTGAATCAACCCTTCTTTCATTATTGATGAAGAGTATATCATAATAAAATTGTTTTTCTTTATAATCTTTGCATCTGACATTTACATAATAGATCTAAATTATTCTAATGTCTTTGATTGGTTGCAGCTTGATAGATTGATTGTCAGTTGGCAAAAAATTTAAATCTCAGCTCAAAACCATCATAACGAAATAAATGTATTAACTAAAGCACATTTTTATTGATATATACATATATATATATATATATATTGTTAAAAGGAGGTTGCCTTGACAACAATTTGGAATTGTTAATTGTTATTGATATTGGGATTATCTAAGTGTTGATTGGCCCACCTTTATTGTTAAAAGAAGGTTGCCTTGACAACAGTTTAAAATTGTTCATTGTTAATGATATTGGGATTGTCTAAGCCAGTGTTTCCCAACCTGCGGTACGCGTACCACTCAGGCACACGAAAAATAATCAATAATGGCGGACAGAAAAAAAAAATTAAATTATAAAAATATCATAGAAACGTTTTTTCCTATAATTCATAAAAATTATTTTAATTAATAATATTATACAGTAAAATTGTTAATATGTACAGTCGATAACGATCTTTAATGTTAATGATAAAATTGAAAGTATGATTAAGAAATTAGATTTTTGGAAACAGTAATATATATAAGTATCGAAAACAATCAACTGGAAGTATTCAAAACTCTACATATTTTTTGTTTGAAAATAAGGTTAGTCTGTCTCAAGATATACGTGAAAATATAATAGCACATTTAACAGGATTAAAATTGTCTTTCATGCAATATTTCCCAAAACCCGAAAACACAAATGATAATTGAATTTCAAACCCCTTCTATGCAGAAAATTTAGAAAAAGCTACATCATTATCAATAAAGGATAAAGAAAATTTAATAGAATTATCATGTGACAGAACTTTACAAGTAGAATTCACACGACACAATCTAATTAATTTTTGGTTAAACATTAAAGAATATGAACAACTTTCTGAGAAAGCTCTTAAATTATTATTACTGTTTACTAGTACAGAATTAGTAGGAAGAGCTTTTTCTTCATATATTTTTTTAAAAAAAATAAATATCGAAACAGATTGAACACAGCTGTAGACTTAAGGGTATACCTCACATCTTTTGTACCAAATTTCAAAAAATTATGTTGTTCGAAACAAGCACAAAGATCTCATTAAATTTATTTTATAAAAATATTTGATTATGATAAGAAAATATATTAATTGGTTTTTATAATTTTGTGTTTTTATTAAAACCATTTATTAGTAAACGAAATATGACAAAATAGTAGATAAATAATGAGTCGGATCAAGGCAAATCAACCTAAATGATTTAATTTGAAAGAAGATATCAGAAAAGGATCATACCTAGAAATTAGACTCATTAATTCTTGATCATTTATTGTGGATTACTAGATGTAAGCTAGTATTTAATCATCAAAATTTTAATCCTATTAATTTCATGCTGAACAATATAAAGAAAAAAAGAACAAGAGATAGCCTGATAACCCCTGAGGTTATTTTTACCATGACTTGGGACATGCTGGATTTATCCTCTCCATGGCCCAATCAATAGAAAGATGCTCCGAAAAAGAGAAAACAGACTCAAATTTGGGAAAAACAAATGAAGGAATGAGAAAACACTTTGAACTAAATATGTACCAAATAACCTTTAATGTAATAATGTATTCTTTAATAAATTATTTTGGAAAAAATATGAAACTTTGAACAAACACATACATATAAATATGTTACAGTGAGTTTATAATTTCAGTGAGTTTATAATCTGGCGTGACATTTAGGCATGTTTCAATGTAATTTGTTTCATTATGAGATGTGAATACATACATGGTCACCCTATAATATTTATAATGCAAACAAAATAACACTCGCAATAACAAATTTCACAAAATACAATCATTTTTACAAAGTGGTCCAATTTAGCGTGATGTACTACCAAGTGGTACGCAAGCCAAAAAAGGTTGGGAAACGCTGAGCTGGTTTAAGCATTGATTGACCCACCTTTATTGTTAAAAGACGGTTGCCTTGACAACAGTTTGAAATTGTTGATTGTTATTTATATTGGGATTGTCTAAGTGTTGACTGGTTTTTAATGATATATGTATATATATTGCAAATTCTTTGGAAACAATTTTGATTTAAGTTAAAAAAAATAAAAGAAATATGATAAATACTACTTTTTTTATATGAATTTTTTCAAAAAAGTGAAGTAAATAATTTTTAAAAGATTAATTTGATCTAAAGAAATAAAAGTAATAAATATAAGATTTCAGAGAATATTCTTGAGAGAAATCAATCCAAGCCACTTGAGAAAATTTAATGCCGATTAACGAGAACAAATTATGAAGATTATATCAATTAACACAAATTATCTTTTTAATGTATACTACTTGTTTTTTAAAAAATTAGAACTTTTATAATTAAAGTAATTCGTCTTTCTTAGAAATAGCGTAGTCATTAAAAATAAAGACATTAAAAATATTTTCCTTTCTATATTTTTTGAATCAAAAAGGGGGAAACTTCTAAGATTGTGGAAAATTTAATTTAATTTTTTTTAATCCGTAATAATAATCTTTTATGTGCAGTATATTTTAATTAATGCGATTATTTTTAAAACAGGTGGCTTATGGCCTTCATCAGTGAGGAGCCTTGGATCTGAGAGCAATGCATCTAGATCTTAGGAAATTTAGATGCAGTGCTCTCAGATCCAAGGCTCCTCACTGACGAAGGCCATAAGCCAGAAACTAGTCTGGGGATATTGGATAAATAGGCACTAGATGGGGATTTTATGCACACATCTTCTGGCATCCATTGATTACTCTAGCTTGCTGTGTGTGGCAAAATATATATAGTGTTGTTTTGCCTGTTTTAACAACAGTTATACACAAGCATAGGAGGAGGTGGTCATGTGATGTTTATTGGCGATTATTTTTCTTAATGTAGTGTTTTAATAGTACATTTTCAGTTGTACTTAGGGTAATATAAATATATATTTACTATATTCCTATCGACTGTTTTATTATTATTTTTTTAAAAAACAAAAATTAAAAATATTCAGGATAAAATATTTTTTATAATTATTCTATGTATCAAAATTAGACTTCAAAAATTAATATATTCATATATATTAATTTTTTTTATTATTATCTCTTCATATACACTTTAATGCAATCTTTTTTTATAATTCATTCTTTATTTTGCTTACAGATTCGACTGTCCTCCAGACTTCATCAGAGTTACAACATTTAAACACATAATTATATAATCATTATTTTATATTCATATTAATATATATATATATATATATATATATTACCATTCATAATCATATTTAACTTTAACTCTATAGCTTTTTGATATATATGAAGAGAAAGCAAAAAAGTAAAGAAGAAGGTATAAGAATAATAAACTTCTAAAAATTAAAGTAGTAATATATTTAATTGAACCGAAGTGCTGGTGAATACTAGGAATGATAAACCCAATAAAATAAACAAATAGATTTAATCAAATTAAAAAATATAAATTTTCAATCTGGAATATCAAAATTTATTTAAGTTGATGTATTTTGGTTAAATATGCCTGTGTATTTGAAAAAGGTTTTTAATAAATGTGTTTTACCAGTTCTTACTTATGAATCTGAGACTTGGACACTTAATAGAAGAGCAATACAGATACTTCAGACTAATCAAAAAAGTATGGAGAGATGCATGTTGGGAGTAACAAGAAGAGATCGAAAATGCAATGTATGGTTAAGAGAACAAACAGATGTTACTGACTTCATTGAAAAAATTAAAAGGCTGAAGTGGAATTGGGCTGGACATATTGGTAGAAAAGATGATAATATATGGACAATTAAAATCTTAAACTGTAATTCCAGGAGATTGTAAAAGACCCAGAAAGAGACCACATGTGAGATGGATGGATGAAATAAGAAAGTGTGCAGGGGTTATGTGGAGAAGAGAAGCTAAAGATCAGAGAAGATGGATTGAACTTGGAGAGATCTTCATCGTGCAGTGGATTGATAATGATTGATGACGATGATGATTTTGGCTAAATTAAAAACATAATTCTCTATATATAAGGTAAGAAATGGATAAACATAGTCATTAACAATAATGCATAGGTTTATGAAAAGTTTGGATTAACACGGCTTTAATTCTATCAGTAATCGATAATCTTGATGATATTATTATCTGGTGTTTTATATCTCGATACACCCACGTAGTTTTCAAATAAAATGTGTCAAAGAAGCAGTCTTATACTGTTTGGCAAACGAAAATGAATTAATCCGCTAAAGCTATATATTATATCTTATCTACTGTTTCAATAAAAACTTTTGTAAACACTACAAGTTTTTTTTATATATATTTGTGAAATGCATGCTAAATTTAACTAGTTGTGGAACTGTCCAATAATTTATTGTATGTACCTACCCTGCGCGGTTTGACATAAGTGGCAGAACGTCCGATTTGAATCGGTAGCTTCCAGAATCAGCTCTGGCGCTCGAACTTTCTATGAACTTCTGAGCAATAAAACCATTAGCAATATATACTATATTTATTATTTTGGATGCGACACTAGGATAATTTTTTTTTTAGTGCGGCATTTGAATTTTTTAAGGTTGGATGGCCTTGAGTTAAAGGATAATAAAATATCAAGGTTGGACAAGCGATTTGTCAAATGATTTATGAAGTAAAAATTGTTTTCAATTTTTACTTTATTTGCTTTAGTCCAATACATTTTTAATTCATTTATTTCCGCATTTTTTTTTTTTAATTGAATTTTTCAATTTTTGTTTACGAATTATATTTAGTATTATTGAAACAATCTACCACTCACTCCAAACAAATGGCTATAACATATGAATTTTTTCTATAGTACAGGCTTTTTTATACCCGTATTCCAATATGTAATATGGAGGGGGGTTGAACTCAGACTTTCAGACGACTCTCAACTATCCACGCTATCTCATACTGCTGACGCACTTGATCACACGTTGAAGAGATAAATAATCACCAACATAGGTATTTTATGCTAAACCAGCACTCATCAGTTGGTCCAGATTATCATCTCCACACATATATACAATCAATGTTCAGCTTATATTAAGATAGCCAGTCTTCATACTTTAATGGATATGCTTCAATCCATTCCACCACACAACTCTTCAGCCATCCATTTCATTGAAAATCTGTATGATGGAACACTCAAAACCCACATTGGTGCCAATTTTCTCATCCTACCCATGTTGACCACAAGTCACTCTGAACCCTCATGTACAGGACATAATTATTTTATCTTTTCAACATGTGTGTGATCAAGTGTATCTGCGGTATGAGACAGTATGTATAGTTGAGGGTCATGTGAAAGTCTGAGTTCAAACCCGCTATATATTACATATTGGTGTGCAGGTATAAAAAGCCTGTACTGTAGAAAAAATTCATATATTAAAAATATAGTGCTGTAAGGGCTGCCCATCCCTCGTACATGTATTTGAATGGATTATGTTTTGTACATGAGATGTCAGAGTGACTTGTGGTCAACATGGGTAGGATGAGAAGGTTGGCACCAAAGTGGGCTTTGAGCGTTCCATCATCAGATTTTCAATGAAATGGATGGCTGAAGAGTTGTAGAGTGGAGTGGTTTGAAGCCTATCCATTAATGTAAGAAGATTGGCTATCTTAATAAAAGCTGAGCTTTGATTGTATGTATGTGTGGAGATGATAATCTGGACCAACCGACGAGTGCTGGTTTAGCATGAAATACGTGTATTGGTGATTGTTTACCTTTTCAACATATGGGTAATCAAGTATGTCAGCAGTATGAGATAGCATGGATAGTTGAGGGTTGTGTGAAAGTCTGAATGCAAATGGTTATAATTTTTTTAAAATTTTGAATCATTTAACTATCTGTTATATTATACAGCATAGTAAGTACTACAAAATATATATTTGTTTAAGCGTGAGATTTAGTGAATAAACTTTCGGCAGCAGCGTAGAAATGCGAAAACAGTTTGTTCTCACTTAAGAAGTCCCAAGTGGCAGATAGTTGACGCTAAAAGCACAAATTACTAATTGCATTTTCTTATAAAGTTCTCTTTACAAACAGGTAAATTTCATAGAAGTTTATTTTTTACAAACTTAATTAAAATAAGCAAATAGTTTATACTTTGTGGCTAATTATGAATCAAAATATATAAAATGCGCTAACACGCACAAGCACACAAAGCTAAAAACAAATAAAGCAAATATATATTATACGGAATTATACGGCTCCATTTGTAGAGCTAAATCTATTCAGATTGTAAGAGAAGAGCTTATAAACCACAATTTAGCTCAGCCATTTAATGAATAGATATTAAAATAATATATATTTGCTTTATTTGTTTTTAGCTTTGTGTGCTTGTGCGTGCTAGCGCATTTTATATATTTTGAAACTTAATTAAACTATGAAATATTTATTATTTGTTTTAAAATAAATAGCAGCATTAAAGTTGCAAAATTGGGGATTTATATATATAAATGAGGGAGAAGTATATAATATTTGTAAATTCAATTTGATTTTAATAAAAGTCATAGATCCTCTTCCAATAATTTTCTAGAAATTTATATAATGCTCTATAAATTTTATAAATACAGTGTTTAAATTGTAACTGTATAGTAGGTAAACAAACCTCCACCCCAGCGCCATTTAAACAAGATGATAAAACTGTGAGGATACTCTCGTCCCAGCCTCCAGATAAAATCTTTAAGAAAATAAGAACGGCCATCTTATTTCCGAACTCACGTGGTAATTTATGAGCCAATCTTAAACCTCTAGAAATGAAAGCGTGAATATATAAATCATTCGCTTTAAATCCATTTCTTAATTTAATATTCTTATTAGTACTTAATAAAGTATTACAACTTATTTTTGTGCCAATATTAGACAATGTTAAATTAAGTAATACACTATCAATTTTACAAGTGCAATGTTTAATTGTAATTATACAAAAGATAAACAAACCTCCATACCAGTGCTGTTTAAATAAGATATAAAATTGTAAGGATACTCTCACCCCAGCCACAAGATAAAGTCTTTAAGAAAATAAGTTGCCATCTTATTTCTCTTCTAGACACTTAAGATTGGCTCATAAATTACCATGTGAGTTTGGAAATTCCTTAAAGACTTTATTTTGTGTCTGGTGCGAGAGTATTCTTATCATATTGTTTAAACGGTGCTGGTGTGGAGGTTTGTTACCTTCTATGTAGCTAGAAATTTATATTTAACTCTATTCACAATAAAAAAAAAAAAAAAAGGTATTAAAAGTGGATACAAATTGTCATTAGCTTGTGAGAGAGTGATGTAGTGAAAGTTACACTACAGAAA
This sequence comes from Epiperipatus broadwayi, assembly GCA_028023455.1. NCBI lineage: Eukaryota > Metazoa > Onychophora > Udeonychophora > Euonychophora > Peripatidae > Epiperipatus > Epiperipatus broadwayi. The sequence continues at coordinate 3,841,861 of JAQFVV010000039.1, forward strand.
TATTATTCATTAAATGGATAATTTGTAGTCTAATGAATGTCTAATAAAAATTATGAATATTCTTGCACCAAGTGGTTTGTATCAAAGTTGTGAGGGCAGTATGTTTGGCACTTATCAATTAAACTGTAGTAATTGATTATCTATATATACTGATGAGATGTGTAAGAGATTGTGATCTGGGTTAACTGATAAGTGCTGGTTCAGCATGAAATATGCATCTAGGAGGTCATATATCATTTTTACATATCTTTCATCATATATTTGTGATTACACCCCTCCATAAGGTGTTAAAAGCAGATAGAAACCAGCCTCTAACTTGTGTGAAAGTGTGTAGTGAAAATTACACTACAGAAATATTGTTCATTAACTGAATAATCTCTAGTCTAATGAATGACTAATAAAAATTATTAAGTTTGAATATGTTACTAAGATAATTTCCACGCTAGATTCCTAAAGACTTATTTAAATGAACTTATAAATAATACCAGTCTAAGATAATAACTTTTATCTGAGATTTGGCTTGTTATAATAGATAAAGAATTGATATATGAAAGGAGTGAATTTTTTTCCTAATATGATTTTTAGTTTTTATTGATTAAACTAGCTTACAATTTCAAATATAAATTAGATGAAATTTTAATGAGCAGTAAATAATTTTATAGAATATCAAATATATAATGCTAAGAATATAAACCCATTCATAGCACAAGCAATCCAAATACATTACTAAGATAGTGTTTGCCTGAAGATTCAGGATGATGATGGCGTTTTAGTTGTACTTATATGTTGGATTTATGTCCATCATGTAACATTAATCCACGAATGTCTTTAGAATTTTTTTTTAAAAATTATAATTACATTCACTGTTAGCAATAGCACATAGGTTAATATTTACACAATGTTTTGAATGGTATTATTTTCCTCTCTTCTTTAAGTGTTGCTGGCCTGAGCAGTAAAGTCATCATCATCAACCATTATCAATCCAGTGCAGGATTAAGATTTCTCCAAGTTCAATTCATCTTCTCTGATCTTTAGCTTCTCTTCTCCACATCACCTCTGCACACTTTCTTATTTCATTCATCCATCTCACATGTGGTCTTTTTCTGGGTCTTTTACAATCTCTTGGAATCCAGTTTAAGATTTCAATTTCCATTTATTGTCATCTCTTCTAGCAAGATGTCCAGCCCAACTCCTCTTCAGTCTTTTAACGGTACTAGCATGGATATTGAACCTGGGCCTTTAGAATCTTGAAAATTGAATTTTAAGGTAGCGTTCTATCATATTCAAAAATCCAAAGATCCAGGTTTGATTTCCATGCTTTTTTCCACTAATCAGGCCAGCAACACCTGAAGAAGAAACAATAATATCACTCGAAACATTGTGCAAATACTAACCTGGTTGCTAAATGTGATTAGAAAATTTAAATAAGGTTTAAAAAAAATTTTCTTAAAATATTCATGGTTTAACGTTAGATATTAGAAATAGTCCAATATATAAGTACAATATTATTAAGACAATTCACAAACTAGATTCTTAAAGAATCATTTTAAGAATTTGTAAATAATTCCCATCTACTTTTATGTCAATGTTAATCTATTTGGTCAAATAAAAAAAGGTCAAGCAAGTTTAAATAGGTTACTAAGATAATCCACAAACTAGTAAATGAGTCTTTGGGAATCTAGTTTGTGAATTATCTTAATAATGCATTTCAACTAAATGTTTCAAGAATACGTTTATATTCATAGTGTTAAAAAGTTTGATAAGTTGTAAAATTATATAGTCATTAAAAATTATTTAAATTTTGATGTTTATTTATTTAAAGTTATCTATTTTATCAAATTTTAAATGCTTTTAGGCATTAAAATTGTCAATTTGGATTTTTAAGTTTGTCATTTTACTGAGACCTGAAACTCTTTTAAGAAGTAAATTATAATTGCAAATAAGTTTATTCTCACGTCAAATAAAAAAAATTCCTGATTTATGTACTGTGAATAATTTTATGAATAATTTTATCATTAGTGACTTGGTCAAAAAGCAACAAGTGACACCTTTTAAATAATTTTATTAGGCATTCATTAAACTAGAGATTATTCATTTAATGAATAATATTTTTGTAGTGTAATTTTCACTACATCACATCAAGTAAGGTGGGGATTAGTATTTAACCATTTTTAACATCTTGTGGAGGAGTGTAATCATGAACAGGTGAGCAAAGATGGGAAAAATATGGTTGATCCCCAAGATGTACATTTCATGCTGAACTAGGACTCATCTGTTGGCACAGATCATACTCTCTTAGCCAATTACTACAGTTTAATTGATAAGTGTCACACTCTGTCCTCACAACTTTGACATAAACCACTTGTCAAAAAAATATTAATAATTTTTATTAATCTTTCATTAGATTAGAGATTATCCATTTAAGGAATAATATTTTTGTAGTGTATTTTTTTCTACACTCTTATGCAATATAGTTACTAGGTTCTGATATCTTTTAACACATTGTAAAGGGTGTAATCGTAAACATGTGATCAAAGATGTGGAAAAGATGCATGATCTCTAACATACACATTTCATGCTGAACTAGCACTCATCAGTTGGCCCAGATCATTTTTTTTTACATATATCTTTATCTGTTTCACAAAATAATAACCTAAACAGGTAGTTTAAATAAACAATAAAAGCCTACGGATGAGTAGTGGATTAAACTGCAAATAAATAAGATTGAATTATTTTCTAATTATGGCCATTTTGGATCATTTTTTGATGCATTGGTATTAACACATGGACTTAAAAATGATATCAAATTTTTCATTATGTATTCACCCTATCTTAGATTTGGACAAAATTACTATATAGATTAGAAAGTTAAACAGTATTGTATAAAAATCTTAGGAATGAAAACACTTCCAGTTCTGACCGAATATTTGAAAAGTTTTTAGACTGTTATGGTGTTCTATTAGACTCAAACTACTAAATTTGTTAAAAAATATATGGACCTTATTAAAATAAAAGGATATATTGTATTAAATACCCTGCATTTATAAATACTTGTTTTCAAAGATTCAGTATGGTTTAAAGAATCGAGAAGCACTAAAGAAATGGATAATGTACGTTGAATTATTTTCACCCTGTAATGAATGTTAAATGTCTTGAGAAATATTCAAACTTTGTTTAAACTTTTCATTTATATTCGACTGTTAATAATAGTAAACAAGTCAGAATATAACATAATGTTTTAAGAGCTATTATTCTTCTCTCTTTTTCAGATGTTGTTAGCCTGACCGGTGACAGTACAAGCATGGGAATTGAACCTAGCCCTTTAGATTTTGTAAATATTGAATTTAACGGATGCTATAACTAACTAGGATATTCATGAATTTAAGGTCAAGGTTCAAGCACCATGGTAGTATTGTTATATTGGCAATACCTGAAAAAGAAATTAAGACAAATATCACTCAATATATTGTTTACATACTAAGCTATATACTATTACTAACAGGTGTATGTCTTTCAAAAGTTTAAATGAAGTTCAAATTTTTCTAAAGGCATTTAAAACATGATATGAAATGATGCAAATACTCCAACATATTATGAAAATACAATTACCACAAACTTTCACTCTAATGTTAGAGTGTCTTTTATTGCAAAAAAAAAATAGCATTAGAAACAAACATATGTTTTATATATTGCGTTTACTGATTTGTCAAAGAAAACATTTGATTTAATTAATCCAATAAGAATGAATATAACAGTAGTGCCATTAAGAGTAAGCCTTCACAATCAATAGATGCAAGAAGAGTTTGTGCATAAAATCCCTATCTAGTGCCTACTCATCTAATATTCACAGACTTGTTTCTAGCATGTGGCTTTCATCAGGGAATAGCCTTAGATTTGACAGCATTGCACCTAGATCTTAGGATCAAATGCAATCCTCCAGCAGCCATCTTTTACCTATTTGGTTAATTATAAAGCAAGGATGAAAACAATAAATTAGAAACTAGTCTGGGGATATTTGAGAAGTAGTGACTAGGTAGGGATTTTATGCACAAATCCTTCTTGCATCCATTGATTATAAAGACTCACACTTTGTGTCACTACTGTATGGAGAGTTTGCTTCTGTTATTAACAGCCTGTGTAAGCATATAAAATGGTAATCATGTGATGTTTTGATGGTTAATCTAATAACTGTCCTACCAATTTGTATTTGTACTACACAGATTTTATGATAGAATGAGAAGAAATGTTGTTACTGATAATGCAAAATCTGAATCATTTGAAATACAAGTCCTACTAAAACTGAGGATGCACACTTGTTCAAAGTTTATTTTCCATTTTTATGATTGGTCTTTGAAAAAAGCTATGGATAACTTCATGAAACAGGTATCAAGTTGTGCAATAGGTTTGATATTAGACTTGTGTGCTTTATAAAGATTATCTACAATAATATTCTAAAGAAATAAAGTATGAAATATATAGCTGAGGCAAGACTCACATATATAAGCACATCATGAAGATTAAAAAAAGGCTGGAAAAAAAGGACGTTACAAAAACATCTATTATTTGGTCATTAGCTACTTAGTTTAGTTGGATGTCACAAAATTCTTCCAGAACCTGGAAAATGATTGAGACTGAATTTAGACCCAATATCTTCAAAAAATGCACCCTTATATTTTGGGTGAACATGGTATAACTTAAAAAATTATCACAATAATGTAGTATCATACTTTTTCACCTTCTAGTTGCCTCTTATTGTCATCTTCAGCAAACAATGATAATATCCATATGACAGTGTTTAATAAATCCATATCTTGTGCTTTCCTATCCAAAATCACTAGACTAGTTTCAAGCTTATGATCTTCATCAGTGAGAAGCTTTGGATCTTGGGAAAGCACAACTGCATCTTAGAATGTAATGCACCTTCCTTTTAGCTCCTATTATTTACCTCTATGTTATACCATTAAGCTATAAGCCAAAACTAAAAAAACATATAAATGTTTTTAATATAAACCAACTTATTTGTACAGTCATATAGAGCTGAATACACTTCAATTTCTATATATTATGGTGTCTTTAATTTTTAAACATCTAAAGTTTGCCTCTATCCTATGGCCAGGATTTGATATAAATCAATTAAACATCATATGACATATCACGTCTTCAGCTTACATATTGTTGTATTACTAGCATATTTTACCCATCTTCTCTTTGTCATTTACTGTAAATTTTAAAAATAAATAATAGTTGACAGGTGTCAGCACTTACAATTTTGGTTAGAAAAACATAGGATAAGGATTTTCTGGCAACTATAATTGTTTTCTAAAGCTTACAGTAAGTGCCAAAAAGAAAGAAAAGAATGCTACTAAAACAGCATTATGTAAACTGGGGACATGTTAGGTCATGTGTTGTTTTACTGTTTCACAATAATGTTACTGATCAGAACCATAACAACCACAATAAATAGTTATCTGGTTTTGTCTCTTCTTTTCCCAAATCCTTATTCATTCATTTTCTTTCATTTTCCCATAATCATTATAATAGATCGCTTATATTCTACTTCTGTTTTCCTTGACAACAGATTACTGATATTCTACTAATGTGTTTTGCCTTGACAACAAATTGTTGACATTCTGTTGGTATGTATTGCCTTGGCAACAGATTGCTGATATTTTATTGGTGTATGTTGCCTTGACAATAAGTTTCTGATATTCTATTGGTTAATTTAAATCATTGGCTGAAGTGATATGATTTATATATAATAACCAAATAACTATGAACTTATGAGTGCCAAAGCACAAAACCATGGTCAGGGGTTTGGGGAGGGGTTCCTGACAGAGATATTTTAAGTGCTGGCTCTGGCTAAGCATTTATCATAAAGCTTGTAGAGGAATTGGCAATCCTCACTGTTTATAACTTACAAGCTTAAGAGATAGGGTCATGTGATCTATGAATTGATCTATGACTCTTATTTTGACTATGACTATTAATATATGGTATGGCTGAAGATCTATCAACCCCATATAGCTATTTGAGTTGGATAGCTGGGTTTGAAGACATGTAGATGTCTGAAATTTTCAGATTTTCCACTCAATAGATAAATTTTAGCTAAGTGCTTAGCTTTGGGTTGGTATTTTTAGATCTAGTGTCTGAACCTACCCTGACACCTCTCCGAGGAGTGCCAAAGCACAAAACCATGGTCAGGGGTTTGGGGAGGGGTTCCTGACAGAGATATTTTAAGTGCTGGATCTGGCTAAGCATTTATCATAAAGCTTGTAGAGGAATTGGCAATCCTCATTGTTTATATATATATATATATATATATATATATATATATATATATATATATATATATATATATATATATATATATATATATATAAAGTGTGGTTGTGAAGAATGGTATGCCATGGGCTGAGACAGTTTGTTTTATTCTAACTAAAGACAAAAATGGAATTCTATATGTTATAGTACTATTGACCTACATTACTGCATAATTTCATAAGCTAAATAGATTTCAGAATCAATGTTATATACATAAAAATCTGTTCAAACTATAAATTAAAAATCTATACTTGTAATAATAGATGGATTATCCATAAATATCAATGATATTGTGTATATTGTTATGTATAAAAATTAATACATTATGTATCTTATAATTACACTACTCAATGATTATTAAATCTTCAGAGATAATGATGAGTCTTATGAAACTGAATTAATAAATATAACAGTGGCTGGTCCAGTCATTTATATCATCAGTTGTGATTTTGTTTACTTTAATAATTTTTAATAGCAAACATATGTTAATAACAAAATTGAGATGTCAAGCATTGTTAGCCGAGAGGTCAGTGCAGCTGCCTTGCAAGCAAATAGTTGCTTGCAGTCAGTTGTTGCGGTTTCGCCTCCCAGCTGATGCTATGACATATGGAAAAAAAATTGAGATTGTTGTGGTGATAATATGAGAATAAGTAAGATTATATATATATATGTATGTATGTGACTGATATTTTTTATTTAATTAAAGTTACTAGAAAATGGGTCTTTCATCCTGCATCTTAAAGTTTCAATCTCAATGAAACTTTAAAAAGTTTTCATATAGCAAGCAAACTTAACATCATTTTTAAACAACTGCTCCTAAACTAATATAGTTAACCATCCAAGCATTGATCAGTAAAAGGGCATCTAGTTACTGTTATCTAGATATAACTAAAAAAACATCATAAACTCTAAGCACTTTGTAATTCTGGAAAAGGCTCTTTCTATTTTAACCTTATTCAAACTTAGAAATTCTAATTGGTTTGGGTCAATTCTTGCAGTTAATTTTTTAATATATTTCTATAGATCAGTTTTTTTTTTCAAATTTTGTGCATGTGTAAGGCATCAATGACAATTCAATATGTCATGGTTGTCATGTCAGTTTCCCAGTGTGACTGCATTGATGTCAGTAAAGTTTTCAGTGATGCACAATAGATTGCAGTCTTTTTGTTTGTTTGTTTTTTTTTTTAAAAATGCCTTTATTGAAATGTATGATCAATTCCCTAAAAACATTTACATTTAATTAAAACAGTAAAAAGAAATCAAGAATAAAATGTTTAAAAAATACTGTCTTCATAAATAAAGAAATCTTGTAAATGATATTTAATAAATGCGAATTTCATTTCAAATACTGGAAATTTGGTGACATTAGTCGTGGTTTTTAAATTTGAATAATTGCAAAAATACTATTGCAAAATATCCAAATATTAAAAAATAAAAAATTGTACATAAAAATATATTTTATAAAAACACTTACAATTTTGATAGTTATATTTAACTTGAAATAAAAGCATAGTACATCCATAAATTAATTAATTCAACCATTATTTTTAAAACTAGTGGTTGAATTAACTAATTTATGGACACTCCATATCACACTTTTATTTTAAATTTAGTGCATTACTCATTAATCTATAGTGAATAAACTAAAATAAAGAGTGTACTAATAGCTCTAATAAGTTTTATTGATAAATGCAGCAAGAGAAAGCATTTAAAAGCTCTATCTCAAAATTATCCACATTCCCAGACCAGTTTCAAGCTATTGGATTTCTTCAGTGAGTCACTAGGATATTTCAGACCCTAGATCCAAAAGTTGAAAATCTAAAATATTCAGACACCTATAAGTCTTCACATTCAGCTATCCAACTTAAATAGATATATGGACCTGAATAATTTTCAAATACACCATATATTAATATCTTTAGCAAAAGCTTGAAACTGGTCTGAGGATGGGGATATTTTTGAGTTAGAGGTTTTAAATGCTTTCTCTTGCAGCATTTATTGATAAATCTTGTTAGAAATATTAGCACACTCTTTATTTATTTTAGGTGAGCATGATATAACCTAAAAAATTATCACAATAATGTTGTAGGAGCATATTTTTTCACTTTCTAGTTGCCACTTACTATCATCTTCAGCAAACAATGATAGTTTCCATATAATGCTGTTTAATACATCCATATCCTGTGCTTTCCTATCCAAAAGCACTAGACTAGTTTCAAGCTTATGATCTTCATCAGTGAGAAGCTTTGGATTTTGGGAAAGCACAACTGCATCTTAGAATGTAATGCACCTTCCTTTTAGTTTCTATCATTTACCTCTATGTTATACCATTAAGCAATAAGCCAAAATTAAAAAACATATGTGTTTTCAACATAAACCAACTTGCTTATATAGTCATATAGATCTGAATACAGGTCAGTTTCTATATATTATGGTGTCTTTAATTTTCAAATAACTAAAGTTTGCCTCTATCCCATGGCCATGATTTGATTTAAATCAATTAAACATCATATGACCTATCACATGTCTTCAGCTTACATATTGTTGTACTACTATCATATTTTACCAATCTCCTCTTTGCTATTCACTGTAAGTTTTAAAAAGAAAAAATAGTTGCTAGGTGTCAGCACTTACGATTTTGGTTAGAAAGGCATAGGATAAGAATTTTCTGGCAACTATAATTGCTTTCTAAAGCTTACAGTAACTTCCAAAAAGAAAGTAGAAAAGCATGTTACTAAAACAGCATTATGTAAATTGAGAATGTGGTAGATCATGTGATGAAATAATGTTTCACATAATGTTACTTATCAGAACCATAACAAGCACAATAAATAGTTATCTGGTTTAGTCTCTTCCCTCCTTTTCCCAAATACTTATTCATTCACTTTCTTTCATTTTACTCATAATAATTATAATAGATTGCTTATATTCTATTAATGTGTTTGCCTTGACAACAAATTGTTGACATTCTGTTGGTGTGTATTGCCTTGACAACAGATTGCTGATATTTTATTGGTGTGCGTTGCCTTGACAATAAGTTGCTGATATTTTATTGGTTAATTTAAAGCATTGGCTGGCATGATGGGATTTATATGTAATAATAAAATAACTATAAACTTATGGTTATATATACATATAATATAATATTTAATAAAACAAAACACAAATTGGGTAATTTGCATTTAAGCTTGTATTAAAATGTTCACTAGAGAAAGCTTATCAATAGCTCCAATAAAGCTTTAATTTATAAGTCCTGAAAGAGAAAGAATTCAAAATTTCTATCAGAAAATCCTCATCCCCAGACCAATAGATTTTGAACTTGCGTCTCACCTCAATGAGAAGTCAGGACTCCAGACCCTAGATCCAAAATACCAATTCAAAAAAAAGTCAGCACTTATCTAGTGCATTACTATCAACTTGAAAAACTGAATTTTTCAGACATGTAAATGTCTTCAATTTCAGCCTTACAAACCAGGTAGCTATATGGGTCTGAACTCAGTTCTGTTTCACCATATATTAATAGCCTCAGCAATATAATATCACAAAAGCCTTCAAGGGTATACTTATAATAATTAATAAAACAGAACACAAATTTTGTAACTTGCTTTTAAGCTTATATTAATATAAGGTATGGTTGTGAAGAATGGTACGCTATGGGCTGAGACAGCTTGTTTTATTCCAACTAGTGACAAAAAATTGGCAATTCATATTTTATAGCACTACTGACCTACATTAGCTGTTTAGCTGCATAATTTCATAAGCTAAATAGATTTCAGAATCATACTTATATACAAAAAAAATATGTTAAAACTATAAATTAATAAACTATATTTCTAATAATAAATGGATTATCAATAAATATAAAGGTTATTGTGTATATTGTTAAGCATGAAAATTTGATATATTAGTACCTTATAATTACACTTCATGATGATTATTAAATCCTCAGAGGTAATGATGAGTCTTATGAAACTGAATTAATAAATATAATAGTGGCTGGTCCAGTCATTTTATATCATCAGTTGTGATTTTGTTTTCTTTAATAATTTTTAATAGCAAACATATGTTAATAACAAACTTGATATTGTTGTGATAATAATATGAGAATAAGTAAGTTTATATATATATATATATGTATGTATGTGTGTGTGTGTGTATGTGATTGATATTTTTTACTTAATAAAAGTTACTAGAAAATGGATCTTTCATCCTGCATCTTAAAGTTTGAATCTCAATGAAACTTTAAAAAGTTTTCATATTGCAAACAAACTAAACCTTATTTTCCATTCAAGCATTGGTCAGTAAAGGGATATCTAGCTGCTGTTACCTAAATATAACTTTAAAAAACCACCATAAACTCTAAGCATTTTGTAATGCTGAAAAAGGCTTTTTCTATTTTAACTTTATTCAAATGCTTTTATTTAACTTAGCAATTCTGTTGGTTTGGGTCAAATCGTGCAATTAATTTTTTAATATACTTCTATAGATCAGATTTTTTCAAATTTGTGCATGTGTTAGGTATCAATGACAATTCAATATTTCATGTTGTCAGGCCAGTTGTCCAGTATAACTGCACTGATGCTGTTTCAGTAAAGTTTTCAATGGTGGACAACAGATGACAACGTTTTTTTTTTTAAATATGCTTTCATTGAAATTTATGATGAATTTTTTAAAAAAACATTTACATTTAATTAAAACAGAAAAAATAAATCAAGAATGAAATGTTTAAAAAATACTGCCTTCATAAACACAGAAATTTTGTAAATGATATTTAATAAATGTGAATTTCAAACCGGAAATTCGGTGACATTAGTCGTGGTTTTTAGAATTTGAATAATTGCAAAAATACTTTTGCAAAATATCCAAATACTAAAAAATAAAAAATTATATATAAAATATATATTTTATAAAAACACTTACTTAATTGATTAAGTAATGATATAAATAAACAAAAAAATTTTTTTTCAACCACAATTGTGATTGTTATATTTAACTTGAAATAAAAGCATATGTCCATAAATTAATTAATTCAACCATTATTTTTAAAACGAGTGGTTGAATTAACTAATTTATGGACACTCCATACCATACTTTTATTTTAAATTTAGTGCATTACACATTAATATATAATGAATACATTAAAATAAATAAAGAGTGTGCTAATAGCTTTAACAAATTTTATTGATAAATCCCACAGGAGAAAGCATTTAAAACCTCTATCTCAAAATTATCCCCATCCCAGACCAGTTTCAAGCTATTGGCTTTTTTCAGTGAGATACTAGGATATTTCAGACTCTAGATCCAAAATGCCAACTCAGAGTTAGCACTTATCTAATAGTTAACTATTAAGTTGAAAATCTGAAATATTCAGACATCTATGTCTTCAAATCCAGCTGTCCATCTTAAATAGCTATATGGGCCTGAATAATTTTCAGCTACACCATATTTTAATATCTTTAAAAATATCTTAAAACTGATCTGGGGATGGGGGTAATTTCGAAATAAATGTTTTAAATGCTTTCTCTTGTGGCATTTATCGATAAAGCTTGTTAGAGCTATTAACACACTATTTATTTTAGTTTATAATTACAAGCTTATTAAGTTAAGTCAACTGATATATGATTTGATTTTATTAAATATTGAATAAAGAATAATCATTGGAAAGTAAATTTCTAAATTTGATTTAATTTTTATTAAATCTATTTTGTTTTGACTTTCTTGATTTTTGAAAAGAATGATAATCAATATGTATATATTAATACTGTTTTACAAAATAACATAATTTATTTTTATTAGCCATTTCTATTTTTAAATGCTTTTATTAATTTTATATGCAAATAATAAATTAATGTAACTCATTTCATCTTAATAAAATCACACCTTGACCTGATTATTTTACGTCTTTTTTTAAAATTGATTTTATGTAGTTTCATTAATGGTGGTACGCAGATAATTAAGTAAGATGAAGCACGTATTACCAATTTTGAAACAAAATTCTTTGTAAAAATTAAAAAATCTTTTGTAAAAATTAATACCATCAAATTTATTGAGTTTATTTCTTTGAAATATTATATTAGGATATCAGGGTATCTAATCCTGTTTTTGCCTACATTAATATCTGATATTAATATAGTTGAATTTGATTATTCAGAAAAATTAATAGATACTAACATATAACCATTTCTGCTGGTATGAATTTTGCCTTGAACTATTTTTAAAATTTATTACTGGTATGTTAGTTTAAAAAGCTTAGTTTTTAATTAAAAATTTATTGAAAGTTTCAAATATTAATGTGTCCTAAATAAAAAATTGGAAGATGCTAAATAATAAAATTATATGTGAATAATACAAGTAAACAATAATTAAATTTTAGAAAACAATTTCAGGGAAAAATTAGAAAAGGAAACTTATAAGTGTAATAGTAACTTAATAATTTTTATTAAACTACTAAACGTCACATGATAACCATCTCTTATGCTAGCACATAAGTATTATTAAACAGGCAAAACTCTACATTCAGTAGTGCCACCCTGTACCAACCAGAGTAATCAATAAATGCCAGAAGATGGGAATTTTATGCACAAGCCTTCTGGCATCCATTGATTACTCTGGTTGGCACAGGGTGGCACTGCTGTATGAAGAGTTTTGCCTGTTTAATTTTTATTGGTTATTCATTAGTCTAGAGATTATTCACTTAATGAATAATATTTCTGTAGTGCAATTTTTACTACACCACTCTCACACAAAATAGGGATTGCTTTCTACCCTCTTTTAACACCTTGTGGAAGGGTGTAATCATAAACCTTTAACTAACAACAGGTGAAAAAGATGTATACATCCCCAAGATGCACATTTTATGCTGAACCAGTACTCATCAGTTGGCTCATATCACAATCTCTTACACATATCTTTATCATTGCTCAGTATAAATAGATAACCAATTACTACAGTATAATTGATGTGTCAAACTTACCCCTCTCACAATTTTGACACAAACCCCTTAATGGACGTATATTAATAATTTTTATTAGTCATTCATTAGACTAGAGATTATCCACTTAATAATATGGCTGTAATGTAATTTTCACTACATCACCTCATGCAAAGTAGGGACTGGTTTCTATCTAGTTTTAATACTTTGATAAGTGCTGTTTTAGCATGAAATCTGCATCTTGGGGATCAGGCATGTTTTTCACACATCTTTAGTCATACGTTTATGATTACATCCTTCTACTAGGTGTTAAAAATGGATAGAAACCATACCCTACAGTGCATGAGAGTGTTGTAGTGTAAATTACATTCCAGAAATATTATTCATTGAGTGAATAATCTCTAGTCTAATTAATAACTAATAATACTTCCATTAAGTGGCTTGGGTCCAATTTGTGAGGGCGTTGGCATTTATCAATTAAACTGTAGTAATTGTCTGTCTACACATACTGAAAAATGATAAAAATGTGTAAAATATTGTTGTCTAGGCCTACTGATGAGTGCTGATTTAGCATGAAATGTGCCTCTTGGGATAACACTTGGTTTTTGCATGTTTTTAGTCATATGTTTATGATTGCATTTCTCCCTAAATTGTTAAAAGTGGCTAGAAACCAGTCCCTATCTTGCATGAGAGTGGTGTACTGAAAATCACACTACAGAAATATTGTTCATTAAGCAATAATAATTTATTTTTTTTCATGTGTCATAGCATTGGCCGGGAAGTAAACCCGCTAACCCAGGACAACTGCTTGTAAGGCAGTTGTGCTGACCTCTCGATCACCAAAGTAATTTGTTTTTGTACTTTTTGCATAATGGTTTTCTAAGAAATTAATTAAATTCTCTAAGTTAACTGATCTAAATTTGCACTTATTATTGTTGCAAAAATAAGGGAATAAAAAATTTGAAGTGAAATGGTAATGAAGTTAATACTATATAGTTTATAATCACACTACAGGTGATTTAAAAAAAAATTTAAGATGCATTATTGGATTAGCAATAATAGAAATAGCTTTATTATATAGAAATTTAGAAGTAAATTGAAGTATGAATTTTTTTTACAGTACAGGCTTTTTCATACCTGCACTTCTATATGTAATATATAGGGGGTTTGAACTCAGACTCGACCAAGAACGAAAATTTAAAAAAAAAACTGACTAAAGTGAAATCGAATATATATTTTGACAAATTAATTTTAAGGATTTGGTAAAAATTGTTTCAGCTGTTTATTCAACATAGTTTTTTGAAGATATCAAAGATGATGTCTACACAATAAAGATTTAATGGCTATGGTCTGATAATGCAAAGGAAGCACAGTCTAATGTCTTATAGATTAAGTAGAGTATGAATAAAAAAATGAAGCTGAACTTTCTTAAATTAAAAATATATATTTTTTGACGAAGAGACTAAAATACAATTGAGGGATGAGAAGACTCGATTAAGCTTTATATAATTATTTTATTGAAGGAAATAGAAAAAAAAATCTTTATAAAAATTATATTGTAGATCCAGCCAGCATATTTTATGAAGCGGAGAACGATCTGTGGATTGAATTGATTGATTGAAAGTTATTTTGTCTGTTAAAATTTTGTAAAACACACTATTTTTCATTAATAAAATTCTTTCGAGATTAAAAATTATATTGTAAATTATATAAGGGTAGGTATATAGGAGATTATTTATCTTTTTCACATGTGTATAGACATATGCATTAGTTGTATGCGATAGAGTGGATAACTGAAGGGATCTTGAAAGTCTGTGTTCAAATCCCGTATAGAATTACATCTAAAACTCCACGTATATAAATTATGCAATCAAATATTAAAAATTATATTGATAAATTTAGATTTAATATTGTTGATAATAGAATAAGTTTCTACATGGATAACAGCATATTTTTTTTTAATTCTTATTGACAAGAGATTATGACCTCGATGTTGAATTACATAATGAACTTGTTATATGAATTAGTCTGTGTGACAATTAAATGTTTACATGATCTGTGTGCAAACTAGTGTAAGCTAGATTATTTCTATCTTAAATTTTTTTATATTAGTATGACAAAACCATATGAAGTTTATAAAAAAGTTAATTGAACTACAGATTATTTGTACTGATAACTTAAATCTTAAAATGGCTAACACAATAGCCAAGATGTAACATACATATAATTACTAGTACTTAAATTTGAATAAAGGCATGAAAATAACTCCATATAACAACTATGCAATAAAATGATTGTAACTATTAATAAATGGATTAATGACATACAAGTTGTCTATATATTATTATTGCAGTGAAATGGAAAGTAGATTATAAGCAGAGATGGAAAATAACTGCACAAGTACTAAAACTATCTAAAACCCAGGTCATAATGATCACAATTCTAAAGAGAAATTCTGTACCAAATTTTTATACATCAACACTGAAAGATTGACTTACTAACTATGGATAACAAATTATTTAATAGTGCAGCAATATATGTATAGATCTGGAATAAATGTTTTTATACATCAACAATAAAAGAATGACTTACAAATTCTCTAATGGTGCAACCATATGTATAGATCTGTAAGAAATGTAACATGTAACTTGAGTTAAATTGCAAAAATACATATAGGATCAAAATTGAACCTAAATCTGAAAATATAGTCCTGTTTACTAAAATCTCTAGTTTAAAAAGATTAAACAAACATTTTAAGTAGAATTTTGGCACCCAGATATTTTGAAGTATGGTTAATACTTTATTTGAATGTGATGACCAGAGATTATGCTGGGCAGGTGGTTTCTTTATAATAATAGAAGAGATATCTATAAGTGATTTAATATTTAGCTGATTAACCAATGGTCTTGTAAGTATCTGAAAAATACATTATTCGGGGTTTTTAAATATGTTCAACAGAAATGACAATTGTTAGAAACTATGTAAGAATAGATTATAGAAAATCAGTTTGTCATTCAAAGATAAATATTTGAGTACCTGAGAGTCCTAACATAGTGGTGATAATGGAGTCTCAAAAAATAAAATTTCTATGATCAAGTATAAAAAATCTTGGTTTATCACGTTAATGAAGTTATTAAACAAGGCAAAACTCTCCATACAGTAGTGCCACCCTGTGCCAATTAGAGTAATCAATGGATGCCAGAAAATGTGCATAAAATCCCTATCTAGTGCCTACTCATCCAATATCCCCAGACTAGTTTCTGGCTTGTGGCCATCATCAGTGAGAAGTCTTGGATCTGAGAGCACTGCACCTAGATCTTAGGATCTAATGCAACCCTCCAGAAACCACCTTTTATCCCCATTTAACTACAAAACTATGAAAATGAAATTGAAAACACAATAATATTTTCAATCTAAGCTCAATAGCTTATATAGTCATATGGGTCTGAACTCAATTCAGTACTCATACATTTTGGTGGCCCTGGCTCTTTAACAACCACAGCCACCACTATCCTATTAGGCAGGATTGTTGTTAAATCACTAAACATCACATGATCACTATCTCATACTAGCACATAATTGTTATTAAACAAGGTAAAACTCTCTCCATACAGTAGTGCCACCCTGTGCCAATCAGAGTAATCAATGGATGCCAGAAGGCTTGTGCATAAAGCTTAGATTGAAAATATTATTGTGTTTTCAATTTCATTCTCATAGTTTTGTAGTTAAGTGGAGATAAAAGGTCATTGCTGGAGGGTTGCATTAGATCCTAAGATCTAGGCATAGTGCTCTCAGATCCAAGGCTCCTCACTGATGATGGCCACAAGCCAGAAACTAGTCTGGGGATATTGGATGAGTAGGCACTAGATAAGGATTTTATGCTCAAGCCTTCTGGCATCCATTGATTACTCTGATTGGCACAGGGCGGCACTACTGTATGGAGAGAGTTTTGGCTTGTTTAATAACAATTATGTGCTAGTATAAGATAGTGATCATGTGATGCTTAATGAAGATATTGTAATCAGGTTATTACTTTGATTTGTCACTATATCTTTGGCAAAGCCTTACTGCATGAAAAATAATTAAAAGCAGTTTGTCTTGGGATTGATTGATTAAAATAATTTTGAAGGTAGACAGCTTGATGTTTGGAAAATACATTTTTTGACAAGTATACTTTAAAATACAAGTTATAAATTGGTTGAGATAATTGGTAGAGATCAGAACATATCTGTCTAACAGAAAAGCAATGATTTATAGAAAAAATTTTGTACCATCTGTTCTGAAGTTAAATACAGCAAGATGTATATTTTCCAACAAAAGAATATCCTCAATATTGTACGAATGTAACAATGAAATGACCAAGTAGGCCGTGTTTCTGTTGCTTTAATATGAAGTGCCTGGTGCTTTCCTACTTGTGTTCATCTCTGCCCTAGTGTGTAGGGCAATAAGACAGGCAAAACTCTCCATACAGCAGTGCCACCCAGAGTAAACAAGAGTGATCAATGGATGCATAGAAAATGATGTTTATGTGATGTCCGTAAGAGAGGAAACTTTTAAAAGTCAGCTCTAGTCTGAAAAAAAAGTACTTATCATCATTTAAAAAATTGTTCTTTTTGTACAAATTTTGAAGTGCATTAAAAGCCAAAAAGAATATATATATTTTCTTCAACTACAATGGGGCATTTAGAAGTTAATTAATTCGGTTACTAAATCATTGTTAAATTTATCTTGAAATAAACATGTGGGGATTCTAGAAATTAATTAGTTTAATCACTTACTTTAAATTGTTATATTTAACTTGAAATGAAAGCATGAAGTATCCAGAAATTAATTACTTCAAAACTAGTGATTAACTTAATTAATTGCTGGTTGCTTATGCTTTTATTTCAAATTAAATCTAACAACCCAAATTGCTGGAAAAAAAAGAACATTTTTTGGTTTTCAGTGCATTATTCATCAAATTAAATAAAAGCATTCTTTATAAAATATTATATATTATTTTTTAATCTTTGGATATTTTGCAAAGAGTTTTTTGTAATTATTCAGATTCAAATTTAAAAACTGAGAATGTAAACAAGAACAGCTAATTTCTAAGTATTTGAAATGAAATTTGGTACTAATCGGTATGCTAGGCTTGCCACTTGGTGGAGTCATTCACTACAAAAAACACACAATTATATTGATCTGAGTCCAATTATTTTTAATTAAATTATTTTTACATTTTCTCTGACTTTTATTAAAATATTTTTACATTTTCTTTGTCTTTTTAAAAAATATTTTTAAATTTTCTCTACCTTTTTTAAAAATATTTGGACATCTGATATGCCTTTTTTATTCATCTTTTGACATATTTTGACATTTGATAGGACCTTTTATTACCAATATTTTGACATTATTGTAAATAATTTACAATACAAGATTTGATTCAAATATTTGTACATTTTCTTTTCAAAAATGGTAAAATTCAAAACATCGCATAATACAAATCAAGCCAAAACAAAATTCTCCATATAGTCGCCGTATTTTAAAAACAAAAAAGAAAAACAAAGTTGAAAAAGTCAAAAGTTTTGATCTTAATTTAATTTTTTTGGGGGGAGATAGGGAGAAATAATTTGTCATCACCGAGACAAAAGATAGAGACAAAAATTATTTTTGGTTTGGTTTTATTTTTAAAAAAAGATTAATAAAAATCGGTTTTAAAAAGAAAAGTTTTAGTATATCAGCAATATACAAATAAAGCCGAAACAAAAATCACCATATAGTCAAAAAAAAAAAAAGTCACCCTATTTTTTAAAAATAAACAAAAAAAAAACCAAAGTTGAAAAAGTCAAAAATTTTGATCTTATTTTAATGGTTTTTTTTTTTTTGGGGGGGGAATTGAGAAAATAATTTGTTGTCACTAATCAAACCAAGTTTATGATTTCCAAAACTACGTGCAACCTCAGACATTTTGTCTCGTATTTTACATGACTATTCATGTGAGTTATGGAAAACATGCTTGGCCATGACCTTTTGCAAATTTTTCTACCTTCCAAAATTTGTGGGGAAGCACAGCAAAGGTCTTACAATTATTAGTATCAAATACTATGTTTGGTAGGGGGTAAGATCTTTAATTTGAATGCATATTACAACAGTTATGGCGATTTGAATTTGCTACACCCTCATATCATACGATAGTGATCTGTTAAGTGTGCATATTTGCATAGTATTGTGAAGCACATTAGCAGGCCATAATATTGGTGTGCAATGCCATACATGCCTGGAGCGGCTAATATGAACAGTACTGTTCTATAGGCCGTACATTTCTCTGCAAAAGCACAGAAATATTAAACTGTGTAATTGGCATATTTCTGTGTTTTTAGCAGAGAAACAATGCCACCAGATGGCTGGCCTGGTGGACCAACTAGTACCAAAACTTTTACCATTAATAAATCATTTACAAGATTTTTTTATTTATGAAAGTAGCCTTTTAAAAAAGGCAAGTTTTACTGAAATAATCTTTATTGTTTTCTTTCTATTTTAATCAACAGTAAACTCTTTTTAATGAATTATGAAATTCAATGAAAGCATAAATTTAAAAAATATATACTGCCACCTAGTGAGCATCATTGAAAACTTGCTGAACTGATAGCAGCTTGGTTTGAAATTCAGCCAACCAACACTTCTAGAATGGACAAATGGCCAGACAATCCTGAAATATTACATTGTCATATTACATGGTCATCAATATCTAACCTGTGTGCAAAATTTGCAGGAAATTTATTTGAAAAAGTGTGTCAAAAATTAGTTAGAAAGTTTAACTAAAACAAACAGAATTTCTAAGGTAAATAAAATTGTTTAATAGAAACCACCCTGTATCATGTGACAACATATTTTTATTTTCAAGATGAAACAGAGGCTCAACAATAAACTCAACATTAATGCAATTCCCATGATCACTCTACCACAATAGTTTAGTTTCTAACCTAGTTAATATTTTGCAGATAAGTTACTACAAAATCTTATGATATTGGAAAACTATATTTTTCAATCTTTGATTACTTCCTGGTTTTAATTCTATGTTGATTTTCTGCCATTGCCTGTAGAATGTTATTTATATTAGCCTATGGCTCCATCTGTGTCTAAAAATGAATATATTTACACATCAAAATCAATGTATGCCTTTTACTATTGTCAAATGTGGCAAAATGCTCATTGTCATTATTGATGAAATGTTATTTGGATTAGAATCTACTTTTGCCTAAATATAAAAGATTCTAATATGCTGGAATCAACATTCTTGTTTTATAATAATGATGTGTGATGCATTCCAGCATTTACTATCATCAACATCATCACAATGACTCTTGCATCCTAACATATATGAGTTACAACGTGATACATACATTCTGAAAGCTTACAGTCATAACCAACTGTTTAGATGGTTAGTAATAAGGTCATTTACTCACATCCAGTTTAACATACTGTAATAACTCACTTATTATATCTTGTGTAATAACTTTCTCAAACTTCTTTTTCCTTAAATTTCCAGGAGTTCACGTGTGATAAAAGATAATTTTGATGACTTTCTTATTTCATCTGCTAATTATTTAACTGTGGATTTAGACATTTTAACTATTAACAAGATATTATAAAGAAACCTGTAAAGATTCCAACAGAAGATATATTCACAACTGGCTTTATTAAACCCTTCATTTTTCCACTGTGATAAATCTGACAGTTACTAATGATGTGATTCATAGTTTGTATTTGCCCATATTTATAAACATTAGTGGCTGATAAATTCCATTTATGAAGCAGATTAACATAACTACTAGCTACTGATACCAGTGGACTGGTTTGAATGCCCTTATGTTATGACATTAATTTGAATGGTTAATTATTTTTATACAGTCATCCTTTTGCTAAAAGTTTTGCAAACAGGGTTAATGATTCAAATTCCCTCTAGATAGATGATCAAGTAATAATTCACCCTTATTTAATTCATATAATCATAGCTAATGTAAAATAAACCAATAGAATATCAACAATGTTGTCAAGGCAAAACTCAGATAATATTTTAAGTATTGATTATGGTGATACAATATACATATAATAATAAATTATCTATGCACACTTATGGTTGAACTTTATTGGATGCCAGTTTTGTCTTTTATACTAATAACTGTGATTTATTATAATACTTAGTGAATTAATCTTTATTATCAATTAACACAATCTTTATCAACACAAATTACATTAAATTGAATCTTTATATTTGAAAAAAAAAAGGCTTTATATTGGAACAGTTATATTGGCCATGCCAAAGTTATATTATATATTTAGAAAAAAATATATATTCATTTAGTTAATTTTCCCTTTGTTAAAAATAAGATACTTTAAATTCATTATTGAGATGACCCCCCCCCCAGTTATAAATTCAGTTAATGCTTTGATATGTAAATGGACTTGAAAAGTATTAAAATGAGATATTTTTTATCTCTCTCACACTTTTTTTTTTGAAATAGAAAGAAAAAGCAAAACAAATTATCTATCAAGTAAAAGAAAAAGAAAAAATACACAAGAAATGAAAATTTGTGATTATATTTTAATTTGCTTAAAGTGACGGAAGTACTGTTCAGACTAAGATTTGTATGGAAGATGAAATGCTAATTTAAAGTAAATATCTCTTTGGTTCCTATAGTGCAAGCCAATCTATATTCCTTATCAACTAGTTAAAAGTGTTATTGGTAAATGGAACTCTGCAAATGGATTTCCAGAGAAGAAATAAGGATACTAACACCTTATGGGATTGCCTTTAATGTTTCATTCAGTGATACTGAAAGAAAGAAAAATATTTAAAGAATGAAGAAAGGCTTTCAAGACAGCAGTAAGATATTCTAAAGCCAGATATTTTAATGCTTTGATATTGTTTGTTATTTGTGAATATTCAGGATAAATAAATGAAAAGAATATTGGACTTTTAAAAAACTAAAGAATGAAAACTATTTTTGTAACTTGTCAAAAATGACATTGTATTTTTTATTCATGAAGGAGCTATAAAAATATAATGTGAACTTGAATTAGTTATAGCACAAACTGTATCATAATTCCTAATAATAAAGTATATGAAACTATTTCCAGAAAAGCTATTGAGCAGTAAACAATAACAATTCCTTTTTTGTGAGAGAAGTTATCACATAAAGTTATAAAGAGAGAAAGTATTTGAACTTTTATTATAATTTCTGATTTGAAAAGTACTCAAGAAAAAAATCTTCCAAAAAGATTCTAGTGATTTTTGTATTATCTATTTATTGACTTATTTTATTTTGTCATTAATAAATTATTTCCTTATTTACAAATTGATTGTTATTTTATGCATTTACTAAAGCAAGTATAGAATGAAATATTTTGATATTTCATAAACCAAATTGATTAATTATATTGAATTACCATACAACTATAATACTTTTATCTTGTACATAACACTTACTGATAAAATATACATAATTAATGTCACATACATGACCATAGAAGAAACCCCCTCATATCTCTGAGAACATGCTCTCTGGTGTGTAACATTTAGAGTGTACAGTAGCTATAGCAAATGAATATTTCTATAAAGAATGAGCTTTAGTTAATTAACTACTAGTCTCATATTATTTTATCTGTACATTTTGCTACTTCTTCCATTGACCATAATTACCATTACGATATACTTATAAAAAAGTTATTTTAAAAACTATTTAAACATGAAATTTAATGTTTTTAATTTATTCTCTTTTTCTTTCAAAATAAATAACAAAATTTCCTTTGCTACTGTTATTCAAATATATCTTTTTGATCTTCAGTTGATGTAACAAATGATTTTAACTTAATCTTTATTCAATTTGGACTTATATACTTTTATATGTCTGTTAAGAGCAACAAGAAAAGATTGATAATGAATATACAAGTGAGAGAACAAACAGGTGTTATTGACCCCATCAAAAGAATTAAAAGACAAGTGGAATTGGAATGGATATATTGCTAGAAGAGATAATAGATGGGCCATTAAAATCTTAAGCTGGATTCCAAAAGCTTGTAAAAGATCTAAAAAGAGATCACACATGAGATGGATAGATGAAATAAGGAAGTATGCTGGGGTGATATGGAGAAGAGAGGGTAGAGATTGGAGAAGATGGATTGAACTTGGAGAGATCTTCACATTCCAATAGATTGATAATGGTTGAAAATAGTAATATATATATATATATATATATATATATATATATACTATTTTCAACCATTCATACTATATATATATATATATATATATATAACCAGTAACAAATTGTCTTTGATTTTTATAAATGTTATGTGCCTTTTATAGTGACAAAAGAATTTTGCACTAAGCAGTAAATAAAGCTTCTACATATTCCCTTCCCTCTTCACTTTTACAAGATCATCTTATTCTCTATCTGAACTTTTGTAATATCTTTATTTATATTGATCAACTTCTATTTTGTTTTCCTCTTCTTTTGCCAACATATTCTTTTTTTATCATTATGAAAGACTGTGATCTGCTTTTCTAACTTTTTAAATAATGTATTAATTTCCACAATAAAATGTTTAATTCTAGATATAATCTAGCCTATCATTTATATGTAGAACTTAAATGATTAATCTTTTAAGTCACAGTTTTTACTTTTATTAAATCCAAATTAACTAGTATCTTTATATCAGCATGGGTAATTTACTTATCATCACCATCATCAATTTATTGCAGGGTGGGCTCTCCAAGTTCAGTCCATCTTTTCTGATCTCAGCGTACTTTCTTATTTCATCCAGCCATCTCACATTTGAGATGAATACTATATTACAATATATCTCATCTATTGCTAAAAAGCTCTATGTTAATAATGCAAAAATGAGAAAACAAATTTAGGTAAGTTTGATTTGTTTTGAAGATTCTATAAATAATGTTAATACGTTTCCAAGAAAAGATTAAATTTTATTTGACAATTTAGCAAATAATTCCTTGAACATTACTTTCGATCGGGGAGTGGGGGCATATGTCATAATCATAGTCCTCAAACTTATCGGTTAATTAAACTGGTGATATTATTTGGAAAAAAAGTCATTATCATTTGTTGGTTAATAGGTAAATTTATAATTTACACATTCCATTTTCGGGTCAAGGCTATACAAGGTTTTTTTGTTTATCGCATGGATGTTATTAGCGATAAACCATATCTCTTTAAATTTTCTCTTTCTGTCGTTGCATTCAATTTATATTATTTTGATATTCTATGGATCAAAATCATGGTAGATTCGATTGTAAAATAGAATTTAAAAATCGGTCCTATAAGAAAGTATAAATTATATCAAGTAAGAATATTTTTTATCTATCTGTCTCTTTTCGATATGATTTCATTGGTCTTATTCTTTTGTTTGAGTGTGTGATACTCTTATTTGTACATGACAATTCATATTTTGTTTTTTTTTTTTGTTTCTATATATATTAAATTACATTTTTCTCCTTATTAAAAAGATTATAGTGCGACTATATAGTATTCTCAATAATGCATTGATTTCTGTTATAAAATTTGTTAACTCTAACAAAACACAATCTGTTCAAACCCATTCATAATTTAAAGCAGAAACTATAGTTTACAAAATAAAATGTTTTATAAAAGAAAATATAACAATAATAATAAAATAAAAACGCATACACATTCATTGCTCAGAGTTCATAAGAAATCAGAATGCCAGACTGGCCACCTCCTGAAGTCAAGTCGGACGCTCTACCAACCACACGAAGCCGACCAGGGTAGAAAATATGAAATGTGTTGAGGTTTTTATGTGATATAGTTATGTCCCTAATACAATGAAATAAAACAATTGCAAACATTTATTTTTTTTCTTTCTCAAAAGTAATCTTTATTAGTTAAAAGATTACAAAAATTTCCGGGTACATTTACCCATTGAGGATTACAAAGTGTTTAATGTTACATGGTAAAACAATTATTGACAAGGTTTATATAAAGTGCATATGCTTGATAAAGATTATGTCCATGAAAGGGTTACTATAGTTTGATTAATGTGTATCTGTACATGGATAATAAACTCTTGACCCACAGCCGAGCCATGTCAAGACTATTATAGGTATCTCTTTCTCCCAATTAACAGTCCAAATGTGCAGGGCCCACATTTGGTCTAGTGCCCAAAATTGGAAAGCCAACTAGGGAAAAACTAACAAGTAACAAGCACAGATCTGCACTGCCCAAAACCAACCTATCAAGGGCACAGCAGCCGACCAGAGCAAGAATGGTGCTGAGACTTTGACCAGGTACCCTCCCGGCAGGTTTTCCAGGTAGCAGCAATAAATTGTCAACAGCCTGCACCAATAAACCAGGCTCCTAATGACTGCCACCACCCCTCAGGAAGAAAATAGGAGTGCAGACCCATGCCTGCAAAATTATTGCAGCAACAACTCAATCAAAGCTACAAAATGTGTCAGTGGCCCAAAGCAAACCAACCACCTTACAAATGCTTTAATTTTAAAGTTAACCAAGGAAACAAAAATAATAATAATAATAATAATAATAATCATCATCATCATCACTGGAAAATTAGTAGAATTACAAACAGCTAATAATAGAGTTACTTAGTCATAAAAGTGAGATCACTATTTATTTGATGAAGTTGGTTTGGCATTCCTGCTGTTTATAAATTTTACTATTACCATAAATTTTAGCAATTATCTGGTGAGTAGATTCCTTACGTTTATTTCATTTTAAACATATATCGTAATATACATGAAAAACACATTAACGTTATGGTAATAATGATATTATTAATCAATTTTGTTTTGATTAAAAGTTATTGAATTACGTGTATATAAACATTACTAATTAAAGTATCAAATAGGCAAATTAATAATGAAGCAATTGCAATGAGCAAGAAAAGATAACATTGTTAAGCTTGTAAATAAAAAATAAAGAGCTCTGCTAATTTGCTCTAACAAGCTTTATTGATAAATGCTAGCTAAACAAAGCATTTAAAAATCTATCTTAAAAACCACTCCTTGACCTCAGACTAATGGTTTCATGCTTTGGCACTCCTCGGTGGGATAGCATTTATCAATAAAGCTTGTTAGAGCAAATTAGCAGAGTTCTTTATTTTTTAGAAAAGTTGTCTGAGAACCTTTTTATTTTATTTATTTAAATTTAAAACAAAAGGTCATCGAATGTTTTAGTTGTATTTATATATTAAACTATTTCCATCATTTAATATGAGTATTGAATGTCTTTAGAAAAATTTTAACTTTATTTAAATATTGCAAATACATCCAGCTGTTGAATAATGTTTTAAAAAGGGTAAAATTTTGAAAAATAATTTTAATTCTATATATAAGCATTTTTTAAACATTTTTTCTGAAAAAATTATTAATTAACACATAAATTCAATGTTCTATCATTGTTGAGTATGCTTTCGACCTGTATGGTCAGATTCGTAGCGTTCTTGTTCACTAGCAGGAACTGTGGTATTTGAATATGGTTATGCAAGTCTGTCAATTTACATATTCTATTTTTTAGATAATGCAATGCTTGAATCTTTTTTAGTGATGGAGTGGCAATGTGCCACACCTATTTAATTTTGCACTTTCTACCATTGTGTTCTAAAGATACTACATTTAAATTTACAGGGTTGAAGCTGTGACTGCACCCCTGTTTGTTTTCAAGAAAGACTGACTTATATTCGGTGCTATTGTTTTTCCAAGTTGTTATAAATATATTTGTGTTGCTCTAATCTGGTATCAATGTTTGCATGTGACTTCCCATAATACACCGCACAGCATAATGAGTCACTGCATCTGATCAGATATACTACTTGTGGGGTCTGATCTGGTGCCAATTGATCTTGGGTATTGTTTATTAATACTTTTAAGTTGGGAGGGGTGTGAAGACTAATCTTGTGTGTGTTAGCACATATTTGATTCAAATTTCCATGAAAGCCTGGGTATGTAAGGGAGTTTTGTGCAGCTTTTAGTGTCAGTTTCGTTTGACAGCAGTTTTCTTATTTTAGAATAAAACTTTTTGACAGAGTTGATTAACATATTACTGTTATCTAAGAAATAGGATATGTAAATTGACAGATTTACATAATAATATTCAAATACTACAGTTCCTGCTATTGAACAACAATGCTAGGAATCTGACCATATAGGTCAAAATCATGCTCAGCAATTTAGAGGTTCTCTATGATAGAATATTGAATTTATGTGTTAAGGGGAGGGGGAATTCAGAGATACAGATTCTAAGATTGATTGTACATTAATGCAGTAGCTAACTCTGAAGCTCAAGGCCTATGTATTGACTCATTTTTGTCATTTCTGATCCTCAAACATTTTATGAATTCCAGTTCTGTCAATTCCACTTCTTATAAACTCTGTTAGTTTCATTCCATATGAATTCCAATTCTGTAATTTCTGGTGCTAATATTTGTTATAGAATACAGCTCTATCAATTATCCCTTTATGACTTCTAGCTCTGACAATTTCATTTCTCATAGTTTCTAGCTCTCATTTCCACTTCTTGTGAATTTCAGCTCTATTACTTCTGGTGTTCAAAATTCTTGTAAAGTTCAGTTCTATCTGTTCCACTTTTTATGAACTGTATCTATCTCACATCTGGTATTAGAATTTTTTATGAAGTCTAAATATGTCAGTTCCACTTCTTATGAATTATAGCCCTATCATTTCCAATGCTAGAACTTTTTATTAATTTTAGTTCTATCAGTTTCATTTCTTATGAACTTCAGCTCTGTTAATTTGACTTCTTATAAATTCCATCTTTTTTTAATTCCACTTTCTTAGGAACTCTAATCCTATCATTTCTAATGTTAAACCTTTTTATAAATTTTAAGGTTATCAACTCCACTTCTTATGAACTCCACATTGTCAATTCCATTTTTTTAAACTCCAACTCTATCAATTCCATTTCTTACAAACTCCATTTCTTTCAATTCCACTTTTTTAGAAACTCTAGTCCTATCATTTCTAATGTTAAACCTTCTTATAATTTAATATGTTTATTTTTTTAAATTTATCACTGATATTATTTTATTAAATACATAAAAAGAAATTCACACAAATACAGTGCTTTAGAATTTTGTATGTATGTTCATATAATATAGCTATTACTATTAGCCTATTATTATAACTACATTAAATCAATAATATATCACATGACCTATTATATTAGTTTGCTAATATAACTATATTGTTTACCATCTCTATTAAAATAGATAAGAAGGAAAATAGGCAAATATCTATATAGATAGGTAAATGAATAAACAGATACATAGATTAGTAAACAGACAGAGATAAGTAGATAGATAAATGAGTAAAAAGATAGGTAGGGATAAGTAGATAGATAAACAGGTAGGTAAGTAATAGGTAATTAGGTGATTAGATGGATAGCTAAATAGGAAGAAAGGTAGATATACAGAAAATCTGGCAGGCAGATAATCACATAGGAAGGGAAGGAAGGGGGGATGGAGAAAACAAAAGGAGGCAAAGACGGGTTGGTTGGTAGTCAAGTAATTAAATAGATAGGTAGATGAGTAGACAGGTGAGCAAATTAATAGGCGAATAAATAAATTAGTAGATAGATAGGTAGATATTTTGTGGTGTTTAAAATGTATTTATTAATATTTTATAAAAGTTCAAAACTAGATTATAAAATATTTTTTGGCAGGTGTAAACAAGATAAGAGCACCAACAATGGGTAAAATTGCATCAATCTAATATTCTAATCATCTAAACGATTTTTTGGAAAAAGAAATTGGAGTCATATAAAATGAGAGCATATATATTGATTTAAGTTTTTTAAAAATGTTAAATTTAATAATTAATAATGACGGCGCTAAAACACATAAATAAAATATATCTGACAGCTTAAATATAACAATAACTAGTGAATTTAATTAAAGAGTTAATTCAGAATTCATTAGAGTACTAACATAAGGGACATTATTACATCATAAGATTGATTTTCATGAGTAGCACAAAAAATTTGATTTTCAGTCTATAATTAGCTTGCTTTTGAATAATATAAGAGTCATTAAATAATCTGATATTGATTGGACTAAACTGCACTAAAACTTGCAAACTATCAAATATTATTGACTGAACGCGATAATCTATCGTAGAATTAACTCTCGTGCCTTTTGCCATATAAACTTAATAGACATATGATATAACCTATTGTGATTTTTACTTAATAAATATAAGCCACTACGATTTAGCTTGTATTGTTTTTAAAAAGTGTTATCCATCACGTTCTGATACTAATTTACGCGAATCTGCTGCTGTGAAGTGATTGGTTATCGCCCTTTGCAACTTAGTCAATGGTAGTGTAGTAAATTTTTAAAACTAAGGATTTCTTGGTCGAAGATTAATCTGACATAAATCATCCCCATTCCTAGTTCTCGAATATCACGTGACCACACGAGCGGAGCGCTTCACCGTTCAATTATTTATCATTCCTTACTCATGCTAAGCTTTTAAATAAAGTTAATAAAATATTTTTCAATATATTTTGTAAATATAGTTAAAAATATATACTTTAAAAAAAAAAGTTCGTGGTAAATTGTAACAAGAAAGACTTTTTTGGGGAAAAAAAGTATGATGTGAATAATATAAATAATGGAATCATTCCAATCCCCCCCCCCCCGCCAATTATTTTAAAAAAGATTCTGTGAGGACTTGTAGAAGAAGAATACGTTCGTTGTTTTCTTGAGAACAATTTATCATATTACGAATAAAAGAACGCTGTTGGGGATTATTGAAATGTTTATTGTTTTTTTTTTGTAAAGTAAAAAAAAAAAAACAATTAGTTTTAGAGTCTATATAATAAATTTTACCTAAGCAGAAGAAAAACAATATTTTAGGTATAAAAAGAGTGTGTGTAAAACAGTAAAAACCTTGCTAACAGTAAAGAGAAGCATTATCCACCAGGCTTGTTAATTCCCAGATAATAAAACTTTGAGCCCGCGGTTCATCTTTGTTTTAACTTCGAGCAAACAAATTAAATACTTATTTACTTACTATTGTCGAATAATTAACTGGGATTAAAATGGACCGGTTGTTTTAAAAAAAATCTTGATTAAAGCTTGAATAGAAATTTACTTATCTTGGATTCAAATCCTAGATGATGAGCATGGTAAATAGGAGGGCTTAGGTGGGTGAGAAACCAAGTATATTATGAGATAAAATAAGGCAGAGTCATAAGAGTCGTAAAATTTACAATATAATTCTGTACGCATGCGTAATTAGTTGAATAAGAAGTGTGTGGAGTTCGAACTTAGGTAAAGCAATGCAAGTTTAAATCATGTTATAGTTTTGTAATCTCATTATTTCCTACATGCTCTGTGCGGATAAGCACTGTGGCAAAGAGTCAAATTCGGGAACGTGAGGTCATGGATCGCTTCCGGTGCTGGCTCTTCCGGCGCCCGAATTTATTGCTTTCTATTTTTTACAAGTTTTATAATTATTTCAGACAATGAAGATTTTTCTTTTAGTTTTATTTATGTGATACTTTTAAATAAAATGTAAATCAAAAGATACTTTTAAAATATTTATATTTGTGGTTAATGAGTTTTTCAGAACTTGAATTATTAATTTTGTTGTTTCTTGGAATTTTCTTAAATGTGTGTGTTCGTGTCTATATGATGAAGGGAAGTTTTCAAACTTATCTGATTTTAATTTTTAAAC
Source organism: Epiperipatus broadwayi (assembly GCA_028023455.1). Classification (NCBI taxonomy): domain Eukaryota; kingdom Metazoa; phylum Onychophora; class Udeonychophora; order Euonychophora; family Peripatidae; genus Epiperipatus; species Epiperipatus broadwayi. The sequence goes on from JAQFVV010000039.1 coordinate 3,872,853, forward strand.
TATAATTTGAATAAATATTTTTATATAAGTACTATATATGTATACTGTATGAATTAAAGGCTATATAGATAATGTACTCACTATCAGCACATATAATTAAAAATGTGTAAGTATGCAAATTGAGATCTCTAGTATCGTACCACTAATTATTTTTTAAGTTACCTTATTTATTTTTTTCGAAACAAACTTTATTGATCGAGAATTCAAGGTTACATTAGTGAGATACAAAAGTTACAGTCAGGATAAATTATAAGTGGCATATATACTTAGATATAGACCTCTTACAGATTGAGTTTATATGTATAGAACAAAGACTATAGCAGGTTATAGTTGAGTGATAGGAGATCCTGGAGTATTTTTATTAGATAGATGAACTATGTATTACTAAGGCTTGATATCAACCGAAGGTTAAGCTTCATTAGTAATGTGTAAGAGTTTAAGCCATCTGGGGTAGTTTGAGTCTTTATCAGTTTTTCTGCTGGGTTCCATCGTTTCTTTTTGTCGTATGTATATCTACGTATATGGGGTCATCGGGTCTGCTGTTCTTTAATTTGTTTGACCCTCTCCGGTCAATCTGTTTCAGATTCCTGTATTTCGAGAAGGCTCCATGTGTCTTTATATTTGTTTGTTGACGCTAGGGTTTCGTCTCTCTTTTTAATCATTGATATTTTGCTTAAGAAGTATTATTTTTCGCCTGTAGGTGGGTGATTAAATACTTTGTGACATCTAGTCGACCAAAGGGCAAATATTAAAAAGATTGTGAGTCTTATGATCGCGAATTGTTTTGTTTTAATACTTTCTTTTAAGGATGTGATGGTGTAGTAATCTACTTTTAAACTTTGATAAATGAGTTTTTTTTATATATATCCAGAGTTGCGTGTATTTATTTAGATAAACGTGATAGATACTTTTAAAATATACTTTCTTCTTTTTGAAAGAGCAAAAAACTTCTACAATAACTAATGTTTTGAAAGACTGAATGTAAAGCTTTTCATCTTCTTAAACATTAATGCATTATTACTACACTGGTTAGTGAGGGTAGCACGTTTGACACATCAATTAAATTGTAGTAATTTGCTATCTGTGTATATTGAACAATAATAAAGACATGTGTAAGAGATGTAGTCTGGGCCAACTGATGAGTGCTGGTTCAGCACGAAATGTGCATCTTGGGGGATTATAGATCTTTTTCACATATCTTTGGTTATAATTACAGTCCTGCACAAGATGTTAAAAGTGGATAGAAAGTAACTTCTACCTTGCGTGAGAGTGGTGTAGTGAAAACCCTACAGAAATATTATCCATCATTGTATAATCTCTAGTCTAATGAAGGACTAATAAAAAATATTAATAGGTGCATATTAGTGTTTGTGTAAATATATTGTATATGTATATAAAGAATGAAAAAAAGGATGAATGTATAGAACTCACTGATAGATATATAGAAAGGCAATAAATGAATAGTCAGATAGATTAATAGAATGCAAATAGTTAAGTTATCAGAGAAAAAGGGGAAGATAAGTAAAAGGGTAAATAGGCAGGGTAGGAATAGATATAGAAATAGAAAGGAAAATGATAGTCACTAAAAAAATAAATATATAGATGAGCGAATAGACAGGTGGATGAATAAATAAATTGATAGATAAATGGACAAAGACAGAGGAATGGATAAAAGATGAAGCAATATATGCTTAGAAGAATAAGTAAATAGATAATTACCTTTTGTTTAACACAATTTAATTTTAATATATATATATTAAAATAATGATTTGTAATATTAGCCACGGTTAAAAAATAAAAAAAGAGTGTTTTTTAATATATTTTTCATTAAGTCTCATTAGAGTTCCAAGCTTTTGAATCAAGCCACAATAACTTATTACAATCTTATAGCTCAGTGATTTCCATCCTTTTCGATATCATTAATATCTTTGACCTCTCCTTATATCTCATGCTATCCATTGAGGAAAACATCTATTTTTTAAAAAAATGATTTACTTTCTATTTATTAGATATGCTTTTAAAGTTCTGTTTATTTATTAATTAATGGTGTGAAAATAAACATAATTTAAACTAATTAAATTAAGTCGGTAGTATTATTTAGTTTTAATAGAGCTACATGTAGGGTCAAACACCATTTTTAAACATGAGATTTAAAACTTTTGAAAATATTTAATTTTCTCCATTAGTATTCTTAAAAATATATATTTTTACAAAAGATTCCGGTTAAGAGATTTTTTTAAAATATATATACCTGGGTCTCGTTTTATGCGGATTATTTTAATGCGATTTTGAAGTTATGCGATTCATGTTTCTTCTTAATATTTTTCATATTTCACTATATTTATTAGATATCAAGAAATTTAAATTATTAATAACTTATTTTGACTTGAAATACTTTTTTTTCCAAAAATATAACATTATATTAGCAGTTAACGTGAATATGGCTTGAAGCTGTATTTAGAATAAATAACCTTCTTATACTAATGAGTAAATAATAATAACAGATTTATACTTACATATAAAAATATCACAATAAATATTCAAAAATTTTACACTTTTAAAACATATTTTCTTAGGTATAACAGAAATAAATAATGTAGATTTTTAAAATAAATAACGAAGATTTTATTGATTTTATAAACTGAAAATAATATTTCTAATTATAATGTATAATCTTTTTGTTTTGATTGCGGTCTCATTTTTTTAATATAGAAACAAAATGTGAACATTTAAAATTTATTTCAGTAGTAAAAATCAGTTGTCAACAGAAAACCATTAACACAGCACAAGACTGAAATTGCCACTAGTTGTGTAAATAGAATGGAGCAGAATATGGGAAAACTTAGAGTGGGGAATGGAAAATAAAGTGGCTAACAAGGTTCTCTGGGCATAATTGCTGAGAGATTCTTGACTTCGTTCAAGGAGAAGCTACACCACATCACATTGACGAATCTGATTTCTTACCAGTTTACAAATGAACCACATATCATCAAAAAATACATATGAAAAAATGTCAAATTAAATACTGTAGTTAATAAAAAAAAGTAAAAAAAGTTTGTCTTGTATTAACTTTTTTCAAATATTTGAAATTTTTTATTAGTCATACTTTATTTGCTTATTTTTTTAATGGAATTTTAAAGTAATTTTTCTTTGTTGCTTTGCTTTTATGCAAATTCTGAAAATTACAGCACTGATCCCCCATTTTTTAAGGTAAATTAAGTCTATTTTTGTGCAATTTTTTTAATGTGGGTTTTCTGTGGAACCTATCTACTGCATAAAACAAGACCCAGGTGTAGTCAAAAAGAAAGTTACAAAAATTATAAAATTTACTTTAACTCTATCTATGATAATTATAATCAGTGCTTTACAGAATACTACGTTGATGCTGCTATGTGTTTGCTTTAAATCACTGCTTTGTGGTCATCTTTAGTGCTATTTTTCTGGTTTTACCTTCATTTAATGGTAAAAAAGGGGGAAAAGTAAATATTGACTTATTAGTTCAAAAAATAATCTGAAGATGTCACTCTCACCATCACATCACAGAATAAGTTAAAGTTAAAAATGGAGTGGGACTAAGGCAAGGATGCCCTATGTCACCTATTTTGTTTGTGTTGTATTTGAGTGAAATGGAAAGAGCAATAGAAAGATTTGGAAGAGGGGTAGAGATACCGTTAATAGGTGGTAAGGGAGTATATATTTTGTCAGGTCTTTTTTTTTTGTAGATGATATATTTTTGTGTGCAGAAAGAAGAAAAGTTATAGAAGTTATGCTGAGGACATGTGCAAGGGTGGGTAAAGAGATGGGGATTAAATTTAGTGAAGAAAAATCAAATATAATAATGGTTAATACTGGGAAAAGAGAAGATGTAGAATTTTTATTGGGAGATATTGTTAAATGTGATGAATATATATATATAGTTATTTAAGAATTATTTTAAGTAATCAGAAAAATTATTTGGATGAATGAGAGAAGAAAGGTATTGATAAAGAAATGAACAGTGTTTTCATATAATAAATATGATAGCTAGAATTATATGGAAAGGAGTTGCATAGCAGGGTTAACATATGGTAATGATGCATTATGTGTTAATAAAGGGGTATTAAATTACTTAGAAAAAGTTCAAAGGGAAGTAGGAAGACATACATTGGATGCAGCTGTATGGACAGCAAGGGAGGTAATTCAAGGAGAAATGGGATGGTCAAGTTTTCATATGAGAGATGCAAAAAGTAAAATGTAAATGTTTGATAGATTACAGTTTATGAGTAAAGGGCAGGTAACAAGATGAGTGAGAAAGATAATGCGGTATGCAAAAGATTTGAATAAACAATTTATATTAGTATATTTGTACAAATGATGGGATGATTGTGTCAGGAGGATTGTTGAGTGTTATAGTGTTAAGCAATGGAATATAAGAATAGATTTATTAATAAAGAATAGGGAGTTAGAGAGATGGAGAACTAGTATGGAGAGTAAAAAGAGTTTAAATATATATATAGAAATAAACAGAATATTAGGTGTGAGTTAATATATGATAATAGTAAGGAAAGTAGTTTATTGTTTAAGGCTTGAATGGGATCTTTAGCAACAAGAGAATATACATGTAAATGGAAAAATATGGGTGATTTAGTCTGTAAATTATATAAAAATGGAATAGAAAATATTAGGCAACTGTTAATTGAATGTAAATGCTTGAAAACAGAAAGGGCACATATAATGAAGTTATGGAAGAATAAATATAAAAAATACAGAAAGTGGATTGTTGGTGTTTACGCTGGGTTTGGGAAAAGAGAAGGGGGATTTAGATATAAAGGCCATAAAGTTGACAAAGATTATGTTATGAAAATGGAATGGAGCAGAATATGGGAAAACTTAGACTGGGGAATGGAAAATAAAGTGGCTAACAGGTTTCTGTGGGCATAATTGCTGAGAGAGTCTTGACTTTGTTTAAAGAGAAGCTACAGTACATCACATCACATCACATTACAGATGAGCTGATAAAAACCTACAAGGTCAATAATTGGTAGATTCTTTGATTGTGGGTGTATAAACAAACTTGTAAACTCTTTTTTGATTGTTAGTAACAATGAGTAAAAACAACTGCATAAATTGTTTATTTAAATATTTAGAATTATTTTTACAAAATATTTATATATAATGTTTTTCTTTTTTTTGAGCTTCATATTTATACTTTGATTGTTTTCAAATAAGTTTCATTTTTAAAAGACAAATTAAAAAATTAAAAATTATGAATATTATGATTGTTAGGCTCTGTCAGACACTAATGTAATGAATTTTTGTAATAATTTGATAAATACAATTTTAAATTTTAGAAAAGAATTTCACAATTGCTTTTGTTACACATTTCACTTTATTATTATTATTAAATATTATTATTATTAAATAATAATAATAATACTAATAAAAAATTTGGAAAGTTCAAATACTAAAATTAAAATGCTGCAATTGTAGAACATTGGAATGCAGTAGAGTTAACAAAAATGATAATGTCCAATTTCCTTTCTCTATCATAACATTGATGGAGATGCCAAGCAATACTAATAATGATTTTGAAATCATTATAAAAAAATCTATGCAATCACATGACTGAACAGTTTTATAAAATGTGACTTCATCCTGCATATAAAATATATAAAAAAATAACTAAATAATTGTGATTATATTCAAACCCAGGTTGATCAGTTTTGGTGCTTAACCAAAGTAATTATCTTTTTTAAAAATTATTAAAAAGTTATTCATACTTATTCACTAATGGGACCAAATGCAAAAAGCATTGAGTCTGCCTGCCATGTTATGATCTATGATTAAATTTTAAGGTATCTCAAGTATTTTGTTCACATAGTTGGTCTATAGCCAATTTAGCTAACCATTCAGTTTTGATCAGTAAATGGGTATCTCATTACTTTTAACTAGAAAATAAAGCAAGGATGAAAAACTTTTCAATTTCTCATCATATAGGAATTAGTAATGTTGGTAAATATAATTTTCTCCTATACTATTTCTTTATGAGGAGGTTTGGAAAGGTATTGACCCTGAAATGTGCTGTTTTATCAACTAATAAAATGGTCCATTGAACAAAGTAATGGTTTAAAAAGAAAAAAATTATGTAATATATATATATTGGATAGGTGAAGGGAACTCAGAAGTTTGAATTCAAATCCCCTATAATTACATCTAAACTCCAATGATATAAAGTATATATGTATTTAAATATTAGACATAACATTAAAAAATATATATAAAGTAAATAAATGCAAAAAATTAAATTAAATTAAATATAATTTTAAAAAATCACAAATTAAAAAAAAAATCATAACATACCATGTTTCTCAAAAATAAAACATTGCCTTATATTCATTTTCGCTCTAAAAGACATTGTAAGGTTTATTTTCAGGGGATGTCTTGTTTTTTTATGTATAAAAATCTACATTTATTCAAGTATAAAAAAGTTGTAAGATTCTTACCCTGGGAGCCCCCACAATTTCTTTTTTGTACTCATCAGAGTAACTTTTACTATTTGCACTCATCTGTATGTATTATTCCCTTTAAGTTTACCAATAAATCAAGTGTTATAATAGGCAAAACTCTCTCCATACAGTAGTGACACTCTAAGAAAGACAGAATAATCAATGGATGCCAGAAGGCTTGTGCATAAAATCCCTATCTAGTGCCTACTCATCCAATATCCCCAAACTAGTTTCTGGCTTATGGCCTAGATAGCGATTTTATGCACAAGCCTTCTGGCATCCATTGGTTACTCTGTCTTTCTTAGAGTGGCACTACTGTATGGAGAGAGTTTTGCCTATTATAACAACAGTTATGGGCAAGCATGAAAGATAGTGATCATGTGATGTTTTAAGGTTTAAATCATGTGTTATGTGAAGACTTGCAAGATAGGAATGATAACAATTAATAATTACAGTTAAGAATAGTTTGTCTACACAAATACAATAAAAAAATTCAAGCATAAAACTTCTGAAAATATTTCTTTATGTCACATGTGAACATTAAGTTAGGTCATGTATTACAACAAATGGCACATTAAATTATGATGATTCTTATATGACACAGTCTATTACATCAAATGGCACATTGAATTATGATGATTTTTATATGACACATTCTATTACATCAATTGGCACATTAAATTATGATGATTCTTACATGATACAGTCTATTACATCAAATGGCACATTGAATTATGATGATTTTTATATGACCCAGTCTATTGCATCAAATGGCACATTGAATTATGGTGATTCTTATATGACATAGTCTATTACATCAAATGGCACATTGAATTATGATGATTTTTATATGACACAGTCTATTACATCAAATGGCACATTGAATTATGATGATCCTTATATGACACAGTCTATTACATCAAATGACACATTGAATTATGATGATTCTTATATGACACATTCTATTACATCAATTGGCACATTAAATTATGATGATTCTTACATGATACAGTCTATTACATCAAATGGCACATTGAATTATGATGATTTTTATATGACCCAGTCTATTGCATCAAATGGCACATTGAATTATGGTGATTCTTATATGACATAGTCTATTACATCAAATGGCACATTGAATTATGATGATTTTTATATGACACAGTCTATTACATCAAATGGCACATTGAATTATGATGATTCTTATATGACACAGTCTATTACATCAAATGGCACATTGAATTATGATGATTCTTATATGACACAGTCTATTACATCAAATGGCACATTAAATTATGATGATTCTTATATGACACAGTTTATTACATCAAATGGAACATTGAATTATGATGATTCTTATATGACACAGTCTATTACATTAAATGGCACATTGAATTATGATGATTCTTATATGACATAGTCTAGTACATCAAATGGCACATTGAATTATGATGATTTTTATATTACACAGTCTATTACATCAAATGGCACATTGAATTATGATGATTCTTATATGACACAGTCTATTATACATCAAATGGCACATTGAATTATGATGATTCTTATATGACACAGTCTATTACATCAAATGGCACATTGAATTATGATGATACTTATATGACACAGTCTATTACATCAAATGGCACATTGAATTATGATGATTTTTATATGACACAATGATGTCTATCCATTATCTAGTATGGAAATTATAAAGACTTTCCAAATTACTTGTAATAGCCCTGCTTGAGAATTCTTTTTAAGAACTTTCTTTAGAAGAAAAATTGTTGATTTAACTTAAGCTAAACTTTGGTGTCCTGCTAGGGCTTATTTTTTTGGTTAGATCTTATTTTGGGGCAAACATGGTATTAAATCATTCCTAGAGCTTTTATTGGTTCTGACATTTTATAAGCATTACTATTTGTTTTAATTTTATCTTTTAACGACATTCTAAGAACTCTATTTATCATTTGTGAATTTTACCATAATCAGACTAGCTAAGAAGCACTTCATTTTATAGCTAAGATAAACAAAAAACAATATTTCCCAAATTTTTTTATTTACATTTCTGTGAACATGTATTTGTAGAATTAAACGATTATATTTGAAAACTGAAAGAAAAATTTATTTAGAGAATTGAATAATTTTCAATTAAAGAGAGAGTGGGGGGGGGGGGTACTTTTCTATCAAGAATGCCTTCCAATATTTGTCATTTATTTAGATATTTCTCCACTACTAATTTAATAAAATTATTTTAAAAATATTGTTTTATTTTGACACTTTAATTCGCTACCTGAGCAGTTGCTCTTTTGGCTCACTTATTGGACTATCTCATCAGTTTTACTCCAAATCATTCAATTGTAAAAAAAAAAAAATTAAGCTAAAATTTCAGATAAGATATTCCGCGCGCTCCAATTTATTAGATAGTAACAATGTTTTTGTGCCAACAACTTTAGTGAATTCTATATAAAAGAATTAAAGTACTGCAATAAGAAATGCTATTTAATAAATAAAAAAATCTCATCCCAATTACTTTCCTATTTGTTAATTCGAACTCAGACTTTCACACGACCCACAACTCTCACCTTGGTACTAACTTGGGCTTTGAACCTTCCATCATTAGATTTTCAATGAAATGGAAGGCTGAAGAGTTGTGGATTGGAGTAGTTTGAAGCCTGTCCATTAAAGTATGAAGATAGGATATCTTAATATAAAGCTGAATACTAATTGTATATATGTGTGGAGATGGTAATCTGGACCAACTGATGAGTGCTGATTTAGCACGAAATACGGATGTTGGTGAATATTTATCTTTTCAACATAAGTGTGTACAGGCGTATCAGCAATATAAGATGACACTGAGAGTTGTGGGTCGTGTAAAAGTCTGAGTTCGAATCCCGCATATATTACATATACAAATGCAGGTGTTAAGCCTGTACAATGTATTTATTTGTTAATTGTGAATTTTAATTCTAATTTGCCTATAAATCTATATTATTAATATAAAGACTAATTAAAAACATTTGAGATTTAAAAAAAAAAAACATAATTATCATCATCATTATTTTCAATCTTTACCAACCCATTGCAGGATGAAGATCTCTCCAAATGTAATCCAATTTCTCTGATCTCTAATTTCTCCACATCACACCAATAAACTTCCTTATTTCACCTGCTTATCTCACATGTAGCCTTTTTCTAAATCTTTTACAATCTCTTTTTTAAGATTTTAACTGTCCATCTACTATCAACTTCTAGTAATGTGTCCAGCCCAGATACACTCAGTCTCTTAATTTTAATGATGTCAATAACAGCTATTTGTTTGCTCACCCATATATTTCGTTTTTGATCCCTTTTTATTAATCCTAACATATATCTCTCTATACTTCATTGAGTGATCTAAAGTCTCTATATTGCTCTTCTGTAAAATGTTTAAGTCTCAGATCCACAAAACCCATTTGTTAAAACCTTTCTTTTCTAACACGTAGGCGTATTTCCTTTTAGAAATAAGTTATTTCTCCGTACATAATTGAGATGAAGGCAGAAATAAAAATGTGTGTATAGAAAAATATGTGTACTATATTTATTTTTTGCTCTAATTATATTATTTTATGTAATTAACTATATATTAATCATTTCACCCTTAATATGCTTACTCTCTAATAAAGACAATAGTCATTGTTCCTTTAATAATTGTGTTATTAGGGTGTAATTTTTTTGGTCTGAAAATAAATCCATTTTTACATAAAGGAATGAACTGCAATTGACCATTAATTAGTAAAATTTAATTTACCCATAATAAATGAAAAAAAGATCATATAAGTTTTCTAAAATTATTACATATACTTTTTTAAAAGTTACAAAAATTTACAACTAAACAAAGTTTTAACCTCCATCATTCTTGAAACATATGAATAAAGACATTTTAAAAGACAAATGACTACCAATATGCATTTCCTGCTGCACAAGTACTCATCAGTTGGCCAGGTCACAATCTTTAACATATATCCTTACAATCTCTAGTTTAGTAAATGGTAGTGATAATTATTAATACATTCATCTAGAATGGGCCATGTCAAAGTTGTGGGCAAAGTAAGTTTGACACTTGAAATCAAAATGTAATAATTTATTATTGACAAATATGGAACATATGATAATGATATAGTGAAAGATTGTGACATGGGTTAACTGACCAATGGTGGTTAAGCACGAAATGCATCTTGTGGAGCATTTGTTTTTTAAGATTTATTTTATTCATATGTTTCAAGAATGTATGGTGGAGTGGAGATTAAGTCCATCTATAAAAGATATGTGGAAGATATGTGGAAAAAGAGCTCCATGTGTGTTTGTATTTAGTCAAAAAACAGGTATATTAATCTTTAATTGAGGTTTAAAGTTTATACCTGGCTAGAGATAATCTCTACTTTAATAAATGATTAGTGGTAATTATTAATGTATTTATCTAGAGTGCATTATATCAAAGTTGTGGGTAGAATAAATTTGACACCTGTAAATCAAAATAAACAACTTTTATTTGATAAAACTTCATCATTAAAACCCCCCACTAATCAGTCATTGTTTCAAATACTGGAACAAAATATGGAACTACCTAGCTGACAATTGGTTAAAGTTTAAAGATGGAAGTGATTTCATGTTTTATTGAAAATAGAGATTAAATGCACTAACTACAAATGTGTTTAATAAAAATATTCAATTCAAAATATTATTGATTACACATTTAGATTTAAAAGCATTGCAGAGATTTATTCCTAGACTTTAATATGCAAACATTTGATCATACATAAATACACTAAAAATACCTGATAAGTAATACTTTTAAACATTTTAAATCACATTAATCCTCATGAGCTGTGATAATTCCATTGTTCTTCCTGATGACCCTTTATGTAATCTTTCAGATTTTGATTTTTGTATCAACCCATTATCCTGTGTGAGAATTCAATAAATTGGACTTGATTTGGTAGAAACATACATTTACAAATGAAAAAAATTCTAAAAAATCATACTTGAATTTTGCAAATATTGAAAAAATGTGTTCATAATGAGAATAAAGGGCACTTTCATCATCGGATGGTCGAGAAGAGTGATTTCAGAAAATGAACAAAATCTTTTTTATTGAATTTTATTTTTAAAATGCAAATAAATAAATAATAATCTCTGATAAATATATTAAATTCTGCTTTAAAATACACCTAATTCTCTTTTTACAGGAACTTTTTTTGCATGACGTTGAAATAACATGAGGTTTTTTTTAAAAAATCTCCTTCCACATGAGTGGTTTTAAAATAATATGATTGGTAAAAAGCAACAACAGTATTTTGAGATTAGAGCTGCTGTGACATATTTATGGCTATATATGTGTGATCTTAAGAAACACAACTGTAGAGATTTCTCTGAATTTTTCTAACCAAAGACCATATGTATATTATGCCAACTGGATAGTAAGTTAGACACTGGTTTTTGATAAGCAATATAATACATTAAATAAATAAATAAATTGAATAGTTTATTATTCTGGAGTTGCTAACAAATTTGAGTACAAGATGTGACAAGACTGGGCCATGGTCCATGGATCTAGAATTCCAAAGTTTGACTCTCTATTACTGACTCACCTACATAGAACAAGTAAAAATAGAATGATCTTAATATAAACCAGGACTGAAAATATTAAAACTCAAATTTCAATGTTCATCAATAACTACTATTATAGACCTTTCTGGAAATATGGACCTATAAGGTTGTCATGATGTAAGTTTTGTATTACACTAAAAAATTTTGGAACAATTATATATAATTGTCATAATTTTTTTACAAAATTCTAATTTAAATGACCTAAGATACAATGATCTAACTTTATTATAGCTGCAAATGATATTTTCTATTATCAATATCAGTAGATAAACAGTATTAAAAAACTATAATCTATCCTGCCTATTTAATTTCTTTAGTCTTACTACTTTTAGCATCACTTGGGAATTTTATATGATTTTAATAGTTTTTATATCTTTGGTTGTTTTATAAAAGCATAATACTATGTGTAATACACCAATATAAATATACTTCAACATTAAAATTCATACAACAGTACAATTACTAAATGAAATAGTCTCTTGCCCATCATAAGACAATAAAAACAGATGGAGTGTATTGCAATTACTTACTGCACAGTTGCATGAATCTTAATCTGAATGAAGTACTGGAAGTACTCTATATGACAATTGGTGAATATCTACAAAAAGATTGGTTGTGTCATTAATTGAATGCTCAAAACATCATGTGATTACCCTTTTTATATGCTTACACAGGCTGTTAATAATAGTAGCAAATTTTCCATACCTTAGTGCCACCAAGTGCAAGCCTTTGTAATCAATGAATGCAGGAAGGTTATTGGATAAATTACCTATTTAATGCCTACTTATCCAATATCTCCCAGACTAGTTTCTAACTTGTGGCATTCATCAGAGAGAAGCCTTGGATTTGTGAATACTGCACCTATATCTTAGGATCCAATGCAACCCTCTAGCTGCCACAATTTAACTATTTGGTTAACTATAAAGCTAGAAATCCAGGATTAAAATACAATGTTTTCACTCCAAGCTCATTTACTTGTATAGTCATATAGATCTGAACTCAGTTAAACATCTATACATTCTGGTGTCTTTGGTTTTTCTAAAACCACAGTAACCTTTGTGGTACAAAAACATCAAAATATCAAATGATCATCTTTACATATGGTTACACAGGCTATTAATAGCAGTAACAAACTCTATACACTAGTGCCACCAAACTTGTCTGAAACTAATCTGGGTTTATTGGGTGAATGAACCCTAGATAGGGATTTTATGCACAAACCTTCTTGCACCCATTGATTATGAAAGCTTGCAGTTGGTGGCACTACTGTATGGAGAGTTTTCTACTGTTATTAACAGCCTGTGTAAGCATATGAAAAGGTGATAACATAATGTTCTGATTGTTTTATATATACCCTACCTATGAGGTAATGATGATTGTAGTTTTTGAAAAATCAAAGGCACCAAAATCTATAAATGCTGAGTTCAGATTCATATGACTATATAATCTTGGATTGAAAACATTATTGTGTTTCCATATTGGACTTCTAGCTTTATAATTAACACAAAAGGTAAAAGATGGGTGTGTGCGGGTTGCTTTGAATCCTAAGATGTAGATACAGTACGCACAAATTCAAGGCTCCTCACTGATGAAAGCCACAAGCTAGAAACTAGTCTGGGGATATTGGATGACATGCACAAATCTTCTTTCATCCCTTGATTATGAAAGCTTGGACTTGGTGGCACTACTGTACAAAAAGTTTTCTGCTGTTGTTAAAACACCAAAGTGTTAGGCTAAGTATATGGTCTCCCCCCCCCCTTCAGTTAATAATCCATCCAAGAATCTTTGAATTTAATTCATCACTGCCACCACAGTAAAGAGCTATTAATTAGAGCATAGACTTCAGGGTTTTAACAAAACATCACGTGATCTTAGCTCACAGATATCGCTATTCATTAGAAAATTTTGTTTATTCTTCCTACTCTTGTATCATCTACTGAAAGCTTTATCAATCAACAGATGCCAGATTTGTTTATTAAGTCTTTATTGCATAATGATAATGTGATACTGTGCAAGCAAGTATGCCTGGATTAAAAAAAAGTATTTAATCTGGAATGAGTTCAAGTCCTATCTAGTTATATTTAAGTTTAGTATAGACAATATACTTGTATTGGAATATTAAATATACAGCCTGTATTCTGCCCATCCCTCTTCTATGTATTTAAATGGACAAATTAAAGTCCTACATGCAGAGTGATTTAAAAGTCAATATGGGTATGACAATAATATTGGCATCATCAAGTGCTTTGAGCATTCCATCCGATTTTTCAATGATATGAATAGCTGAAAAGTTGGAATGTGGAGAGGATTAAAGTTTGTCCAACAAGTTTGAAGATTTGCTAACTTAATATGAACTGTGAACTGATTGTATATATGTGTGGGAAATGGTGATTTGGACCAACAGATGAGTGCTGGCTCAGCATGAAATACGCACATTGGAAATCATAAATCTTTTACACATGTACGTGGTCATGTGTATTGATTGTATAAGATAGAGTGGATAGTTATACCAGAGTTTTGAAAGTTTGAGTTCAAGTCCTGTCTAATTAAAATATTGAAAAGTAAAAAATGATAGCTCGATAGAAAGGTGCATTATACCCAAAAGATCCAAGAATAATGTTTAAAAAAAAAAAGTAGAATGATCCTCACTGATGAGAGCCATAAGTTAGAAACTAGTCAGAAATATTTGGATAGGACAGTACTGGATAAGAATTTATTAAATAATATCATCTAGTATCTATGGATTATTAAAGAGTACCCAAGATAGAAAAAGAGTAGGGAGGACAAAAGAGCTGTTCCCAAGCAACGCATCTATTCAAGAATTAACTGAACTCCGTGTTATTTTGGCGATGAGGCAGACAATTGGTTTATTTAACATAATATGACTAAAGAAATATATATATATAAAAGATAGAATAATTATTGCCCAGAGAGTTAAGTGAGATTGACAACGTGAGCTTTAATCTAGAAATGTTTAGCTACCGAGTCCGTTTATTTTCCTTTAGGCTAAACGAAACCAAACAATAAAAGAATAGAATAGAATTTTAAAAATGCAAAACTCACCCGTACGCACGCATACATGTATTTTGGAATCCTTTTTTTTTTTAATTAATTATATTTTCTCTAAGAATTTAATTACTTTATATCAGATTATAAATGGATTAAAAATAAACGTTTTACCCCAGATTCGACAAAAACGGAAGCTATTTGGGTGTTTCCAAAATGTAATAAACAAATAATAATAATAAATTTTAACACTTGAAATTATGAATGATATGTGAGTACAATTTTTACAAAGTAGTTTTACCCCCCTCCCCCCCCCCCCCAAAAAAAAAAAAACAACCACAAAAAATATCTCTTCTCAGTATATTTTTATTTATCTTGTCAATTAAGACAATAAATCATAGAATTATCACTTCTATATATATAGAAAATTGTAATTTAATATATAGAAAATTGTGTTTATTTATCTTTCAAATATAAATACACTAATATTAATAATCTAAAAATATTACAGTAATATTTATTTTAAAATAGTTTTATTAAGAGTAAATTGTGAAATGTGATTTACAGCCAAAACCATTTCCATTTCAAAATACATCGCCCATATAAAGTTAAAAATAAAAACTAATCAAACGCTGACATAAATTTAAATTAAATTACGGATGAAATTTACAACCGAATACACTTTATTTATTAAACGTAAATTTTTGAAAATAAAAACTGCCTCTTCAGATAAAAGTTTATTCGGTAATTAGGAAATTAAAGGGAAAAAATTAACGTAACTTCAGTAGTCGACATTTAATAGACAGATTACTCATTTTAAAATACTTTAACCGACAAGTACAAAGATATAAAAATTATAAGAAATATTAATTCACATCTAATTTACTAAAAGTTAATGTAAGTAATTAGAGGGCTTTGAACTCATCCTTCACTCCATCTCAATTAATCAATACACATACAAAAAAAAAGTGATCACAACCAACGTATTTCGTACAGAGCCAGCATTCATCAGTTGGATCTCCCACACATATATTCGGGCAATCACATTTTTCTTGTATATATGTGTGGGAGGTTATGATCTGGCCAACTGATGAGTGCTGGTTCTGCGGATCACATCTTTTTGCATGTGTGTGCATTGGTTGATTGATATGAAATGAAGGCTGAATATAGACTGAAAATCCTAAGTTCAAATCCCTTTAATAAAAAACATTCAATATACAGAATGAAAATCCTAATTAAAAGTTAATATGTTATATTGCATATATATATTAAATTAGTCACGTGATTTATGACTTGATTTTTATTTACTATTATATATATATATAACATTATTAATTGTTATATACTATTTGAGAATTTTTGGACTAGCTTTCTATCAGTTCTTAAACTTTTCAGCATGATGTTCTAGAGCAGGAGTGGCCAACTTTTGTGTTCATAAGATCTACTTTTTATTTTTAAAATGTGTTGCAATCGCTTATTGTCATATGCATAGTCTAAATGGAGTGAGGTATGAAATACATACTATTTTTATATATCTACCTAGTAAAAAATAATTATTTAAGGGGCCAAAAAACTCATGCCCGGGGGGGGGGATTAAAGCAACCTGAGTAATTATTAACACTACTTATTAATTCAAATTAGCTACATTAAGTCAAGATTAAAAATATTATTTTCAATAATGATACGATTTAGTGGACTTCACCTATCTAGAATTAAAAGTAAATTTAGAACAAAAACAAAACTAACAAAAAAAACTTGAAAATCTTTACTTAATTTGTTTCATTCATTACCCGACAGCTCTTGCCAGATTGACCTCGCGATCGACCAAAATTGGCTTTGCGATCGACCGGTGGATCATGATCGACTTGTTGGCCACTCCTGTTCTAGAGTAATTTATAAATGTTTTCTTCCATATAATTATTTGAAATAATGTTTTTTTTTTTGTATATATAAATATGACTGCATAAGTAAAATAAAATAAAATAACCGAAATGACTAGGGAGTGGAGGTGAGGGGCTAGTTTGGAAGGAAAGAGAATGACAGTGATCGGTACTCTCTTTTATATTTTAAATAAACTCAAGTAAAAAACAACAAAATTACTTCATTTAAATAAATATATTATATATCCCTTAAAAATATAATATATATTATAGGTAACAATAAGGGGCTTGAACACAAACTTTCAAGCTCTCCTCACTATCTCATACAACCGATACACATGACCACACACGTGTGAAAAAGCTAAATGATCTCCAATATACGTATTTCATGCTGAACCAGCATTCATCGATTGGTCCAGATCATCATCTCCCATACATATATATAATCAGTGCTTATATTAAGATAGCAAATCTTCAAACTTTAATGGACAGACTTCAATCTACTTCAACTCTTCAGCCATCCATACCATTAAAAATCTGATGTTGGAACGCCCAAATCCCTTGTTGGAGCTATGTATGGATGGCGGAAGAGTTGAAGTAGATTGAATCTTGTCCATTAAAGATTGAAGATTTGCTATCGTAATATAAACCAAGCACTGGTTATATATATATATGTATAGATGATCCATCTGGACCAGCTGATGAGTACTGGTTTAGCAGGAAATACATATTTTGGACATCTTTATCTTTTTTACATGTGTGTGGTCATATGTATCGGTTGTATGAGATAGAGTAGAAAGCTAAAGAAAGCTTGAAAGTATGTGTTCAAATCCCTTATAATTACACTTAAACCCCAAGTATATGAATTACGCTTGTATTTCAAGATTATAGGTAAGTTAGTTTATAATTGGAATAAAGAAACAATAAGCATTGGCACTGGTCAGGCCAGCAACAACTGAAGAAGAGCGGAGAATATTACCATTCGAAACGTTGGATGCACAATGTTGGCTTTGTGCGTGATTACTAAGAGTAGTTTGAATTTGGAAAAGTTTAAATAAAGTAAGCTCATGTCTCGGTGCTTTTTTAGAGCAGATTTTCTCGCGGGCTACATGCGGTCCGTGGCAAGAGTTTTTGAGGTTCGTCTAGAGTTTGAATTTTTTCCAGTGAAAATTAAAATAATTTGAATCTGATGCTTATTAGATATTTTAATTCTATCACTAATCGATAATCAAGATGTTGATTATAAACAATTGTTATATCTCGTTTGCCGTTTCAACGAAGACTATTATAAACACCATATATATAATCTGTATTTATTACTTTGGATGCGGCTTCAGATAACTATTTCTTTATTAACGCAGCATTTGGATTATTTAAAGTGGGTAGCTCTGATCTAGAGCATAGGTTTGTTTTTTTTTTTTTTTTGTAAGACGCATCTATTTCAATGAATAATATTATTCATTAAGTGGATAATCTCTAATCTAATGAATGATTGATAAAAATTATTAAAATACAGTTATTTCAACTTATAAAAAAAGACCGATAACAAAAAAAAAATTATAAGAAATAAAAATTTGGAGAAAAGTAGCTAAGTAGCTTACAGCTATAAAAAAGTAGAAAAGTAATTTTAAAAAGGAAAGAGAAAAACATTTGAAAAATTAGGAGAGAGAGAAAAAGATGTGTTCTTAGAAATAGAAAAATAAAAAATATGTTACATTTTTAAAACATGAAAAAAAAAAAAACTAAATAATATAGGATTTTAAAGAGGAATGTAGTTAATTGCTCAAAAATATTGGAAAAAAAGAACAAAATATAAAAAGATCTGATTATAGTAGCTTAGAGTGATTTGTAAAACGTGACGAGCAATTGCGTCAACTTTTGGCAAATTATCATTAATGATTTGGTCATGTTATCTTATTGCCTGGTTACCTTAACCTAGCTTCGGATAGAAAACTTAAATATGTATATACTATTATATATGTTTGGTTAAACGCAATGCACAACTCTACATATAAGAATTGAAAAAAATTATAATATTCTTGAAAATATAAAATATGAAAAAATAAAGTTTTTATTTAATTAATTAATAAATTGTTGTATCAAGTTTATTTAACGCTAATTAACATGTTAATGCCAAGCAGAGATAAAATATTGCAAATAGTAACAATTAATTTATAATTTGTAGAGGGAAAATTGTAAATAACAGAAAAATTTAAATTTGCATCTATCTCAAGATAATCTAATTAAATCAAATAATTGAAAGAAAAAATAATCTTTTTAAATCAAATCAATAAAAAGTGATAAAACTAACCTGCGTCAAACATTTATTTTTGTTATTTCTGAGTAAACGCACTTTTTACTTGAAGCGAGTCCATTTCCAATTAAAAAATTAGCGATAAAAATAAAAGTGGGGGGAAAACTCATCCCGCTTTACAGGAGAACGATGCGTTGAATACGCATGCGCAATGCTTTACGTGTGGCTCATTTCTTTATGAAGTGGCAGATTTTCTTGAGAAGTTGATAAAATAATCAAACTGCGCATAAATATAAACATTTGTTGAAAAAATTATTTACATAATAAAACCACCCATTAAAATAAATAAATTTATCATTATAAAAGAACTTATAAATAATTTTAATCAACGATACAATAATTTGTTTATTTTTTGGTAGGTTCCAATCAAGTGGTCATACGTCTTCATTCATTTCAAATCTTGCTTTCTTTTATATATATATAAAGGCATAGATCAGTGTCCGAAAGAATATGATACATCTCCCAATCAGTGATAAAAGTTATATTATATTATAATCATATTTCTGAAATCACAATCAATACCTCAATATTTGTCCGAAACAACCTACATTGTAACCTGTCGCCGCTATTCTCTAATTAATTATAATTGCAAAATCATTTATCCACTTATACCGGATGAGCCGACGGCGGTTACCCGAAAAAAAGAATCCTTTTTTGAAGCCTGAAAAAGTGGTGAAATACATCCTGTCTGGGCTCGAATCCCAGGTGGGAGCATAGCCGACAGATACTTTAATGACTGCACCACGGGATTTTTCCTTTTTAAAAAGATCAACATGTTTATCCTTAATTAGATTCATCCGCAATATTTTCCTTCATTTTTGTTTTTAAAAATGTAACCGAACAAAATATGAATTCTAAATATATAAGTAAAACTATTTTAGAAATCTTAACGAATATTTAGAAGAATAAACTGTTGTATATATAACTAGTCGCCTTTAATATACATATTTAATTTTATTTTTTGTATCCTAAAGGATCAATTACACTGCCTACTTCTTTAAATATTAATATGTATCACCAACAAAATCATTCTATGACCATTTACAAAAACGGTAAGAAAAATGATAAAAGGATAACAACAATAATAGAAATAATATATTAAAGAGAAGTGTTGTGGTGACGATACAAAACAATCTATAAAACATAAATATATCCACATATATATAACCCGCTGCTCCAATATTCCGTTTATTTGATATTTTGCGATGCTATCTTACATACAAGTATCAAAATTGACAATAATAATTTTAATAAAAAGTTTTATATTTTTCTTTTTTATTAAATACTATATTTTGAATAACTATAACAATAGTCTTCACCTATCTAACAGTGTATTCGTAGATATTAATTCCTATAAAATTAACTCCTTTTTAGGAAAATTAATCGTCTAAAATGGAGAGACAATGTATTTATCCTTCCCCCCATTCAGTTATCATCTTTGCTAAATTTCGATATATCTTTTTGAAAGATTTTACAAAAATATTTACATATGCCTGCATTAAAACTGTGTTTACGTCTTTACAAATTGAAATTAATTAGTTTCAGCGATTCTTTATTTCTGTTAGTCTAATTCTGTTTTCCATTAGCAGTTTTTCTGTCTGATACACGTAGTGATAAGTTAAATAGTTTAATAAAAATATTATTGAAGAGAAATAAAAAAAAAATGGTAAGTTAATTATAATTGCACACAATATATATCTATGTGCGTGTGTTTTACTTAGTCATTATTACCACAAGTCATTTTAATGCAATTGTAAATTTTAGAATTTTAATGAATGATATTTCTGTAGTGTAATTTTCACTACACCATTCTCACGGAAGGTAGGGACTGGTTTCTATCCACTTTTAACACCCTGTGGAGGGGTGTAATCATAAACATATGACCAAAGACGTGAAAAAGATCTAAGATCTCCGGAATGCACATTTCATGTTGAAACAGTACTCATCAGTTTGCCCAGACCACAATCTCTAACCCATATCTTTATCAATGTTCAGCAATATATATATAACAAATTACTATAGTTTAATTGATAAGTGTCAAATGTGCTGCTCTCACAATTTTGACACAAATAACTTAATAAAAATATTAATAATTTTTATTAGTTATTCATTAGATTAAAGATTATCCACCTAATGAATAATGTTACATCATTCTCATGCAAGTTAGGGATTGGTTTTTATCCTCCTTTAATACTTTGTCAAGAAGTGTAATCGTAAGCATATGACCAAAGATGTGAAAAAGATGCACATTTCATGCTGAACCAGCACTCATCAATTGTCCCAGGTCCATAATCTCTTACACATAACTTTATCATTGTGCAATAGATAGATAGATAGATAAATAGATAGATAGATAGATAGATAGATAGATAGATAGATAGATAGATAGATAGATAGATAGATAGATAGATAGATAGATAGATAGATAGATAGATAGATAGATAGATAGATAGATAGATAGATAGATAGATAGATAGATAGATAGATAGATAGATAGATAGATAGATAGATAGATAGATAGATAGATAGATAGATAGATAGATAGATAGATAGATAGATAGATAGATAGATAGATAGATAGATAGATAGATAGATAGATAGATAACCAATTACTATATTTTTAACTACTCTATAGAAATTATACTACGAAATATTATTCATTAAGTGGATAATCTCAAGTCTAATGAATGACTAATAAATATTATTAATAAGTAGATATATATATAATTAATGATAACTATTTTCTTTTTTAACACTCCCCCCTTCTTTTATCTCTTTTTTTTTTAAATAGTCTTTTCAAATATTTATTTATTATTAACAACTGTTTCAATACTTTTTATTTATTTATTTTATCTTCTCCTATCTACATTTTGAATACTTCCAAAGATTTTTTGTTTTTCTTAGTTTTTGGTTGAACATATCTATCTAGAAATTATCCCTATCCTCAGACCAGTTTTATGCTTTCAGCATTCCTCAATGAGGTGCTAGAATATTTCAGACACCAGATACAAAATACCAATTCACATGCCAGCTCTGAGTTGGTATTTTGGATCAGGTGTCTGAAATATCCTAGTCCCTCACTGATAAATGCTGAAAGCATGAAACTGGTCTGAGGATAAGGATAATTTTTAGATAGAGTTTTTAAAATTATTTCACTTGCTGGTATTTTTAGCAATAAACCTTATTAAAGCTATTGCATGCTCTTTAATTTTTGTAATTACAAGCTTATTAAATTAAGACATGTGATGTATGACTTATTTTTAATTATTGGTTATTTTGCTGCCATTTTTGCAACTATTCATATTCAAATTTAAAAAATAAACATGTAAATAATGTCATTGCATTTCTAGTATTTTGAAATGAAATTCACACTTATTAAAAATCTTTTACAATTTTTTTTGGTTATGTAGGCAACATTGTTTTAAATAAGCAAGTTTTAGGTGAGTAATCAAGAGAAATTAAGATTTTCATCCTTTATTTTTTTCCTATTTTAAATAAGTATCAACCCTTTTTAGTGAATTACTCAAGAAATTCAATGAAAATATATTTTTAAAAAATATATCGCCATCTAGTGTGGATTACTGAAATCGTACCCAAGTGATATCAATGTATTTAAAAATTTGATCTGTTTACACTCTTAGGGTATACACCTCTGAAATATTTTA
Source organism: Epiperipatus broadwayi (assembly GCA_028023455.1). Lineage (NCBI taxonomy): Eukaryota > Metazoa > Onychophora > Udeonychophora > Euonychophora > Peripatidae > Epiperipatus > Epiperipatus broadwayi. The sequence continues at coordinate 3,895,852 of JAQFVV010000039.1, forward strand.
GTGTTGCATTGCATTCTCACTATTTAACATGTGTTCAAAATTTGAAGGAAATCCATTCAATAGAAATATGTTAAAAATAGGTTACAAGATTCACCCAAACAAAGAAACAAACAAATGAAATTTCTAAGTTAAATAAAAAGATTTAAAAAGATTTCAAAAGAAAAACTAATAATATGTACTACAGTAATATTAGGGGTAGCAAACAAGTTTTAAAAACTCTGCAGTCAGTATAATATTAGAATACTGTTTTAAAACGGTAGCATACCACAAAGAACCATAACCTCTACAAAACCTAAACTTGAAATGTTAAAAAAAAACAAGAACTGCATTGATGAAATACTATGTGAATGCATAATGAGAGGTTTCTAATTGAAAAATGATTAAAAAAACACAAAACAATGATTAGAAAGGAAAAGACAGGTATGTTCAAAGTAATTGACAATGCAGTATCAATAAACATATGTGTGAATAGGAAATAAAGTAGTGCCACCCTGTGCCAACCCAAGTAATCAATGGATGCCAGAAGGCTTGTGCATAAAATCCCTATCTAGTGCCTACTCATCCAATATCCTCAGACTAGTTTCTGGCTTGTGGCCTTCATCAGTGATGAGCCTTGGATCTGAGAGAACAGGATCTGGTTGGCACAGGGTGGCACTACTGTATGGAGAGTTTTGCCTTGTTTAATAACAATTATGTGCTAGTATAAGAGATAGTGATCATGTGTTGAATAGGAAATACTAAAAATATTAGGCATAAAGGTAAAATCAAAGAGAAGAAAATTTTAAAAGCTACTCAATTAAATATTACTAACATATTCGAGTCTATTCTTTGGCACTGATTTCAGTTTCTTATAAACATTCCTCCAACAAATACTAGAAGAGATAATATCTTACAACATATTTATAAAAACCTGAAAATATGATAAAAGTAGAAATAAACCTCTAGTCATGTGCTTTTATGAATTTACATGCACTCATCCATGAACATTAGTTTGAAAAGCATAAGCGTATGCTCATGCTTAGAATTTATCTATATATAAGCCAACTTTGCTCACCATACTAAAATCAGAGCTTTAATCTATTGTATGCCTAAATTATATATTGTTAATTGAATTGTATTCTTAAAAATGTATGACTGAAGGTTTGTTCCTTCTTTATAATACTACATATATAGTTTGTGCTATATAAATAATAGACTATTTATTACAGTAAATTCAAAATTTACTATGTATTTCTAATTGCAAATGGTTAACAATGAGATTTGATCTCTCTCCTGCAGAATCAATGTGTTTGTATAATTCAATTAACAATTTATAATTCAGGCACACAATAGATTAAAGACCTGATTGGTGAGCAAAGGTTGGCTTATATATAGATAAACTCTAAGCATAAGCATATACTTACGATTTTCAAACTGATGCTCATGGATAAGTGCATGTAAATTCATAATAATCAAAAAAGCATGTCATATATAACATGACATTACTTTTATAAGCTTGTATTTACAAAAATGTAAGACAGAGGACGTATCAATAGCTCAAATAAGCTCTTAATTAATAAGTGTGGTATGAGAAAATATTTAAAATCTCTATCCAGAATACTCTCATCTCCAGACCAACTGTTTTTGAGATTATGGCTGACGTCAGTGGAGAGCTAGAATATTTGGACACTAGATCTAAAATATCAACTCAAAACCAAGCACTTATTTCATATGTACATTTAAGTAGAAACTCTGAAATTTTCGGACATGAAAATTAAATTCAGCTATTTAACCCAAATAGCTATATGGGACTGAACTAAATTCAGATCTACTATATTTTAATAGCCTCCACATAGCCAAAGCCTTAACAGTAAAATTGTAATAATCAAAAAAGCAAGTCATATATAACGTGACATTACTTTTATTTCAGAGTTTCTACTTAAATATACTTTTGAAATAAGTGCTGGGTTTTGAGTTGATATTTTAGATCTAGTGTCAGAATATTCTATCTCTCCACTGATATGAGCCATAATTTCAAAACCAGTTGGTCTGGAGATGAGAGTGTTCTGGATAGAGATTTTAAAGATTTTCTCATACCGCACTTATTAATTAAGAGCTTGTTTGAGCTATTGGTATGCTCTCTGTATTGCATTTATGTAAATTCATATCAGTGCATGACCAGAGGTTTGTTCATTCTTTATAATATTATTTACATAGTGTGTGCTATATAAATAATAGATTATTTATTACCATCAAAACCTGTTACGTAAATTGTATCTTTGTTAAATTCTCATGTTAGAGTCTCATCACCTATGGTTAATTTAAAATCAGGATCCTTGTTCTGGATTTTCAACCAAAATTTTTTTCATGCAACTAAGAAATTATGGTGTAAAAAATGGACTCATTCAAAACAAATTTCTTTTTCTAAATTAAGCCCTAAAACCAGTTCATTTTGAGTTTTTAGATATTATTGGAGTCCCATAAACAGATTCATGACAATCCATAACTTGCACTCATTTGCCATACAAATTAAAGTTAATAACAGTTGGATTTTTTAGATATTGTCAAATACAAGCCATAAACCATATGACTCAAATTTATGTATAGCATAAGAATAGAAGAATATAACCTGGTTGGATCTTTACTGGTGCCTTTATGATATTTGGTTGCTAATTAAACTGATTTAAAAAATACATGCATTGAATATATAAATAAAATTGGGATCCATATAATGGTTTATATAGTCATTGTATAAATCATTTTAATTCTTTGTATTTTTTTTCTATTTCTTTTTCTTTTTGGGGTGGGGTGGGTGGGGCAGTGTTAAGGTAATCACTGTTTATAACTGGTTGCTAATGATATTATTTTTATATAAGTATACTGTACAATTTTAAACAAGCAAAAATAAAAATATTTATATCTTTTAAAAGAAATGTTATTATTTGTTATAATAAGGAATCAAATTTATATCTTCTATAAAATTTTAAAAAAAGATTAAAAAATGCAATGACTGACAAAAAAAGGAAAGATATGAACACAATCTAATTACTCTGACCATCAAATAAACTAATTATATAAACATTAGGATAATTTCTGTTCTTTTCATTATTGATAAATAATTTATAGTGCTAACAAGGAATAAGTAGTTTTTATTTAACAAAGGCAAAACTCTCCATACAGTAGTGCCACCCAGTGCCAACCAGAGTAATCAATGGAAGCCAGAGGCTTGTGCATAAAATCCCCATCTAGTGCCTACTCATCCAATATCCCCAGACTAGTTTCTGGCTTGTGGCTTTCGTCAGATGTGCTACCATTAGAAATGGTGATCATGTGATGCTTACTAGTTTCTATTTATTAAATGAAATGTTGCAAACTGCCAGCTAGAAACAAATATTTGCAACTATTTTAAATATTTCACTTTTTAAATATTATTTGCTTATTTTTACATAAATTTATTTCAATAAATAAAAAATGTTAAGAAAAATCCAATTATAAAAGGATACTTATGTATTATCCTGTCTACCAAGCTTAGTAGTCATTTTTTTTTATTATACAGTTTCAGGGTCATACAACAAGTTTTGACAAGAAATGTTCATATTTATTATTTACAGTTTTTCATTATTATTATTTTAAAAAAATAAACATTTCTGCAAAAATTATTAATATTTCCACTTTATTATTATTTTTTGCATTAACTCAATTTATTAATATAAAAATAATAAAAATATAAGAAACATAAAGTGCCATATTGCGCCCATTAATGTAGATTATTTATAACATCAGGATTCCATACTGAAATACTCCATTGCCTGCTATTTTGCCAATGGAAAATCCTAAACTTTCATCATTTTACCAAAATAATAGTGCAAAAATAAAGATTCTGAATGTAAACAAACTATGACAATGTTCGGAGCATATCAGCATTTACACTTATAATATTAAAAAAATTGAAATAAACCTTGATATGGAATTTATAATTTATTTACTAATTTTTTAAAACTTATCAGCTAATACATATTCAGTAAAATAAAATTGGAAAAAAATCACAAACAAATACTTGTAGGGTCTCTGAAACTATATAATTTTTTAAAAATGGGTGCCAAGATCAGTAGACAGGATAATACATAAGTATCTATAAAAGAAGCAATATTCAAATCTATAAATGCTATTATGTGAAAATAAATTATATATCAGCTATCTAAGTTCATCTGTGTATGATTCATAGTACCAACGTACTGATATTTCAATAAGGTTGCACTGGCCATTAAATGAGTCATGAAGTCATTGTAGAAAATTGCAACATTGATGCATAACAAGATTAAAAATTCAAACAATAGAAAATAAACAGAAATAAAAATATGAAAGTAGTGGTAAAATGATAATAGATAAAAAAAATCTAGTAAATATTATCTTTAGCAGGGCGAAGCACACATGCTCTGGTGGAATAATTTCGAACTTTTTTTCAAATTTTGTTACTTTTTTCTTTTTTTATCCTATAGCTGTAAAGTTGGTACTTTGATAATATCTGTAGCTGTAAATAATTTGCTGCAAGATTACATTGTTTGTGAGACTGATGTAAGTGCCACAGTTATCATAGACTGGACATTTTTTTCAGAGACAAATGAGAAAAATCTATCACAGCTTGGTGGATTTGACAATGATGAAGTGCCACTAATTGTAGAAGTCAAATAAGACCAAATATTTTTATAGAAAATACTATCAGTGGTGAGAAGGCCATTGGGTGTTCGATGGCATAGACAGAGTGTTAAGAAAGTGTTTCAATACAGTGGTTCTAACAGCATGGCTTCTACTTTTGAACCCCTTATACAACAATACATTTTTTCAAAGACTCACATCATTATGGATGGGTGGACTGCATACAATAATCTGAGCAGAATTTATAATAGCACACATATGTATTCTGTTATTGTACACCAGGAGAACTTCATGAATCCAGACAACACAGATACCCATACACAAAATATAGAGAACTTATGGATGCATGTGAAACATAAGCTAAAATGGTAATTTGATACAGTCTTATTTTTGTCCTATCTGCAGGAATTTTCATTCAGGACTCTCTGCAATAGTGACACCATTTTTGTGCATTATATGTATTGCTGAAAACTGCATTGTAGATCAAAATTATTCCACCAGAGTGCATATGTTTCAACCGATTAAAGGTAATGTTTACAAAAAATCAGAAGCTACTTAGATTAATGGGTTTTAAAAAAAATTCCAAATGGAAGAAAGTTTAGATGTATCATCATGTTTGTTGATACAATCTGGCCCTTTAAGGATCCCAATAGCTTCTCTGATTTTTCTTTGGTGAAGAGTGTCACATCTACCTAGGATTCAGGTGTTAGAAAATCAGTACTACGACCTATATTCATAGCATAAAAAGAAAGTGCTTCTGATGATGAGTGCTTCTTAACTATCTTAGCATATTCATATCTCCTGGAACTGATGTGATAATTGTTCATACTCCCAAAAAAAAGCTTCATAAATGCCACAAGAAATTTTCTAAACTCCAGAGCCTCAAATGGAATTGAGTCCTTGGTCATGGACAAAATGTTACCAATTTTTGTCTAGTAGCATTTGATATTTTTATATTATAGCATTTTAGAGTATGTCTAATATATCTGCTGTTATTTTTATATAAGGAATATGAACTCTAATACTTGTAGTTTTTTTCTTCTCTTGTTTTTTTTATTATAACTGTTTTGGCCTTAATTAAAGCTTTGCTTGTAATTCCATTATATAAAAAGTATATACAACAATTTCAGTGTTTTAAAGTAATTCTTTTGCCTATGTATGTGTGTATGCTTTACAAAGTGGTTTTATTTCTTTTCTTAATATAGTGGAGTGTACTTTCAGTGACGAGCACCATAATCGTAGCTCATCACTGAAAGTGAACTCCGCTAAGAGCACCACAATCAGAGCTCATCATTGAAAGTGAACTTAGTTAAGAGCACAATGATCAGAGCTCATTACTGAAAGTGAACTCATCTAAGATCACAATAATCAGAGCTCATCATGGAAAGGAACTCAGCTAATAGTACCATGACCAGAACTCATACTGAAAGTATACTCAGCTATAATTAGAACTCATCACTAAAGTGAAATCAGTTATGAGCACCATGACCAGAGCTCATCACTGAAAGTGAACTCAGCTAAGAGTTCCATAATCAGAAATCATCACTGAAAGTGAACTCAGCAGCTTAGAGCAACATGACCAGAGCTCATCAATAAAAGTGAACTCATCTAAGAGCACCATAATCAGAATTCATCTCTGAAAGTGAACTCATCTAAGAGCGCCAAGACTCGAACTCTTCACTGAAAGTGAAGTACATGTGAAAAAAATTACCTTCTAAATAACAAATAAACCTTTATTTCTATAAGACTTTAACTCTTGTTATTTGCAGTTTTTTTGGGAATTCAGATCCATGAATAAAATTGACCTCTAATAGAGCATCCCCGATTATTGCAATATAGTTAATTTTCAATGTTCACTATTTACAGCATAATATTAATTTTTATTGCATTTATTTCTATTCCTGAAGTTTATTTTTACTATTTAAAAGCCTTATATTTATTTTTAATTTTTATCATTTCTGAATATTTCCATTCTATATTAACATTCTATTTTCAGATCTATAATTTTTAATATCTGTTACTTTGATAATTTTTTTTATAAATTTACAATCATACCACCCCTTCTACTATGATTTTTGATAACAATAATTTCATTTATGTGTAATTTGAAAAAAAAAATTAAAGAAGTAAAATTTTGATTTTTTTGGGTTTATATTGCATTCATTAAGCATTGCATACTTAATATGTCCTAAGCAAATAATTGATATAATTTTTTCCAGTAAGCTATTTTGAATTGAATGTTGTCTGTATTTTTCATTTCATCAATAAAAATACATAAAAGTTTTGTTCATTTATTTTGAGAGAGAGAATTATTTTTTCAGTGACATTTGTTCTGTATAAAACCACTTAACTATTAATTAGTTTGCTTAAATTTTTTTATAAAAAGATTAGTTAGAGTGTTACTTTAAAATTCAGTACTCACCAATCTAAAAGTCCAGGTTTGATTCTCATGCTGGTACTACTACTGGTCAGGCCAAAAATACCTAAAGAAGAGAGGAGAATAATATCACACAAAACATTGTGCACATACTAACAGTTGAATATAGTTGGAAAATTTAAATAAAGCTAATTTTTTCTAAACACATTCAATACTTAATATTAGATGATGGAAATAGTCTAATATATAAATACTTTTAAAATACCATCATCACAAATCTTCAGGACATCAAATGTTGATGGTAATTTTGGTACTGCCTTGTTCCATAAACAATCCCCTAAGGTCAAGCAAAATGATCCATTCAAAATATTAAGTAGATAACAAAGGATGTATTCTTTTATCTCCTACCAGAAACCAGTATAATATATCAGCAAACTTTCATCTGTATTTGTAATAGCAAACATAGTCTGGGTTCAGGATAACTTAAAAATTATATAAGTAAAAGAAATAATCCAGGTAATGCTCTAATGAACTGACCCATCCTGCCAAAGGCTCAGTTGATTAGAGTGTCACTTTAACATTCAGTATTCGAGAATCAAGGTTTAATTCCCATGCAAGTATTATAACTCGTCAAGCCATTTTAAAAAAAAGAGAATAATAGCACTCGAAACATTATGTTATATATTCTAACCAGTATGCTATTACAGAAAGTTGAATCAAATTAAAAAGTTTAAATAAAGTTTAAAAATTTTGATAGATAGTCAGTATTTAGTGTAAGAAGTTCGAAATAGTTCAACGGATAATAAAAATTAAATAGGACCAACCTATGCTTTTATTTTCAAAAGTTTTATTGTCTTGGTTTAAATTGTAGAATTTACATGCTTATATCATGTGTTATGCAAGATTTAACTCATGATTTTTACTAAGTGTATGGTGACACATCTAAGATAACAGAAAGATTAAAACCACCCTGGACACCATCAACCCCGCTCCCCAGGGGGAAAGAAAATTAGCATAAGCACTGATCCCCTCATACCCACATCCATGTGGTTTCCCCAAAACCCTGGGGGAGCCCCTGGTATGGCCAGCCCCTTGACCCCCTCAGGGGGCAAAGATGCATGAACCCACAGTTTCAACCCAAGGTCATTGTTGATTTAAATATTGTACTAGAATACTTCAAACTGCCATGGCCAGCACGATCGCCACCACCCAGAGAAAAGGAGATCTATGTTGGTAACAATTCCAGTACAGATCCCTTAGCCTCTGGATGCAGAGGGCTAGGACTTAGGTCACAAGGACCCTCCCCTCCACTAGACTCCCACCTCCAGGCAGCAAAGATGAGCAAACCAGTAGTATCCTGAATTAACCAATAAATTCACAGTAGTTGTCCCTAAATTTTCAATGGCTGGCATATGGTTTTCTCCTTCTTTATTAAATCAAAGTCTTTAGTATATATCCCAGTATTCATGCTTGAATTGTGATTTATATACAGATCACTGTTCAGATCTGGAAAATGGTTGTTGATTATTTCCTTTTGAATCAAGAGATTTCGTATATCTTAGTATTATATGTTTTAATTATACTGTATATATCCATCAATTCATAGTTCCACAGGGCAGCTGTTTATAAATATAGTGTGTTGTAGAGATCAAAATGTCAGATTTTATATTGTTCATAATATTCGAGGTATATATCTTTTTGAATCAAGAGCCTTAGTATATATCTTAGTAATTACATGTTTTTATTATGTACTATATATCCATTGGTTCACAGTTCCACAGGGCAGTTGTTGATATATATATATATATATATATATATAGTGTGTTGTAAAGATAAAATGGTAGATTTTATTTTGTTCATAATATACTGTTGCATTAATCCATGAGATGATCAAGTGTTGGAAATGTTCCAAAGTTCCAATTAAGGATGATTAGTAAAGCCTCGAATTCCGATATGAATAGCATTTTACAGATGTAATAGAGAATCTTGAATTTAGTATTGTTGAATGAAAACTAAAAAAACATCTGAATAAAGCATTTGAACAATTCACTGCTAATAAAATTTGGTGAAGTGAGCCTCTTAGAGTAAATCACCTTAGTTTCAACTGCATTAAGCAAAGTTTTGCTTTGTTAAATAAAATCTCTGATTTATAACATAAGCACTTAAATCATAATAAGAAATGTTATTTTGCCTTTTTAATGATTGAGACAGTCAGCAGTACAAATCATCCCCACAGCACCCCTTTTCCAGCCCTTTTTTTCCTTTTAAAGCTGGAAGTCAGGTCTCTAGGGATGCCTCAACAACTAGATTCTTTCACTGTCAGCAAAATTGATTAAACAAGATTTTTCTTTAAAACTAAAACTCTATGGAAATTTTTAGTAATTTCTATGGCTGCCATTTAATTTTCATAGCGTTTTGAAGAAAAGTTGTGATTATTCTTACTTGTGATCAACTGGTGACATCCTTTGTATCTGAAACGATAGCTGAGAAGTTACTCTCCTAAGTATGACCATTTTAAGAGAGATTTAACTTCCTGAACTAGGGAATTTGAAACTAAAACTGGGAGCCAGTAACAGAGTCAACTGGAGTCTTTGGCTCCCTCTAGTGGTTTTCTCTAATTTTTTTGAGTAAATGTTCCTTTTTATCAATTTTCTTTAGTAACAGCTATTTTTTTACATTTAATAACTCAAACTTTTTCATTTTTCTTGCAAATTACAAATTAAAAGCTTTCAATTACTTTTGCCATTTTTTTGTGTTTTTTTTTTTAAAAAAAAAAAACAGATATATTTATATAAAAGACTATTTGTAGAAGATTTTAACACAAACTCTCAAGCATCCTTCGGTTATCTGCTCTATCTCATACAACCAATATACATGACTACACAAATGTAAAAAAGATAAATGGTCATCAATATATGTATTTCGTGCTGAAACAGTACTCATCAGTTGATTCAGATCATTATCCCCCCTCCCACACACATATAATCAGTGCTCAGTTTATATTAAAATAGCAAATATTGTTTACAATAAAATAGCAAATATTTTTTTCCACGTGTCAAAGTATTGGCCGGGAAGCGAACCCACAAACCAGGGACAACTGCTTGTAATGCAGCTGTGCTGACCACTCGGCCACCAACATATTGAGCTCTGGTTCAGCACAAAATACGTAAATTGGAGATCATTTATCTTTTTCACATTTGTGTGGTCATGTGTATCGGTTGTATGAGATAGAGTCGATAGCTGAAGGGTGATTGAAAGTCTGTGTTCAAATCCTCTACAATTACATCTAATTTCCAAGTATATTATTAAATTATACATGTATTCTAATATTATAAAAGTATACTCTAGATGAGGTATTTTGTGAGTCTTCTTTATAATCGTAATTCAATATTCACAAAAGAATCTTTAAAATTCCATTAACAAAATCTATTTAGTCACTCATTTGACTCAACATTAGTTAAAATTCTCATAGTATAGTTATTGTAGGGTGTTACCCAAATATACCAATGACCTAGGATCAAATCTGGAAAGGAGCTCAAAAGATTTTTCCCGGTGAATGAGTGATAATGATTAACAAATGTTGCATAGTCTTTGATAGCCTTTTTACTTATAATACTTCACTCATATACACTTTAATGCAAGTAATTTTCTTAACCTTTCTTTATTTTCTTACAGTTTCGACTGTCCAGCAGTCTTCGTCAGAGCTTAATCCTCCTCACAGTTTTAACTTTAATTAAGGTTAAAATTGTGAGGAGGATTAAGCTCTGACAAAGACTGCTGGACAGTCGAAACTGTAAGAAAATAAAGAAGGTTAAGAAAATTACTTGCATTAAAATGTATATGAGTGAAGTATTATAAGTAATATATATGATTATATGAAGATATGCAAAGAAAGTGAAGGAGAAGAATAACATAGTATACTTCTGATAGCCTTTTTATCAGTAATTGAACTTTTGACTTTAGTCCAATACTGCTTATGAAACTTGATATTCATTTTATTACTGGACCAAGAAAAGAATGTCACACATCAAATCATTAATACTGCAATTGTTAATAGAAAACCAATTGGAGTCATGCATATCCATAAGACCTGATATTTAGTAGCATACCAGATTGAAAATCCAAATAGGCTATATAATACTTAACAGTAGTTGGTATTTAAGTATTAGAGAACAAAAATCAAATTGTGTTAATCTATCATTTTAATCTTGGATGAATTAATTTATGATCTAATCAACAATCCGTGACTATTTGCACATTTTGTGTCTCTTAATTATGTCAACCCTCTACAGATTTGAAGCTTATATTATATATTCAAATACTTTTATAATTTCCTTTTTTATCTTTGCCAAAGTTCAATATTAACAAACACTTTGAAATCATAAGTCAATATTTTTCTTTACAATAACGTTGAGGCATTATTTAATATTCTTATCAACAAGTCCATTAAACTCTCAAAAAAAAGACAAAACTTTTAATAATATTGATATAATATTTAAATATTAGTATGATTCAACCTGTTTTCTGCTCATCCTTCTTCTGTATATTTAAATGGTCTTAAGGTCCTATATATGAGAGATCAGAATGACTTATGGTCAACACAGGTATGACAACAAATTGGCAAACAACGGCTTTGAACATGCCATTATCAGATTTTCAATGATATGGATGGGTGAAGACTGTCCATTAAAGTTTGAAAATTTGCTATCTTAATATAAAGTGAGCACTGATTATATATGTGTGTGAAAGATAATGATCTGGACCAACTGATGAGTGCTGATTCTGCACAAAATACATATATTGGAGATCATTTATCTTTTTTACATGTATGTAGCCATATATATATCAATTATTTATGATGAAATAGATAACTGAAAGGAGCTTGAAAGTCTGGGTTTATATCCTCTCTAATGATATTGATATAATAACACAATCCAGTAAGAAATAAAACCTCTGGTTTTTTTCCAATGACATGTTAAAGCTTAAAAACACTAATAAAATGATCAATGTATCACTAACTTTATTTTTTTATTAATATACATTTAATTTGATTGTAAAACATTTTTCACATCTGTGAAATGTTTTTTAATGTAACTTAGGCACAGCTGAGTGTGCATTTGGTGTGGTCTACCAGAATCGTAGCTCTCATTGGTTGATCAAGTCTGTTGCTCTATTTAAACAATGAGATGAATATGTAGGTATTTTATTCAAATTAGAAAATGTACTTATTCCATTTGCTTGATAATTGGATGTTTTATTTCTTGTTAATTATGTTTTTATGGTTGGCTATGAACCACAGCTCCTTAAAATTTCTTTTACTATCATCTGGATCCATGCATATAAGGCTAACCATCTGTGGGTCGAATATATTTCCAATGCCGTTTGTGCTCCCAAAAGGTGAATTTGCATGCCTAAGTCAAATATAAATCTGTCTGTTCGAAACACAAACAACATTGTAAACATGTATTCGACCCACATATTGTTAATCTTGTGTGCATCAAATTGGATTATAAGAAAACAAATGAGTTATTGTTGGCTTCTTTGTATTAGTTCCTTTGTATAATACTGACATTTTCAGACTTTTTTTGAACTAATAAATCAATAAATATTTAATTTCCAATAAATAATGCTGCACATAGCAATAGGAAAAGGAAGGGAAGTTGAAGGTAACACTAGTACCATTTACATACAAAGATCTTCAATTGTATTTAACCAAGGATGTAAAAAGAAAGTAGAATAATCACAACAAATTCTATCAGTAACTGATGGCTAGATTTAAATTACAAAATGACTGCTCCCTACAATGATATAAAATTAAAGTCTTACTAATAGGACTGATTATAAATTTGGAATAAACATCAATAATACTAAAACAATAAAAATAGACAATGAAATGAACACATTGACAGCAAGCCTTGCTAACAAGTTATAGAATAGGTTAATGCTTTTAAATATTTAAATAGTTGGATAACTGATAATATAAATAGTAATAAAACATTAAGATCAAAAATGTATTGGTTATATATTCTTTTAAAAAGTATAGATTATTTCATGATCCATTAAAATTAGATTTAGTAAAGATAATTGTTGTTTGTTTGGGTACCATATGATATGGATCAAAGACATGGACAATAAAGAAATAACAAAAGCCGCATGCTTTTTTTCTTCATCACATCTATATCATCTGTTGTAAACTTTAGTAACTGACAGATATCAGATAATAGCGCTTAATATCCTATGTCCCCAGTTAATTTTAATCATATCATTTTTCATCCATGAGATGCTTTGGATCTTGGATTTATATCTGGACCTTTTGAATCTAATGCATCTTCTATCCAGCAACCATCATTTACCTATGTATTCACTATCAATCTGTCAGCCCAAATTTAAAAGGATATAAATGTTTTCAGCTTAAGCCAACTTAATGGTATAATCATATAGATTTGAAGCTAGTTCAGTTTCTAGGGTCCTTAATTTTTTAACAACTATAGATAGCTATCATCTGGCATCTATTAGTTACTAAAGCTTATAGTAGGTGGCATAGCTGTGATGAAAGTAAAAAAAAAATATACTGCTAAAATAGCATTCAGTAAGTTGGAGTCATATGGGAACAAAGTAATGATTGTTATAAATATAATATGGCTACTTCTCAATAAACTGAGTCAACACAGCATCAAATTTTAAATAAGCAATAGAGTGGTTTATTGCTTGGGAGTTCATAAGAAGTACAAATATCAAAAATGACCAAACTGACCCATAATCTATGCAACTTGAGCTCCAGAGTTTTCAAATCTGCCATTACACCAATCACTTAAGATTAGAATATCATCTACAATGATCAGTTTTAAAATAATAGCAACTCCCTCTCCCTACAATAGTGCCATCTAGTGCAGGCTGTAGTAATCAATGGATGCTAGAAGATTTGTGCCTACTTATCTTTTGGCATCTATTGATTATTATAGCACCCACTATGCGACAGTATTGCATGGAGAGTTGCTAATATTTTAATAGCTTATACAAGCAAAAGAAATGGTGATCATGTGATGTTTTAATAATCAATTTTGTAATTCATTTTTAGACTGCTATCAGTGAGACATGTTACTTCATTCTAAGCTCAGATTACAGTTTTTTAACTTCTACAGTGTATCATATTGGAAAATTCATGATTTTTTGAACATCAAATAAATTAGTGAATTTTAGATGTGATGCTTATACCTTGAGTACTAACTGAAAATTCATTGATTTTATTACATTCACATAGGTGGCGGTATTGAATCACACAATTCAAATATTAATAGTTGCAGAAATCTTCTATTTAAATTTGCAATTCAAATTATGGTTATTCATTTTGGCAAAATAATGTTTTTCTAAAACAAGACAAACTAATAAACTTGTATTATCAATAGGCCTGTGGTTTAACACAATGATAGTGTGCCAGACTGAAGAACTAATTTTTCTGGCTGATTGTATAACAACTGCTTGATACCTTTGTTGGATTTTGACAATGAACACACAGAGCCAATTTCACATATTTCTAGCACTGGAACTCTCTCTATAAAAAGATGATAGGTGGCAGCACCATTGTACAAAATGTCAGGAAGATATCAAACAATTATTGTAGTACTTCCATGCTTATGATGAACACTTTTGATAATCTTCCATCACCAGACATGGTCCAGGAATTATACAGGTTGATGATTTCTTTATTGAATCAGTGCATCTCCTGGATTATCCTATGACGGAGCACAATCAAGAATGTTTATCAATAATTATAGGAGAATTATAATAATTACTCCATATGTCCTCACCATTTTATGAACAGTGCTGCCACCTGCTATTTTCTTCTAGAGAGATAGTTCTGTTGCTAAACATATATAAAACTGGCCTGTCGACATGTGAGTATAATCGTTATCTTATCAAAATCCATCTAATCCTCCCAAAAAATAAGGATACTGTAGCTACAACAGATTCCAGAAAAATAAATCTGTTGGAAAATGGCGCGATTGCTCTCAGTTTGCTAATAAGGCTGTTCAAACATCAAAGGACATTGTGAGCAATTAATGTGGCCAGATAATTGTAAAACAATGATTTACAAGCTATCAGCACGGAGAAACATAAATTTAATGCATACATGTTGGGGAAAATTTAACGGCAGCTTCAGTAGTAATTTAAGGTAGTTATAACATCTTAATTAATATACACAAATACGTTATATGCATCAATAAAGTGAAAAAGCATTAAATTTTATCCTAACAATTTAACTTTTATTTTTTAAAAACGTCTTCTTAAAATGACTAAATAAAATAAATCAATTTTTAAAAAAGAAATTAGCAGTAAATGTCAGCATTTCACAGCATCATATAAACATCAAATAGGTTTTGAATGAAATAATTTTTGCTCTTTCTAAAAGTAGGCGAATTTAACTAACAGTGATTAATAAGTTTGATAAAGCACAATAGTAAAAGCCTACTGTTAACAAAGTTGCTATTTTCTATTATTAGTTTTTTTATTGAAAATAAGCATACGGTATATTAAAACTAAAGAAAACGTGCTTTGTAAAAGCTGTTGCAAAAATAGTATTCATTTTACGAATATTGTTCCCAAATACACAATAAAGCTGAATATTAAAATCTACCTTTTCAGTATATTCATTAATTACCAGATATTACGTCGGCTCAGAAAATAAGAAAATTAGTAATAGCTGAATTTAAAAAGCATTTATAAATGGCTACATATATTTAAAATGAACTCTTTTATTCTTCTCAATCAAAAGGCTGTTCCAAACTTTTCTAACTTCTTGAAGAAATGTTATCCATAAGATGCTAAAAGCGGATGGAAACATGAGAGTGCTGTAAGAAAAATTACAACACAGAAATATTACTGATTAAGTGAATAGTCTCTAGTCTAATCAATGACTAATAAAAATTCTTTAATCTACTTCCTACCAAGTGGTTTGTGTCAAAGTTGTGAAGGCAGTAAGATCAACACTTATCGATTACATTGGAATAATTCCCTATCTATATATACTGAACAATGATAAGAGATTGTGATCTGGATCAACAGATGTGTGCTGGTTCAGCACGAATTGTGCATTTTTGGGGATCATATATATATATATATCCTTTCATATGCCTTGGTCATATGTTTATAATGATATCTCTCCACAAAGTGTTAAAAACTGATAGATCCCAATCAAGGACAATTACACTACAGAAGTATTATTCAAAAGAGTTCCTTTTATTAGGTTTCTAACAGTTTGTACATTTGTTCTTTTATCTTTTATAGGTACACCCTGATTTATTTATTTTTTACTTCTAAACAATGTCCAACTCATTTTTCTTCATATAATATATACAGTTATATAAAGATAAAATAGCTTTAAGTAATCAACTGCCAGGCCAAGCCCTTTATTAGACAAAAGTGCCACTCTAAGCAATTTTCTGGTTGTGTCTTATTCTTTACTAAAAAGAGATAGCATGTCACCAAACATTTTTGGATAGCTTTAAGGGTTGGTTATTTCGTGACAACATGCAAAGGCATGTTAAGTCAGCTTAGAACCTCCACAAAAATTTCCAAATCCAATCGAGATTTGAACTCCTGGTCATGGTCATGATAGACAGATGCACCACCATCATATCATAAAGCGCTTCATTTATATTTATGAATATGTATAATTCTACACTGGAATCAAACAACAAATACCATGATAATCTAATGCTTACATTTATCCAGCAGCGCTACCTAGGTTACAAAGTCCAAATTACAGAAAATGCAAACACTTCTCACCTCTTGTTAAAATTTTTAATAGATAGTAACTCAAAATAATATATGAGGCTGAGTCAAAAATTATTTATATTTTGAGTGAAGAATTTATTTTAATCAATGTTGCATTCTGTCATTAATAAATGTTTTAGGCTAAGCTGTGACTACGAATGCCCCATTAGCTTCACCTCTTCATCAGACTTAAATATTTGGCCTTGTAGAAATTTATTTCAGGAGCCAAATAAATGATTGTCCCAAGGGACAAGATGAAGTCTATAAAGCGGATGCTCCAACAACTCAAATGAAGTTTTTGGAGAGTATTGGTAATATAGACAGTAGCATGCCGATATTCATTGTCATGCAAAAACAAAACATTCCTGAGTAGCAGTTTTATGCATTTTGTCTGGTCTCTAGACTTCAGCTTTTCAGTGAGCATTTCATCCTAATAAGCATTGCTGATTGTTGAATCTTTTTCCTAACAACATTCCAATACTGATCCCAGAGAGTGAATAATTTTTGACTGACCCTTGTAATTGATAGGGATGAATCTAAATAAAATGTTATTGCAGCTCTATTGTTTATGTTGTTCAGAATTATTATCTATTTAAAATTTTTATAGCAGATAAGTTTCCATTTTCTGTAATTCAAACTTTGTAATGTAGGTGGTGCTGTGATATATATGAAAACATTAGACTGCCATTTTGTTATTTGATTCCTGTATTATCTAGTCAATTATAAAGGTTTTCAACATTTGTGTCATATCTTATAAATGAAAAATAGAAAGTTGATAAGAACTGTAATAACATCCTAGCTTGTTTAAATTCATTATTATTGTTCACATTACTCTGACTTACTGCTTATTTAAAATCTTAGCAGCAAATGAGAAATGGCTTCTATTTTTGTCACTTGTAATTTGGACTTTATAACCTATAAAGTGTTGCTGGATAAATATAAATATTAAATTATCATGATATTTACTATGTTATTTAAGATAGCTTAAAATGCATAGTCAATTAATGAGGTTTCATGGTTTGTAAAATGATAAGGAATTACTTCTTTTTTTGTTTGTAAATATAAAATAAAAAAATTTAACAATAAAAACTGTAGTAATATTTTGGTTTGATAAGATTTGCTATTATTATTCATATTGTCTGAATTACTGTCTATTTAATTAGCCATAGATGAGAAGTAGTTTTTATTTTTTGTCCTCTTATAACGTGGAACAAATGTAAGAATGATCCCACTCCTTACACATATATATATATTGGGGTAATAGTGATTGTAATAACATTTATATTATCCACAGTTGTTTACATATTAATGATTATTTTTGAAAAATATTTGTGAAAGATTAATTTTTTGAGAACAATAATGTGATTAGATCCAGATTTCATTCAAAAATATTTACTTTTAAAAGAACACAAGAGAGTTCAATGACATAATGCCACAATTTGTAATATCAGAATAATGAATACATTATATAGAGGATAACTATTATTGGTTTTTTTACCATTTTTTAAAAATTATAAATAGAATTTTAAATTTAAAACAGTTTTATTAGTAATTTTTATTAGTCATTTATTAGACTAGAGATTATTCAATAATGAGTAATATTTCTTTAATGTAAATTTTCACTACACCACTCTCATGGATTGGTTTCTATCAGCTTTTAACATCTTGTGGAGGGATACAATCATAAACAAATGATTAAGAACATGAAAAAAATATCTATGATCCCCAAGATGCACATTTCATGCTGAACCAGCACTTATCAATGGCCAGGTTACAATTTCTTATACATATCTATCATTATTCTGTATAGATAGTTAGGTAGGTAAGTAGGTAGATAGATAGATATATAGATGGTTAGATAGATAGATGGATAGATGGATGAATAGATGGATGGATAGATGGATGGATGGATAGATAGATAGTAGATAGATAGATGGATGGATGGATAGATAGATAGATAGATAGATAGATAGATAGATAGATAGATAGATAGATAGATAGATAGATAGATAGATAGATAGATAGATAGATAGATAGATAGATAGATAGATAAATAGATAGACAGATAGATAGATAGATAGATAGACAGATAGATAGACAGATAAATAGATAGACAGATATACAGATAGATAGATAGATAGACAGACAGACAGACAGACAGACAGACAGACAGACAGACAGATAGATAGATAGCAAAGGTGTTAAAAGCAGATAGAAAACAGTCCCTACCTTGTGTGGGATGGTGTAGCAAAAATTACACTATACAAATATTATTCATTATTAGATAATCTGTAGTCTAATGACTGACCAATAATAATTATTAATATATTTTCATTAAAATGATTTGTGTCAAAATTGTGATTGCAGTACATTTGACACTTATCAATTAAACTGTAGTAATTTTTTAACTATATATATACGGAACAATAATACAGATATGTGTAAGAGATTGTGGTCTGGGTCAACTGTTGATTGCTGCTTCAATATAAAATGTGCATTTTGGAAATCATAGATCTTTTTCACATGTCTTTGGTCACATGTTTGTGATTGCAATCCTCCACAAGGTGTTAAAAGTGGGTCTGGGTGAAGGTGGTGTAATGATAATTACACCACAGAAATATCATTCATTTTTAGAGTTTCATTAGTTTTGTATAATCTTAACAATAATTCATTCAGGTATTAAAAATTGAATTAAAACAAATAGTTTTTTTCCATATTTGTAAAGTATAAATATTTTTCAAAAACAATTTTTAAACCATCATGACATCATATGACCACCATTTCCTATGCTTACATAATATGTTATCACTGTATCAACTTTTTCCATACAAGATTGGCACCTAGTGCTAGTTATAGTAATTAATGGATGCTAGAAAAATAAGGCATTAAAGTCTCTATCTAGTATCTACTCATCCAATATCACCAGCCTAATATCTATTGATTATTATGGCTTTCACTAAACAGCAATATTGTATGGAGAAATTTGCTGCTGTGTTAACAGATTGTGTAAGCATAAGAAATGATGGTCATGTGATGTTATAGTGATGTAATATCAATTCTGGCCAGAGGATATTGGTGGTTATGGTTGCTAAAAAACCAAAGGCAGCAAAATATGTAGATACTGAACTGGGTTCCAATCTGTATGAGTAAACAGGTGAATTACCTTGGATTGAAACAATATTGCATTCTCAATTTGACCTCATAGCTTTATAATTAACTAAAAAGGTAAAAGGTGATTGCTGAAGGGATGCATTAAGTATTAAGATCTAAGTGTAATGCTCTCAGATCTAAGACTCCTCATTGATAAAAGCCGTAATCTAGAAACTATTCTGGAAATATTGGATGAGTAGACACTAGATAGAGATTTTGATGCACAAATCTTCTAGCATCTATTGATTACTATGGTTTGCACTAGGTGGCAATATTGTATAGAGAAAATGGCTTCTGTTATACTCTAGATAGAGATTTTGATGCACAAACCTTCTAGTATCTATTGATTACTATGGCTTGGTGGCAATTTTGTATGGAGAAAATTTCCTCTGCTCTACTCTAGATAAATATTTTGATACACAAACCTTCTAGCATCTATTGATTACTATGGCTTGCACTAGGTGGCAATATTGTATGGAGAAATTGCTACCGTGTTAAGACTAATTTTCCTTTGTAAACATATACTTCTAAAAAATAATTTGAAATTTGTGAAAATATAATAAAGGTAATAAATAAAGAATTGAAAATGTAATCCAGTCAACCACCAAAGTTCATCTAAGAACACTATTAATTATTGAAGGGTTAATTTTTATAAAATAGTATATACGTTTATTATACATCAAAAATTATATCTTCCAATTTTTTTCATTCTATGACTATAAAATTGACATATTTTTATATTATAACATTATTTAACTGCATTTTTTTTCTAAACTATACTCTATTTTTCAAGCAACTTTATTTAAAGCTCAAAGAAACTCCTGGTATCACTTTAGTGTCATTCAGTTCCATTTGCTTACAATGGTTTAGCAATTGTATCCTTCATTATTAGAATATTGTCTTCAGAATTATTTATAATTAATTTTGAGACATTAAAACTACAACATAATGTTTAATATAATTTTAATAACAAGGAAAAAAGACATAAACCTATTTTCATTTGTAGATGAGTAAATATCTCAAATTGACAGAAAAATTTTAGTTTTAAGACATTCAGCTTAAAACCAGTAATGTTCTAGTCTTTTTAACCAATCAAAGTTCCTGATATTTGTCTGATTAAAATAAAGTTCCTCAACGTTATGTATGCGCATGCTCTTTAGAGTGCCAGCCTAGGACTTTATAGATTTAAGAGGCTTAGAACTTATATATAGCAAAACATATGTTATGATTTTATCTATTTTTACTTGGTTGGGGTCTCCATACCTTGGGTTTAAAAAAATGTAAACACATATCTGAAGTAACGGCCCTTTCCCCGAAAGACAATTGGAAAAAGTAATAGCTATTGAATAATAATAAATAAATTTAATGAATACTTTGATATTAATTTACTTTTAGTTAAAAGTGCATAAAATCGTTATATACTATTTTTAGATATAATATATTAAATCGCCCTACCCAAACAATAACAATAAAAAAAACTAGTTGCTTAAAATTTATAGCTAATGGTTTATTTTCTGTTGGACAAATATTTTTAACAAGTGACATTCTTGCTATCAAAGCTACTTTAGTAATTTTGCATAATGAGAAATTACTCAGTTATATGCTAATGACTCATATAATCATTACTATTCCTTAAGCTGTGACCTACCCATTTTAGCAATTCTTTTTTATACATTCAAATCTGAATAACGTATAATAATTTGCATTCATTATTATCTTATTTAGAAAATTATGTTTCTCACCATAGTTATTTATCATTAACTTTAAAACATAACTTTTATAACAGTACAAATAATGATCTTTTTAAAAATAAATATTCAAATTTATAAATATTATATCTATAATAGCGTTGCCTCTCCCTACACATATATATATGTACGTGAGTACCAAATCACATGATTTCCAAAAATACACACACATCTATATATTATGAAAACATAATGGATGAAATTAATCATAGAATTAAACCTGATTGGAGTGCTTTTGATAGAAATAACGATACTCTAGGGATATATAAACAATGAGGATTGCCAATTCCTCTACAAGCTTTGTGATAAATGCTTAGCCAGAGCCAGCACTTAAAATATCTCTGTCAGGAACCCCTCCTCAAACCCCTGACCATGGTTTCGTGCTTTGGCACTCCTCTGAGAGGTGTCAGGGTATTTTAAGTGCTGGCTCTGGCTAAGCATTTATCACAAAGCTTGTAGAGGAATTGGCAATCCTCATTGTTTATAACTTACAAGCTTAAGAGATAGGGTCATGTGATCTATGACTCTTATTTTGACTATTTGTAGGGATATATGCCTATGCGTTTGAAAAGGAAGGTTTTTGATAAATAAGTGTTACTGGTTCTTACTTATGGATCTAATATTTGGAAACTTAATAAAAGAGCAATACAGAGACTTCATACCACTCAACAAACTATGGAGAGATGTATGTCAGGAGTAACAAGAAAAAAATCAAAAACAAAATACAATGATGAGAAAACAAACAGATGTTACTGGTATCATTGAAAGAATTCAAAGACTGAAGTGAAATTGGGCTGGACATACTTCTAGAAGAGATGGTAATAATGGACAATTGAAATCTTAAACTAGATTCCAACAGATTTAAAAGATCTAGAAAGAAACCACATGTGAGATAGATGGATGAAATAAGGAAGTATGCTGAAGTGATATGGAGAAGAGAGGCTAGAAATCAAAGAAGGTGGATTGAACTTGGAAGACCTTCATCCTGCATTGAATCGATAATGGTTAAAATGATATATATATATTGAAGCAGATCTGATGTTCAGATCCTTGCTTCACAGCCCACATCCAATCTCCTACCATCTAACTATATTCAAACCCACCTTCACGCACGTATATACATAGCTAATAATACGTATATTTCTCTTGCTTAGTATTTTAACATAAATCACGTAAACACTTATGTATTTTAATCTAAAAATATTTTATTTAATAATATTCTCATGTGTATACGGGCGTAAGTAATAAATCTATATATATTTCAGTGTAGGAGATTGCGAATAAATTAGTAAAGTTATGTTATATATAAAATATAATCAAAATCATATATGAAACTTATTATTTTTTCATATGTAATTTTGTAGCCAGAAATGATGCAATCTTGTTAAAAAGTCTCTCAAAAAACAATTACCTGGAAGATCCCCTTAGATAAAATAAAAGATTACAAATTTGTAATAATAAAATAAACCCATTAGTGGAAATTTTGTCCATGCTAGCTTGTTTTAAAATCATAAGATTTATTTTAAAACAATCGTTCAGGAAACTGATAACAAAATTGCATTGTTTCAAAAGTCTTACTAGATAAGAGTATCCGGTTAAATTATTCCAGATGAACCATAAGTGCTTAAACCACCTCAGGTCCAGCAGTAGTTGCTAAGTTACATCTTCAAAATAAAAGTATATATACTGCTGGATTTGAATCCACAGGGGGAGGAGACCACAAAATAATGATGTTGCTATACATATTCCATGCCAGTTTTGATTCTCACTCAATGTGCCGTGAGTAGGGGAAATTTTGCCTCTTCTCCATTCTAATATGCTTTTCCCATAAGCGAAGCTCTGCATCCTGTACTGATGAACTTTATATATTTTTCCAGTAAAAGTGAAATGCTAACTACCATATAATAATGCTACCCTAGATCTAGTGAAACAATACCGATGGACTGACTCGTAGTAAAATCGCTCTTCCAAATAGCAAGGTAAAAAGAACTTTGACCACTCGTAATTCTCAAATCCTGTCTTCTCTGTAATATTTATTATATTTTCTAATCATATATATTAAATGTCTTCAAAATATGTAATTCTTATAACTCTATATAACTAATCAATACTAAGCCTCTTATAAAATATTTTATTTTCTTTTATTTCCAAGCGGCAAATAATTTTCATTTAGATTTATGTATTTATATTTTAAAAAGAAATGCCAATAATATTTCTAAAATCGCAAGCATATAATTTATTTTCATTTTCCCCACCCATCATTTATCGGGTAATTAACTTATAACTTAATCAAAACAAGTCTTATTCGACTTGCCCAGGTGCTCGCGATTTTAGATAAACAAACTAATTATTTTTATGTTTACTGTAGAAAAACAGATTGACATCTGTTTTTTTATATTTTCCTTTCTAAATAATGTGCTATCTCTTATTATTAATTTATATTATATATGTAAAACCCATCTTAGCTATTACCACCACCCATTTATTTTGTAATAATTTATATATTTTCATAAGGGCATTTATTAACCAAGATTGAGATTTATTAAATGTGTGGGAAGTAATGAATAATATTAAGTAACATAATGTAAGGGGGGGGGGGGATCTTCAGATCTTAGTTTTATATTTAATTAGAATTATTATCCATGTTTGTTTAACGAAGAAACCATACCATTACGCCGAGTATTTCACGATTTATGGGCAGTAAATATGTTTACATAGTCTTTAAAGCTATAGTTATATTATGTTATTAAGTGTTGCATGCATATAGGCCACTTCGTCTTATATATTCGTGCTTCTCTCTCACATGGAGGTATTCGCTAAGTCGAGCCCCATCATCGTTTCTCAATGTCCTTGAACCAGGCTGTAAAACCACCCTGGGGACATACTTGGTCATATGTGCATGCTTTATACGGGAATCACTCTGGAAAATCCAGCCCGATAAAGACATAGCCGACCATCCTTCATCTCAACACCGATCCTGCCTACATTTGCAGAGGAAATTGGTCAACTTCATTATTAAAATTCATGAAGCACACTCCAGGATCCATAATTGGACCACCCTAATCTGCCGCCATGCATGCACTACCTCTCAGTGTATTATTAGTCACCCAGAAATAACCATAAGTCGTAATACGATGATTTCTCTAAACAGACATATTTCCATTAGTTCACTATGCGTATCAATGCGATAAATTTATTAGCATTTATATAATTATTCATTATCCATCCTGCACATTAATTATTTATAACTCAAATTAATAATAATATTGAATAACCAAATGTAATATCTGCTTGTAAAATTATTTTCTTTTTAAATCAAGTAAATGCTCTTTTCATCTCTCTGGGGGTGTAATAGTATTCTAGTAATGCATTCCAATAGCGCTAATTCCTTAAGTCACATATATATATTATTGGCATAGCCACAAATATCATGTTATTATTAAATATGAATTAAATATATATAATACTTATGAGGCTAATGTCGGATAAATAACCCGACATAATTTTTGTTATTAATCTAATAAATCTTAAATATATATATCAACTCTCGAACCATTGCTTTCTTTTAGTTAAGTTAATATATTAAGTTATTAATTATGCTCAATTTGACTAGATGATCTCCGCTAAATACATAATTAATATGCTAGGTCACGAGCCTTCATTGCTCATAAAATATAGTTAGTTGTTAAGTTAGTCTATCATTAAAATTTAGCCTAGAGTCTTTTTGTGTCTCCGATGAGCGATGCCGGCGGTGAGAAGTAAATTAAATCGATGTCATCGGGATTGTTGTTCATAATGTTATAGATCTGGGAAATAGGCAAATAGGGCAGAGTTCATGAGTGTTCCTGACCTGTGTATCTTGCGCATGATTGGATTCGAGGTACTTTTGCCTAGATGCTAGATCTTGTTACGTGAACATACAAATCTGACTGGTACAATATATATATCATAATGTATCAGTCTCTCTCCTCATAATACAATTTAACAATGTCATATGATTTAAGTCTTTTCATTGATAGAATATCAGGTTGGTATATATGCTAAATCACAAATGTTCATAGCGAAGATTATCATTTGCAACTCACATTAGTTAAAATAAACCAATATAATATCAGCAATCTGTTGTCAACACATTACTCAGTAGAATTTTAATTTATTATCTGCTATTCTATTGGTTTTAATTTGTTGTGGCTGTTGTGATGTGGTATGTTCATATATAATGTAATTTATTAAGGAAAACTATTGAATTGTACAAATTTGAACATGTTTAGTTTTAATTGTGAAAAGAAGTAAATAAAATGATTTTTTTTTTTGTCTGTGATTTTAAAAATGATAATGTCTTTTATAGTGATGCTTTGAAAATGTATCTACTTTTACAGCTACTTATGTATTAGACATGCTGTGACATTTCACATGTGTCATTTTGCCACTAACTTTCCAACCTTGCGATTTTATCAAATAACATGTACATGGGAACTTCTGACAAACTTAAGTGATAAATTTTACAATTACAAAATTTTGATCATTTTCTGCTTATTATGCACATATATAAATGTAAAATTGGAGACCCTAACAAAGTTGTTGAAATAGACAAGAGCTTTCCAGCTAATGAAAAAATACATCCAGGAGACCGACTATTATTTCATCATGACAATTGAGTAAAGAATAGCAACAACTCTGATGAAAGTCAAACAAAGTGTGGAAGAGGTCTTGACAATTTATTCAGATTGCTGGAAACGTATAAAAAGGGAGAATTATGATCTGCCTGATATGAAGATTTTCTTGTCAACCATAGATACAACTTTGTCCATCCAGAAACTGCTGTTCATACTTAGATCATAGAAAGACTTTGGGGTGTAATGAAGTGCCACAATAAACAACACCAAGAAATAGCATGCTGGCACCACAATTCATATTTAGCAGAATTTATATGGCAGAGATTGTACAAAGAAGATGATGCTTCCCTTTGCATTCTGGGTGATATCAAAAAAACCAGTCCACCACAGTGATTCTAGTTTGATGAAAGTTTACTAATTTTTTTTTTTGTTAACAAAATAAATTTAGTTGGATACATTTCTTGATCAAAATTCATGCAGGCACTATATCACATAAACAACTACCATAGATGTAGGTTATTCTTTTTGATCTGCTTATTTTGTAATTTTCTGCTACAGTTAATAGATGTAGCATTTTTTTTTTATGTTTTTCATTTGTTTTACTGTCCATTTTGTAGTTAATGCACTTATTATTTTTGGATTTGTAAGTATCATGATTAAAATTTGGCAATTTCTGCCCACTACCAAGGAGAATATAATTATAATGAAGTAATAATGTTTGGTGTCCTTCTGCTGAAAGACACATAATTATTTTATCATAACTATTCCTGTTATATATACATGGTAAGAATGTTTTAATTTTAAGTGAGTGAATACATTTATATATACCACTAAAAATCTGTCGATGCTTAGACAATATCAAAATCACTATTGTTTCTACTTATTACTAACCATTTTGTAATATGATATGATGTACTGTGGCTTCTTTTTAAACAAAGTCAAGAATCTCTCAGAAATTATACCCAGAAAAACCTGTTAGCCACTTTATTTTTCATTCCCCACTCTAAGTTTTTTCATATTTTGCTCCATTCCATTTCCACAACATAATCTTTGTCAACTCTATGGCCTTTATATCTAAATCTTGTTTCATATTTATTCTTCCATAACTTCATTATATGTACCCTTTCTGTTTTGGAAGCATTTACATTCAATTAACAGATGCCTAATATTTTCTATTCCTTCCTTACACAATTTACAGACTAAATCACCCATATTTTTCCATTTACATGTATATTCTCTTGTTGCTAAAGATCCCATTCGAGCCTTAAATAATAAACTACTTTCCTTACTATTATCATATATTAACTCGCACCTAATATTCTGTTTACTTTCATGTATATTTAAACTCTTTTTACTCTCCATCTCTCTAACTCCCTACTCTTTATTAATAAATCTATTATTTTATCCCATTCCTTACTGCTATAACACTCAACAATCCTCCTAACACAATCATCACATGTTTTGTACAAATATACTGATATAAATTCTTTATCCAAATCTTTTGCATACCACATTACCTTTCTCACCCATCTTGTTGCTTGCCCTTTACTCGTAGCCCAATTAAATACTATTTTGGCAATTCTTTTATTATCTATAAACTGCAATCTACCAAACATTTTCATTTTACTTTTTGCATCTCTCATATAAAAACTTGACCATCCCATTTCTCCTTGAATTGCCTTCCTTGCTGTCCATACATCTGCATCCAATGAATGTCTTTCTACTTCCCTTTTCTAAGTAATCTAATACCCCTTTACTAATCATTACCATATGTTAACCCCGCTAATGCAACTCCCATATAATTCTAGCTACATAATATTTATTATACGAAAACACTGTTAATTTCTTTATCAATCCCTTATAAAGCAGACCAAAGCGCCACCACGTGATGCATGCGGTTTTATTTGGCGTTCCCGAGGATTTATTTATATTATTACAACACATTAACTTTTTATTTTCTGTCTTTTTGTTTTCCTTCTATAGATATATTGACAATACTCATTATCAATGGGTGCTAATAAGTGAATGCATGACAGGCTACTCTTTAATTACTTATATTTCATGCGTCAATCTTTTATATATACGGAATCGAATCGAAAATATTTTACAGTCTATGAAATCTAAACCCGATAAAAATTCATCTTCTTTACATTTCACAGTTTTATTCAATTTTCCAAAATTTATACGTAATATTAATCAAGCTGTATAATTATAATTAAAACTGACAATCGCGATGTTAATCTTGAAAATATTAATTTCTCACTACAGCATTAAAATATTTGTTGCACTCTCTCACCCATTTTCCATTAAAGGTCGGTTTTAAAGTTTTTGCTTCAGTGCTTTCGGACTTTCACCTTCTGAATGAAAAGCTCGACAATCTTATAAAGTCCCTTGTGTCGTACTTACATTTTAATTATATAAATTAAAATCAGAATTATACAAACAAATAAAATATAAAAAAAATTTAAATTACAAAAAAAATTAAACGACTTCTGCTGCCATTCAATACGTTAATTTGTATTTCTCTATCATCAATACTAATTACTCCTAACTTAGTGTGAGTACCTTAACGTCAGAAAAAGTAAACATCAACAATTACATATTTATTAAATTATAGACTTACCTGATAAGTATATGATGGAAAATATTATTTTTTAACAATGGTTATATCGGATTAATATTTCTATTACTAAATCCTAGTATAGAATAAATTAATTACTAAATTCTATGTAGCGAATGTTGGTTATGTAGTGAAAGAAAAATTCATTGATTCACCAAATAAGATATTATCTAGAAAACAAGTTTTTAAAATTTCCCTTTAGCATATAAATAAAAAAAATCCTCGTATTATTTCAGCGATTGACCTTACTTTTATGTAAATAAAATAAACGCTTATTTAAGAGATAATACATAATGTACAAAAGTAGAAACAATGCATAACGCTTGCTGTAATCCAATATTTAAATACAAGTATATTGTACGCATTGAACTTAATATAATTAAAAGGGATTTGAACTCAGACTTTCACGCTCCCTACAACTATTCACTTCATCTTATACAACCGATACACATGACACATATATGGCCATGTGTATCGGTTGTATAAGCATACGTCTGGTTATATGTATTGGTTGTATAAGATGGAGTGGATAACTGTAGAGAGCTTGAAAGTCTGAGTTCAAATCCCTTGTAACCTATATAAAGTATTTGAAACGCCCCATAGCTATAGCGCGTTTCGAATATTTTATAATGTAAAAAGTTTAATCTTAAGACTCAAAGTCATATGACATCTATTAATTAATACCAATAATAAAGATTCGGCATTAGATTATTATTGTATTATTTTATTACCGGTATTATTATTTTTAATCAGTGCATCTATACTCGTCAACCTACTATATTAATACGAACTTGTTCTCTAACTAATAATTGCTAAATATTCATCAACGGATTATAGATGGCTAACTACATTGATGTATTGCTATCTGGAAAAAAGATAAAATTTTCGAATTTATACAAAAATTTCGCTCTAAATGTATAAGCTTAAAAAGCTTTATTGGATTGTATATATGTATATAGCTATACTATATGTGTATCGGATTGTATATAGGTGTACATAGCTATACTATATGTATATACATTTTATGGATTTACAACTGGGATTGGGTTTTGCACGTTTTTCACTAGGTGCATTATCGTTTATTGAATACAATTTTTTATATCATAATTGAAATCTTTATTGAATTTCATCTTCCTTCTTCCAACATTCTTCCTAAAGAGATAGGATTGCAACTATATATAGGAAAAATAAACAAAAGCTACTCATTGTAGTAAATTAGAGTACTTCTATTCTACTGATCCACTGCTATAGGCACCATAATGACTTCTTAGTTAAGAATTTAAAAAGACTTACTTATATGCCATAAAGAGAATTATTATAAGTCTTGCTTTGTTAGCCGAGAGATATCGCAGCTGCCATGCAAGCAAGTAGTTGGTTGCAGATGGTTGTGGGTTCACATCCCGGCCGATGCTATGACATATGGAAAAAAAAAGAGAGTTATTATGTCTCATTGTGAATTAGTAGCAAATTTTGTCACTGCTTATAACCTGGATTTGTATCAGGAAAGAATAACTTGAAAAATGTATTAAAAGGCTTCTGTTTTTCAGATTGCCAGTTCATAACCAGTCCAGTTAAACATTCAATTTGGAGTAGTAAATATTCAATCTTTTTAGCTAGTGTTTAAAGCAAGTTGCAAAAAACACCCAAACATTCATCAACAAACTATTGGAAAGCCAACATTTTTTCTTTTAGTAACTGTCTATTAAGGGCTATAAGAAAAATATTTGCTTGGCAATGGGCTATTTAAAGTCTCTTATATTCATGGTCTTCTAATGTCATTTTGTTTTTTTCTATTCATTTTGCTTATGTTTCTGATACCTTATTTCTATGTCAAGCATTGGTAGCTGAGATGTCAGTGCAGTCATCTTACAAGCAAACAGTTGCTTGGAGACAGTTGTCGCGGGTTCGCTTCCCAGCTGATGCTATGACATATGAAAGGAATAAAGCTGAATTATGTAAATTGTATAAAAACATCTAAATCTTATCATCATCAAGAATCTTCATCTATTACCAAGGCAATCCTTTTATTAAGTGTAGGAACACTATGAATATCATATGACATTGATGATGATACTAATCGCAATCAAAATATCATTCTAAACTGAGCAGGGAGAGTGGATCAATCCTAAAATATCTCTGACAGATTACATTAAAATCTTGAATAGAAAGTTCATATAGAATGTAGCTATTGTTTTGATAAATGGGTTCATTAAAACTGAGATAGTCAATGTGTTACTAATGAATAGTCGTGGATAGTTTTCAATATTTTATTCTGGATCCTATAGCAAAATTGAAGTCATTTAGATGTTGTCTAAGGTTGAAAGGAGATCCATAGAAGGAATATGAAATGTACAAAGTATGAAGCAAGAAAATTTGATGTGATTAAAAAGGCAGTAGACTATTTACATTCTACATCAGTGGTCTTCAACCTTTTCACACCTGTGGCCCAGTAAAAATAAGGATAAGATTTCGCGGACCGGCAGAAGTTTACAGATAAATTTTCTTAAAGATGTAACCTGCTTAGCCTTAGATAAGCATAATTGTTATAACTGACCACAACAGAACATTAGTTATTGTGTATTGTAATGGTGTTACTTACCTTCACATGCTGAACACTCTTTCTCGAGTTGCGCAGTCATACTGCTACAGAAAACAAGTACAATAACAATCGTTCTCATTAATGTGCTAGCATTTTACATTTATTATTTCATTGTTATTCACCTGAATGTTGAAAAAATCAAAAGTTTTAATCTTATTTTATTTATTTATTTGGGGGTGGGGGTGATAACTACTTTGTCATCACTGAGACAAAAGATAGACACCAAAGTTATTTTTGGTTTGTTTTTATATTTAAAAAAAGGTAACAGAAATTGGTTTTAAAATTAAAAGTTTTAGTATTTTAGCAGTATACAAATAAAGCCAAAAAAAATATTGCCTTATAGGCCAAAAAAAGGTGGGCGTGTTTTTAAACAAAAAAAAAAGAAAACGAAACTTGAAAAAGTCAAAAGTTTTGATCTTACTTTATTTTGGGGTGGTGGGGGTGTATTGAGAAATACTTTGTAAAAGTTAGAGACAGAACTTATTTTTTGGTTTTTCTTTTTAAAAAAAGGTAATAAAAATTGATTTAAAGCCAAAAAAAAAAAAAAATCGCCATATAGGCAAAAAAAAAAAAAAAAAAAAAAAAACTGATTTAAAGCCCCCCCCAAAAAAAAAAATCGCCGTATAGGCAAAAAAAAAAAAAACACTAAAAATGAAATATTAAAAGAGTGAATAGAAAAAATTTAAGAGATCAAAAAAAGTCATGTTACATTTTATTGTTTTAACAACACTGATAAGCAGCCATGATTGGCTATCAAAAGACAACCGGAGTTTGTATAAT
Source organism: Epiperipatus broadwayi (assembly GCA_028023455.1). NCBI lineage: Eukaryota > Metazoa > Onychophora > Udeonychophora > Euonychophora > Peripatidae > Epiperipatus > Epiperipatus broadwayi. The sequence continues at coordinate 3,928,151 of JAQFVV010000039.1, forward strand.
AAAAAAATTTTCTACCCCCCCCCCATAAACATCTGTGATAAATAGAAAAACAAATTAATTTATGTATGATTGATTAGATTTTGTTTTTGTTCTGTTTCTTTTTTTTAAATCAGGAAAAAATGTGATGAAAAAATAAATAAAAATTGTTCATATTAATTAAAAGTTTAAAATCTTATTATTTTGTTATTACAAACTTTCTTGCTAGTCTAGCTGTGGACCGACAGAAAACTTCTGTGGCCCGGTGCCGGTCCATGGCCCGGTGGTTGAAGACCACTACTCTATATCTTAGAAATTAGTGAATCAAGATATAGTGAGCGATTTTAAAACAGAAGATACTGCTTATAATTTAAGCTATGGGCAATTTGATTGTCAAGATGAGACTGGCATTTGATATAATCCTCTGAATAATCAAAAAACATAAAGTCAATTTGGAGAATAACCTTTTAATTTACTCTAATACTAATCTACACTCTAACAATCCAAGTAAGGATAGAAGATTTAAAGTTTTATGACCAAGTTAAAAAAAATATTAAAATTTGCAGTCAATATCATTATCATAATTTTTGACAATTATTGATCCACTGCAGGATAGAGATCTCTCCAAATTCAATCGACCTTCTCTGATCTTTAGCCTCTCTTCTCCACATGACTCCAGCATACTTCCTTATTTCATCCATCTCACATGTGGTCTTTCTTTTTAATTTTTTTTTGCAATCCCTTGGAATCCAGTTTAAGATTTCAACTGTCTCTCTATTGTCATCTTTTCTAGAAATATGTCTAGCCCAATTTTATTTCAGTCTTGACTTTTCCAATTATGTTAGTAATACCTGCTTGTTTTCTGACCCATGTATTTCTTTTTGACTCTTTCTTATTACTCCTAACATGCATCTCTCCATACTCTTCATTCACTTATCTAAAGTTTCTATATTGCTCTTCTATTAAATGTCAAAATCTCAGACACATAAGGAAGTATTAGTAATGCACATTACATTTAGGAATATTTCCTTTTAATATTATTTCTATCAAAAGCATTCCAATTAAGTTTAATTCTATGATTAATTTCATTTTAAAAGACATTTATATTAATCTGTGACTTAAAAACTAAATATTGATCAACAAGGACTTGGAAGCTGGAAAGAAGCAGTGGAAAAGTTAATATTGTTTTCCTGAAGGTTTGTAATGATGGTGTTCTAGTTATATTTTTATATTCAACTATTTCCATCATTTAATATGAGTATTGAATGTCTTTAGAAGAATTTAACTTTATTTAAATATTCCAAATACATTAATAGCTCATGAAACAGGTTAGAATATGCACAATGTTTCAAGAGATCCTCTTTTTAGGTATTGCTAGCCTGACCAGTGACAGTACTAGCATGAAATTCGATCCTGGACCCTTAGATTCTTGAGTATTGAAGTTTAAAGTAAAGCTCTAACTAACTGAGCCATCCTGCCAAAGGCAATAATCAATAGAAATTTCATATACTTATCTATGAGGTTTCTCCTAATTTCTCCACTTTTTTCTAAGAGCAAAGTTGATTAGTGGTTTCCATGCATTATATATAGTCACATTAGATTGACTTTGGGGATTTTTTGCCATTGACATGTGAGTAGCTTCTTTAAATTTTCTTCTTTGTACCTTTTCTTCTCTATCCAACATTTTGGCATTTTCCCCAATTGAAGATATGTTGATTGGTACATACATGGTCTGCTACCTTAGACACATGTTTTCTCTCTTCTAATCATAAGTTTGCATTTTTGCAAGTGGTTTTTCAATGGGATAGCTGGATTCATCAATATATGTTTTTCCACATTCACATGGTATTTTATAGATGCAGTTTTTTTCTTTTCAGCATTTCAAGTTTAGACTTTGTAGATATTAGAATTTTTTGTAATGTGGTATGGTTTTGAAAAGCTGTTCTGATGTTATACTTATTGCAGATTTTTCTTCATTTGTCTGCTATTTTTGGAATGTATGGGTGCGCTACAGTACCAATAATTGTTTTTTATGTTTTTATGTCTATTTAAGGTTTTCTTAATAACAGCTGATGGATAACCATTTTTCATGAGTTTATTCTATATAGATCTTTTCCTTTTCGAAATCATTAATTTCTGAATAAACTTCCTTCGCTCTGTTCAGTAGTAATGGTATAACTCTGTTCTATGTTTCTGGTGTGATTGGATATATAGGCTATATATTTTCCTGTATGTGTGGGTTTTCAGTAAACTAGTTTTGATTTTTCCATGAGGGAGTCTTGTCACAAGAACATCTAGCAATGCCAATTTTTGTTCTTATTCTAATTCTATTGTGAATTTAATTGAAGGGGTCATGTTGTTGGTGTGTTTCCAGAAAATTTGTAGCAGTGCTTTGCAAAGTGGCCATCCAACAAATATATCATCTACATCGCAAAGCCAAACTTTAGTTGGATATGGAGTAGCTTTTATGGCTGTCGTTTTAGATTCTTCCATATAAATATTGCTAATCAGGTGACAATGGTGAGCTCATAGCAATTCCTTGATTTGGTTGGAAAAAATTCTATGTTATATTGAAAGTAGGTTGTTTTTATGCAGAATGTTAACCATTATGCTATGATGCTTTATGAAAATAACAAATTAATGAAAAATATTATGAATCATTATATATAAAAGTCAATGCAAATAATGTTTTTTTTATATCATGAAAAATTCTATTCATCTAAATAAAAGGTGTTTATTAAAAATACAGTCATTATAAATTAGATGTTTATTTAACTGTAATTTACTGTTGATGTTTACACATATGTGGTTGTGTAGAATGATTACATATGGTATTTAGGATTTTATATGTTGAAAATTTCTATTTAATATAATGCCATATCTCAATGTAAATATGTTTGCTGTGTTTATTAAGAAAAGATATTTTATCTAGAATTACTATACTAAGCATGCTTTCAACTATTATATAATCATATTCGTAGCAATATAAATATAGCAAATGAAGTTTGTTATACCAGAGTGGTTTTTAAAAGCTCTCTGTGAAAATGTAAATGGTTTAATTTACATAATCCACTTTCTTGACAAGGGATACAAGCCTCTTTCTTATTAATAGTGTGTGCATTATTAACTATGTCCCATTCTTCTTTAACTTTGTATTTTCTGTCAGTTTTCTCAGAACTTTATACTAGCTCCAATGGCTCATAGACATGACTGTGTTTGATCTTATGCTGAAAAAATGTAGCCCAGTTATAAAAGATATCTGTGCTAGCTGACCCTAATTGTGAGATGTGTATGCAATTCATCAAAGTAAATGATCTTGCAAAGTTGAATCATTGCATTCTATCTTGCAAACAAGTGAGGGCCTGCTCCAGGGGTAGTCTATCTTTGTTATTATTTATGAAATGATTTAAAATGGGAGGAGCCCAAAAGTTAAAGCTATACATATCAGAGCAAATTTTACTCAAGCTTTGAGATGCTCCATGTATATATGGTAGTGATATCCATGGTTTTATATCCAGTCGTGCAGGTATATTTCTGATTTTCGAGTAAAATGTTTGGACCATATTGATAAAGTACTTGAGTACACAAATCCTTAATATATGCCTTGATGTTTGTTTGCAGTCAGATTCAAATTTACATAATTTAAGGTTTTGATATAGGAATGCTTTAAAATCTGCAAGATTATGAGTGGTACTCAGGGCAAATAGTACCTCTAATTTGAACAGGTTTAACAATCATTTTATAGTCTAATGCTGGAAACATCATAGTACTTATAAATAAAAGAATTTCAGGCCTTTATGGCTATCTTTTCATTCAATTATACAACTTAATGGTGATGTTTGTGCAAGATCTCATTTATATCAGTAGAATGCCATAACTTCCTTTGCAAGGCTTCAGTGAATCATATGTAAACTTTGCAACTAAGGTCATCCAGCACAGACATCTTTATAACTGGGTAAAAACCAACACAGATTCCACGTCTATATTTTGTGGAACATGAGATCGAACACAGTCATGTCTTTGAACATCTAGGGGCAAGTATAGGTTGTTCCAAGAACAACAATAGAAAACAAAATTAAAAAAGCATGGCACACAATCAATGATGAACACACCATTAATAAGAAAGAGGCTTGTGTCCCTTTGTCAAGGAAGTAGATTATGTAAATTAAATTATTTACGTTTTTGCAGAAAATATTTAAATACCACCCTAGTATTAAGGATATCATGTGTTATACTTTTATATTGTTATGACTATGATTATATAATATTTGAAAGCATGCTAGACATATTAGTTGTTGTTAAAATATAATATTTTCTTAATAGACACAATGTCACTGAGTTACAATTACTACAAGAAAAGAAATCAAATAAGCGTTGAATTGTAATGTATGTATACTCCATTGACAATTCATTTCCATTATAAGAATATAGATTTTGTTTTATTCATCTTTTGAAATATTCACTCCTCCCAAATATCAGAAGACAAGTTACTTCAGACATTCAAAAAAGCTGTGACCGACTTCAAATCAAAATCAATCTTTAATGGATGTTTACACTGAATGCTTATGGTATTTGATATATGAAACCCCAAACATTTTCTTTACAGGTTCAATAATAAGGTCAGTTAGAATTGAATATAAACATCCCATAATCATCATTACTAATGCTTACACAAGCTATTGAAACAGTAATATGATGTGAAGTTATGCACTGTGACTTCTCCTTATATGAAGTCAGGAATCTCTCGGCAACTATGCCCAGAGAAACCTGTTAGCCACCTTAACTTCTCTTTCTATTCCCCACCCTATCTTCCCATATCCTGCTCCATCCCACTTCTACAACATAATCTTTGTCAACTCCATGGCCTTTATATCTAAATCCCTCTTGTCTTTTCCTAAATTCAGCATAAAAACCAAAACCATTTTCATATAATTACTTTGTTTACATTTATTCTTCCACAACTTCATTATTTGTACCCTTTCTGCTTTCAGGCATTTACACTCAATTAACAGATGTCTAATATTTTCTATGCCTTCCTTACACAACTTGCAGACTAAATCACCCACATTTTTCCATTTATGTGTATATTCTTTTGTTGCTAAAGATTCCATTTGAGCTTTAAACAGTAAACTACTTTCCTTGCTATTATCATAAATTAATTCACACCCAATATTCTGTTTACTACTATATATATTTAAACTCTTTTTACTCTCCATACTAGTTCTCCATCTTTCCAACTCCCTATTCTTTATTAATGCATCTATTCTTCTATCCCATTCCTTAATACTATAACACTCAACAATTTTCCTAACACAATCATCCCACCTTTTATATAAGTATACTGACATAAATTCTTTATCCAAATCTTCTGTATATCATATTATCTTTCTCACCCATCTTGTTGCCTGCCCTTTATTTATAACCCAATTAAATACTATTTTAGCTATTCTTTTATTATCCATAAACTGCAATCTACAGAACATTTGCATTTTGCTTTTTGCATTTCTCATATAAAAACTTGACCATCCCATTTCTCCTTGAATTGCTTTCTTTCCTGTCCACACACCTGCATCTAATACATGTCTTTCTACTTCTCTTTGTAATTTTTGTAAGTAATCTAATATTTCTTTACTAACACATAACACATCATTACTGTATGTTAACCCTGCTACAAACTCTCCATACAGTAGTATCATCTAGTGCAAGCCATAGTAATTAATGGGTGTTAAAAGGTTTGTGCATAAAATCCCTAACCTGTTTAGATATGAATTTCTAAATATTACTGGAATCTTATCATTACGCCGATCTGCTTGATAATGGAATTTAATGGCTTGTATGTTGGAAAACAAAATAAAAACAGAGCTACATAGTAATAATAGTTTAATCAATGCATAAATAATCGAAGTGAAGGTAGGGTCATCCCAAGCTATAAACACACTAGGCTATCACCTAGAATGGAAAAATTTAGGTGATTAAATTCAGCATCATTTAAAGAAAAACTTTTAATTATACATATGAAGTATAAATTTAAAGCTGTTGCAAAATTAAATTTTAAATAAAACAAAAGTATATATAATTTTCTTCTTTCCTTATGATTTAATTCGTGTATATATTGTTTTTGAATTTTGTAAATAAAAAAAAAAATTAGTATATTTTTCATTTTGTTTTACTATTGGGGATGCTAAGATTGAAATCTGCCTAGGGTTCCAAAAACATTTCAGAAAATTATTATTTAATTTGTTTTCTGATAAAACGTCTTCAGATTCTCTGTTCCATGTTTATTAATAAAAACGGGTTAAAAAAAAAATCTTCACATCAAATAAATACAACATATAAAAAAATGTAAATAATATATTTTCATGGGAAGTTTAAAAATATTCCGTTCAAATAATATTTAAAATAGTTTATGTAAATAACGGTACATCTATATACTGTTTCTATAACCCAACTCTCTTTTTGTGTGCATGGATGAGGAGTTATGTGAAAGAGAAACGGGGAGAAAAAAAACGTTTGTTATCTACCGGATAAAGTCAATTATTTTTAAGAAAATCCGGTAAAATAGTTTACCATAATAAATTTTTATTTAAACTTCAACTAAATTCTCTACTGGATAACATATTTATTATTGTTTACCGAAAATAATATAGAAATTCATTTATTATCAAAAGTAGTAAAGATAAAATTTAACATAAATGTAAAATTTATTTTTAAGTAAGTCGTGGAAACCCTAGAGTTTTACTCTGGATTGTAAGTCTCTAAGGGCATTAAAAAAATTATATGGTTAGCTCCTTACTTAAATTAAATGTCGATAACATTAATATTATCATTAAAAAAAATTATAATTCAAATTTAAACTAAGTATTCTTCTATAAACCTTTCTTAACTGAAACACAGACTTATTATATACCTGTATCAATATATGTAATATATAGGGGATATATGAGCACAGACTTTCACACAACCTACCGCTCTCCACTCTATCTCATAACACTGATACACTTGAACACATCCATCATCAGATTTTCAATTCGATGGACCGTTGAAGAATTGGAGTGTGGAGTAGATTGAAGCCTGTCCATTAAAGTATGAGGATTGGCTATCTTAATATATATCTAAGCACTTTTGGCATATATGTGTGGAGATGGTATCTGGACCAAGTGATGTTTGCTGGTTTAGCATGAAATACGAATATTGGTGATTATTTATCTTTTCGACATAGATGTGTTCAAGTGTATCAGTGTTATGAGATAGAATGGAGAGTGATGGGTTTGTGTGAAAGTCTGTGATCATATACCCTGTACATTATAAACCTTTCTTCCATATGAGTCACTTCCACTCTCCTTGCAATACAGTTTTACTAAAATAAAAATTGAATTGTTTTTAATTAAAAGAGAGACTGATAATGTAGTATTTACATTAAGAACGATAATGGTTTAGTAATACTATTTTGTTTAAGTATAGTAATTTTCTCCTGACAATTAATTTGTATAGACATGTAAGTATGTGTATATATTCATATGTCTGTATATTGTTAGAAAAGACAATAATAGCTGAGCAGATGAAATCTTAAACCAGATCCCAAAAGATTGAAAAAGACCTAGAAAGTGACCACATGTGAGATGGATGGATGGATGAAATATGGAAGTTTGCTGCTATGATGTGGAGAGGCAATGCTAGAGATCGGCGAAACTGAATTAAACTTGGAAAGACCTTCATCCTACTGTGAATCAATCATGATTGAAAATGATGATGATAATACCACGTGATGAAAACATTATTAACAAATGGCAATTCTGTTTTAAAATCTAGTTACAATATCCACCCAATAAATATATGTTACATGATTCGATGATAATCCATCTGTTTGCCATCAATGATTTAAATAGAATATTGTTTTCAGATTCCATTCAAAATTAAGAGTAATTTTCAGACCAATGCAGCTACTCATCCCATACAACTTAGTTTAATAATAAAAATATATGACCTTTATAATCCAGCAATTGAAAAACTGATAGATATGCTTCCATTATCTTTTGTTAATAAGTAAAGTTTTATAGTTGAATATATTTACTTATATGTTATATTTATAATATATCTACTAAATTTTGAAACACTATGAATCAGATTTTAACATTACAATTGAAGTACTCATGACTACAGGCAGGCCCGAATTTAAGGCGATTGGGCCCAATCGGGCCCTGCACTTGAAGGGACCCCACATCACCACCAAAATTAACAAAAAGTTATTTTTCGAAATATTGAATTTGCATTTTATTTAAATATTTAATATATGGAGGATCCCTGCAAAAAAAATCCAATTGGGCCCTGCACTTATTGGATCCGGCCCTGACTACAGGTCTGTTATATCTCTAAATTGATGTAGTTTTGCTTTCTTCTTTTTCTGGTATATCTTTAAATTGATATAGTTTTTTTTCCCTTTTCTAATATATCTCTTGAGGTAGCTTTGTTTTCTTATTTTTCTGCTATATCTCTAAATTGATGTAGCTTTGTTTTCTTCTTTTTTTTGCTATATCTCTAAATGATGTACTTTTGCTTTCTTCTTTTTCTGGTATATCTTTAAATTGATATAATTTTGTTTTTTTTTCCTTTTCTAGTATATCTCTAAATTGATGTAGCCTTGTTTTTTTCTTTTTCTGGTATATCTCTAAATTGATGTAGTTCTGTTTTCTTCCTTTTCTGGTATATCTCTAAATTGATGTAGCTTTGTATTCTTCTTTTTCTGGTATATCTCTTAATTGACATAGGTTTGTTTTCTTCTTTGTCTCCTATATCTCCAAGTTGATATAGCTTTGTTTTCTTTTTTTTTTCTAGTATATCTCTAAATTGATGTAGCTTTGCTTTCTTCTTTTTCTGCAATAACTCTAAATTGATGTAGCTTTGTTTTCTTTTTTTCTGCTATATCTCTAAATTAATGTTGTTTTGTTTTCTTCTTTTTGTGATATATCTCTAAATTGACATAGATTTGCTTTCTTCTTTTTCTGCCATATCTCTCAATTGATGTAGTTTTGTTTTCTTCTTTTTATTTAAATAAAAATTTAACAAAATTTAACAGTATTTTAAATAAAATTTATTATATAGGGTGAAATAAAAACCAAACTAAGTAAGTTTGATTTACATAAAAAGTGTTGAATTTACATAAAGTTGGCCACACAAGTAAAAGGTTTGTCCCAGGTGCCAAATTTAAATAAGTATCAAAATGAGACACAATATTTTTTAAAAATATTTTTATTAAATTAATAGTGGAAAACAATTAAATACAATTTTTAAAAAGGGCAGTGCACATTATTAACTAATACTTTGTTTGGAGATGTTTCTGGTAGGTCTGCAGCTTTTCTGCACTCTCATTAGCTATCTGTTACTACTTTTGCATTTATTTTGATGGCAGAAACTGAAACGAAAATATATTGATTTATTCATTCAGCAAATAATCTAAAGAGATCAATATTTTACAGCCAAAAAAGCTACATAGGAGTCAAACCCCACCCACCAAAACACTGATTAATAATTTATTTGCACGATTAATGTAAACTCCTTTATTCTCCCCTCTCTCTATTATATCTTTTGTTATATAAGTATGTTTTTATCATTGAATAGTCCATAAAAATATAATATAAAATATGCAAAAGTAAGTTAATATTTTCATTTAAAAAATTAAACTATCAAGTGGAAAGATTTGTGATCTACAGTTAATTTACGAATGATATTTTTTCTCTAACACAAATTACAATAAAGTAAAAGTTTATGGAAAAGTGAATTAGAAAAAAAAACAATATTAGTGGCTCTTAAGATGTATTTCAATTAAGTTTTTTCAGTTTAGCCACCCCCCCCCCTGGTTTTACAAGTTCCTACCTATTGCTAAATCAATTTTTAAATCTAGCCTTTTCTTTTAGTTGATTTCAATCAAAGGTCACTATATATTTCAGTTTACATAATAAAATGTTTGAATTGTTTTAAAAAAAATATAGAGATGTCATATGTTGGGACTACAAAAAAATAAATTGTAAACTAAATATATTTGTGTTAATATAAATACACACGTATAAATTAAATATAAACTATAATATATATAATCACCATCTCAAACTAATGACAAATTTTTATCAATTTACTCAAGCGCTTTCAAAGGTCTAAGCCTTCATTTTCAAGAAGTAGCTGGAATAAACTATGCCAATTAGAGTGGACTAGATATGCAAATAAGTGTGGACTAGTTCTTCATTGATCTAGATTTGCCACTTATTGGAGATGGCATAAAATGTTTCTTTTTATTCATGGTACAGACGTCAGAGATGATATAACATGCCTCTTTAACTCTCCTTCGCAACTCATGCTGCTCTCTTGCACACAACCCGAGGCTTGTCTGGCCTGCATTTAAGTGATATAAATTCTGCTGTTTACAACCATATGAATAAATTTGAACATAGAGATTTTGAAATAAAACCTTTATAATGTATAAAGTCCTATCACAAAAGAATGATAAAGGAAAGAATTTACATTAATGAAATTAAACCTGAATTAAACATTATTTTAATAGAAAAGAAAAAAAAAGGTTTGTTAATTAAATGTTTTTAAGGTATTTTTGGATGGGTATATAAATGTAAAAAAATTGATTAAGTTGAGATTGTTTGTAATAAAAAAAGATGTTGAAGTAAAGAGAATTTTTAGTATTTTTAAATATTTTTTGCATTTGTTTGGAATATGTGATATTTATTATTATATTTTTTTATTTTTTATTTTTTAGTATTCCTTGAAAAAGACTATATAAAATAGTTGAAACATTGGATATATTTTATTTTTATTATAGTCATATAAAAACAAGTTTTAAAAGAAGTTTGATGTATTCATTGACATATAATCATAGTTAGTGAAGATTTTGTATAGAACTGACCAGTTTATAATTTCTAATATCTTCCCTATCATTTTTTTAAATATCATATTGCAGTTTTCTAATCCCATGGTTTTTCTTTATTATTTAGTTATTTAAATTATAATTTCACCAACAATTTTTTTATTTCTTTGCCTAATATTTTTTAAGTTATCAATAACAATTCCAACATTTTCAGGAGTTTTTTTCTTTTTCATAGATTAACCACAATCTCATCTTTTAATTTAAAGTGCTTAACCGTTCAGAGAATGTAGTAATTATAGAAGAAACTTTATCTACTTACTCTTTATTTTATAATTCTTTATAGATCTCCTCCACACATTCAATGATGGTGTCTCTCTTTTTAATACTAATTTCATCTTTTCTGCTTACTGCTGTAATAACTTTTTTTTTCATACTTTTAAACCTTTCACTTTCTTTTATAACTTTTCTTCCTAAATTAGTTATATTTTTATATACCATTTTACAATAATATAATTTATTAAATAATCACAATCTTCTCATATTTTTAAGCAAATAATATTTATTCTTATAATAACAGTTTTGACTGTTTCTCGCAGTCTTCACATCTCAATCTATTCCTCTATCTTTTCTTTTCCACTATTTTAAGTAGAGGAATAAATTGAGATCAGAAGAAGACTGCGAGGAACAGTCAAAACTATTATTATAATAATAAACATTATTTGCTTAAAGGTGTAAGAAGATTGTGATTATTTAATAAGATATATTGTTGTATATAAGTAAGCAAAATTTACTGAAAAAGAAGAAGTATATATAGAATTAACACAGGCAAAACTCTCCATACAGTATTGCCACTCAGTGCCAACCATAGTAATCACTGGATGCCAGAAGGCTTATGCATAAAATCCCTATCTAGTGCCTACTCATCCAATATCTCCAGACTAGTTTCTGGCTTGTGGCCTTCGTCAATGAGGCTGCTTTGAATCTGAGAGCACTGCACCTAGATCTTGGGATCGAATGCAACCTTCCAGCAGCTACCTTTTATCTCTACATAACTACAAAACTATGAAAAGAAAATTGAAAACACAATAATATTTTCAATCTAAGCTCAATAGCTTATATAATCATGTGGGTTTGAACTCAGTTCAGTACCCATACATTTTGGTGTCTTTGGCTCTTTAACAACCATGGCCACCACTATCCTATTAGGCAGGATTGGTGTTAAACCACTAAACATTACATGATCATCATTTCTTATGTTAGCACATAACTTATTAACACAGGCAAAACTCTCCATACATCCATTGATTACTCTGGTTGGCACTGAGTGGCACTACTGTATAGAGAGTTTTGCCTATGTTAATAACAGTTATGTGCTAACATTAGAAATGGTGATCATGTGATATATATATAATTATATAGATTAATTTCTTATTAATGGATCAATTATAAAAATTTTCATATTTCTTATTTTTCTTCATATAATCTCTTGAAAGTTTAATGGTGAATTAGTGCCTTTTTTGTCCATTATCTCTATTGCAGTTCTTAACAGATTATTATATTAGTGTTCTTCTTGATTCCAATTAAGTTTGAATCATCTTTAAAGTCTGTCGATACTTTGAAATGATTAACAAGTTCAAATTAAAATTCATCAAAGTGTTTCTGAAGATTAGAAATATCAATTGTCAATAGCGTATTTTTAAAATAAATTTGTCTATCTTGTTTTGCATTAGTACGTATTTTACATATCCCCAATCAACCTTTACTTCTTGTGATGGATCTAGAATTTTGAAATACAAATTTTGTTTAATTCAAAATATAATCTAATTCTGTGGTATCTTTATTTGGATGCTTCCATGTTCATTTCTGTTCAGCACTTTTTTAAAAAAAAATTCATAATATCCAGTTTTTCTTTTTTCTGCAAATTCCAAAAGACTGTGTCCTCTCTTCTTCTCTGTCACTATGACAAAATTTACCCACAGCACATTGGTGATCAAAAGCATTTTGTATATATAAAAATCCTCTACTTCATCACAATGAGAATTTGTTGAGAAATAAACCTGAAATATCTGTATTTGGTATCTACCATTGGCACAATGTTCTTCCATGCTTTTTTAGAATAACTCCACTCTTCTACTGCTTTCAATACTTGTGTGATTTTAATAAAGTACACATAGTATACAAGTGCTTTAAAACATTGGGTGTAGAAACTGTTAATGGCAAACAATCAAAATAAATCAATGCAAGTTAAATGCTTTTGAGGTATTATCCCTCATAATCATAGCCAAAATAGTTTTTAAATCCCTGTTGTGATATTGTTAAATGGTGATATATGCAAATATATATGTAAATTAATCAACTTGTCCATTTTCTGGACATAGCGAAGCATGTGTCACGTCTATTAATGGCGTTATTGTCATTGATGATAAAATTCACTTCTTTTATTTTCCTTTTGCAGTCATTAGTTTCAGTGCACACAATTTTGAGGTTGAAGAGTTTGAACCTATGACTGGCCTGCTTCTCATGTTCGAGAAATATTTGTTGTTTTTCTGTGCTCTTCTGTATGTATACATGTGCTGAGCAGCTCTATTATTGACAGTGGCTTTGGTTTCCCCACAGTATGTGGTGCGGCATCTGGCCTGAGAGCATGAAATGCTATATATAACCTGGGGTGTTTGGGTTGGGTCAATTTTGTCCTTTGCATTATTGATAAGTCTGTTTGTATTGGGGTATGTGTTATAGCTAAATTTAAATTCATTAGATAAAGTTTTTATAAGCTGTTTAGATACTTTGGGGATGTAAGGGAGGGTGATTTGAAGTTTATCGTTAGTAGTGTTGTTAACTGTCGCTTTCTTATAAAATTCTACTTTTCAAATCAATTGACTCTCCATGTTTTCTTCAAACTTTACCAAGTCAATCAACATCCCATTTAATATTAGTCAAGTCTTTCTCAAATTTATGTGATCTTCCTTCATTTAAAAATGATCTGTGCTGTATGTACTTAAATAAAAAGTTTTCATTGAACGGCAGCCTGGCCACAAACAGGGGATTCTTACCATCCTCGGCTTCCAGCCTTATATGGTAATTTTAAAGCCTTCTGGAATAAGGGACATAGTTTAGTTTTGTATGACATCTGCCTTCAATAAAACTATCAAGCACCAGAGAAGGACTATATGGTGTTTCTTGGTCTTAAACTCGGGATAAAAAACCAATAAAAGTCATCATACTGGTTAGTATGTATTGGTGAGCAGCAAGTCTATGTTCATTTACTTTATGAATAATCATATAGTAATAATAACTACAATAACAAGAACATTTATTATATGGATAATTATAGAGTAGTAATAATTTCAATAACAAGAACTTACGGAATTGACATTAGAAATTTTCCTGTGGAATTTATTTAGGACTCAAAGAGGAATCAAAAAGTTTCCGTTTCAGTTAAATTCTTTTCTGTAGCTTAAATTAGATCTATCTATCTATCTATCTATCTATCTATCTATCTATCTATCTATCTATCTATCTATCTATCTATCTATCTATCTATCTATCTATCTATCTATCTATCTATCTATCTATCTATCTATCTATCTATCTATCTATCTATCTATCTATCTATCTATCTATCTATCTATCTATCTATCTATCTATCTATCTCTCTATCTCTATCTATCTCTCTATCTATCTCTCTATCTCTATCTATCTATCTATCTATCTATCTATCTATCTATCTATCTATCTATCTATCTATCTATCTATCTATCTATCTATCTATCTATCTATCTATCTATCTATCTATCTATCTATCTATCTATCTATCTATCTATCTATCTATCTATCTATCTATCTATCTATCTATCTATCTATCTATCTATCTATCTATCTATCTATCTATCTATCTATCTATCTATCTATCTATCTATCTCTATCTATCTCTCTATCTATCTCTCTATCTCTATCTATCTATCTATCTATCTATCTATCTATCTATCTATCTATCTATCTATCTATCTATCTATCTATCTATCTATCTATCTATCTATCTATCTATCTATCTATCTATCTATCTATCTATCTATCTATCTATCTATCTATCTATCTATCTATCTATCTATCTATCTATCTATCTATCTATCTATATCTATCTATCTATCTCTATCTATCTATCTATCTATCTATCTATCTATCTATCTATCTATCTATCTATCTATCTATCTATCTATCTATCTATCTATCTATCTATCTATCTATCTATCTATCTATCTATCTATCTATCTATCTATCTATCTATCTATCTATCTCTCTATCTATCTATCTCTCTATCTCTCTCTCTCTCTCTATCTATCTCTCTATCTCTATCTATCTATCTATCTATCTATCTATCTATCTATCTATCTATCTATCTATCTATCTATCTATCTATCTATCTATCTATCTATCTATCTATCTATCTATCTATCTATCTATCTATCTATCTATCTATCTATCTATCTATCTATCTATCTATCTATCTATCTATCTATCTATCTATCTATCTATCTATCTATCTATCTATCTATCTATCTATCTATCTCTATCTATCTATCTCTCTATCTATCTATCTCTCTATCTATCTATCTATCTATCTATCTATCTATCTATCTATCTATCTATCTATCTATCTATCTATCTATCTATCTATCTATCTATCTATCTATCTATCTATCTATCTATCTATCTATCTATCTATCTATCTATCTATCTATCTATCTATCTATCTATCTATCTATCTATCTATCTATCTATCTATCTATCTATCTATCTATCTATCTATCTATCTATCTATCTATCTATCTATCTATCTATCTATCTATCTATCTATCTATCTATCTATCTATCTATCTATCTATCTATCTATCTATCTATCTATCTATCTATCTATCTATCTATCTATCTATCTATCTATCTATCTATCTATCTATCTATCTATCTATCTATCTATCTATCTATCTATCTATCTATCTATCTATCTTATACTGAACAATGATAAAGATATGTGTAAAAAGATTGTGGCCTGGACCAACTGATAAATTCTGGTTCAGCATGAAATGTGTATCTTGGGGATTATAGACTTTTTTTCACATGTCTTTAATCATATGTTTATGATTACATCTCTCCACAAAGTATTAAAAATTGATAGAAACCAGTTCCTACCTGGTGTGAGAGTGGTGTAGTAAAATTGCACAAGAGAAATATTATTCATTATTAGAAAATCTCTGGTCTACTCAATGACTAATAAAAATTATTAATACACCAGCTTTACTATTTTGTTTTCTTTTGAAATATTTAACTTTCAAACTCCTTTATTAATTTTTAATACAACTAGAATATCTTTTAAAATTAACCGATTGTCATTTCATTATTATAAGTGAATTTTTACTTTTAAACAAAGAGTAAAGAGGAATGCAAAAAGTCTGTAAGTTGAAATCCATGATAATATAGTTTAACAGGTAAAGAGATTTAGATATTTAGGGTAGTTGATTGAGTCAGGATAGAAGAAGTGAAGATAAAGTTAAGAGAAGAATAACATTGGCAAAGGAGGCATTTATTAAGAGAAAGAAAATATTTTGTTGACCTTTGAAGAAAGAATTAACAAAGAGATTAATTAAATATTATGTGTGAAATATACTAAGTGAAACATGGACATTGAATAATAAAAGTAGGAACAGATTGGAAACCGTTGAGATGTGATTATGGAAAAGGATGGAAAAAATCAGTTGGTGGAATAAAATAACAAATGAAGTTTTGAAAAGAGTAAGTGAAAAAAGAGGATTGATTGAAGAAATTAGAAACAGAAAGAGAAACTGGATTGGACATATAGTAAGAAGAAAGTATACTTTAATGAAAGATGTTTTAAAGGGAATGGAAGGTGAAAACAAGAAAAAAGGATGGAAAAGGTTGACATTGCTGAATGATATAAGAGATGGGAAGAGATGTGGAATTGAAGATCTGGAAAATGAGAATAGAGTGGCAAAATGGATCAACTGGTGATATGACTACTCTCTGGATTCAATTTATCTCATTAATTCACTCCTCAACCACATGAGGGTATATTGGCATACTTTAGCGCTGTCAAACTTGAAATTAAATTCACATTTTTATCTATCCCTCAACCTATACACTCCTTTCTATTCCCCTGCTTTTAATTTATATTTGCTTATAAAAGGCTACACATTGTAATCTTCTACAATAATTGAATAAAATATGCTTCTATCTCTTATATTTTTCATTTACCAAAAGTTAGATTTTTAGAAAGCTGCCACTGTTTAGGACTTCAAATGTTCTAACTTTTTTAGCAACAGATTATTTACTGTCAAATATTGTGCTCCAGCTATATTATCTTAAGAAATACTCAAGTTTGCACATCTGCAGAAACTTCTAATCATTTTTTATCTTTTAAAACATTTTCTCCTCCCAAATACCAGAAGATAAGTTAAAAGTAAAAGCTGGGACAAACTTCAAATCAAAATCAACTTTTAATATGATGTTAAAAAAGCTCTTTACATTGAATATTTATGATATTTGAAATAAACTTCATATGAAACTCCAAATACGTTCTTTTTTAACAGATTCAATAATAAAACCCGTTAGATATGAACTTAAACATCACATGATCACAAGCTGCTAAAACAGTAGCAAACTCTTCATTTAGTACTGCCACCTAGTGTGAGCCATAGTAATCAAGGAATGCTAGAAGGTTTGTGCATAAAATCCCTATCTAGTTTAGATATGAATTTCTAGATATTACTGCTGAAATCTTATGATTGCGTGTATCTGCTTGCAAATGGGATTTAATGGCTTGTATGTTGAAAAACAAAATAAAACCTGACCTACATAGTTAATGATAGTTCAATCAATGCATAAATTGATCGAACTGAAGATAGGATCATCCTAAGCTATAAGCATACTAGGCAGTCATCTAGAATGTAAAAATTTAGGAAAAATTTAATGAAAATGTCTATCACTTATTTTAATTAGACGTATTAAATATGCATTTAAAGTTTGTTGCAAAATTTAAATTTAAATAAAAACAGTTTAGATCACTTCCTTTATTGCTTTCTTTGAATTTCATTTTTCTATGTGGACGCCAAGATTAAAATCTGCCTGGGCTTTCCAAAAACTTTGGCGGCTTTGGCTGAAGGACTTCGGAATTTAATTTGTTTACAGATTAAAATGTCTTCAGATTCTTTTTCCATGTTTATATCCAACTACTATTTCTATAACCGCAACTTTCTTCTGTATATGGTCGAGTTATGTGAAAGATAAACGGAGAGAAGATAATCTTTTTTATCTACCGGATAAACTCAATTATTTTTAGCAAAAATCCAGTATAATAGTTTACCATAAATTTTTTTTATTTAAACTTCAGCTAAATTCTCTGCTGGATAACATATTTGATATTGTTTACAGAAAATAATACAGAAATTGATTCATTATCAAAAATGATGAAGATAAAATCCGAAATGAATATATGTTATTTTTAAGTAGATCGTGGAAACCCTAGAGGTCATTGAATGGTAAAGTACTCTGACTGTAAGTCATCAGGGCATTGAAAAAAGAATGTAGTTAGCTTTTTTCTTAATTTTCCTCTATAAAATATCGATAACACTAATATTATCATTAAAAAAAAATCTACCTCAAATTTAAACCAAGTACTTTTCTATAAGCCTTTCTTCCGTATAAGTCACATTTACACTCCTTTGCTATGCAGTTTTTAAATAAATAAAATTGATTTGGCGTTAAAAGTGTGGCAGATAACACAGTATTTGTCATTAATAATAATACAGTGATTTAGTATTACTATTTTTGTTTTAAGAATAATAATTTTCTGCTGACAACGAATTTTTATAGACATGTGTGGACGTGTTTATATTCATACTTCTATATATATATATATAAAATTAAGAGAATGATATGGAGCTGGGCTGGACATATTGCTAGAAAAGACGACAATAATTGGGTAGGGGAAAACTCAAACCAGATTCCATAAGATTGTAAAAGACCTAGAAAGCGACCACATGTGAGATAAATGGATAAAATAAAGAAGTCTGTTAGTATGATGTGGAGAGGAAAGCTAGAGATAGGAGAAACTGGATTAAACTGGGAGAAACCACCCTGCAGTGGATCGATCATGATTGAATATGATGATGATAATGCATATATGATGAAAACATATTTAATAAATGTCAATTTCGTTTTAAAATCAAGTTAAAATGTACAGCCAAGAAATATATGTTTATATGATTCTATATAGCTTTCTGATAATATGATAATTCATGTGTTAGCTGTCAATGACTTAAGTATAATATTGTTTTCAGATTGCAATCAAAATTAATATTTATTTTCAGACCAATTCAGCTATCCATCCCATAATAGGCAGTCAATGGGGTTCAATAATAATAATTAAAAAAAAACAAACTTAATCATTACAATCCAGCAATTGAAAAACCGATGGATAATGCCTCCTTTACAATTTCTTGACAAGTAAAGCTTTATAGTCGATGAAATTTATTATATGTTGCATTCGAAATATATCTATATAGAAACTGTAAATTTTAAAGCATTATGAATCAGATTTGAACTACGGTCTGGTATATCTCTAAATTGATGTAGCTTTGTGTCTCTGGCATATTTTTATTTATTTTTTTAATTTAAATAAAAATTTAATAAATTTAAAAGTATTTTAAAACAAGATCTGATATACAACGTAGAATAAAAACCGAATAGGTAAGTTTGTTTTACTTACAAATGCTGGATTTACACAGAGTTAACCCCACAGGTAAAATTCTAAATAATTGCCTCAGGTAGCAAATTGAAATAAGAGCCAAAATAAAACATAATTTTTTTAAAAAATATTTTTTATTAAATAATGGAAAACAAATACAATTTTTAAAAAGGACAATGGACGTTATTAACTAACTCCTTAATATATACAAAGTAATTTGTTTGAAAATGGTTTGGGTAGACCTTCCGCTTTCCTTCACTCACATTGGTTACCTGTATCACTAGATTGCCAATTTTGAATTTATTTTAAAACCAGAAACTGAGACTAAAATATAATGATTTATTACTTCAACAGAAAATCTGAACCGGCCAGTATTCTATAACCAAAAAAAAAAAACTATACAGAAGCCAAACCCCACCCAGCAAGTCAATGATTAGTAATTTCTTCACAAGAATAATTTAATTAAACTCCTTCTTTACTCTCCCCCATCTCTATTATATCTTTTCATATATGGATATGTTTTCATCTTTGATCAATACATGTAAATTAATATTTTCATTAAAAAAATAGTTAAAAATTGACTTACAATTAAACATTTGAATGATTTTTTCTTCTAACATAAGTTCCAGTAAAGTAAAGTTTAAATAAATATGGATTACTTGCAGATGCTAGAGAAATAAAACAACAATAGTAATGGCTTTAGTTTAACCAATTTCTTCCTGATTTTACAAGTGCTACCTGCTGCAAAATCCACTTTTAAACAGCGATGGTGGCCGAAAGGTTAGCACAGCTGTCTTACAAGCAGTTGTTCCGGGTTCGCTTCCCGGTTGATGCTTTGACACATGAAAACAAATAGTCTTTTCTTTTAATTAGTTTGAATCAAAAGTTTCCTGTAGATGAATTGTGATTATAGTTAGTAGAGATTTTGTGTGGCGAACTGGTAGCTTTATAATTTCTAATATGTTCTCTATCTCCTTTTTTAAATATCACTATTACTATTGTAGTTTTCTAATCACCTGATTCTTCTTTATTAATTAGTCAATTGGATTATAGTTTTACCAACAATTTTTCTATTTATTTACATAACTTCTTTTAAGAAATCAATAATATTTCCAACATTTGCTGGAGCTTTTTCTTCTTTATAGATTTAATGACAATCTCGCCATTTCATTTAAAATGCTTAACCATTCAAAGGATGTAATAATTGTAAAGGATACTTTATTTCCTCATACTTTATTAAATGATTTTTCATAGATCTCTTCCACAGATTTCATGATGATGTCTCTCTTTTTAATAATAATTTCATTTTTTCTGTTTCCTGTTGTAATAACTTTTTTTCACCATTTTTTACGCTTGCTCATAATTTATTAAAAGAGGCAAAACTCCCCATACAGTAGTGCCACTCAGTGCAAGGCAGAGTAATCAAGAAATGGTGATCATGTGATGTTTGGTAGTTTAATACCTATCCTGCCTAGTAGGATAGTTGTGGCTGTGGATATTAAAGAACTAAAGACACCAAAATGTATGGGTACTAAAGTGAGTTTAGACCTATATGACTATATAAGCTAATGAGCTTAGATTAAAAACATTGGGTTTTCAATTTTATTCTCATAGTTTTGTAGTTAAGTAGAGTTAAAAAGTGGCTGCTGGAGGGTTGCATTAGATCCTAAGATCTAGGTGCAGTGCTCTCAGATACAAGCCTCCTCACTGATTAAATCCACAAGCTAGAAACTAGCCTGGGGATATTGGATGAGTAGGCACTACATAGGGATTTTATGCACAAGCCTTCTGGCATCCATTGATTACTCTGTTTGGCACAGGATGGCACTACTGTATGGAGAGTTTTACCTGTTGTAATAACTTTTCTTTCATATTTTTGAACCTTTTATTTTCTTTATAGCTTTTCTTGCCAATTCAGTATTATTTTCTCATATATCATTTTACAGACCTCTAGATATTCAATTCCTATTAATGGATCAATTTAAAATTTTTGTATTTATTTTCTTCATTTGAAATTTTAATGTCTCATTTGAAAGCTTAGTGAGGAATCGTTGTGTTTTTCTTTCGCAGTTATTAGCAAAGTACTATATTAGACTTCTTATTGATTTCAAGTTTATTCTGGATCATCTTCAAAATCTGTCAGTGCTTTAAAATGATTAGCAAGTTCCCATTCAACTTCATTGAAATGTTTCTAAAAATTAGAAATATCAATTATCAATTGTATCTTTTTGAAATAAATTTATCTCTTTTGTTTTGCGACCACACTATTTTACAACTCTCTAATCAACGTTACTTCCTATGCTGGACCTATAAATCTTGAAATACAAATTTTGTGTAATCCAAAATATAATCTAATTCTGTGGTCATGTGATGTGATGCACTGTGACTTCTCCTTATATGGAGTCAGGAATCTTCAGCAACAATGTCCAGAAAAACCTGTTAGCCACTATACCTTCTCTTTCTATTTCTCACCCTATGTTTTACCATATCCTGCTCCATCCCATTTCTACAACATAATGTTTGTCAACTCCATGGCCTTTATATCTTACTCCTCCTTATCTTTTCCCAAACCCAACATAAAAATCAATAACCCACTTTCTGTATAATCACATTCCTTATATTTATTCTTCCACAAGTTTATTATTTGTATCATTCAATTAACAGATGCTTAATATTTTCTATGCCTTCCTTACACAACTTGCAGACTAAATCACCCACATTTTTCCATTTACATATATAATCCTCTGTTGCTCAAGATCCCATTCGAGCCTTAAACAGTAAAATACTTTTCTTACTATTATCATAAATTAACTCGCACCTAATATTCCGATTACTTCTATATATATTTAAACTCTTTTTACTCTCCATACTAGTTCTTCATCTCTCCAACTCCCTATTATTTATTGTGGTATCTTCAGTTGGATGCTTCCATATTCATTTCTGTTTAGCACTTTTTTTAAAAAAAAAAACACAACTGGATATTATAGTTCAGTTTTTCTTTTTTCTGCAAATTCCATAAGACTGTGCCCACTTTTATTTTCTATCACTGCAGCCAAATTTACACACAGCACCTTGATTGGTGTGGTTGAAAGCATTTTGTTCAGCTATATAAAAATAATCTACTTCTTTGTCACCATTAGAATTTGTTAGAACAAAAACCTGAATTATATGCAATTGACATCTCCCATTAAATTGAGTAACTAATCATGCTACTCTATCTAATATTACATTCAGTTAACACAATGTTATTCTTCCATTTTTTATTTATAATAAAACCCACTTTTCTAGTGCTTCCAATACTTGCTTGTTTATAATAAAGTATAAGTTTAATTTTCAAATCAATGTCTCTTCATGCTTGCTTCAAACTTCACAAAATCCATCAACATCCCATTTAATATTAGTCAGTTCTTTTTCAAATTCTTGTAATCTTTTTTCACTTGAAGTTGTATGTACATAAATAAAAAGTCTTCACTAAATGGCAGGCTTTCCACAAACAGGAAAATCTTATCACTTTCTGTCTCCAGTCTCCAACGATAGCCTTATCTGATGATTTTACAACCTTCTGAGACAAGGGGCAGAATTTAGTTTTGTCTGGCATCTGCCTTCAATAAAACTCAAGTGATGTTTCTGGCAAGAACTATCAAGCAATTGAGAAGAAAGGCTATGGTGTTTCTTGATATTAAACTCGGAGGTAAAAAGCCAATAAAAGTCATTATACTATTTAGTACATATTGGTGAACAACCAGTCTAGGTTTATTTACTGTATGAATAATCATATATTAATAATAGCTACAATAACAAGAACCTATAAAATGGACATTAAGAATTTGCCAAGTTTGATTCCTTTAAAGCCTTAAAGAACAATCAAAGAGTCTCCTTTCAGTTAAATTCTTTTCTATAGTTTACATTAGATTCATCTTTCTAATTGTTTAGCATACACCCATCTCTCCATTATCCATTTATCTATCTACCCATTTCTCAATCTACCTATCTATCTATCAATCTAACATAAACTATCTCTCTATCTATTTTTCAGATATCTATTTGGCTGTTTATTTACCTATCTATCTAGCTGTTTACCTACCTATTTATCTCTATGCCTATCTATATATCCATCCATCTACCCATCAATGTCTATCTATCTCTATGCCTATCTATATATCCATCCATCTTCCCATCAATGTCTGTCTGTCTGTATATCTATCTATCTATCTATCTATCTATCTATCTATCTATCTATCTATCTATCTATCTATCTATCTATCTATCTATCTATCTATCTATCTATCTATCTACCTACCTACCTACCTACCTACCTACTTACCCACCCACCCATCTATCTATCTATCTATCTATCTATCTATCTATCTATCTATCTATCTATCTATCTATCTATCTATCTATCTATCTATCTATCTATCTATCTATCTATCTATCTATCTATCTATCTATCTATCTATCTATCTATCTATCTATCTATCTATCTATCTATCTATCTATCTATCTATCTATCTATCTATCTATCTATCTATCTATCTATCTATCTATCTATCTATCTATCTATCTATCTATCTATCTATCTATCTATCTATCTATCTATCTATCTATCTATCTATCTATCTATCTATCTATCTATCTATCTATCTATCTATCTATCTATCTATCTATCTATCTATCTATCTATCTATCTATCTATCTATCTATCTATCTATCTATCTATCTATCTATCTATCTATCTATCTATCTATCTATCTATCTATCTATCTATCTATCTATCTATCTATCTATCTATCTATCTATCTATCTATCTATCTATCGGATCTCTCCACCCATATATATAGATCAATCCATCTGACTGATATGGTCTATCAACTTCCTTGTCTACATAAGTAGTTGGTAAATAATGTAAAAAGTTATTAGTGAACAAATTAAAATTTTCAATCTGGAATTTCAAATGAAAATAACAGTAATATGAGAAGAATCCAATGTTCTCTACGAATTAAAAGAAAAGAGATTAAAATTTCTAATCTGAAATTCACTGACTTGTAATATATACACACATATATATACGTAATCTAAAAATACCATATATACACACACATATATATAGAATATAATTAATTATGATATTTACTAGCATAGTTTCAAGTTGTAATTGTAAATAGATGGCTAATCAACCACTATACATGCACTGTACTGTCATCTTAAACCAATATTGTTTTTGTTGAATAAGATAAAACTCTCAATCCAAGCACATGATAGATACTTTAAAATGATAACCATGGCTGTTTTAACCATGTAATAAAGAAAAAAAAGTAAAGTGAATAATATTCATACTCTCAATTCATATTTATAATTGGCCTACATATTTTAAATTTAGGTACAAAGCTAAGATAGTGGCTCTTTTCAAAATTTCTATCATGTGGCTTGGATCAAGAGTGTACATTTATTCAACAAAAACACCATTAGTCTAATATGGCAGTACAGTGCATGTTAATGGTTGATTACCATCCATTTAGAATAGTCAATAATACTAATTCTCTATATATTTCTTTGTATTATATTCCATAATTTAACAGTGCTTGATAGTATATCTAAATTTGAAGACAAATAGATATAACTAGGCAACAGGTTGCTTCCACTAACTGACAATAGTTAATCATCTTATATGTTCATGTGAGATCGCTTAAATATGCCTTAATACAATGTATTTTATTATCTCAATTGACTGCAGAAAGAAAGTTTACTGTTATCTGAAAAGAGACCCATTGATTCTTCTTGGAAGTCTTAAAGGAACTGAGCAAGGCAAATTCTTAATGTCCACTCTATATTTTATCATTTCAGATGTTATTGCTATGTGATTATTCAAATAGTATATAAACTTAGATGGGCTTCTCACCAACATATATTAGACAGCATGGTAAGTTTATTGGCTCTTTATCTCTGAGTTTAAGATCAAGAAACACCATGATATTTCTTTTCAACTGCTGAAAAGGCAGAATAAATGTATGTGTGAATGAAAAGTTTCTTTCTAATAGATATATACAATCCTGACAGATGAAAATAAATCATGGCCCTTATTCCCAAGAGGCTGCAAAATCACCAACCAAGGCAGCGGTTGGTGGCCGAAGGCGGAGGGTGCTAAAAATCCCGATTGAAAATTCAGGTTTGCCATTTGATGATGACTTTTTATTTATGTACTTACAATTGTAGATCACTTTTAAGTGAAGGAAGATAAGAATTGGAAGAACTGTCTCATATTAAATGGGTCATTATTGGACTTGTGTGAAAGTTGGAAAAAAAAGTGAAGAGACAGTTGATTTAAAAAATGGTTGTATACTCTACTGAAAAAGCAAAAATATTGGAAATACAAGTGGAGTAGAGTTCAGTATAAATAAAAAGTGGAAGAATATCATTTGTGGAGATTGATGATGATTCAGACAGAGTGGCAATATTAGTTATTTACCTTAATAGCAGATACCAAATCCAGATAATTCAGATTTATTCTCCAACAAGTTCTAATAATGATGAAGTAGTAGAAGATTTTTATGTAGATGTACAAAAGGCTTTTTATCAGACTGAACACAATTTTAAAATTGTTATGGGAGACTTTAATGCTAGAATTGGTAGACAAATGAAAGATGAAAGTGCTGTAGATAAATTTGGTTATGGTAATAGAAATGAGAGAGGACATAGACTTTGTGGAGTTTACAGAAAAAGAAAAACTTTATATTATGAATTCTTTTTTTGAGAAAAATGTTAAAAGGAAATGGACATGGAAGCATCCAAATGAAGGTACAGCAGAATTGGATTACATTTTGACTAAAAGAAAGTACATATTTCAAGATTATAATGTTCTTAATAAATTGAACCCAGGAAGTGATCATCGATTAGTAAGATGTAAGATATATGTTAATGCAAAACTAGAGACACAAAAATTATTAAGAAAAACCAATATTTACAGTTTATATTTTTAATCTTCAGAAACATTCTAATGAATTTAAATTAGATCTTGCAAATCGTTTTCAAGTATTAATAGATTTTGAACATGATTCAGATTTGAATGAAATTAATAGGAAAATAATTGATACACTTTTAAAAACTGCATCAAAGATAACTGGTAGAAAAAAGCAGCAATTGACCAATAAAATTTCTATTGAGACTAGAGAATTTATGGAAAAAAAAAGGAATATGAAGCTATATAAAGATGATGCATTAAGAAGGATTGGATATCTCAAATTTTGTAAAATGGTGCAAAAAAAAAAAGAGTTGATAATGATATAAGAAGGTATAATTGTGAAATAGCAAGAAAGCTGCAGAAGTAAATAAAAGTCTCAAGAGTGTAAAAAATTTTGGCACAGGTAGGACACATATCTGCAATAGGAAAAAAGATGAAACTATTACTAAAAAGAAATGGGCAGGAGAATTCTATCAAGAATTATATAATAATAAAGAACAAGTACCTCCTACATCTATTACACCTTCTGAATTGCCCAGGATTTTAAATGAAGAAGTGAGACATGCAATTAAATTTATGAAGAGAAAAACTTCAGGTAATGATGGAATTATAATCAATATGTTAAAAGAAGCAGATGAAGGAATGGAAAAAAATGTGGCAAAATTATATACCAAATGTCTAAATGGTAAAGATGTACCAGATGATTGGAAGAATGCAGTATTAATATTAATATTTAAAAAGGGTGATAAAAAAGATATATTTTACTGAGATAATTACAACTTGTCTACAGAGAACATTGGATTTCAACCAATCAAAAAAACAAGCTGGATTTAAAAGTGGTTTTAGTACAGTAGATCATATCCGAGTAATAAGAAAAGTTATAGAAAGGACCAATGAATATGAGTTGCCATCATGCTTTGGATTTGCAGACTATAAAAAGGTATTTGATTCTATTTCTTCAGTGAATAAAGCATTGGTTCATAAAGATATAGATTCAGGATATATCATATTTCTGAAGAATATTTATAAAAGTGCAATAGCAACAATTAGATTACATAACATTGAGAGTAGTGTAAGATAGGGTGACTCCATATCTCTAAAAGTTTTTACAGCAGTGCTGCAAGAAGTATTTTGTGGATTAAAATGGGAAACTAAAAGAGTAAAAGTAAATGGAGATTATTTAAGTCATTTAGATTTCGAAGATGATGTAATCGTTTGTGCTTCAGAAAATGTTGCAAGAATTATCAGATGAAAGTAGGAAAGTAGGGCTGAAGATAAATGTTAAAAAGACTAAAGTAATATTCAATAGATTTTCTCAAAAGATGAAAATAAAGATTGATTATGACGAGTCAGAAGTTAACAAGTATAAATATCTTGGTCAAATTATTATTATAGATGGAAACATAATGGATGAAATTAATCATACAATTAAACTTTGTTGGAGTGCTTTTTGTAGAAATAATTGAATATTAAAAGGCAATATGCCTATGGGTTTGAAATGGAAGGTTTTTAATAAATGGGTTTTACCAGCTCTTACTTATGAATTTGAGACTTGGACACTTAATAGAAGAGCAATAGAGAGACTTCAGACCACTCAAAGAAATATGGAGAGATACATATCAGGAGTAACAAGAAGAGATCGAAAATGCAATACATGTCTAAGAGAACAAACATGTTACTGATATCATTGAAATAATTAAAAAACTGAAGTGGAGTTGGGCTGGACATTTTTTAGAAGAGATGATAAAGATAGGAAATTGAAATTTTAAACTAGATTCCAAGAGATTGTAAAAGACCCAGAAAGAGATCACATGTGAGATAGATGGATGAGATTAGAAAGTCTGCAGGGGTTATATGAAGAAAAGAGGATAGAGATCCGAGACAATGGATATCATAAAAGGTAGATTGAACTTGGAGACTTCATCCTGCAGTGGATTGATAATGGTTAACGATCGTGATGATGATTATCTTAATTATAAAATTACATAAACTTAAAAAAAAAACCACAATATCCTATATATATATTTATAGAAAAATACGTACATACAGTGCTCTTCTTTTGTTTATTACATATTTTAAAAAAGTGTGGATATCATGTTTATTTTCAGTTAATTAAAAAGTATGGGTAGTCTAGAAAGAACTGACATGATCTTTATATCAATATTACCATGAATTTTCTGTCATAAATTAAAATAATGACTATAGATGATAATTTTTCCTCAGTATCCTGAACGTAAAAAGGAAATTTAATGACATTAAATTGGAAAATCAAATTCTGATAAAAACAGAAACATCGAGACAAAATTAACCTTTAGTCTTCATACTGAAAAGCAAGCATTAATAGCGGATGTGTTGGTGGAGTGTTAAGATAAAGGATTTCAGTGGTTGAGTGTTTATAGATTATTAATAAATGATCCGTTATTAAAACTATTAAGATTAACAGATTACAGGGAAAGCAATTATCTCTATTAAAAGACTTCCATACAAACAAATAGCATAATAATTTAAAAATAAATGTTTCTTGCGAAAAAAATAAAAAAATGCATTTACTTCTTAAAAAGTAATTAAAACGTCACAAAATCACATCAAAATATTCAAACAGGCAAAACTCTCTATACGTATTGCCTTACATCAAAATATATTTAATTCAGAAAGATGAGATTTATAGTAATAAACTATTAGCTAATTTTGGAATTTCAGTGAAATAAGTGATTCCTAATTTTCAATTTTATTTCTTTCTTTCTTTTGCTTTCTCTCTCTCTCTCTATATATATACATGAGTTAGACAAAATTACAGAAACAGAATTAGATTAAAAAATAAAAACACCTGATTTATAACTGATATTAGCTAATTTTGGAACTTCAGTGAAATAAGTGATTCCTAATTTTCAATTTTATTTATTTATTTCTTTTGCTTTTTCTCTTTCTCTATATAAATATGTATGAGTTAGACAAAATTACAGAAACAGAATTAGATTAAAAAATAAAAACACCTGATTTACAACTGATATGTTATAGAATTGTTTGAAATTTCAGTGCCATAACAAAACATTTGATATTTAATACAGAGCATAGTTCATTAGAAAGAAAAATTTAATAATATTACAAATTAACTATAGCTTAGCACTGTTTTCGACTGAGCAGGTCATATTCATAGCGCTAGATAAAATCAGATTTGTGAGAGAGAGGAAGAAGAGAATGAACATCTAAACATGTAAATTGATAGATTTACATATTCCACTTGCATGATAAATGAATCCTTTTTATTTATTGCATGGGTGTTGTTGGCGATAAACAACACCTCTTTAAATTTTCTCTTTCGATCATTGCACTCAGCTTAAACTACTTTGATATTAAGTGATTGAAGTTGTGACCAGAATCAATTTTGTGCTCCAGAAATACCAATTTTATGTTGGGGTCTATTTTAGCATGACTACATATATATGATATGCTAGTTTAGTGGCACTATTGGTGCAGAATTCATTGTAATAAATTACATTGCAAGTAGGTTCATTGTAACTAGTTTTGTAGATAATCCAGAGGCCTGGTCCAGAGGCAACTTATCTTTAGTATTATTTAATAACTGAAAGCTAACCTTGAATTTCTCAGAGCAAATAGTTTCAATCTTTGCAATACCCTGGGTATAAATGGAAGGCTAATCCATGTGTTGGAATTAATATGGTCTGAAGACCTGGTGTTTCATGTGAAATTTTTATTAGATTTTATTAAGCAATTTTGATCATACTACATTGACTAAGTCTTTGATGTAATTTTCAATGTTATGTTTATTGTCTGCCTCAAACTTGCAAAGTTTTTGGTTTCTGTAAAGAACACTTGAAGCCAGCAAATTTGTGTGAGGTGAGGATATATGAATAATGGAGAATAGCCTATTGGACATTGAAAGTTTAATGATTATTTTATTTATTTTATTATTGGATTGTTTTATGTACACATCCATGAATTTTATTATTTTAAATGCATCTTCATAGTCTATGTTTCACACCAAAGATGACATTTGATAATGATTTTTAAGTTACAATTTATTTATTTCTCTCTCTCTCTCTCTATGAATTTATAAAATTTTATAGTATTATTTCTGAGAGCTTCCATGTAATAAAAATATAATAGCTAAATAGCTGATGTCTCTCTCTCTCTATGAATTTATAAAATTTTATAGTATTATTTCTGAGAGCTTCCATGTAATAAAAATATAATAGCTAAATAGCTGATGTTTCAGTACAATAAAAAGTACTTTCCACTGAGCTTCTTCTTTGCCAAATCATAATAATGTGTGTGGTGAGATTTAAGATAGTTATTTTTTTCTTTTGTTACTTTCTCCTCATTCTCAAATTCTATTGGTTGAGAAGTTTTAAAAAATCTTTTATACTCCAATAGTTTTTTTCCAAATATTGCTAATTTTCTTTAATTCACCCTTTTCATTTATGCTCTTAGACCTTTTAAAAGTCTCTATAGCTTCTCTTAATAATCTCTGATCATATTGTTCAATATTTGCCAGAATATGTGTTTTATTAAAATTGATGTCAAGGCTAGTTAATTTAATGTGTGAATAAATGGCTGATGAATTAGATTTTTCTCAAACTGCCCAAACGTGTTCTTCTCTTATGTTTATTCTATGGTTGGTCTGTCCAATGTATGAATGTAAACAAACTCCATATGGAATTTCATATACACCATGACACTCCAAAAGAATTTTCTCTTTACCCTAGGGTGTGGAAAATTTCATTATTTTCTTAAAATGTAGTATAAACTGTGTGGATATTATTTTTCTTTAAAACTTTACCAATCTTATCAGTTACTCCCTTTATATATGGCAGAACAGTTTTAATTTTTGAAATAACAAAATCTTTTTTCATATTATATAAAAAAGCCCTAGTAATAATCCTATGACCAAACCTTTGCAAAAATGACTGTCATCAGAAAGTTTCCTAGTTCCATCTAACAATGTCTTTGTCACTCAAAATAATTATGCAGGATGGTGATGAGAAGATACCATGGAATAAAGAACCATTCTTCTTTCTAGCTTGTAATTTTCATCAATGAGGAACCTTGGATCTGAGAGCACTGCACTTAGATCTTAGGATCTAATGCATCACTCCAGAAGCCACCTTTTTACCTATTTGGTTAACTATAAAGCTAAGAGCCTAAGATGAACACATTTTCAACCCAAGCTCATTCGCTTGTGTAGTCATACAGATCTGAACACAGTTCAATATCTATACAGTCCGAGAATATTGGAGTAGGCACTAGATATAAATTTGATGCATAAAGCTTCTAACATCTTTGATGGCTTGCACTAGGTGGCACTACTGTATAGAGTTGCTACTGTTTTACCACATGGTGTAAACATAAAAACTGGCGATCATGTGTTGTTTTACAGGAGTTAGATCACAGATAGCACAGCAACAAAAATATTGTAGGGGGACAGTTGCCTAATGGGTGTCACTTGCATAAGTCATACTTTTTGATTTTTTAAAAGAAAATTTATTGAATTTATTTGTACATGAAATACATTTTTAAACACAGCTTGAAATTATTTACTCGGTATCACTGCAAAGTGGAGGCTTGAGGTGACGGAGTTAGTGGAGTCATTCTATGATTCTTGTTCTTCTGTTAGGATGACTTTGGACCATGTTTCTTTATGGTCAGTCTGTTGTCAGCATTCTGTCTCTGCTGCTGATGCTCTTAATTAATGTTTTGAAGGTTTCCATGATATTGGACATAGCATTATTAATTACATTTGCATCTGGTTAGCCAGACTGCAAAAGAGAGGAAAATTGAGTCTGATGTTGGAATAATTTCCATTCTTGATTGCAAGTCTGCATTTTGATTTTTGGCTGAGTATCGGACAGTTGTGGAAGATATATTGAATTGTTTCATCCTCCCTGCCACATAAGTGACATAGTGGATTAAGTTTGGTAAATCCCCTTTTCCATGCTAGAAAATGATTGGTAGGTAGTGAGCATAGATTTAGTTTTAAAATTTCGTTTCTAAGAACCAATGTTTTGCTTTCTTAATCAATAGTCTGTTGTTTAAGTCACGAGCATATAAATAGTAATGGAAATTAGATGAATGAAATGACAAATTGATAGATATTGGAGAGAAAATTTTTATCATGATTTAGTCATTTGTGACATATTCTTGGAAACAATAATTGGATAAGTTCAATGTAAATTTTGGACACATTTATTTAGCAGATATTATTTGAATACTACAATTTCACAGTATGTTACACTTTAAAAATATTTATAGCTTAGTTATATATTATTTATTTACATCACTAACAACAAAGGTTATGAATATAGAAGTTAGCATACCCCGAAAGCGCTAAGTCAAATATTATTATTAGTTTAATAATTTCACCAATTTGCGTTAAAGCGCAATATAATTATTACATCAGTTTCTGTGAATATGATATTCTTGAGATTATGTTGATTGATAAAAATTATTTTTGAGATTATGTTGATATTTTTAAGTTCCCAAAGTTTCTTAAATTATGCTTTAGGAAATCACATTCAAATTTTATGTAGTAAAAATTATTATTTTTTTTTGCAAGAGTCATTCATTTTTTCATAGCATGAAAAAACGAAAATACCATAATGGTCTCAAGAATTTATGGAAAAGTTTGTAGAATCATAATGGAACAAAAAATTAAGGATTTAATTAATGTTGCAGATGATTTAAGATATCGAAGTCAACAGTTAAAAGGCATCTCCATGGACAAAACTAAAACATAAAGCATTTTTTCCACAGAAATATTTAAAAAATTGACAATTCCTTTAAGTAAGATTTTGAAATCAGAATAGAACAATTTAGGAGATAGGCTTCTAAATGATACCAATTGTAGGGTTTTAAGCATATTTTTTTAAAGAAAAAAAAGTTAAATATGCAGATAAGAAATGTTTAGGACACCTGTTTGCAGGCACAAAAATTATTTACCACTCAAAGACATCTCAATTATTATATAAATAAATAAAATTTTGTAAATGGTATAATTTAGGTAACTCTCCTCTACATACCAACATAATATTATTTTTATAAACAAGGCAAAACTCTCTATACGGTACTGCCACCCTGTGCCAACCAGAGTAATCAATGGATGCCAGAAGGCTTGTGCATAAAATCCCTATCTAATGCCTACTCATTCAATATCCCCAGACTAGTTTCTGGCTTGTGGCCTTCGTCAGTGAGGAGCTTTGGATCTGAGAGCATTGCACCTAGATCTTAGGATCTAATGCAACCCTCCAGCAACCACCTTTTATCCCTACTTAACTATAAAACTATGAGAATGAAATTGGAAAACACAAAAATATTTTCAATCTAAGCTCAATAGCTTATATAGTCATATCGGTATTAGATGGGGATTTTATGCACAAGCCTTCTGGCATCCATTGATTACTCTGGTTGGCACAAGGTGGCAGTACTGTATAGAGAGTTTTGCCTTGTTTATAAACAATTATGTGATAGTATAAGAGATGGTGATCATGTGATGCTTTATGGTTTAATATTATTTTTACTAACAGTAAGAAAATCAGCATTGGTTTCATAAAAAAATGACAATAATCAGGCCTGACTTAATTTAAAAAGTCAACTTACTGGTGGGCTGAATAGTTAGGAGCACCAGTGTTCAAATTACAGAGATGTTTGTCTCAAAGTCAGCAGAATCATAGATGATGAGTGCATTCATTAAATAAAAACCTTCTAGAAACATGAATATTGTCAGAAATTGCCAAGAGATTTTAGCAAACATGACACAGCAGAATAAATGATTACAATATTCGACACCAGTCTCAACATTCCAAAACAATGTATCAAAATAGTACATCTCGTTATAGACTTCACAATCATACGGACCAGATACCATTTTATGATCGTTGATTTCTAACATGAATGACTTTTGTGGAAGTGATAATACTTTCTTAAAACTTGACAATGTTATAATTGGAAGTATATAATATAGTAAGACAAATCATTTGCAAATTTCTGTCGCTAAGAATTGAATGTCTTGATGATTACAAACAGTATTTTAGCACTCTTTTAAATATTAAAATGTTATATAATTTTACCTCATGTATAATACAACCTGAATCACATATATACAAATGTATTTACTTCTAAGGCAGTATGTAAATTTTTTTTATACTGAATGTTTTTTATATATGTAGATGGATTTGAACTCAGGATTTTTCAGAATATTAACACTCCATTCCATTTCAAAAAACTGACACATCTGGCCACACACATGCAAAAAAAATGCATGATCCCCAATATTTATATTTCATACAGAACCAGCACTCATCAGTTGGTCGAAACCTCCTGCACATATATACAATAAATGCTGATATATAATTAAGACAGCAATTCTCAAACTTTAATGGACATGTGTCAATATTCTCACCTTTCCAACATATACTTACAATAACTGATATACCATTTGCCTAACACCATTGGCTAGGAATAATATTTAGTTGCTGTGTGATTATCGATGCAAGGACCTTCAGATAACTCTCTATGTATGTCTAACAGTTTCAGATGTACCATAATAGCTTGCCTCATGTCGGTTTAGCATCCAGCAGCTTCCAGTTTAATGTGAACCTGCAAATACTACTTTACAATAACATATGTACATTCATTCTTGACCTATAAAAAGACTGCCATTTTATAATTAGGTCTCTTTCCCTAATGCAAACATGTAGATTTACCAATATCTTCACCTATTGGTGTTTCTGTCATTGGTTAATTCATCCGTCTATTCATTCATTGCTTAGACATGATGAATCTGGGCAAGTTCATTGTTTAAAGGTATGTTGAGTCATATTACCACCAGTCAAGCTTCATCAAAGCTTAATGTTATATGCAAATCTAAAATGAATGTTGTTTGTAATAATATAGTTAAATAAATAAATAATAATACTAATAAAACATATTGGAAATAAAAATTAGGTTTTGCTTTCATTTGAAAAGCTAATAATAAAAGGTCAATTTAAAACAGAATTAGAAAATATGGGGTTACAAGCTATAGTCAAAATGGGAATAAATAATCATTTAGTAAGCACTGAGAAATATTTATTGACACTGGGGGGAGCCAGGTTATAAATGGAACAAATAGTGGGAATATGCTTTTTTTATTCATAGGCAAAAATAAAGTGAAATAATGTATGTTATGTAAACAAACTTAAATGAAAATAAAATATATTATAGATACTTTTTTCAAAAATGTTACTAAAGTTGACGGACAGTTAAAGAATATAGAAATTTAATTAAATAAATAAGAAAAACAAAAGTATGAATTAGTTATACAAATAAGAATTGATTTACACAAATTATTTTTTAAAACGAAGGTTCTTCTGATATGAAGAAAATCATCCTGCCATATGTTTGTTATTCAATTAGCGATATTAAATACTAATAAACTCTCAATTCAAGTCATAAAAACAAAGATTTTGAAAAGATGAGAGCAGCCATCTTATCTTTTGTACCTAAATAGTTATATAGGCTAATCTTGAGCATCTTGGACTGAGAGCATGAATATATTATGATATTTATTTTATTTACATTTCTATTTTATTACGTATTAATACTTACGAAATATTGAAATTTATTACGTTAATATTAGATGTTATACTTTAGAGTAAATAATCAAGATTTTTTTACTAGCACAGTGTCAGACTGTAATTCTTATATGAAAGTAATCAACCTTCACACATGCACTGTATTTTAATAATTGAATATTAAAGCACTACATGTGTGAAGGAGGATTACTTTTTTATCAGAATTACAGTTTGATACTGAGCTAGTAAAACAACTGGAAATTATTTATACTAAAAATGAAGGTTATAAATATTAAAAAAAAAAGAAAAAAATTTACAAATTTAGTTGTACAAAGTAATTAAGCATACAAAAAAAAAATACTGTACAAAAATAATTTAAAAAACCAAACATAAAAGGTTAGGGGGGGGATTTATTACTGCTATTTTTTGATAAGATTAAGCATCATTAAATTTTGTTTGTGCAAGTTTTCTTTTAGTGGGTGTAGCACCATTTTCAAATAAAGCATCAATTAGATTTTTCATTTGCTTACACAAGTAAAGGTATTGAAAATTGATAGTCGAAGTTTTTTTGTGAGATTATAGCGAGAGAAAAAATAAATAAAATCAAAGAAAATGATCAATTGTTTTCTTGACCAAAATGTGAAAATAATAATTCTGTGTTTCTATAGCAACAATGCTACATTAGAGAAGTGGCATTTAAAGTGACAAATGGTTTTTTTTGCAAACAAATGAAGTTAAAATAAGGATTTTAAAACAGGCAAAACTCTTCATGCAGTAATACCACTCAGTGCAATCCAGAGTAATCAATGGATGCCAGAAGGTTTGTGCATAAAATGCCTATCTAGTGCAGATAGGGATTTTATGCACCAGCCTTCTGGCATACATTGATTGCTTTGGCTTGCACCGAGTGGCACAACTATATGGAGAATTTTGCCTGTTTTAATAAGTTATGAGTAAGCATAAGAAATGGTGATCATGTGATATTTTGTGGTTTAATAATCACTTTGTGTTTTCTCAAAATGCTACAGGCAAATTAGACAATTTTAATGAAATCTGAAACATAATATGCTAACCCTTAACATCATAGTAAATTAAAATTTGCACAACTAATTTCTACTTCTGTTCTTATTTGTTTAATTATAATTTCTAAATTTTTTAGTTGTCAGCAATTGTAGTACCATTTCTGGAAAAAGTACACATTTTATTTTTACGACACCTATTTCTTTTTTTTACTTTCAATTTTAAAAGAAAAAAATCATACTCCTGCTCTTCATTCCATTTATCAGTTGGTATGCAATACGATGCACTATGGCTTCTTTATCGGAGTCAGGAATCTCTCAGCTACTATGCCAAGAGAAACCTGCTAATCATCTTACCTTTCCTTTCCCACCCTAAGTTTTTCCATATTCTTTGCTATCCTATTTCTATATTTATCTTTATCTACTTTGTGGCCTTTATATCTAGATCCCCCTTATTTTTTTCCAAACCAAACATAAAATCCAAGAACCCACTTTCTGTATAATCACTGTTTATATTTATTCTCCCACTTCATTATTTGTACCCTATCTGCTTGTAAGCATTTATATTCAATTATCAGATGCCTAATATTTTCCATGCATTCCTTACATAACTTGTGGACTAAGTCACCACATTTCTCCATTTGTGTGTATATTCCCTTGTTGCTAATTATCTTGTTCAAGCTTTACACACTAAACTACTTTCTTTGCTATAATCGTAAATTAATCCACATCCAATATTGTTTATTTCTATATATTTAAACTCTTTTTACACTCCATACTAGTTCTCCATCTCTTCAACTCCCTATTTTTTTAATGCATCTATTCTTCTATACCATTCTTTGCTACTATAACATTCAATAATTTTCCTAACAGAATCATCCCACCTTGTGTATAAGTATACAGACATAAAAGTTTTTTGCATACTACCCATCTTAATGTCTGACCTTTACTCATATATGATCCAATTAAATACTATTTAGACATGGCTAAAACTTTTAATTTTAAGAATTCCCTGATAAACCTTATTTTCAAGCTTCTTTCCCTTTTCAATGTGTCTTTAAACATTGCTGTAACACTGATATTGACATTATATCTCTTTGGAATTTTCCATTCATTTCTCTTAATCGATTTATATTTTATAAA
This sequence comes from Epiperipatus broadwayi, assembly GCA_028023455.1. Taxonomy (NCBI): domain Eukaryota; kingdom Metazoa; phylum Onychophora; class Udeonychophora; order Euonychophora; family Peripatidae; genus Epiperipatus; species Epiperipatus broadwayi. Next base: position 3,966,444 of record JAQFVV010000039.1, read on the forward strand.
TTTAGCTTATCTTTGTTCTTTGCAATTATCATTGTAATATCTGATGTCCATTTTGACTTTCTTAGTTGCTTCATCTTGTTCCAAGTTTTTTTTTTTCCAATTTCACTAGATAGTTTTTTCCTTCCAACATTTACCTAATTCACAATCAATTACAATGAAATTTAAATAAATTTATTCCTAAAAGCAATAGTTATGTTTTCTAGGATTTTTGGATTCATTCATAGATTACATTGTTTCCCAATCTGGTCTTATTAATTTGTTTTAACTGAAGCCTATCATTGCTGGACATTAAAAATGTAACCAATTTGGGTCCTGTGAATTCTACTCAGTGATATCCATATGTGTAATGCATATTTTAGTTGCTTTAAGCTGCATTTGCGATACAAAAAAATTAAGTGTTGTTCTGCTTCCAAGACCATTTTGTTCCTTTTCATTTCCACTATATCCTCCCAGCACACGCACAGCAAGCGGTCTACAAGATCACGTGTAGTGATAACAATTTCCCAGCTGCACTTTATGGGGAAACGAAGGCATCGGTCCAGACAAGACTGTACCAGCATATATGTGTATAACAAAGCCTTGGGGGACCCATCTCACCCCTCTATTTTTGTACAGCATTCATTGGCTGTGGGCCATCAGTGCAGGCCGGATAGGCCGAGCATGTTGTATAGAGAGCGACATGATCTGCGGAGGAAGGTGAAGGAGGCATGTTATATCATACTAGATGAACACGCGATGAACAAAAAAGAATCATTTTATGCCATATCGAAGAAATGGAAAGTTTAAACGTTCTTATCCTGATTAGCATATTTTGCCTATTTGCACATTGTGGAAAGAGATTTTGTACTTCTTGAAAATGAAGGTTATACCTTCAAAAACGTTAGAAGAATCAACAAAGTTTGTCATTTATGTTTTGATTTGATTTATATAGTTTTGCTTTTCAAATTATATAAGTGTGTGTATTTCTAATATCAATGCAAATATTAAAGTTTTTACATATAGTATTGTCTAACACACATTTGAACGTTATATATTTTATAAAGTTGAATTGGCACCTATTGATTATTAAAAAGATTTACAGACAGACTTTGCAATATTCTTTTTGTCAATGACCTGTGTAATTTCTTTCTTGCTGTCCATGATCTAAATAATAAACAGAATGTACTTCTAATTTAAAATTTTTCACTTTCGGCCATCTTACTCATTAATTTCTAAGATGTAATCCATTCGCAATCCATTTTGAAGTTAACCATGTCAAACATTTATTAGTTTAGTCAGATAATTCAAATAATAGCCTTCTTTCAGATTTAGATTTTTCTTTTCTGCTTAACAATCCTTGAAAAATTTGTCATTCCGATGATTTAAACTAGACATGTAATATAAAAAAGAGATAATGGAATACATCCTTGATTCATTTTCAATAACATATCTTCAGACTAAAAAAACTCATCCAGTATTGCACCATGATTAATATGAAAGTGATGATGGAAGATAGCCTTGATTCTGCTTCACAGACACGAATATCTTCTGACTAAAGAAACACATGCAGTGTCGTGATTTCTAACATAGTATATATGAATAATTTATGACTGCTTCCTATCATGTAGTTTAAAATATTTAACTGTTAACATAAATGTGATTAACTATGATTGATATCATAAAAATAAAAAAAGATCTCATAAATAATAGATAAAAGATTATATATAACTATGACACCTCAAATTTTCTAGGCGTTAGCTATATGTTATGAAGAAATCAGTATGTATTACAGATAAAAAAACTACTCAAGTGAGAGGTTTTTAAGGTTAAGAAATGAACAGAGAAGAAACAAAATTATATTAAAAAAATTGGACAAAAATAAGTGATAGAATATGAAATTGCAAATGCTTTTATGAAATGACATGTTTTTTAGAGCTTTTCTACTTTTAAGTCGGTTGTTTATATAAAAGCATTAATTAAAAGTTTTTTAAAATATTTTTTTATTTTTTAGTTATAAATAAAACATATTTCAATTTAAATAAAATTATTTTCTTCATAAGTTTCTTTTAATCATCTTCGTTCATGTTCAATATTATTAATACATTATTGCAATCATTTTTCTATAAAAGTTAAAGATATATATGTACTTAAATTCATTTATTTAATTATGAGTTAAATCAATATTAACAAAATTTTATTCTAAAATGTGATATTTCCATTGGCTCAGTTTTAAAGTTTTCTTGGGGAACATAACAATGCGAGTTCGAGTTGTAAATGAGAACGAACAGATGGAAACACAGACAAAGCCAGTTTCAAGTTGTAAATGAGAATGGACAGATAGAAACACGGACAGAGCAAGTTTCGAGTTGTAAATGAGAACGGACAGATGGAAACACAGACAGAGCAAGTTTCGAGTTGTAAATGAGAACGGACAGATGGAAACACAGACAGAGCAAATTTAGAGTTGTAAATGAGAATGGACAGACAGAAACACAGACAGAGCAATTTTTGAGTTGTAAATGAAAATGGACAGATGGAAACACAGACAGAGCAAGTTAATATAAAGTATTTAATATGAGATTATCAAAGCATATATTTTTATAGAGCATATTTGTTTTTTAATAAATGATAAAATATCCTTTGATGTTTAAAATCAGAACTTTTAGAATGGAAATCAGCGGAAGAGAGAAACAATAGCTACAAAAATTGCACTGGTGAGAATAATTTTCAATACTCGTTTTCAAAAATAAGTGCAAAATAAAGGATTTAATATTTTTGAAATTAAAGATAATTTGATTAAAAAAACTACAATAGATTTATTATGTTATTATTTAGTGCATGAATTTAAAACAGTTAAACTATTAAAAAGATATAAAGAAACCCACAGGGATTCCAATCAGGAAATAGATTCACAATTGACTTCATAAGCTCTTTCAATTCTACCACAGTGACCAAAAATCCACCCCTTATTAACAATGTCATTCATATTTTGTATTTGCCCACATTTCATAATGTACTACCGCAACCAGAAATACATCAAGATGAAGTCTGTTTTCCATATGGATACATAAGTTTCACATATTAATGCATGTAACTTGCAGAATGGGCTATAGGAAGGCTGTAATTCATGCATTACTAATGATGAATATTTTTTAAAATTAATGAGCACTTAAATAGCTCACTACAGAACCTCTCCAACAGTCTCTCACTGAAGAACAATAAAAAACATTCCTCATCAGGTTTTCGAATTGTTGGATAGTAAAGATGTGAGATATTCCCATTCTTGTTTTACTCTCTAGCTAATAGTTAGATATCCATTCATCAACCAATATCAAATGGTTAGCTAGTTAGCTCGACTATGAATTGGTTATCTGAAAAAGAATCTCGTTGAAAAAGTTTTCCAATTATTTATCCTCAATATGAACCCAAATCATAGGAATAGCAGATAGAAGTACTACTATCAGACTATGGAGCTCCCCACAAATACGAATAAAAGTTATTGTAAAATAAAAATCATTTATCTTAGTTGCAAGCATACATATTCCTTTTGCATTTAACTAGATTTGAATTTATATTAATAGCACTTTTTTGTCTATTACTTACCATACTAAATATTAATTATAATTAACTAGATTCTTTACATTTTTGCAAATAATTAAAAAAATGTCATTTTTAATCTTATTTAGTTATTTTATTTTATTATAGACTTAATTCATCATAATTCACAAAGTCAATTAATACTAATTCACAATGATTATAATGAAGTATAGAAATGTTCAGATATTAGTTGTATATCATACTGGTCCTAAGACTATTTCTCTTATATATCATTTCAAATTTGATTTTTTTTATTATAAGCATTATTTACAATATGTATTAAAATATTAGTACAAAAAAATAGCTATAAAATTGCAGAAATGAAGAAATAAAAGTACTTGAGTATTAGTCCTGCAACACGAAGCATGTATTAGACATGCTACGCTTTTTCATGTTCATATCAATCCGCTGATAACTCTTTAATCTGATCAAAATGATGTGTACACGAATCCTGTATACAATATTTTTTATAAGATTTCCGAAAAAGTAACATGTATACAGATCTTGGATGTGAAAAGGTGCAGCATGTCTAATACATGCTCCATGCTGCAGGACTAAAAATACCACTTTCATACAACTAAAAGTATACAATATGGAACAGAATTATGACTTTCACCCAAAAGAGTATAAGATTTATAACAATAGTAAATGGAGCAGAATTTAAATTTATAACAATAATAAAAATATATGAATCTGAGCACAAAATTGATATTAAAAAGAACATTTAAAAAATATATACGACTTTCACACTGTAAAATTTATAACACTAAATATATGAATTTCACGCACACACAAAAAAAGCCGATCTTAAAAAGTACAATTTCTCGGCCAAAAATATGTAAAATAAGAAACCCCATTACTCTAGTACCAAAATATTTCTTTAAATACAGACAAAACAATCACTAAATTATTATTTTTTAAAATATTATTTGCAAAAAAACATAAAATATACACATATGCTGCTTACGGTCTAATATATAACAGGAATTTTCATATTGAAACAAGAAATTTGGCATTTACATTTTTGATACAAAAAGATCTCAACTGAAAAATTTCCTTCCAAAATGGAGTTTTACTGAAAACATGATTGCGCAGTCTATCAGCTAAATGGGATTTTCCACAGAAATGCTAATAAATGAATATATATTTTAAAAAAAAAAACAAAACAAAAAATATATAAATTACAACGCTTTTATTAACTTTTCATTCTGGTGGAAATTTTTTTTTTTCATTCAGTGTGCAAATGAATGTGTCATTTATGCAATCTATGCAACAAATTCAGTGTTGCCTTGATGTCCCTCACTGCTGTTTATTTTGCTACCATATAGTCTTTCAATGTTTTGTGTGTAAACCCCAGTTGCTGGAGTCACAAAGTTTATATCTGTGGTTCACACAAAATGATCATGACCAACATTAGGAAATTATGAAAAGTAAATCTAAAGGACAAAAATAAACACTACATATACTTACACCCTTAAAATTAAATGAACTCAGGAGTAGAAATAATGTAAAAATACTTCGATGAAGCAAAAACGCAATTGAAATGAGCTGTTGTCAGAAAGAAGAAATCTGGACAATAACTGAAAATGTTGAAATATCAAAAAAAAGTTTTGATAGAGAAACACATTTTAATATGAGATCGGATAACATCGCAGGGATTATTTTGCTTAAATTTGACATGATCGCAAAAGTACAATTTATTGTCGATGTGAAAAGGCATACTATCTCCCCTACATTGCAGGACTAATACTCAAGTAAAATTTTAAACTGGATTCAATTGACTGCTTTCTTATAATCAGTTATTATTATAATGAAATAAACTTACTTTTTATTATCGCTTCCATTAGTTGCAATAAGTTTTATATGTCTTAAAAAATAGAAAGAAAAAAAATGACCATTTGTACCCCCCCCCCCAAAAAAAAACCCCAACTGTTTAGACTACAAGCAATATGAATATCACTCTATCTGAAACAAGGAGCATAAAATTTATATTATGAACTAAATTCAAAGCAATTTGACATTTGCAAAATAGACATACTAAGGAAACTACTGAGATAAATACCTGTTCAGTTTAAAAAATATGAAATTAACACATTTGATAACTAATAGCAGTGTAACACACTACTTGTAGCTATTAAGAATTAAAATCTATCAAATTCTAGTTATACTAAGCATTTTCGGTATATTTTATACAGACTCTCACCCTCAGTTCAATATTTCCTGCCAAAGTGTGCTAATTTTAAACATTAAAACTTCAAATAAACTTCTACAAATAACAGAAATATAGTATTTTACATAAAATAAACAAAAACAAAATTGCTTTTGTTATTATTTTCATTTTTATATTCTTATTCTGATAATTAAAAAATAATAAAAAAAATTAGTAAAACAAAAGCAAAGTTTTTATAATATTATTTATTTATATAATATTTACATACTTCAACAGATATATACATATTTTTTTTACATAGTTTAAACATCACATTTACAACAATTTCATATTTAATATCTAGTAACAATGATTTAAAGTTTCATAACAAATTTTCATAAAAAATAATTCAATGAGTAAAGATTATCTTTAAATATAGGATGTTGAAAACAAAGTATATATGTTCTACAGATGTTTATCAGTTGCAGTAATTATGTGGGTCTACAGAACTAAAAATTAAAAGCAAAATTGAAGATCTTTGAGAGTAATGTAAAAACTGTTTTTCTATAAGGATATGAAACTTGGAAAGCAACTCATTGGCTGAACTGGAAGCTGTAAACGCTTATGGACAGATGCCTTATGGAATTTGGCTTTATAGTGACTGAAAGTAACATCAAAGATAAAATTATGAAAGAAAATCATGCAAAAGTCTATCCAACTGTAGATTAAATATGGAAAGTCATAGTGAAAGGAACACAAACTACAAGAAACTGAAAATATTGCAAAGAAAGCTCTAGATTGGAATTGTATATAAGCAGATATAAGATAATGGTAGCAGAAGAACTGTAGATAAAGTACAGAAGCTTAAAAAGTCATAGAATATAATTAATCAGATGATAAGTGATTGAGTTGTATTAAAAATTTGTACAACTTTATGCTTCCCATGAAGAGTTAAAGAACAAAAAAATCTTTTTGTAAATGCTTTGTTATATATATATAGATCTTTATACATAATATAGAAATAAAACAAACTAACTCCTTCTTTTTAAAACTTGATTTTTTATGACTATAATCATGAAAAAGAAATCCGACATTTCGACTATTTTTTATAGTCTTTTTCAAGGCACACTAAAATAAAATATATATACAATAAATATCACATATTCCAAAAAAAAAAATTAAATTAATTAAAAATTACAAAATATATCCATAACCAACCCCCCCCCCCCTTTTTTTTTTATTATACTTATCTCACTCCCCTTTCCTATTACAATCACAACTTAAACACAACTAATTCCTTTTTAAAAATCTCTATATATCAAATAAAAACTTTTAATTAAAAACCTATTATTTTATTTTATCTTTTTCTATTAACATCCTATTTAATTCTGGTTTTATTTCATTAATGTATACACCCTCTTTTATTATCCTTTCATTATATGACTTAATACATTCCAAAGGTTTTATTGAGGGCTTTCTTTTATATGAAATATTAGTGATTTGTTGTAGGGACTTTATTTTTAAATATGGGGATGAATTTTATAAACAAAAAGAGGGTTTAAGTATGGGTAATAGTCTGAGTGGTTTTTTGACAGGAATATATATGTATAAGTTTGAAGAACAATTTTTTAATTATAATAGGAATAAACCAATTTTTTATGTTAGATATGTTGATGACTATTTTATGGTTTTCAATGGTAATAAAAGAAATGCAGATAATTTTTTGAGTTATATTAATGGTAGAGTTGAAAAAATAAAATTTACTATGGAAAAAGAATATATTAATGTTAATAGAATATATGGATGTTAGAATTTTAAAAATAATTGATAGGAATGGTAGTGTTATTATAGAAACATCTGTGTTTTTTTAAAAAAAAAAACATTTTTTGGATTATCAAATAATTGGTTTTCAGATATTGATAATCATAGTAAAATTAATATTGTTAATAATAAAATTATTAGGGCAATTAAGTTATGTTCAAATAGTAATTTGTTTGAGAATGAGGTTGATATTATTAGGAATGAATGTTTTATGAATGATTATCCTAGGGGTGTAATTGTACATTTGTTTTCTAATAAAAATATAAATAAAATAAGGAATAGAATGGGATTAGATAGGAATAGGAATAGAGAAAAGATTATTTATGTTGGTTTTAATATATCTAAAGATTTATTTATTAAAGTTAAGAAATTGGTTAAAATGATTAATAGGAAATATAATGTTTCAATTTGTCCAGTTTATAAAAAGAAAGCAAATTTAAATTTTTTAATTAATAATAATGGGGATTATAATAGATTAGACATTATGAATTCAGTTTATTTGATAAAATGTTTGAATTGTTTTAGAAAGAATGTAGAAATGACATATATTGGGACTAGTAAAAATAAATTAAAAACTAGATTAAAACAGCATTTAGGTGATAAAAATTCTGCTATTTACATTCATAAGAATAAATTTAAGCATGGGGATTTTGAAATAAAACCTTTGGAGTGTATTAAGTCATATAATGAAAGGATAATAAAAGAGGGTGTATACATAAATGAAATAAAACCAGAATTAAATAGGATGTTAATAGAAAAAGATAAAAGAAAATAATAGGTTTTTAATTAAAAGTTTTTATTTGATATGTATAGATTTTTAAAAAGGAATTAGTTGTGTTTAAGTTGTGATTGTAATAGGAAAGAGGAGTGAGATAAAGTAAAAAAAAAAAAGGGGAAAATTTTGGTTATGGATATATTTTGTAATTTTTAATTAATTTAATTTTTTTTTGGAATATAAGATATTTATTGTATATATATTTTATTTTAGTGTGCCTTGAAAAAGACTATAATAGTCATAAAAAAATCAAGTTTTAAAAAGAAGGAGTTAGTTTGTTTTATTTCTATATTAGATATATATGAACTATTTTGAAAAGAAGAACTGTGTGCTGGATATATTAAATTATTTTAACTTTATACATATATGTATTCACCCATGGATTATGAATATTATTATTTTTTTTAAAAAATCATAAAAGCAAACATGAATGAAAGTATTGAAAATAAAGGCAGTCCTCTAGTTACGTAAACCTAATTTATATAAATCTGGATTTAAGTAATACTTCACTGCATATATAAAGTGCATCATATAAAAATAAAAAGCTATACAAGTTAACACAGTCTCCAATTCTTATTTGTCTCATGCTCTTACCAAAACAGTCCGTTGAACTCAGACTTTCACATGACTCTCAACCATCCATTCTATCTCATACCACTGATACACTTGATCACACACATGTCGAAAAGACAACTAATCACCAATATACGTATTTCATGCTAAATCAACACTCGTCAGTTGGTCCAGATTATTATCTCCACACATATATACAATCAAAGCTCAGTTTATATTAAGATAGCCAATCTTCATACCTTAATGGACAGGCTTCAAACGTTTGAGCATTCCATCATCAGATTTTCAATGAAATGGACGGCTGAAGAATTGTGGGATGGAGCGGTTTGAAACCTGTCCATTAAAGTATGAAGATTGGCTATCTTAATATAAACCGAGCTTTGATTGTATATATGTGTGGAGATGATAATCTGGACCATCTGACGAGTGCTGGTTTAGCACGAAATACGAGATTGGTGATTATTTATCTTTTCAACATGTGTGTGATCAAGTGTATCAGCAGTATGGGATAGCATGGATGGTTGAGGGTCGTGTGAAAGTCTGAGTTCAAACCCCTATATATTAAATATATAAGTGCAGGTATGAAAAAGCCTGTACTGTAGAGAAAAAAAAATCATATTTCAAACAGTTCGTGACATTCTGTAGGTAGTGTTTACTTTCATTTCTTAAAAAATATTTTCATATTGTACACCAGAAGAATTCGACTTAAGTAAAAATCTGACTTAACCAAGAAGTCTCAAAAACTTTATTTAGTAAATAAAGGACTGCTCATATATAAAAATTACATATTATAATTTATAAAAGAAAATCTTACGTTTCTGTTAAGACGTTCACGAGATGAGAAAATAAAACAATTTTTAGGAAAAACTTCCATAAGATATGTATTTAAAGATACTCAAAAAATGACAGTGATTTATAATAACTCAATTCAACAGTAAATTTGCAAGGTCAATGCATTTATATTTATACATAAAGCTAAAGAACCATAATTCTCTAGCAATAAACAATATGTGTTTGTTTAAAAAGAGGTAGGGGGGAATAATCTAATCTCAGTATTCACATTTTATAAATGTAGTTTTATGTCATTTATTTTACCAAAGAAATAACAATATATTTAAACAAAGTACACATATTTTTAAAGCAGAATTAAAATAAGTAAGACTACTTTTCAAATTAAATAAAAATGACTGGAAAAGGGATAACGTTCAATGGTTGGCAAAACTACAAATAAGAAAATATAAATGGGTAACTTAGATTGCCCAAAAAATCTAAAAAAAGAAAACTGAAAATACTAAATTTACAATTATATTACTATGAATTAAAAATTTGAAATTTAATACATCCATTTTAAAATTTGTAAACTACGAATTACTTATTGCGCGTATATATACATTAATAAATGTAAGTCAACAAATTTTACAAACAAACTTAAATGAATTTTAATAAAGGTTTATAAATTTGGTCAATTTTTTGGCTTTCTAATTATTGGTTAGTAAATGAATATCTACTTATTATAAGACAGAGTTTCAAACAAAAAAGAAAAACCATAAATCCTTATCATCCAGTAGAGGGCATTATTGTCGGAAAATGTCTTCTTTCTTGTTGATTCTCTCCTGCAGAATGGTGACGAGAGCTAGATTTTTTTTTTATTATTATTTTATAAGTAATATGACTTTCTAGATTAAGATTTGATAAAGCTAGAATGCGAATGTGCTATACACGGAATTTCTGAGAACTGTTTATTTGGGAATATCAATGAATTTAATTGCATTTTACAAATCAAATATTATTGATCTCATTGATTGAAAATCACATTGAAAGGAAAAGCTCAGATGGTTCTTTTTAAATAACACAATATTTTAGATAAACCACAATCACTTTGAATTCAAAGAGGAAAATACTATTCTCTAGATTTCACAGTTGAGTTAAAAAAATACATATATACACCAGGCACTAATGACTAATATATATATGGAATGGATCTGAAACTTGGACACTTAACAGAAGAGCGATACAGAGATCTCAGAGCACTCAATAAAGTATGAGAGATGTATGTTAGAATACACAAAGGGATTGAAAATGAAATTGACATCATTGAAAGAATTAAGAGACTGAAGTGGAGCTGGGTTTGACATTTTTCTAGAAGAAATGATAATATATGGACTGCTGAGATCTTAAATTGGATCCCAAGTGATTGTAAAAGAATGAGATGGATTTGATAGTATGATGTGTAAGAGAGAGGCTAGAGATCAAAGAAAGTGGATTAAAGCTAGAGAAAATTTCATTCTACAGTGGATTAATAATAATTGAAAATACTAATGATAATCTATAGCAACATTCACAATAATGGTTGCATAATATCAAGTAGTTCTGAGATTTTCATTCTGAATAGTAACTTTGATAAATGTGATTGATAAACTTCTTTATTTTAAAGCTAAGAGTTCATATAATTTATCTGTAACATTCATATCTATTTAAAAAGGTATAGTATTTATGGGAGTATAATATCTCTTCCACTAGTGATAAAAGCCATATCATATTATAATTATGTTGTTCGTTTACAGTTGATGCACTGAGATTCATTTAATTCTAATCAATCTGAGATCTTTACTCATTAATTAACAATAGCTAGACATTCATTTATTGATCAATACTAGATAGTCAATTACTTACTATGAACCATCTACTTGAAAAAAAAAAATTCTAAATGTATTTGTAATCTAAGAAAATTCCCAGGATTCACCTTCACTAGATTTGAACCCATCATCATGGTTAATAGGATATTACGATCGTTTATTTGTTTCAACATTAATATATTTGATAATCTAGTGCATTATTCCCCAAAACCATAAAAATTATTGCTATAATAAATTTTGTTTTTTAAAAAATAATTTCTAACGGCAATTGACAAATTATATTTTAAAATACAGTATTTGAAAAAGTTTCTACTAACAAAAAAAAAATTTTTTTGTCGCATAAATGTGATCAAAGCATACTCAATTTGTCTAATAGAAGTATAAAATAGCATAAATATAATTTAAGCCTTTCAAGATCAATATAAAATAATTGAGAGAGTATTAAATACAGAGTAGATGGCATAATACTTTTAGTAAGTTTTGTTAAGCATTTTATAGTTAAAAAATTTCTAATTATTACATTGTTTACATTTAATAATAATAAAACCCATTTATATTTTCGTAAAAAATATTCACTAAAAAGAATTCTTTTTTTTTTTAAAAAAAATTCCTTGGTTAATAATAAACCTAAAACTGAAATATTTGGATATACATAGCTATATCTTTAATAATAATGGTATGGGTGAATATATTATATCACCAATGACGTTCAAATATTATTGCTTGGTTATAGTATTCTATAATCTTGTTGCCGAACCTGCCTTTGGACAGAGAACTTATCAAACAAATAGCAGTCAAATATATATAGATATGAGTTTATATATTCATGACTTATAAATTTAAATGAAGAACAAATAATTGGAAGTACGAAATATTAAAAAAAAAAATTGCACGATATATTTATGAAAATAAAAAAATTTAAACATAAGAAAATATATTTATTAATCTCTTATTATTATTTTTTATTATTAGTTGAATTTTAACAAAGACAAGAGTTAAACTAACCAAAATGCAAATATACATTAAAATGCAGAAAGTTTTAAAAACTAGTTGCATATTGCTTTGTTATAATCTGACTGTAAATAAGAAAATAAGTTACCAGCTTTATATTTATGATATATAAATAGTACATTGTAAAAATTGTCAATAAATAAAGATTTCTAAATAAATAAAAATATCAAAAATTTCATTATGACAGAAATTATGTTGATCTTGTTTATTCTTTTCTGAATGATATCGAATACAAATGTTTAAATAACATAATTCTTTATTTTTCTTTTTAATATTTTGACTACATTATTCAGCAACTAGGACAAAAAATAAAATAGTTAAATATTATTTTATTTAATAATATTTTAAAGTTAAATATATAATTATTTATTCATTATTTATTATTAATTTATTTATATTTAATTAAAATTAAAAAAAATATTGATACTTATTTCATAGATTCTGAGACAAAAACTGCAGACAAAATAGAAAAATTTTAAAAAAAATAAAGAATTAGGAATGTGGTATCTTTCAAAGAATTACAGGTAGATCATCTTTAATCCAAACATCTCTAATCCAATAACTTTTATCATACAGACAAAATTACAAAGTATTGTTTTGATTTAGTGTTTTAATAACTATTATATAAAAAATTTTGTTATTATAAATATAAGCATATTCTATATTTTAAAGTGTTTTTTTAATAAAATAAATTTTTACAATATATAAAAAGTATTTCAATATATATACATAAACTACAAATAATAAAATTAATGCTTATTTAAATTTTTGGCAGAGTTTTGGGTTTAAAATGAGGTGGGAAAAGATTTACTATTGAATTCTGAAAAATTCATAAATTCAAAAATAATTAGAATTAGAAATATTGGATTAACATTAATCTATCTGTATTTAGATAATATTAGCCAAGATATTTGAAAAAAGTTTTTATATCAGAAGTAAATTCTTCAATGCCTTTAAAAGAATAGTTTTGTGTATTTAAAAAAATAATGTTCACTCAAAATAAAATATCTTTTCTACATTTTTAGATAACTTGAACTCGATATAAAAAACAGGTAACCAACTGGGTGGTTATCCCTTCTATCTTAATTCGAAATTATAAGCTGTTAAAATAAAACAGTGGGTTAAAATTTAAGCAAATTCTATTCATTTTTATTTTAAGTGAATTCCATTTCCACCCCTGATATTTTTCTAAATATTCAGACGTGTACATAAAAATATATTTTCTATATTCGACATTTCTTTTATAATGCGGTAAATCCTAGAATTAGAAAATATTTCTAAAATATAAAAATGACATCAAAAAATAATAGAAAAAGTATTTATTATTCCCTCATAAATTGAAACTTTTTGTAGTCCAATGATATCTGCAGATTCTTTGGATCTCTATTTATTATCCAGCACCAACTCACTATAATGATAGGATTGTGCACTTACTTACTGGCAGGCAGAAATTTTAAATAAGCTTCACGTTATAATCTTGATCTCTTTCTTAATAAACGGCTTATTTGTTCACATCAATATTGCACTTTATTATATTCTCTCTTGACAAAGGAGAAAAATCTACACTAGGTTATCTATCAAATGCAATCTATATTGCCGTAAAATTTGGCTAATTTTAAAGGTAATATCACCATAAAGGATTCCTTTTAAACATTCCTGTCCATGTGATATTATCCGCTGTTTGAAAACGTCCATTTAAAAACTGTAACTTCTGGTTCAACTCCTCCATTTCCTAAAATAATTGAAAACAAATAAATAAATTTAAAGAAAATTAGTTTTAAACTTCTCACTATAGGAAAACCATATCATAATAATTGTATGTTTTCATATTTAAGTATTTAAATAAAATATATTTATATAACAACAATAATCGTATATATTTATAATAAAAATAATAATACAGAAAAGGTTTTTTTTGGAAAATATTTTTTTTTTTTTAATGTGATGGAATTATTTTAAAGCTTCGGAATTTACATTGCACATATAGCGACATCTATCTTTTATATATATAAAATTAACTAGAACCAATTATAACAAATAAAACAATATGCACAAGGACAAAAAAAAAACCCTGTACAAATGTATACGGAATAATTTCCCATTCATTTTTCATTAGCCAATTATTAGCTAAATTAATTGACGTTTTTTATATATTCATATAGTTAATTAATTTAACTAATAAATGGCTAATAAAAAATGAATGAAAAATTATATAGTAAACAGATATATAGTATAGTATACATGTTATTTTTTCTTCTTTGTGCATATTGCATTATTTGGTATACCTATTATTTATTACAATTGATTCTAGTTAATTTTATACATAGGAAAGATAGATGTCGCTATGTACATGCAATGTATGAAGCTTTTAAATAGTTCCATTACGTTGAAAAGGACGAAAATAAATATAAGAATGCACTGTTTATCCTAATTTTGAACCTGTAAAAGTGCGAGTGCATCTTAAATTCAAAGCAAAAATTTTATTAACTTATAAACTTCCCCCCCTTAAAATCCTATTG
Organism: Epiperipatus broadwayi; assembly: GCA_028023455.1. Classification (NCBI taxonomy): domain Eukaryota; kingdom Metazoa; phylum Onychophora; class Udeonychophora; order Euonychophora; family Peripatidae; genus Epiperipatus; species Epiperipatus broadwayi. Next base: position 3,981,504 of record JAQFVV010000039.1, read on the forward strand.
TGCCTTAAATTAGGGGGCATCTTAGATTCAAAATAATATGGTATTTGCCAAAAAAGTTTTTCTATATTACTATTTTTATTACATATGTACAATTATTGCTATAAATGCAATTTATCCACTCTACTTTGAACACTGTTTAGCAAAACCCTTTATTTTACATGTACACATATACAATCTATGTTTCGACTGTCCTGTAGTCTTCAGAGCTATGATATAATGAACAAAATAAAATACATAACTATATAAATAATACCATAAAAAATGTAAACAATAAAATTAATGAAATAAAAAAAACGTAAAATATAACAAAACATAATAAAACTGAAATATATATATATAATCAAACCCAAATAAAATAATCCAGTCAATAAACATAACATGACCACCACCTCTTATGCTTGTGTATAACCGTTGTTAAAACAGGCAAAACTCACTATACATATTGCCACACACAGCAAGCTAGAGTAATCAATGGATGCCAAAAGGCTTCTGCATAAAATCCCCATCTAGTGCCTACTCATCCAATATCCCCAGACTAGTCTGGGGATATTGGATGAGTAGGCACTAGATGGGGATTTTATGCAGAAGCCTTCTGGCATCTATTGATTAGTCTGGGGATATTGGATGAGTAGGCACTAGATGGGGATTTTATGCAGAAGCCTTCTGGCATCCATTGATTACTCTAGCTTGCTGTGTGTGGCATACGTATAATGAGTTTTGCCTGCTTTAATCCAGTCAATATAAAATAAATATAAATTATACATGTGTATTCCTGACTATATATAATATGAACAACTATTAATTTAAATATATTATTCATTTTTATTTAATTTATATTGTATATTTTATTTTATATTAATCGGATTATTTTATTTTATATCAGTTTTATTATGTTTTGTTATATTTTACATTTTTATTTTATTTTATTGTTTGTAATTTTTATATTATTTATATAGTTATGTATTTTATTTTGTTCATTATATCATAGCTCTGAAGAAGATTGCAGGACAGTCGAAATGTAGATTGCGTATGCATATATGTACAATAAAGGGTTTTACTAAAAAGTGTTCGAAGTAGAGTGGATAAATTGCATTTATATAAGATATTACAGCAAAATAAAGGAAGCGGTGAATTTGGTAATATTTCTGAACAATTATTGCTGTTATATAAAGATATTTTATTTTAAATTATATCAGTGTGATTTATTTAAAAACATGAAAACGCAGCATAATGGATTAAATTTCTTTCCATTTTTGATATTTAATTATTTATAGTTTAAAACCAAAAAAAGCTTTAAGCAGAATGAGAATAAAACCCACACTACTAATCCTCATTGGTTATATATATATAATGAAGCTTTAATTAATGCATACAAAAAAAAAAAAGATACAGCAAATACTTTTACTTTTTGTTTTAGAAATCTGTTATTGCATTGAAAAAAATTCAAATAATATCTGAAAACTAACATAAAAACTATAAAACAATAAGAAAATAATCTGGAACGATATTATTTCTAGTTATATTCAATACAAGAATAATGTCGATGCTACTTAACATGATATCAGAAATATGTCATCACACTATAATGGAACTATAAAAAACATATTACTTTATTACTGTAAAAACATCAACACAACCCAGAACAACATTATTATTAATTACATTCACTATAAGAATAACAGCAACATGTCTTAACATTATTTCAATAACATAAAATCACATTGTAATAACACTATAAAAATATATTAGTTATATTGTAATGGAACTATAAAAATCGTATTAATTTAATATTCCTGCAAATACATGAGTAGCAATCCAGAATAACACATTATTATGGATTATATTCACTACAAAAATAATCCCATTGTATCTTATCATTGCACCAGTAATATGTAATCATAACAGTAATGAAACTACGAAAAGCATGCCAACATAATACAAAACAATACTATTACTGATAATATTCTCCACAAACATAATACCATTGTATCTAAACATTACATCAGCAATAAGTAATAAAACTATGAAAAACATGTCAACACAATACAAAACCACACTACTACTGATTATATTCACTACAAGAATAGTATCAATGTATCTTAGCATTATATCAGTAATATAAAATCACATTGTAATGAAACAATAAAAGGTATAATAGGTGCATTATAATGGAACTATAAAAAAGCATATCAGTAAATATTATTGTAAACACATCAATGAGCCAATCAAAATAAATAAGTATAATCTTAGAATGTCCTAGACCACTGATTTTCAATCTCTATATGAAATTTATCCTGCTGTATTTTCTACAATGTATATTTTGAAGTTGATCAAAAATTTTAATCTCGAAGCATATAAAACTAACATTTAAAAATAGAATTAAAAAATGTAGCTGATATTTCAATATGATTACAATAAGCTAATGGTATTTTAAGTTGTAAGAATATGTGTGGTGGGATAAGAAATATTTCAAACAGTTTCAAAACACACAATGAAAAAATAATACCAACTAATGGTGAGAATTCATGTGTAGAAAAAAAGTTTCAATGCGTAACAGGAAAAATGGGATTTCTTGATAAATAACAGAAAATAAATGCACTACATTGTATATAAAAATTAAATTCATGTAATTTAATGTATATATAATTTAAACAAAAGTAATTACACTTCCATTTAATTTACATATACATTAAGCCAGACACATTTACTATTTACATGTACAAAAATTGATTTTGTATTAATATTTTGAAGTTATTAAAAATGAGACTCCATCTTTATCTTATTCAATTATAATTTCAGAAGACTTCATGCCATATTTAGAATCAGGCTTATATACAAATATCAAACTATAATCCCAGAAATGTCAATAAATAAATACTTAATTCTTATCTAAGTTTAAGGAATAGGTGATTCATCTATTTTTTACATTTATTAGCATATGAGTACTGCTCATTCATAGTTTCAGGATATGTAGTTACGACTTATTTAATTTTCATATATATACTTTTATTCTCAACAGCGCGCTTAAATGGTTTCCCAAAATGCTTTATGTATTAAAATCTCATATAAAAAAATAAGTAATTACAATAAATTATAGAAATTATAATTACTATAAATTATAATTATTATAGAAAAAAAATTAGTTACTTTAAATTCAAAATACATAAAAACCTGATTAGAAAAATTAAGTTTAAATTGAAAAGAGTGTTAATTAATGATAAACACATTACTAACTATTATTTTTAAAAAAGTACTAACCTACGGGTACATATACTACATAAAACATTTCAGTAGATACTATTATTAAAAAAAATAATAATTTTTTCATTGATGGTATACTAAGTTTCTTTTTACATAGGAAGAGAATAGTTCCTGAAACATGATTCAATAAATTAAAATAAAGCGTATAGAAAAAAAAGTTAATTAACCACAAAATATATTTAAAAATTAAAAAAAATTAAGTTAACATAATGTACATTTTAAAATTCATTTTTGGTGCAATTTACATTCTACTACCAATTTTTTTATTTTATTTTTGTAATATCTAACCAATAAAACTTGAAATTTTTTTTACTGCAGTGTTAATTTTTTTTTTAAAAAAGTAACAGTTCGTTAATTTATTTATTTTACATAAATGAAGTCAAAAGTAAATAAAAGTTAGATAAGGAGTGATAAATATTCTTTTGCTGATAACATGATTTTTTATGTTTGCGATAAAACCCGCCACTATAATGAATATATCAGAAAAAAATTATAAGATTATTAATTTTTAATTGAGCAAATAAATTACAATTTTAACTTATACTTAATAACCTATGATCAGATAAAGTTGATTATTAATTGCATAAAGCATAAAATCATTTTTTTCTCAAAATAATTTATAATTATGATGATTGTATTTTATAATTAAGACCATATTTTTTACTACAGGCAAAATAACATTTATACAAATTTTAATCCATAAAATTGAATGAGTAAATATATTTAAGCTAATGTACACGTTTTAAAATTTAATATTAATACTCATTATTGCTGGACATGATCAAAATATCCTTTTGATTTCTTAATGTACAAAATGAAACGGGTCTTTTGCTTTTATAGTCATTTTAATGATGAAAATCTCTAGTTTCGATATGTCAATAATGAAAGTGCTGATCATCTTGAATACTGTATAAAAACTAGGTAAAGTACATTGTTTTTCAATTCTATCATCAAAATATTGTATACTGTATAATGAATAAATTCTATAGTGTACCAAAATTTTTTACCATGTCACCATTTTATCTTCATGTAACATAACTTTAATGGAGTCACTATCCTATAATGTCATCAACTTTATAAAATGGTGTTGTTTTTAAAAAGCTTTGATATTTTTCTTAAACACCATGTAGCAAATAATCAATTGTAACTCAAAATACTGGGTACAAATTGATGGTCGTTATGTAAAATCTTTGTATAAAGTTCATCACTAATAACGGTAAAAGTGTATATAGAACATTACTGTGCTGAGGTGTAACTTCAGAGCAATAAATTCTGAGTAATAAACTCTAAGTTCTGGCTATATCAATAAATTACTGAAGTTTCAAAATCAATCAAGTTTACAAATAACAAACAGATTCTTTTTTTTTGTCTGTAAACTTGAATGCTTTTGAAACTATAAGAAACTGCATGAGTAAATATATACACATAAATTCATGGTATATCAGTTTAGCAAACAAAACCAGAATAGTTCTTGCATGAATTGAAGAACTGTGACTTGTTATTATATCAGTTTAATGGCATACTATTTTATTGGAAAATTGCTGATCAGATAGGACAATTTAATATATTTCATGCTTTCAATAATAAATACTTAAATATGATTATTCTACCATCCCTCCAACACACCCAAAAAATTGGAGAAATAAAAAAAGTTAAAAAATGAAGCGTGTAAAGACTATACAAATCAATCCATAAAACATAAATATGTTTACATATAGCTAATGTTGATCCTTAGATCTTTTCATTTGATATCGTGTAGTGCAAACTTTCTGAAAATTGCAATTTCTTACTTAATATTGAGTTTCTCTTCTTATATTTATAATTCAAATATGCATACTTGTTCGTATGCATAACGAAGTGGGGTTTTTTCTTCTTTATAACCTGATTATGGTACTCAGCATCAAACATGCACTAAGCTTTAAACTAAAAAAAAAGAAACTGCTTCATTATGCATATGAACAAATATGTGTGAATTTGAATTCCTTACTTAAATGCATCCCAACCTCTCTCACTAAAAGTAATGCTTTTCAGATAATCTTCACTATGTATTGCTGCTCTCATCATGTTTTAAGATTATCATCTGTTTCCCACGCTAATTCAATGAAGTGACTCCCTTACAATTGCAGATTAAATGTCATTATATCTAGCAAAATTAAGAATATGTCAACTGATTATATGATTTGTCATCAATATCATAATCCATATACCAAAACCAAGTAATAAATTTTGCAGAACAGCAACCTTTTATACGATCATTTTCACGAAGTGATCATGCCATTATGATGAAATATACCATATATTGCAACTTATTAAATGCAGTATCATCACATTAGAATCTGAACTCTACTGCTACCAAAATATTTAAATTGCTTCGTATTCCCATGGTGATAACAATCCAAGCTAAACACTGCCAAAGATTTTTCTTCCATCGTTGGCTGATCACATACCTAAATTTTTTTTTAATATTACTTGTTAATTGGATATGTAGATAGCAAACATTACAATAGTATAAATTTAGTGCCAAAATGAAATTCTTATTTTGGCTTCCAATCGTTCAAATTAAACTCTACTATAAGATTTATATTGCATCTGAAGACCATTGTCCTAAATATAAAAAATAATATTGGCATTACTAATATTATTGTCTAGCCACTAGCAACGGCACTTCAATGTCTATTGGCAATTTTCAGACATGCTCACAAACACTTTTGCTTTTACGAGTTAAGTGTTTTGAACAATTTACTAAAAGCAATGTATAAATCACATTTTTGCTTTAAATAGTTTTCATACATTTTCATGATTCAAAACAAAAACCATATCTCTAAAAGCATACCGAATTTTGGGAAGCTAATAATCTATGATTGGAAACATTTTATCCGAATAAATCCTTGAAAGAATCTTTATTATAGCTGATAATAATGGTATTACAAGATAATGATTATAGATTTTTTCTACATCCTTTGTTATTTAAAAAGTCGAACAATGAAAGCATCTTTAAGATTAAGCCAAACAACTTCACGAGTCTTTATATTAATAAAAAATTCCACTAATTTTTACATATCAAACATGCAAATCCTGGAGATAGTAACTTTTCCACTTTTAAGATTATGAAAACTCACTGTAACTTCATCAAGCTGCAGCCAGATCTTCACCATTTGTGTAAACATAGGAAATGGTAATCATGTTTCAATTATTATAGTCATGTTTCTTTTATTTTCTGTCAGAAAATAGGTCTGAAATGGCAGTTTGCTCATAAATTTTCTGCTTTCAAAGCTCACAATGGATTGCTTTGATAGACACTGTTCATTTATGCATTGACCTTTTGCAGTGATTTCATCACAGTTTTGCGTTTTGTAATTTCTAATGGTCCATGTCTATAAACAATGGTGTTATATCACAATTTGCTGCAGCAGCAAGGGTGTCAAACTCAGGTGCCAAAAAAACCCAGGAGAGTGACAAAAATCTTAACTGAATCAGACAAACAAAACTGTTATAAATCAATGTAATTAATTCAGTGTTGTCACTTAACCACTTGAACAATTAGCCATATAATAATTATTTTAATGAGCACTGACTAAATTGGATTCTATCAAATCCCCACCTCTACCCCCATCTTTAATAAATGCATTCACAGACTTAAAATTTTTTTAGACTGCTAAAAAATTTTGGATTCCCATTTAAATTGATGCCAACAATGTGATTCCTTTTAAACTCAAACAAGACCAATATTTCTTTTTGTAGTCAATTTTCTGTCAGATGTATCTTATTAAATTATTATAATATTATCAATGATAGGTAGGGGGGGGTTACATCAAAAATACAATGTTAATGATAAATGTTCCAATTATTTTGTCTAACTTATTATATTTTTTTAAAAAAATCCTATTGAACCAAAGCCAAAGTTTTCAGGCTAATCCCACTATTACTTAAGATATATAATATAATTCATACAGTCAGATCAGCATAGTTGGCTGGACGCTCCTTTGTTTTCGCAATAAGAAATATGATGTATTAAAATACGGATGGGAGCAGTTCATCACATATTTAAATGCTACAAAATATATCCTAATTGATAAGGTGGCTAAAACATCACCATTGGGGAATTATATAAACTGCAAAATTACATGATTAGAAACGATATGTGTACTAATTCCAATTATCAAGGTTTTAAGATTACAACAATCCCGCACAAATTCGACACTATCAACAAAGATTTAAAATGGGGTATGAGAAAAATAGAAGGAAAACTAAAATTCTCATTTGAAATATAGGCATTCTTATATCTGGAACTTAATTGTAAATATAGGAGATTTGAACTCAGACTTTCAAGCAACCTTCAACTATCCACACTATCTCATACTACTGATATGCATAACCACACACATGTAGAAAAGATAAATAATCACTAATATACACATTTCATGCTGAACTAGCACTCATCAGTTGGTCCAGATTATCATTTCCCACACATATATGTAATCAGTGCTCAGTTTATATTAAGATAGCAAATATTTATACTCTAATGGACAGGCTTCAATCTACTCCAACCTCCAACTCTTCAACCATTCATACCATTGAAAATCTGATGATAGAATACCCAAATCCCAAGCTGATGTCAATATTGTTATTATGCCTATGTTGACCTGAAGTCACTCTGACCCTTCATGTCTAAGACAGTATCCATTTAAATACAAAGAAGAGATGGACAGAATGCAGGCTTAAGGTGTAAGATTAAATGGATACTGTCCTATACATGAAGAGTCAGAGTGACTTCAGGTCAACATGGGCATAACTATAATTATTTGCATCAGCATGGGATTTGGGCATTCTATCATCAGATTTTCAATGGTATGGATGGATGAAGAGTTGGAGTTGGTGTATAAAGATTTGTTATCATAATATAAACTGAGCACTGATTATATATGCGTATGAGAGATGATAATCTGGACCAACGGATGAGGGCTGGTTCAGCACAAAATACATATATTGGTGATTATTTATCTTTTCTACATGTGTGTGGTCATGTGTATAGTATGTGGGTGATAGTGTGGATAGTTGAAGGTTGCTTGAAAGACTGAGTTCAAATCCCCTATATTTAAAAATTCTCATTGTAAACAAACTTCTAAACGCATCTGTACAAATACCTAACAATTATTAATAAAGATTTGCATATAAAAAAAGTCATCATAATTTTATATACCTTTTTGATTTAGAAGATATATACATAACATACTAAATATGCATTATTTCCAACTTTATATGTTATCTCTGGTCTTGACCAATGAACCAAATGCTATTGACAAAGCTTTCAGTGCCCACATCACCACTCCATTATCCTATTGGTCAACCAACATAAAATGATCATTAGTATTAGATGACCTGGATATAAATAAGGATTAGTTAAAGAGAATTTGAACCCAGACTTTCAAGTTCCCTACAGTCATCCACTCTATCCAATACAACTGATACATATGACCACATACTTGTGAAAAAAGGTAAATGATCTCCAATATACATATTTCATGCTGAACAAGCACTCGTAAGTTGGTCCCGATCATCATCTCCCATACATATATAATCAATGCTCAGCTTTTATTAAGATAGCAAATCTACACACTTTAACGGACAGGCTTCAATCCTTTCCACTAGCCAACCCTTCAGCCATCCATATCATGAAAAATCTGATGATGGAATGCTCAAAACCCTTGATAATCCCAATATTATAGTCATATCCATGTTGACATTAAGTCAGTCTGAAATCCTCATATACAGGACTTTAATACATCCATTTAAATACACAGAAAAGGAACGGGCAGAATACAGGTTGAATATGTAATATTGAAATACAAGTACAATGTATATACTTAACCTAGATGTAATTAAAAGGGATTTGAACCCAGACTTTCAAGCTCCCTACTGTCACCGATTCTATAATTTTTCAAACAAATGTAAAACTATTACAACCCATGTATTAGCAATGCCTTATTTATATAAGGCCTAATTCAAACTTTCATGGGAGAGTCCATTACATACTATTTTTCTTAAAGGCTTGTGATAATGGTATATTGGATATGATAATATATATTGAAATATTTCCATGATCTATCATTAAATGTTGAATGTCTAGAGAATTAAAAACTTTATTTAAACTTTCCAAATACAAATAACTTGTTAGCAATAATACACAAATAGATGAACACAAGTTAGCAATTATACAATGTTTTGAGTAGTAATATTCTCCAATCTTCTTCAGGGGTCGTCATCCTGACCAATGGCAATATTAGCATAGGAGTCCAACTTACAATTTTAGATTCCTGAATACTGAATTTTAAGGCAATGTTCTAACCAACTGAACATATGATACTGACAAATAATCCTATAAGTCAACGCAGTATGGCAATACATAATGTAAGTAAGCCTCTGATTAACCTTGCTCTTAGAGAAAAGTATTTAGGAAGATTTGAACCAGCTCTCATAGATAAATATATGAAATTGCTATTATCTGTTGCCTTTGATGGAATCGTTCACTTGGTTAGAGCATCGCCTTAAAATTCGATACTCAACAATCTAACGACTAAGTTCGATTCTATGCTAATCATGTCAGTGGTCAGACCAGCAACACCTGAAGAAGAGTGAAAAATACTACTACTCAAAACGATGTGTAATTATTTACGTGGGTTGTCTATTCGTGTGTTGTTATTTAACAAGTTGTTTGTATTTGAAAAGTTTAAGTAAGGTTTAACATTTTCCATATTTTAGACATTTAATGATAGATGATGGAAATAATCTAATATATTATGACATCCATTATATACACATTTTAAAGCCCACGCAAGAGAATTTAAATCAAATATTATCCTTCACATCTAAAACATAATAAAAAATATATTTTCTTCAAAAAATCTGTCTTAAATTCTATTTTAATCAAAAGGATTTAAAATTTTTTAAAAAATCAAATATAAAATATACATTACATTAATGTTATAAATAATAACATTCTTTTTTTAAAAATTTATACATGAAGTTTCATCTTTCACACCTTTATTTTTACACAAATTATTGCAAAGTAAAGAGTTGTGTAAACTTCAGATTGTATTAATCTAATAGAGATCATTGCTAATTATTAAAAACGAGTACTAAGCACCTTTATAGATATTAAGAAAATAAAAAAAAGAAGGATCCTTTAAAATAATTACTTATAGTAACCAACTAATCATATGTTTCTATGGAAACTCTCCCAAATGCATATTTTACTCATTTGTGTAAATATACTCAAGAGAAATGATTGCAGACAGATGATAAATTATAAGAAAAGATGTAAAAATAAGTACACCTGTAATAGTAAAGCAAATGTTAACTTTAAGTAAAACTAATTAGATGAAATGACCTGTTAACACTTCAAATGTTAAGAATAATACAATAAGTAATTTTTAAAAAACTATTTATATATATACGTAATATCAAATAATATAAGTATAATAAAATAATCCACTAGAATAAAACTACAAAATTTTAAAAAAATGCCTATATAAAATTGAAGACTAATATCCTTTGCTATAGCCACGCTGCAGCTGGCTATAGCAAAGGATATTAGTCTTCAATTTTATATAGGCATTTTTTTAAAATTTTGTAATTTTATTCTAGTGGATTATTATATATATATTATTCTTTAAAATGAAATATATTCAATTTATAGACAACTAAATACTTAAAATATATAAATAATAAATTTATTAATATCTAATCAATTTTCGTTCAAAAAATGAACCTTATCAAGATATTATAACAATTGAAAAAATTCACGTGATTTACATATCATATACAGGTCAAACTTAAGAATAAAGATGTTTTTAAATTTTCCAATTTTTATTTAATGACCATTTCCCTCCTAACTTAACCAACCCTTGTACTAAATTCATACATTTCTCTTTATTTTCATGTATATATAATGTTTCATATACTTTTCTTTCTTTATAATTTTTACAATATTTGATGACTTCAATACTTTCTTCACAATTCATAATGTGTCCTGTTTCTAAGAAATGGCAAAATAGACCTGATTTAATATCTTTTCTACTTATAGCTCTGTCATGCTCTTTACCCTTATCTATTTCACTTTTTGCTGACTGACCTATGTATATCATCTTGCATATTTTACAAATAATTTTATATACTATTCCTATCCTATCATTCTTATCATTCCTTATTTTAGAATTACTTACTAGTTTTTTTAAAGATTTACTATTTTTCCATCCAATATCTATATTAAGATTTATTTTTTCTTTTCTATCATTTAGAATTTCATATACATCCTTAGAATATGGAATAGAAATCCATTTCTTATTTTTTCTTTCATTTTTATTGCTAACTTTTTTATACCTATTTTTATTTATTAAAATATTTCTTAAATTTTACTATTATATCCATTTTCAATGTATTCATCTTGGATTTTCAATTTTTGCTCCATTGCATCTTTATCATTTAATGTAAGCCTATCATTTTTTTCTTTTAACCCTATTAGTACCCCCATTTTTTGACACCAAGGTTGATAAGATTCTGGATGTATCATTCCTCTAACATTTTTATTTTTTATGTAGTGCTTTATATTAATCATTCCATTTTCATCCTTTTTTATTAATAAATCTAAATATTTTATTCCTTCTTCATTACTTTCTATAGTAAATTTAATATTAAACATATTTTTATTTAGCTCATTAAAAGCTTTCATTATGTTTCTTCCATTTCCTACAACTAAAATATCATCCACATACCTAAAATACTTTATAATTTCTCCATTTTCGATATACTTATCAATTATTTTCTGCTCAATCCAATCAACCATAGTTGATGCCATAATTCCACTTATTGAGCAGCCCATTATCCATCCTTTATCAATACTCCAAAATTCATTATTATATTTAACATATAAAGTCTCATTAATCATGATTAAAACCTCTTCTATTATTTGTATCCATTCTTTTGAAATTATCTTCTCATCTTTGACTTTTCTAACTACAATGTTAATACTTTCTATCCTAGAAACACTTTGATACATTTTTTCTATATCAAATGATGCTACATTACCATTTCTATTTAATTTAACTGTATTCAAACTTTTTAGTACTTCCTCAGAATTTTTCACACAATACTTTCCATAACCCATACCATCCGCAAGTTTTTTATATATAAGATTACACATTTCTTTTAATATATAATCATTAAAATCCAATATTAATCGTACAGGCATATTTGAAAGACAACATAATGGTTTTGTAATGCCATCATTGTGAAATATATATATATATATTTGTAAAGCTACATATACTGGAGAATGAATCTTGATTTAAACTACAAAAACATAGGTGATTCAGGCAAATAACCTTATTATCAAGGTTTTTTTTAAATTTCATTCTTAAATACAAGCACATACTATAATATTTAAGTTCATTTTCCCCGTTTATATGAGGCATGGTCAATAGTTATAAAGTAAACTTATCATGATGCTGAAGTTTTAATGCACGGATTGATTATTGGTTTGTACTTTAATCTTTGTTTGTTTGTCTATTTTGTAAAACAACAATTGACATATATATATATAAGATATCAACAATTGACATATATATCATGGACGCTTTCAAGGATACATCAATTGTAAGAAAGATGTCTGATAATTCATTAAAATATCAAATGACCATGTTTCCAGACATTTTTTTTTTTATGTCTATGCATCATTCTTTTTAAAGACATCTAGATAAATCACATTATTCCCCTTATGACAAATTTCCCCGTATCACAAATCTCTACATAGTGATTCCACAATCTATTATACATACAGTCACATAATTTTTGAGATTATGTGATAATATATATATTAGCAATTTTAAATTGTTTTATCTGAAAGTGATAGCAGATTGATATATGTAAGTTATATCTGCCTGTTTAATGGGGGTTATTTAAACTTCTAGGAATATAAAAACCTCAAACTGTAAAATCCTAGGCCAGTTTTCTTTGTCTACATCAAGATCTTAGTTTAGAGTGAAATATGAACTCCAACTTTTACTTATTGAGACTGCCTTGACAATGGATTGGAGATTCACGATTTAGAGAAGCTTGGGATGTTACCATGTGATTATACACATACGTCACAGTATGCAAATTAAACTTTAAATAAAAAAAATTGTAAAATAAGTATAAACTCTTTAAAAATCTTTTATCAAAGTGATTAAAATTGATTTATTTTTGTTTATTTTATTTTAATTGAAAAAAAAAAAGAAAGATAAATTACTATTGTTTTTTGTATAAAGAAAAGGAAATAAAAAAGCTACTTTTTTGCCTAAAGGTTTGCGATGATGGTATTTTAGTTGTATTTATATTCAGGTTTATTTCCGTCATCTAGTATTGAGTATTGAATGTCTTTAGAAAAATGTAACTTCATTTAAATACTTCTTGTATTGTTTAATTTTAATTTTTGATTTAAAAATATCCTCACTGTCAACCATTATCAATCCACTGCAGGATGGTCTTTCCAAGTTTAATCCATCTTCTCCGATCTCTAGTTTCTCTTCACATTACCCCATGCACACTTTATTTCATCCATCCATCTCACATGTGGTCTCTTTCTGGGTCTTTTACAATCTCTTGGAATCCCATTTAAGATTTGAATTGTCCATCTATTATCATCTCTTCTAGCAATACGTTCAGCCCAATTCCACTTCAGTCTTTAAACTATATCAATAACACCTGTTTGCTTTTTAAAAACAGACAGGTAGATTTTATTTATTGATAAAATTAACTTCACAACTTGTTCTTACTTTTGTTAATTGGAAAATATTTTTTTCAGTATAAAATATTTTGATAAAGAATTGATTGCTAATCAGTTTTTCTAGGTGCAGCTAACTAAAGCATGACATCAAGCCTGTTTATTTAACAATCTCACAATCATCTTCTTGCTAATTTGGTTTCAAAATTAGATAGTATATAGGGATGAATAAGGAAGTTTTGTAACTTACTTGTTTTAAGAAAATCTTTATCCGAATTTGATCAACTCAAACTAGCATATTAAGCAACAGCAGAGGTGAAAAATATTTTGAGAAACCTTCTAATTACTGTCATGTGACCTAAACAAGCTGTCAAGAAAAAGTCTCACACCAGCTTCAGGTGATTATTTAAGAAAAAGCTGCTGCAAAATGGGTTCTATATGTCCAGCATAAGAAAATTACTTGATTAATAATTCCGAAATAAATTTACCCATGCTATTTGTATCAAATTGAAATCTACATACAATGTATTTAATATTTACTAAGGCAATAAACCTCAAGAATGTGCGCTTGAAAATGCGAAGGTAAGGACCTCTACAGGTCTTAACCACAAGCTTACACTATATATAGCATAAGCTTGTGGTTAAGACCTATAGAGGTCCCTATCTTCGCATTTTCAAGCACACATTCTTGAGGTTTAATGCCTTAGTAAATATTACTTACGTATTCAATGTGCACTGTGCGTTAAGTAAATTTATAAATACAATGTATTAGAAATCAACTTTATTAACAAAAAATTATTAGAGTTTTAACAAAAGAAAAACTTTTTTTTTTTTAAAAAAAAAAAATGTATTAAAATATTCCAAGAGCAAGAAAATATAGATATTACTCTTAATAAGTATTTTTTTCAATTTTCTTAAAGTGACTGCAAATTTGATTTCTTCTAATAATTTTGAATAAATCAGGCATTACATGTTACCCTATTGCAAAAATACGTATTTGTAAAGAAATACTTTTTAAGATCTTGATGAAGTCTATTAATTAAAGAAACTGTTTTAATAATCATTACACGCATAATGCAAACTTGTCTATAAACTAAATACTATTATTAATTAATATTTCTTATTTAAAATAGTCTTAGCTCTTTATTCTCTATTTAATATTCATTCTATATGTGAGCTATGATTAACATTTTGAACTTATATTTTCATAAGTACATTCACCAATAAACATCATCAATATACACACATACAAAAGTCATTTTAGCCTATTTTATACATTAGTTTCACGGTACTTTCTGGTTAATTGCATGGTGAACAGCGCCATCTAGCAGCTGGAATTGCGTTGTCTGCTTTTTTGGCCCTTACTCTGGATATTTCTGTGTGTTTACACAGAAACAGTGCCTCTAGCGGCTGGGGTGCAGCTAACCAGAAAGTATCAGTTTCACTTGCAATAATTTAGCGAATTCATCTTTATTAAGTTTGAATATAGCAATAATGGATCTCATAACAGCCTATCTTCTTTTTGACTAACAATTTTCATTTTATTTTCTATTAAGTACTTTTTATAATTTTTCTTTAATTAATATATTGTAACAAGGTGCGGACTGAGGAGAGCGATGGTCCGCCTAAAGTTACAAAAGAAATGGGTATATATATATTACTAATACTATTAACTAATAAAGTTACAAATAATCGGAAATATTAATATTTAATGGTGATGGGAATATTTTAATATTAACCATATATTATTCATATATTTATTTAGAGATAGTTGTTAGACTATAAAAGAAAGAAAGAAATAAACATCGTAGAACTCGTGTTTTGTTGGGGTGTTTGTGGCATGCGAATGTATATATGTGCGTGATTGGTGTATTTCGAGTGGATAGCAAATTGGAACAAAACGAGATCCGTCTGGAATGCGAATGTATTTTGATGCGATGGCGACCGCAATGACGCAGTCATGGTCTATTCGGATGACGCAACCAGGGAATTTCGCCATCGGGGATCACGAAAATGGAGGAGAAAGGACGAGAAGAAAAAGGATATAAAAGAAAATAGAGAGGGGATACGAGTCTTCTTGCACGGGTCCAGAAAGTAATCAGAATAAAAGTGTATCATGCATCGAGTGGGGTAAAAACCTCAACTTGACAGGCGATGAAGGCCTGCCCCACAGTCCAGACGGTGCTGCAAGGAATAAAATCAAAGAACGCCGAATTCCGGTCATCGACGGCAAAGAATAGTGATCGCTACGGAGAAATGAACCACGAGGTCATCCAGCTATAGAGCCTGTATCATCGTAACCCATGCTTTTGGAATATTGAGGTAACGTGAACTTTATCATTTGCCTATTGAATTGCTATTACCACACAATCCGAGTGTTAAACGGATTGTGTCATCCATTGGAACTTTGGAATAATTTAATTTTCTATTATTGAAACCTGTTTTAATAAAACGTACCAACTACAAAGTCCGTGGAGGCAGTTTAATAGACGAACAATATTAATGTGTTTTGTGGGGCCTATCAAAATCAAAAGAAAGTGATTTACTTAATCCGTACATGTATGCGTATGCTATAACATTCAATGAAACACGAGTTGTAAATAACGGGGGGTGGGTCAACTAAATGAATTTTAATATTTTCTTTTGTTGTGTAATAAATTGTTTTGCATTAAAAATATCTTGTGGAATATTTTTCTTTCGCTTTGTATTTATATTATGTCAATCAAATTCATAGTTAGGGGCTAAAAATGTCATAATTAAAAATAAAACGTATGCTCTACCTTGAATAACCAGCTTATAGAACTTTAGTATAGGGTAGCGAGCGCACTCCTCCGAAATTAGACGAGAACTTCATTCTGCGCTGGGAAAACTAATCGATAAGATTGGATTTTTAAATCGATTCAGTCATCAAATATACAAGTGATTACGGATATTAACCCACTTCCAGTTAAAGACAGTAGTGTCGGAATCCCTACTTCCCGTCCACGGTCTATTGACCACCACTCCCTGAGATGAGCTAGGCTAATGAACACCACCCCTTTTTCTTAATTACCGCAAAAGGTAAAGCAACTGCAAATATTTATTGAGTCGCTATCGGGGTTATTCTGCATTAATAAAGTCCCGCGGTGAAATTCTTGTTTGCTCATAGCAAATAGGTTTGGCGCTTGGAAGCAAACACGCTATCCATAAATATGCCCGGGAATCATGCAGAGACAAAAATAATTCATATATCTATAAGGTTAAATCTTAAGTTAACTAGAGCCAATCCTATGAATTTATTAATACGACCCTTCAGCGGGCGAAGCGGTTCGTTACAACTGGACGCCGCAACTGTGGGGCCTCTGGAGAGCGAGGGGGAATAGGAAGATAGTAGAAGGTTCAAATAAAAGAGGGCGCAACGACCAGTGGATTTGACACGAAGTCGGGATATTGAGCAAAACTCCGATACTTTCACGCATTTTACAAGGTTAAAGAAAAGAAAAACGGCAAATGACTTAATAAAAATTTTTTTTTTCCCAGCGTAGATTTTTTTTTATTATTGTAAAATTTTTTTTTTGTTAAAAAGGAAAAAAAAAAAAAAGGGAAAAGACGAATAGAATATATACATGTTAGAGTAATAACACTGAGCCGTATTAATATGCTGGAAATGGATATATATATAGTCGCATACGTTATCCGAGTTATTAATAAAAACTACCGCTAACCCTAATGGTTTTCGGAGGTCTAAATAGAGACATATAAACTATACACGAACTCGTGCGCAATTATAAATTTTTTTTTTTCTCTTGGTTGGAGGTGCGATAATAAAAGAATGGGAAATACGATTTAACAGCACATGGAAGCGTAGCACTATAGAGTAAAAGGACAGAAAGCAACAGCACTGGATGGGGGGGCGAGGTAATCAAAGCCAGTCAAGTGAAGAGAGATTGATAAACAATAATGGAGAATAGTATAAGTAATGAGGTAATTAGGGTTCAGAGATTTTCGGGGAAGATGTGGGAATCCCCTGGGGAACATATCCGAAGTTTAAAAAGATACTTCTGCAGGTACCCCGCGGAGGAAGAGGACAAAGTGATCATTGCAGCAAGCCACCTACAGGAACATGCCCAAAGGTGGTGGGAGGCATTGAGTGAACAACCGGGAGCCTTTAAGGGATACGAAAGAGCTCTCAAACAAGCTTTTTGGAATATAGAAATCCAAGAATATATATTCAACGAAATAAGTAGACAGAGATTTGGGGAGCCACACGATGAGTATACATACTTCTTCAGGCGACAAGTGGCTCGATTGCGAGAGTTAGAGATGCTAAAACTGTCAGAAAGTCAGATCGTGGGCATAGTGTGTAGGAATGTGCCACCCGACGTGGCCGCAACAGCCAGGACCGCCAAAGGGGGCTAGCTCGGGACGTGGACTGGGCACTTGAACAAATAGTGTGCAGCCAGTGGCGAAGAGAGATAGAAGAGAAGGAACCTAAGAGCGTGGAAGATAGATGGGTGGGAAATCTGGTTTGTGATGATGAAGACAGAGCCCCCAACTACGCTAACCAAGCATGCCCTAAAGTGGAAGCACGCATTGCAGAAACCCAAGTAGAGGTGGTCATTGACTCAGGAAGTCAAGTTTCAGTATTATCAGAAAGGATATACTGGCAGATGGTAGAGAAACAACCAGACATCAAGACACTACCCATAAAAGCTATACAAGTTAGGATGGCCAACAACAAAAGAGCGAAAATAGAACCCAGACAAGTCTGGGTGGATCTACAGATTGGTGAGGAAGTGATTCCACATGTGTTTCTGGTCATGAAGGGGTTAATACATGAGGTATTAGTGGGGGTGGACTTCCTTCATAAAAACCAATGTACGCTGGATTTTCGCAGAGGGGAATTCAGATGTAAAGGGACACCCATCAAATTCATCACAACCAACTGGTGTGGATCTATAGGGATCAAGGAGGTAGAAGAAGTAGAGGGGATAATGGAAGAAAAAATTAAAGAGATTAGGATGGTTGGCGAAGACAAAGCGAGGGCTTTTGGGCAAATACTAAAAAAATATAGGGAAGTGTTTTCAGAGGTGCCTGGAACGATACAGGGATTTGAGCAGACGATCAAACTTAGGGAGAACCAGCCATTTCAGTCACGATCATACCCGGTCCCTTACCAATACCGAGAGGAGGTCCAAAGACAAATAGAGCAAATGGTGGATTGGGGCGTCATTTCCAAATGCTCATCCCCGTTTTGCAACCCATTGGTGGTGGTGAAAAAGAAGAACGGTGCGATTAGAATATGTCTTGACGCGCGGCAGCTGAATCGGGCAACGATTCCCGATTGTACCATTCCTCCACCCATGCATGAATTATTGGGAAGATTCAAGGGAAAAAAGGTATTCTCAACGTTTGACCTTACCGCCAGCTATTGGCAGATTCAACTTCGCCCAGAGGACAGGCAGTACACCGCCTTTCGGTACGATGGGTATTCATACCAATTCAACAGGATGCCATTCGGTCTCATAAACAGCGGAGCGGGTTTGCTACGGTGCCTTGACCAGACATTGTCGGAAGAGACGAAGAGAGTCGCCACGATATATATCGATGACGTCGTGATAGCGTCAAGTAGTGTGGAAGAACACGAGAAGGAGGTCGAAATGTTCCTCAAGGAGTGTAAAGACAAGGGCATTAGGGTCAATTTGGGAAAGAGTAACCTAGTCAAAGAAGAAGTGACATTTTTGGGGCATTTGGTGGGCCATCAAGGACTAAAACCCCATCCGGACAAAATATCTGCCATCAGAGACTTTCCTATACCTAGGTCCAGAAAACAGATTCGTTCTTTCCTGGGCCTGTGTAATTTTTACCATCGGTTCCATGAACGGATGACCGAACATGCCGAGCCTCTAGTGCATTTGCTAAGAAAAGATATCCCCTGGAAATGGGCTGATGAGCAAAGGAAAGCATTTGAGGACATAAAAGTAGAGTTTGCCAAACAGGTCATGCTGGCGTTCCCGGATTTTACCAAGCCGTTTATACTCCAGACTGACAGTAGTGGGTACGGCCTGGGTGCGACTCTATCCCAAACGCAAGAGGGGGAGAAAATGGGAGTCTTATATTTTATAAGCCGGTTGTTAAAGGGGCCAGAGCTAAACTATTCTGCTACCGAAAAGGAGGCGTTAGCCATTGTCTGGGCCTTCCAGAAATTCCGCCCACTCCTGCTGGGGTCGGAGGTAGCAGTGGTGACAGATCACAAAAGTTTAGAATTTATCAACCATAGCTATCTTACCAATAGTCGACTAATCCGGTGGAGTTTACTCCTCCAAGAGTACAACTATACCGTTCATCACTGTAAGGGGGTGGATAATATCGTAGCCGATATTCTCAGTCGGAACCCGGTGGGGCACCAAGCGGAACATATGAGGGCAGAAAATGCATGCATCGCCAGTATGGACCTACAAACGAACAAGGAGATAGAGGAGAAATTGGCACAGTTAGGTGAATGGCAACGTCAAGATAAGGACTTGGGACCACTGATCCGAAGATTAGAGGGGGGTATGGACCCTCAGCTTGCGAAGAAACACCGCATATGTCATGGAATCCTTCAATCCCTAACGTGTGGAGAAACAAAGAACTGGAAGCCCAGTGTGCCAGGTCAGTTGAGAAATGAATTAGTAGCCTATGTTCACCAGATATACGGGCATTACGGGGCCTTAAAGACGGAACACCTGATTCGGAAATGGTTTTATTGGCCTGGAATCCACGCCTCGGTGAAGGCCATAGTAGGGGAATGCAAAAGTTGCCAGAGAACCAAGCCAACAAACCGGGCATACGCAGCAAACCTAGTGCCTATCATCCCAACAGGCCCCGGTGAAATAATAGCCATAGATTTTTACGGACCATTACCCGCGTTCAAAAGGAAAAAATATCTTATTGTGGCGTACGACTTGTTCTCGAAACACGTGGCAGCATACCCCATCGCCCAGGCAAACACCAAGTTCGCAATTAGGATGCTTGAAACCAATTATTTCAATGAAGTAGGAAAACCTCGTGTACTCCTATCGGATCACGGAACTCCATTCACATCTAATGAATGGCGCAGATGGATACAGAGTCAAGGGATCAAACATTGCCTAACCTCGATTCGTAACCCCCAGTCCAATCCTTGTGAAAGAGTGATGAGGGAACTGGGGCGTCTATTCCGCACATATACCGGGGACAACCATCGTGGATGGGTCAAGCTCACCCCTCAAGTAATTAACTTCATAAACTGGTCCGTAAACGAGTCAACAGGTTTGGCACCCTTCCGGCTTCATTTCGGATGCCACATACCTTGCCTTATTAAGACAGCCCTTCCCGGAATGGAAGAGGGCCCGGTAGATATGGAAGAGGACCAAAGCAGGGCACGGCAGACCATGCAAAAGATGGGGCAACGGAGAAAGAACAGGCAAAGGAATCGCCCACATTTATTTAAAGTGGGAGATCGGGTCATGGTGCGTGCCCAACCGATAAGCGAAGCAAGCAAAAACATATGCAGGAAATTCTGCAACTTGTACGAGGGACCTTTTTCAATTGTTAAATGTCAAGGAAACAATGCGTTCTGGGTAGATACGGGGTCGGGAATTAAAGGCTCATATAATGCACGAGCGCTGAAACCCGCGCGAAGCCAAAGATCTCCCGCCGATGAGGAATCCCTGGGGAATCCGGCAGCGGTACCCGCCGGCAGAGAGAGAGTACAAGAGAAGTAAGAGCCTGTCAAACCCATAGTGCGTGTTTGAAGGCTTCCGAACGGGGGGGCATTGTAACAAGGTGCGGACTGAGGAGAGCAATGGTCCGCCTAAAGTTACAAGAGAAATGGGTATATATATATATACTAATACTATTAGCTAATAAAGTTACTAATAATCGGAAATATTAATATTTAATGGTGATGGGAATATTTTAATATTAACCGTATATTATTCATATATTTATTTAGAGGTAGTTGTTAGACTATAAAAGAAAGAAAGAAATAAACATCGTAGAACTCGTGTTTTGTTGGGGTGTTTGTGGCATGCGAATGTATATATGTGCGTGATTGGTGTATTTCGAGTGGATAGCAAATTGGAACAAAACGAGATCCGTCTGGAATGCGAATGTATTTTGATGCGATGGCGACCGCAATGACGCAGTCATGGTCTATTCGGATGACGCAACCAGGGAATTTCGCCATCGGGGATCACAAAAATGGAGGAGAAAGGACGAGAAGAAAAAGGATATAAAAGAAAATAGAGAGGGGATACGAGTCTTCTTGCACGGGTCCAGAAAGTAATCAGAATAAAAAGTGTATCATGCATCGAGTGGGGTAAAAACCTCAACTTGACAGGCGATGAAGGCCTGCCCCACAGTCCAGACGGTGCTGCAAGGAATAAAATCAAAGAACGCCGAATTCCGGTCATCGACGGCAAAGAATAGTGATCGCTACGGAGAAATGAACCACGAGGTCATCCAGCTATAGAGCCTGTATCATCGTAACCCATGCTTTTGGAATATTGAGGTAACGTGAACTTTATCATTTGCCTATTGAATTGCTATTACCACACAATCCGAGGGTTAAACGGATTGTGTCATCCATTGGAACTTTGGAATAATTTAATTTTCTATTATTGAAACCTGTTTTAATAAAACGTACCAACTACAAAGTCCGTGGAGGCAGTTTAATAGACGAACAATATTAATGTGTTTTGTGGGGCCTATCAAAATCAAAAGAAAGTGATTTACTTAATCCGTACATGTATGCGTATGCTATAACATTCAATGAAACACGAGTTGTAAATAACGGGGGGGTGGGTCAACTAAATGAATTTTAATATTTTCTTTTGTTGTGTAATAAATTGTTTTGCATTAAAAATATCTTGTGGAATATTTTTCTTTCGCTTTGTATTTATATTATGTCAATCAAATTCATAGTTAGGGGCTAAAAATGTCATAATTAAAAATAAAACGTATGCTCTACCTTGAATAACCAGCTTATAGAACTTTAGTATAGGGTAGCGAGCGCACTCCTCCGAAATTAGACGAGAACTTCATTCTGCGCTGGGAAAACTAATCGATAAGATTGGATTTTTAAATCGATTCAGTCATCAAATATACAAGTGATTACGGATATTAACCCACTTCCAGTTAAAGACAGTAGTGTCGGAATCCCTACTTCCCGTCCACGGTCTATTGACCACCACTCCCTGAGATGAGCTAGGCTAATGAACACCACCCCTTTTTCTTAATTACCGCAAAAGGTAAAGCAACTGCAAATATTTATTGAGTCGCTATCGGGGTTATTCTGCATTAATAAAGTCCCGCGGTGTAATTCTTGTTTGCTCATAGCAAATAGGTTTGGCGCTTGGAAGCAAACACGCTATCCATAAATATGCCCGGGAATCATGCAGAGACAAAAAGAATTCATATATCTATAAGGTTAAATCTTAAGTTAACTAGAGCCAATCCTATGAATTTATTAATACGACCCTTCAGCGGGCGAAGCGGTTCGTTACAATATTATCTTAGCTACTGGAAAATATACTACTACTTACATTTTATTTAGAAATTATATATTGAACCGTATTCGAATATGTGTATTCGAACCACCGGCCTCTTAGGCAGAGAAGAACATACTCGGAGAGTATGTATGCCCAAACGATAGCTATAAAGTATATAACTAATGTTACATTTCCAGGACATAACTTCTTCTCGACTGTTGAGTTCAACACCAAGTTCAAAGCACTTTTTTTGTTTGTGTATAAACACGGGCGCCAGCTGCTTATTCTAAAAGAATAGACAACGCACTTTGAATAGTGGCAACTAACCCAACGCCTAAATCCACGACTAGCTCAGTTGTTTGTAATCACTAATAGATTATGCTTAATTAGTGGTTAAAAGACTTGATAAAGAATTTGTTAAAAAGAATTTATAAAAAGAATTGTAAAAGAATTGATAAAAAGAATTGACCGACAAATAAAGTTTAATTTTAAAGATAATTTATTAACTAAGGATTTATTTACTAAATTTAAACATTCTAATAAAACACACGCATATTTTAAATTAACATTTCTAAATAGTTTAAACATTCCTATAGATTTAATAACAAAACATTCTAATTTAACTAATAAATATTGATATAATGACCACGCACATATTATCTCATGCACACACATAATAATGATAATAAAGGACTACATAGCATTTGAAATTTAATCACACACATATCAATAGTTCATTTATGTATGATATATGATATCGAGTTCATATAATTAGACTCTTGGAGGATTCGCACGAATTAATGAAATGCAACGGCTATTACAGTATAAACGAAAATAAGCAAATGTTTTACCTAGGATTTTGAATGTTGACATAGAATTTTGTTCTTTGGAGGCTGCTTTCGGTGAGGATATTTCCATTATAAATGCTTACCAGCCGGCTGGGACGTTTCCTTGCTGAGTTTCCTGATTTTTACGATTATTGCTATCGGAGACAAATAGATACTGACGGAGATTTTCTAAGATATTAAGCTGACATTATTTCACGGGCAGATCTGCTGATTTCTCGGACATCTGGGCTGGAGGTGAACGTGCGTTCCAAAATATTCTCAGCACTGCATTTTGTTTCTAACTGACTCAATTAATTTCCGAACTGCACTCTCTCAATAACTTTGTGAACTGATTGTCTCAACTCAATTAATTTGTGGAACTGAATGACTGTCCGATAAAAAAGGTCTATTTATATCTGCAACGTGTTGTCTTTCTGATATCTCCAGCAAAGATCTGTTGTCAAATTCCTTATCAATTAATCCTTTGATAAACATGTTTTGGAAGATTGCTTAATTAGTAATAGCCATGCAGAGATGTTGTTTTATTTTATTAATAGCCATTGCCGTGTTTTTAATGATAATCTTCTTTTATTTCGCATACATTTTATTTATTTACAAATCTCAAATATATACGCACATATATTTTAATACAATTTACTATTTAGTTTTAACATTATTTTTTCTTTAATTAAAATTGAATGAAAAGAGATTTGTATATTTATATTTTTATGAATACTAATAAAAACTATTTAATTCCTATCTTTTTCTAAAACAAACTGAATAAACTCTTCAACATTTAATTTTATGTTTTTCTTTTACGAAAGATTACTTTAATAATAATTTTAGATAAAAATTATATGTGCCTATATCAATATAGGTACAATATATATATATATATTAATAAATATTGTCTAACACTATACTAGTCATTATAAATAAAATAGAAATTCATATAGCATTACAATACTAGCCAAGAAACAAAATTTTACTGAAATTCTTCCATAACCATGATTTCATTTATTAACAAATAAACCTTTTCAAGTGAAATTCAACAAAATGTACATAAAACAAAATAATCTTCCCATCATTCACTTCAAAAACCAACTTCCTTTAACATCAATCTCATGAGGAGATCCTTTAATGTTAAAGGAAGTTGTTTTTTGAACTGAATGATGATATGGTTATTTTGTTTTGTATATACAATATATAGTTATATGTTTTTTTGTTGAATTTCACTTGAAAAGGTTTATTTGTTAATAGATGAAACCATGGTTGTGGAAGAATTTTGGTAAAATTTTGTTTTGGCTAGTATTGTAATGTTATATGAATATTGTTTACACAGATTTTTATTTTTATCTTACATTTCCCTTGGATATCATGTGATTAATTTTCATGTTTTATTTTATTTGCTATATTTATTTATGGTTATTTCAATTCTGTCCTTTTTTTTTTATTATTGTAACCCTGTTCATCCAGTACCTATCATGGCCTGATCATCTCACCCTTTTGATTCAGGTTAACAAAAAAAAAAAAAAACACGTTAGGATAAAGCATTTGGAGTGATTTATCAGAAACATATTGATTACAACAACAATATATCTAAGTTCTATTCCCTTTAACAAATTTTAGATAATAAACCACACATTTTGATCTCATAACAGCCTACCATCTTTTTGATTAACAATATTCATTTTATTTTCTATTAAGTACTTTATAATTTTTCTTTAATTAATGTATTATTTTAGCTGCCAGAAAATATACTATTACTTACATTTTATTTAGAAATTATGTATATCAATAAATATTGTCTAATGCTATATTAGTCATTATAAATAAAATAGAAATTTATGTAGCATTACAATACTAGACAACAAACAAACAACCATGATTTCAAATAGTCAAAATAAGAGTCATAGATCACATGACCCTATTCTCTTATTAACAAACAAACCTTTTCAAGAGAAATTCAACAAAAAAAAAAAAACAAACAAACATGCAATATATATATATATATAAAACAAAATAATCTTCCCATCACACTTCAAAACCCAACTTCCTTTAACATCAATCTCACAAGGACAACTTTTAATGTTAAAAAAAGTTGGTTTTTGAATGGAACGATGGGAAGGTTGTTTTGTTTTGTATATATATAGTTCTATGTTTTTTGTTGAATTTCACTTGAAAAGGTTTATTCATTAATAGATGAAACCATGATTGTGGAAGAATTTTAGCAAAATTTTGTTTTGGCTAGTATTGTATTGTTATGTTATCTTCTATTTCCCTTAGATATCATGCGATTACTTCTCATGTTTTATTTTATTTGCTATATTTATTTATAGTTATTTCAATTATGTCCTTTTTTTTATATTGTAATCATGTTCATACAGTATCTATAATTACCTGATCATCTGACCCTTTTGACTCCAGTTAGGATAAAGCATTTGGAGTGATTTATCAGAAACATATTCATTACAACAACAATGTGCCTAAGTTTATTTCCTTTAACAAATTTTAGATAATAAACCAGACATTATTTGCTGTTTTCTAATCTAGCAAATTTTTTTAAACCCTGATTAATTCTGTTACTTAATATTAAAATGGTATCATTAAATCTATCTGTCTACTAATTAAATGCTACTATTAATTAAATATTTTTTTGTTATTTAAAATACTGACATAACATTTTATTATTGATTTAATAGTCATCTTATATATATGTGGGTTGTGACTCTGAACCTGCATTTGTGTATAATGTAAACAAAAATAACTGCAAGGAAACAGTTGTGCAAGAATTTGATATAGCGATCATCATCAATTTGTACCCACTACTTTGATTTACAATTAAATATTTGTTACAACGATCTTTTTTCTAAAATATTTTTTCAGAATGGTGGCAATTTTGTAAGATGAATGCCACCATAAGATAGTGACTTCATGATGTAATGTTTATTGGCTTAAAGCTGTGCCATTTGAAAGTAAAATGGTGACATTTATACTAAAAATGCATAATAGTGAATTTGTTCATTACACTGTATACAATACTATGTTTTGACTAGAATTAAAATATAAAGTAAAGTAAAATGAAAGTAGAAATAGTAAAGAAATAAAGAAAAAATAATAATTAGTAAAAAAAAGAGGGAAGTAAAGGTATAGGGTTAAAAATAAAATATGATTATGAATACTAATGTAAAATATGTATTTTGATATGTATACAGAATAATGGTTGTATGATTATATGTTTAAATGTTGTAGCTCTGATGAAGACTGCAGGACAGTCGAAACTGTTAGAAAATTAAAGGAATTATGTAAAAAAAATTTGCATTGGGAGTGTATATGTGGAGATTTATAAAAAGTTAATATATATATATATATGAATTAAAATATGATTGATATGTCTGACTTTTATTCAGTATCTTTGCAAAACAATCAGTACAAAAGTAAATAAGATCTTTCATTGTTAACAACTACAAAAGAAAACAAATACTAATTTCATTCAGTACAATAAGTAATTAAACATATTTTGATCACACGCAACAACAAAGTGTATCAGTATTAAATTTTGAAATGTCCACATTAGGTAAAATATATTCACTCAAACAATATTGATTAATATTCTTATGAACATTATTTTGCTTGCAGGAAAAAGACATTAATTGTGTAACGACATAACACTTGTAAATTATTTGAAAAAGCACAAAAAAAGAGAGAGAAAACAATGATTTTGTGCATAATGCAGTTAATAATCGACTTTATATGATCAAGGATTACTAAATGTAAGTGAAAAATATCATTTACTCACCCAAGGCTAAATCAAAAGCCTCGAAATCTGTTTCCAATAATAGCAACTTTTACAGTAAATATAAAAATTACATCTTTACAGTACTGGCACAAAAAAAAAAAAAGAAACAATTCAATCATTTGCATTATTAAAACTTCAACAATCAATTAGACATTACATTTCTTGAACAACTTTTCACCACATTTACGTAAAATAAATAAATTCATGAAGTGTCAGGTTTTTTTTTTAAAAAAAAAAAAATTGCACAAAAAAAAAAATCAGTTTTATTGGTTGGATATTACAAACATAAAAATTTTTGCTAACAAAACATAAAGCACATAAAAATGTTTTTAACATCGTTATTTTTTTCTTCTTCATGCTTTATTTTAATTTAATAAAACATGATTCAGGGAATATTCTCTCGTGATATAAAACGCAAAATGGCAAATCATTAATGAAAAAATTGTAATTTTTTTTTTCTAGAAAAATTAGAGTTACCGAAATGTTTTATACAGTATATTTACCCACAAGTTAGTTTTTTTTTTTTTTTATTAATATGCTTAATAAAATGTTTATTCATAATTTTTATCTAATTTAAACTTTGTTTTTTAAAATCAACTTTTTATATATTTTGAATTTAAAGTAATGAATTAATTTTTCCCCCATAGAAACTCATTATAATTACTTATTTTATATATGAGATTTTTGATTTAAGATGCATTTTGGGACATTAATTGTCCTTGCTTACTGGGAAAAGGTATATAATACTTTAAATAGTTTTCTACATTTAGTCGACTATAGTTTTTTAATACTTCCTTTTTTTAAAATATTGATTATTTAAATAATCATAGTTAAACTGCCTAAAATTTAATCATTAGAAATATAGATGGCAAAATTTAACATTTTTATTGATTACAGTTACTTAAATTTATGTAAAAATTCTAAATGAAAAAAAACAAACTTTTATTTATATTTTAAATTAAGAGTCAATATGTTCAGTACTGAAGTTGAGTAAACACTTTTGAAATAAATCTCTGCTAACAGAATATAACTTGATTCTCAAAGCTTGTCATATTAATAATAAATATAAAAAATATATTTTATAATAAATGCCTTTATTTATTTAATTTGGACTGACAACTTACAAAATAATTCTTTCTTCAACCACAAATGAGCTTTTTTATGTTTAAGTGGAATAAAAGTGCGCATAAAAGGAATCTCCAGAAAATAATGAAATCAATTCCTTATTGTAAAAAATAGGGATTGACTTAATTAATTTCTGGATACACTATGTTTTTATTTCAAGTTAGATATAAAAAGCCCAATTGTGGTCGAAGAAACAATTACTTTGTGTCAAAATAAGAGTCCTAGGTCACATGACCCAATTCTCTTAAGCTTGTAAGATATAAACAATGAGCATTTGCCAATTGCTCAACAAGCTTTGTGATAAATGCTTAGCCAGAGAAAGCATTTAAAATATCTCTGTCAGGAAACCTCCCCCCTAACCTCTGACCATGGTTTTGTGCTTTGGCACTCCTCAGAGAGGCGTTAGCTAGTGGTTTCGTGTTTTGGCACTCCTCAGAGAAGCTAACCTAATGCCTCTCTGAGAAATACTAAAGCAAGAAACCATGGTCAGAGGTTGGGGGGGGGGGAGGAGGTTTCCTGACAGATATTTTAAATGCTTTCTCTGGCTAAGCATTTATCACAAAGCTTGTTGAGCAATTGGCAAATGCTCATTGTTTAATTACTTTGTGTGTTTTTAGACTAAAGCAAATACATAAAAGCATTTATTATAAAATATATTTTTATATCTATTATTATTCAGTTTTAGCATTAATATTAAAAGTAAAATCATAAGTATTAAATAAAATTCATTTACAATATAGTTTATAATTAAGATTTAATATACAAAATTAACAAAGCGTATGACACACTTGAATGAGAAGCTATAAAGATACACAGAAATTATTACACGCTAAGCGCTTTCGAGACCTTTTGCCTCATATTCATAGCGGTACTGTGAGCTGCAGAACGTCTGCAGCTCACAGTACCACTATGAATATGAGGCAAAAGGCCTCGAAAGCGCTTAGCGTGTAATAATTTCTGTGTATCTTTATAGCTTCTCATTCAAGTGTGTCATACGCTTTGTTAATTTTGTATATTAAATTATCGAATGAGAAGTCTTAAAATCTTTAATATTTTATAATTAAGATTTGTTTTTATTTCAATTTTAAAAGAATGTTAAGGTGCTTTTTAATATAGTTTTTTAAATATATACATATATATACACCACCCTCTCATACACATTACTGAAAACTTACTGAAGTGATATTAATGTATTTAAAATTTGATATCAAAATAATTGAAATATCATCCACCAATCCCTTTGGATACTAGAAAACCTATCTAAAATATGTTAGTGTTATATTGCATTACCAGTGTTTTACAATAAATGTACAAAATTTAAACTAATTCCACTGAATATAAATATATTAAACTTTAGTTTCAAAATTTTATCCAAATAAACCTTGAAACAAATACTTATACAATATATGTAAATAAAGAAATAAATCACACAATTCCTCCAAATTCTTTATGAGAGTAGGCAATTATCCCAACATTTCAACTATTTCAATTATAAACCAATAAAATATCATATGACTGTCACATGACTGCTTATATATTGTTGTTGCAGGATGACATTGCTTAATAACAGTGCTGCAAATAAAAAAATTCAAAGTTTTATTGGTCAGATATTACAAAAATAAAAAACTTTCATAATAGAATATAACCTGCACCAAAAATAAAATTTAAAATATACATTGTGTTACATTAATTTTTTTAAAAATCAATACACTTTATTTTAACTTAATAGAAAATTATCCAGGAATATCATTCTTGGGCTATGGAAGAAGCAAATTGGGAGACCACGAATCAAGACATTTTCCTTTTGAAATTTTTTTTTTTAGCTATTTTACCTATAGGTTAGTATTATTTTTTATTGGTTAATAAGATTCTTAGTAAAATATTTATTCATTAATTAAAAGAAAAAAAATTATAGCTATTTTAGCTATAGGTTAGTACTTTTTTTATTTGTTAATAAGATGCTTAGTAAAATATTTATTCGTTGATAATCAATTTTTATTTGAATTTAAGTAACAAATTAACTTTTGTCCCATAGGAATTTATTATAAGTGCTTATTTTTAGATGAGATTTTTGATTTACCAGGCATTTAGAGGAACAAATTCAGCTCATTGTTGGGGTAAAAGTATGTACATATATTATAAACAATTAAAATCTGCATCCATGATATTATGGCAACGGCCAATCAAAAATAAATTTTGACTATATTATAGTACTGACAATGTAATAGTGTTTCAGTCTGCACAGCTAGTTTAGAATTATTATTGCCTTAGTAACATCATGACCGCAGATTTTAATTGGAATTAAAATGAAATAATTTATTAAAATATTTCATCATCTATATAGAAACATTAAATTGTTATAAACAATTAAATACAGTATATGTATTTTTACATTAAAAATATCTTATATTCACTTACCGCTTCTTAATATTGTAAAACAGTTAATGGTATTTAATTTTAATGTACAAAACAATACATATCTAAAAAAACTAATAATTTAATCCATCTCCATTTAAAATCTAACAGTTTAATTTTAAATCTGAAATTCCATTACAAAATGAGGATTTTTCAATTATAAATCGATTTCAACATTCCTAAGTGTTGTGTTTGGTCTAAATTACAGACCCAACCTACAGAAATTAATACGAATACCAGTATTACAATCAATATAATATTTATTACTCACAACTATATACAATAAATTATACAGTATATATACAATAAACAATAGTTATACTGGAACTCTTGAATCCAAGTCTTGTGGTTCTACCGCTTCCAGCTACATCTGATAGCTTGCCTCGCGGGTAGGGAGAATGACTCTTCCAGCTATACAAGACAGCTTGCCTTGAGTCAACAGTAGTCTTAGCAGCGTCCGGACCTTCTGTGGACTTGCCTAGCGGTGTAGACAAATAGCGGATTGCTATTAGTGGGAATGCTGACTGCTGTTCAGGTTAGCAGGGCTTCCCTGGGAGAATGCGTAGTCTTTTCAGGTTAGACAAACATTCTTCCCTGATTCTCACAAAAGGTTGACTATTTAAAACCAGATCCCTGACCTTACTGAAAACATTCGGATTCAGCAAGCATCGTTGCTTATTGGCCTGTAATAATCATTGGCTATGTTTTAGCTATACATCAGCCTATTTGCCTGTGGCAAACAATACTTAATCCGATCAGATAAAGAGGAATCTGGAATAGTCCACTTCTGAGAGAAGGGAGGATTATAACACTAAGATTCCCAAATAACGAATTTATCCAAAAAGAATACATAGCAGATTAAAATCAAAAATAGCT
Source organism: Epiperipatus broadwayi (assembly GCA_028023455.1). Classification (NCBI taxonomy): domain Eukaryota; kingdom Metazoa; phylum Onychophora; class Udeonychophora; order Euonychophora; family Peripatidae; genus Epiperipatus; species Epiperipatus broadwayi. The sequence continues at coordinate 4,014,060 of JAQFVV010000039.1, forward strand.
TCAAATAGTCATAATAAATGTAATTAGTGAACCAACCAGAAAATTTAATTTAGACTTTTTTCTCCCTTAATTTTATTCCAAAGTAGGTATTTTATTTATTAATATAGTTTCCTTTATCATTCCCTTGATTTAATTTGTTATATTTTTTATCACTTTGATAATTTAAATAGAGTATATGAAATCAAATATAAGGATTATCAGAAAATATAAATAATAATTACATACCTACAAGCAAGGAAGAAATTAAAACAATTGTTTAATGAAAATCTTCAGAAGAAAAAATGATAACGGAAACTCTCTATATTTAACAAATGGCGACAGTTTTAAATAGAATTAAAGAAGGGGAAAGTACAGTAGGGCTTTCCTACCCATAGCAATAAGTTCCACCCCCCACCCCCATGGATAAATGTTATATTACGTGGATAATATATGTAAAAAAAAAAAATATTTCAAGATTTTATATATATAACTAAAATATTTTACAATAAAAAATTCCAAAAATATTATTGAGTTGAGAAAATTTCAATCTCTTTATGATTGTGCTTCTAAACTTTTAACATTTATTTATATATAAAAAAAAAATAACTAAAACATTTTTCAAAAGACGTTTTTTCCAAATTGAGTTACAAAAATAGAAATTGTTTGAAAAATAACAAACTCTTCTCATACTTTAATTAAATTGCTTTAATAACCTAAAGCATTTTTCAAATGAAATGAAAAGTTATAAACACACATTCAAAATACTGCAGTGTTAAAACATACTCTATATATAATTACTTGGATTACACATTTTTTTTGCAAAGGCAAGATTAGAATTAATGATAATCAAATGAAAAAGATTTAATGTCTAAATGAGAGTGTAATAAAAATGTCCTGTTTTTTTTTTTGTTTATTATACGTTTTTTCAATATTAGCAGAATGAATCAGAGAATGATAATATTGAGGATGTAAAGACCACATTGTATTTATCTAAAATTATTTTTTGATTTGTTAATTATATTTAATGTTTAATTGGAAGTATCTTCTTTTAAAAGTGTGGTCAAGCATTGGTGGTCGAGAGGTCAGCGACAGCTGCTTTACAAGTAGTTGTCCCGGGATAGCGGGTTCGCTTCCCAGCTGATGCTATGACACATAAGAAGAAAAAAAAAGTGATACTTTTTATTTTTGGATAAACTTATCTTGAATCTTAAATGTTTATAAAATTAATAAGTGATGACTGAATATATTTCAATGTTTTTAACCCTCAACAGCTACAAGTGATACGTCATACTGCATGAAATTTTCATATGCCTTGCCCCCCCCCCCCCGAATAGTGAACAGCTATCTGTTGTGTACTTTTCACTAAACCATTCTCACGTAAAATAGGGACTGATTTCCATACACCTTTAAGACTTTGTGAAGGGGTGTAAACCTAAATATATGACCAAAGACACATAAAAAAGATGCGCTGAACCAGCACTCATCAGTTGACCCAGACCATAATCTTTTATACATATCTTATCATTGTTCAGTTTATATTACTACAGTTTAATTGATGCATCAAACTTACTGCCCTCACAATTTGGACATGAACCACTTGATGAAAGTATATTAATTTTTGTTAGTCATCCCTTAAAGTAGAGATTATCCATTTAATGAATAATACTTTAGTAGTGTAATTTTCACTACATCATTCTCATGCAATGAATATCTAACAAAAATCATTACTATACTTCCTTCAAATGATTTATGTCAAAATTGTGAGGGCAGTAAGTTTGACTCTTTTCAATTTAACTGTAGTATACTGAACACTGATAAAGATATGTGTAAAAGATTGTGCTCTGGACCAACTGATGAGTTCTGGTTCAGCATGATATGTGCATTTTGGGGATCATAGATATTTTTTACATATTTCGTCATATGTTTATGATTACACTCCTCCACAAGGTGTTAAAATTGGATAAAAACCAATCCTTATCTTGCGTGAAAATAGAGTATTGTTATTATACCCATGTTGACTTAGAGTCATTCTGAGCCCCTCTTATGTAAGACCTTAATAAGTTCATTTAAATGCAGAGAAGGGAGATGGGCAGAATTCAGGACGAATCTGTAATATCTGAATACAAGTATAATGTATATAATGAATTTTAGATGTAATTAGAAGGGATTTGAATGCAAACTTTCAAGCTCCCTTCAGCTATACTCTCCATCTTATATAACTGAAACACATGAACACATACATGCAAAAAACATAATCTCCAATATATGTATTTCGTGCTGAACCAGCACTCATCAGTTGATCCAGATCATCATCTCTCACACACATATAATAAGTGCTCAGCTTATATTAAGATAGCAAATCTTCAAACTTTAATGAACAGGCTTCAATCTTCTCCACTCTCCAACTCTTCAATCAATCCATATTATTGAAAATCTGATGATGGGATGTTCAAAGCCCTTGTTGACACCAATATTGTTACCATATTTATGTTGACTTTTAAAGTCACTATTAACCCTCATATGTAGGATCTTAATATGCCCATTTAAAGACACAGAAGAAGGATGGGCAAAATTCAGGCTGAATCTGTAATATTTGAATGCACGTATACTGCATATACTGAACTTTAAATGTAATTAGAGGAATTTGAACGCAGACTTTCAAGCTCGCTTCAGCTATCATCTACATCTTATATAATCGACATACACGACCACATACATGCGAAAAGCATAAATGATCTCCAATATATTTCATGCTGAACCAGGACTCATCAATTGGTCCAGATCGTCACCTAAATAATGTTAAGCCTATTTTAAGCCTTTTAATCTAATTTAATCCTTCAAATAAAAGCTATGAAATTATTATTTCATCAAGATAAACATTAATATTTATTTTAAGAAATAATTTATTTTAAAATCACATTTGTTTATTAGAAGTATTAAATGATTATACCATTATAATTAGATATAACTATTTTATTTAAAATAAAATCTAATTTGAAGAGTAAATAAAATTCTCCACATACTTATAAACTGCGTATTACAGAATATTCTCGTTCTAATATGTTGATCAAAATTAATTTGCACGAGATTCAAAACAAATCATTTTAAATTAACTTGCAAATACCATTTATCGTACAGTTTTACTTTTCATTTTCAATGTTCATTCATTCAGCCTTATAAAATGAGAATTAAAAATTAATCGTTAAGAGTTCTGCCTGCAAAATAGTTTTGATTAATATAATAGAATGAGAATGCTTTGTGATATGGTTACAATTCTACATGTTATATATTCAAACAATAGAAAGAGTTATTTACATTATGTTGAAATTAGTAATTGTAAAACTTATAAACGTATAAATTATAAAAGAATCACATATCAAATACGTGAAATAAAATAAAAGTATAACGAACTCTCAATTTTTTTGAGTTTTAAACGACCTGAGAAAATAAATGACAAATACATAAAAATAATAGAATAAAAGTAGATATTAAAAATTATAGATAAAAAACAATTTAATAATTATTCAATAAAATACTATGCATGAAAAGCACAATTTAACTTTTTGCTTTAAGTATAATTCAGATTAGTAATAATTGAAAGGTTGCTACTCTTTCACATGCACCGTCAGTTGTTTCTCAGACAGCCAATCAGATTTTTAAACAGCTGTCTTAAGAACGATTTAGACAAATGTTATAACTCAGATATAATTCAAAACATTTTGTTTATATATAAAGTGCAATATATATAACTTTAATCAGTAATTACATGTTTAAAAAACTGGAGTTAATATTAATTACAGTGATTAGATAAGATTAATAATTTTTATTAGTTATTCATTTGACTAGAAAATATCCCACTTAATGAATAATATTTCTGTAGTGTAATTTTCACTACACCACTCTCATTCAAGGTAGAGACTGGTTTCTGTCCGCTTTTAATACCTTGTGGACGGGTGTAATCATAAACATATAAACAAAGACCTGTGAAAAAAATGTATAATCTTTGCTGAACCAGCGCTCATCAGTTGGTCTGGATTATAGTCTCTTGTACATATCTTTGTTATTATTCCGTATATATAAGTAGTCCATTACTACAGTTTAAATGATAAGTGTCAAACTTACTGCCCTCACAACTTTGACTCAAACCAGTTAATGAAAGTGTATTAACTTTCACTAGACCACTCTCATGTAAGGCAGAGATTGATTAATTTGGGAAGGCAGTAAGTTTGACATCAATTAAACTGTAATAATTGACTATCTATATATACAGAATGATGATTAAGATATGTGTAAGAGACTGTGATCTGGGCCAAGTGATGAGTGCTGGTTCAGCACAAAATGTGCATCTTGGGTATTGTACATCATCACATATCTTTGGTCATATAATTATGATTACATCCCTCCACAAAGTGTTAAAAGTGGATAGAAACCAGTTCTTATCTTGTGCGAGAGTGGTTGTTCATTATTAGATAGGTCTGTTTTGAGTTTATTAATTTAAAAAAGAGATTTTTTTTTAATTTTACACTTCAACTGATCTCAGAAAAAGGGAAGACTTTTGAAAGTCTTATTTCAAACAAAATCTCTCTTTTTAAAGAACTACAAGCAAAAGAAGAAGAGGCTGAGGGTAAAGTTAATCATTTCCAATTTTAAAAAACTAAAACAATTATCTCTGAATTATAAATATTAAAAGAGAGAGAAGATATGATTTTTTAAAATAAAATAAAATAAAAATACCATTTCAAATTAAAACAAAAACTATCCATGTGGAAAAACATCGTGCTGGGCTACGATTTATCAATAACAAATAAAAAGAATGACATTTCAAAAGGATCTGAAAAGGAATGACATATATTCTCAAGAGAATGATTTTGGAATAAAAAAAAAGTAGATGAAGCATGCCGAAAAATGACGCATATGTATACGATGAATTGACAGTCAACTTTAATTGGTACTTTTTACTGTAGCACCTAAGATAAATTTATATCAATGTAAGTAAACAATAATTGAAAAAATAACCTCATAGTATTTTTGTGGTGCCATTATTCATATCAAGAACTGCTTCCTTTATGTATGAGGTTAGATTTATAATATTTGGACTGTGTCTACAAGTGGCCATTTTTAATAAAAAAAAATTTCACGTTCTATATGACTGGACAATTTGGAGTATTATTTCCTTAGAAGATGGAAGAATTGTCTGAGAGTGATATATGCATCATGGTTTAACCGAATGTTCCAAAATGTTTAACAGTTTGATTAAATTAAGAGACTACAGGCTACAACTGCCTGACTCATGATATTTCACCATGTTTCAAAGTTGGAAGAGAGCCTTATTGATAGGCTTCTTTTGGATATAATGAGATATAAACTTTTCCAGTTTTTGAGAAAAGTGTCTACAAAGGTTTCTCTGAACATGTGGCATGCTTCCAATCATTCAATGTCCAATGCTTGTGACACTCGGATTCTTTATTATTGCATTCATATTAAAAACCACTAGTTTTAAAATTGTCACAATGCCATGATAACCATGGCCATCAGTGGTTCTTAAAAAGCAATCATTTACAACAACTGTCTGCTATACCATATTTCATACTCCCAACTTTTAAATTATAATCTAAAATGAAACAAGTCAGAATCAACGATGGTCAGAAATTAATGATTATTAAAAGTCACTGACTGACAATGGAAATTTAATCATTATCTATGAAACTGTCACTAATATTTTTTTTTAAACAGTTAAGCAGTTTTGGATACCTGAATAGTTCAGCTAATTTGCACCAGCAATTGACCCCATATAAATTTAGACACCTCCAACATTCCACTTCAAAGGCTTAAAAAAATTCCTATTCAATATTCTTTACCATCTCATTAGGATTCTATCTATTGGAAGAAAAAATGTTATACTTCTATGCATTTCTATTTCTGTGTTACATGACATCAAAAATATCCTGCTAATGTGATATATTGCTGAAATTTGGTCTTCCGTTTGCCAAAATATATATATTTGTAGTGTTTTGTAAAATGGCAGACATGTTTGTGCACTCCAGAAAAAACTAGAATTTATTCATAAGGCTGTTTTTAGATCGCGCTCTGATAGCTGAGGAATTTAATTAGTGCATTGACGTAATGGCGATCGACAATTCCTAGAAATATTTGCTAATTACAAATGTTTCTAGATAAGAGACGTTACCTTATTGGTCAGTGCATTGATTGATCGTTGCAGTTGTCAGAGAGCGATAAGAAGACTGGGTAACATCTAGCAGTGTAACATAGAGAGCAGTAGAGAGCAGTCAAGCAGTACTGAGTAAGCAGTATTTAAGTAGAGATATCTCGCGTCAGTGCCCAGTGGAAATGTAGTTCACGGGTGTAGCTGAAAGAGACCGCAGCGGAGATATTGAGAGCATTCGTTGGAGAGCTTCATTGCAGACCAATTCGTTGGAGAGTTTCGTTGCAGACCAATTCGTTTGGAGAGCTTCGTGGCAGACCTATTCGTTGGAGAGCATTCGTTGCAGACCAATTCAGCGGAGAGATTGCAGACCAATTCGTTGGAGAGCTTCGTTGCAGACCAATTCATTGGAGAGCATTCATTGCAGACCAATTCGTTGGAGAGCTTCATTGCAGACCGATTCGTTGGAGAGCACTCGTTGGAAAAGAACAGCGTGGGAATTGTATAACGTTATTTGCTGACCGCACAGTATGACTTGCAGTTATAACATTGGCACAGTTGTAAGTGCGGATATAACATTGGCGCAGTCGCATTTGGAACCTGGGAGTAGCGAATACGTTGAACTACAAGTTTAGCCGTAAACGGAGAAACCGGGTGAAAATGTCAATCCTAATTAGTAACGTTAACAACGGAAGTGAAAAGTTTGGAAATAAAATGCTTGCGCAGTCACCATTGAAGGTTACTGGTGAAAAAGTTTCGGCAGCAGAGTTAAATCGTACATTTCTTAGTGAAATTACAGGAAAGTAGAAATAGCAACAAGGGTTTTTCTGGAGTGGAGGGAGGTGTGTAGTGTTTTGTAAAATGGCAGACATGTTTGTGCACTCCAGAAAAAACTAGAATTTATTCATAAGGCTGTTTTTAGATCGCGCTCTGATAGCTGAGGAATTTAATTAGTGCATTGACGTAATGGCGATCGACAATTCCTAGAAATATTTGCTAATTACAAATGTTTCTAGATAAGAGACGTTACCTTATTGGTCAGTGCATTGATTGATCGTTGCAGTTGTCAGAGAGCGATAAGAAGACTGGGTAACATCTAGCAGTGTAACATAGAGAGCAGTCAAGCAGTACTGAGTAAGCAGTATTTAAGTAGAGATATCTCGCGTCAGTGCTGGCGGTTAATGATCAGTGCCCAGTGGAAATGTAGTTAACGGGTGTAGCTGAAAGAGACCGCAGCGGAGATATTGAGAGCATTCGTTGGAGAGCTTCATTGCAGACCAATTCGTTGGAGAGTTTTGTTGCAGACCAATTTGTTTGGAGAGCTTCGTGGCAGACCAATTCGTTGGAGAGCATTCGTTGCAGATCAATTCATTGGAGAACTTTGTTGCAGACCAATTCGTTGGAGAGCATTCATTGCAGACCAATTCGTTGGAGAGCTTCGTTGCAGACCGATTCGTTGGAGAGCACTCGTTGAAAAAGAACAGCGTGGGAATTGTATAACGTTATTTGCTAACCACACAGTATGACTTGCAGTTATAACATTGGCACGGTTGTAAGTGCGGATATAACAATATTTTAAAGCAAACTTGCATCACCACTGAACAAAAAAATATATATATAAAATACTTTGCTGGGTATTGGTCAATCGTAACTCTGTAATCAATAAATTTCAAATAATTGCTATACTAATTTTCAAAATAAAGCTATATTTTAAAAATCTCATCTTTATATAAATAAGCATTTATTTTATATAGCGCGTGTTTACAATTGTATTACATTCAAATATCAGCCTTTCAAGCTAATTGTGCACACGCTTTGCGAGTGCTAATAATAAATGAATACTTTCCTTTCCAATACAAGATATAGTATTTATGCAGGAATAAAATTAATCCATCTATTCCTACAACTCAAATGATTATATATGTGCAAATCTGAAGTATTGGCAAGGAAAGCATGAGGACAGACCACTCACTTTAGATCATTATCTACGATGTTTTAATGAATGACGTCGGTGAAATTGTCTAGAATTTACTAAATGTCACTCCAAATGAAACTTAATCATATGTAAATAAGCATTTATTTTTATATAGCGCTGTGTTTACAATTGTATTACATTCAAATATCAGCCTTTCAAGCTAATTGTGCATGCGCTTTGCGAGTGTTAATAATAAATGAATACTTTCCTTTCCAATACAAGATATAGTATTTATGCAGGAATAAAATGGATCCGCTTATTCCTACAACTCAAATGCTTATATATGAGCAAATCTGAAATACTGGCAAGGAAAGCGTGAGGACAGACCACTCACTTTAAATTACTATCTAAGCATTTGAGTTGTAGGAATAGGTGGATTCATTTTATTCCTGCATAAATACTATATCTTGTATTGGAAAGGAAAGTATTCATTTATTATTAACAGTCGCAAAGCGCGTGCACAATTAGCTTGAAAGGCTGATATTTGAATGTAATACAATTGTAAACACATGCTATATAAAATAAATGCTTATTTACACATGATTAAGTTTCAGTTAGAGTGACGTTTAGTAAATTCTAGACAATTTCACCGACGTCATTCATTCAGACATCGTAGATAGTAATTTAAAGTGAGTGGTCTGTCCTCAAGCTTTCCTTGCCAGTACTTCAGATTTGCTCATATATAAGCATTTGAGTTGTAGGAATAGGTGGATTCATTTTATTCCTGCATAAATACTATATCTTGTATTGGAAAGGAAAGTATTCATTTATTATTAACAATCGCAAAGCGCGTGCCCAATTAGCTTGAAAGGATAATATTTGAATGTAAATCCCACCTTTGTAACATATTTCTACCATACAAATATTAATTAAAATAGTAAGTATGGTGAGATAGGTGTTTTAAAAAATGGCTGAAAATTCTGTTGCACTTTGAGAATAAATATCCAAGAATTTCATTTCTATTCATTGATGAATGTCAACGCAGTGAAGAATTTATGTTTTGAAATGAAATTAATCTGGACAAATTTGTTTCTTGTTGTAATTTTTTGATCAATAATGATCTAATTTATCTTTAAAATTCACGAATCATCATATGTTTCAAATTATTATACATAACAATCAGTTCTGCATTAATTTACAAATTATACCACAATTTAATGTAAAGACAATTAAAAGGTTCTGCAATAACCATCTTACATTTCATAAACGTTTAAATTATCATAGATATGGCAAAAACATAGTTTTCAAAATCTAATCATAATTTAGAAAATAAAAATCACGATGAACATATAAATCTTCAATTTCATTGATTGGAGAATTGAAGAGTTTATTTAGAAAACAAATCAATCTGGCAAAATATCTTTCATAATTTCTTCTAATTAGTGATAATCCATTTTAGACAACTATATATCAATATCACTTCTGTATTATATATGCATTAAAATGAAGATTTTCATGGGTTACAAATATAAATGGCATTACCTGGCTTCATCCATATATGATTCATAATACTAATATACTGACGTTTCAGCTAGATGGCAATGACCATCGATTGGACAATGTGATCTAGCCAAAACTTGGGTATATTAGTGCAGTGGATCTGTGAACTATACTATATCTAACTATATGATTTCAATTCTATGCTATCTAAAGTAAAATGTAAACAAACAAACAAAAACGTAAATAAATCAACAAAAAAAAATTTATTTTTTAATTTGTAAATTTTAATATTTGGCAACCATTTTTTCTTCTATGAGCCGAGTGCATACAAATTGCATATATTAAGATATATTCAGTTTAGGTTGAAAGAACATATATTTTTAAAAAATCAGATATATTTGAGGTTCAAGTTTATATCTGGATTAGAGACAATTTCTAGTTTTATAAATGATTAGTGATAATCATTAATGCATTTATCTAGAGGGGTTAGTGTCAAAGTTGCGGGTGGAGTAAAATTGACACTTGTAATTCAAAATGTAATGATTTAATATTTTAATATTCTCTATAATACTTTCTGAATTTGACATGAAGTATTTTGCATAATAAAGCATTTTCTAAATATAAAAGTTTTATAAGATTTCAACTGGGGAGATAGTAATTTCTTAAAAAAGAGAAAGTTACTGAAAGAACATTGCCCAGAACATATTTTGATATTTAGTTTAAAGATAAAACTTTTACTTTGTTCCCCCTTATTAGTATTGCTTCAATAGGGCATGAATAAACACACTCTCTCTAAAATAAAATAAATATCCCTTCCATTCTTATTAATAATTATATTATTATTATTTAAAAATTTTGTTTATAATATATTGCATATCAACAAAACACGAGCTATGAAACAAGACGGATGAATCAATATATTCTTTGCCTGAAGATTTATAATGATGACATTTTAAACCATTAAGCATCACATGATCATTAAATGTTATACTAGAACATAATTGTTTATAAACAAAGCAAAACTCTCCATACAGTAGTGCCACCCTGTGCCAACCAGAGTAATCAATGAATGCCAGAAGGCTCGTGCATAAAATCCCTATCTAATGCCTAATCATCCAATATCCCCAGACCATATGACTATATAAATTATTGAGCTTAGATTGAAAATATTTTTGTGTTTTCAATTTCATTCTCATAGTTTTGTAGTTAAATAGAGATAAAAGGTGGGTGCTGGAGGGTTGCATTAGATCCTAAGATCTAGGTGCAGTGCTCTCAGATCCAAGGTTCCTCACTGACGAAGGCCACAGCCAGAAACTAGTCTGGGGATATTGGATGAGTAGGCATTAGATAGGGATTTTATGCACAAGCCTTCTGGCATTCATTGATTACTCTGGTTGGCACAGGGTGGCACTACTGTATAGAGAGTTTTGCTTTGATGGCATTTTAGTTGTATTTATATGTTGGACTACTTCCACCAACTAACATTAATTACTGAATGTCTTTAGAAAAATTTAACTTTATTTAAATTTTCAATTGCATTCAACTCCTCAGTAATAGCATACAGTATAATAACTAATCTTTCTTATTGCATTGCCAAATGTATGTCATATAATACTAAATCACTTATGCACTTTACTACTGTTACACAATGCTTTATTTACCACCCTCTTTAACAGTTTTGATTGCCCCAGCAATCTTCTTCAGAACTTTTATATCTCCTAACTTCAACTGCTGCTGATTAAATATTATATAATAGCATACAGGATAGTATATAAGATTAAAAATAATCAATTTAAAACAAAATTGAAATAGACAATGCACTATAAATAAAAAAAATATTTAATATATCAATCTGCCTTTCATTCCTTAATGGAACCTTTTCAAGATGTTTCTTTTTACAGAATCACATGACTAACTACCCTACAGCAACTCCACCCAATGGACATTATTTATATTACAATAAATATAAGTAATAAAATACATATATGTACATAAAAATGATTAAACTTATTACGATTCTTTTTTAAATATAATATATACCAAATAATCTAAAATAACAATAATGATCCCATCTTTTTATTTTAAAATTATAACTCGTTAAGTTTTCAATAATCTAATAACGTTCATTTCTGCCCTGATTGCGCTGGATCATTAACCAAGTTTACACATTTGTTTAAATTTTCTTGAATATACGAAGTTTCATGACATTTTCTTTCTTCATAATTTTTAATATAATTACCTGAATATTTTTTCCACAATTCATTCTATGTCCAGTATTTGAAAAATGTGTAAATGGTCTTGATCTTATATCCTTTCTGTTACTTGCTCTGTCATACTATTTACCTTTTTCAATGACAGTCTAGGTGTTAGTATATGCACAACATTTCAAGTGATATTATTCTCCTTTCTTTTTTGGGTGTTGCTGGCCCAGCCAGGACAGTACTAGCATGGGAATCAAACCGGGTCCTTTAGATTCTTGAATATTAAAATTTTACAGTAATGCTCTAACCGAGCCATCCTATCAAAGGCAATAGTCAGTAGAAATTTCATATACTAATCTATGAGGTTCCACATGATTTCTCCATTTTTCCCTAAGAGCAAAGTTAATTAGTGGTTTCCAGACATCATGGATAGTCACAGTAGATTGATTTATGGGGTTATTTGCCATTGTCATGTGAGCTGCTTCTTTGAATTTTCTTTTTATACCTTTTCCTATCTATCCAATATTTTGATATTTTCCTAATCAAACATATGTTCATTAGTACACACATGGTTATACTACTTTAGACACATCTGTTACATCTTTTCTAATCATCAGTTTGGGCTCTTGCAAATCGCTTTTCAATGGGGCGACTCGTCTCACTAATATAGGACCTTAATGTAACCTCTTGAAAAGAAAATTTACAAAAATGTGTAATCGATACACTCAAATTATGTTATTCAAAATCATTTTACACATTTCATTCCGAATAAGCTTACATCTACTTTTAAAAAAATTACAATTAAAAAACAAACAAATAAATTCTATTTGAAATTTGTAACTTACAGTTTGTAATTTTTCACTTCGCCTATCTTTTAATGTTGGAATATGTTCTTCTAGCCTTGCAAGCTAAAAAAAGATATCGCATTTTAAAAAGGGCAAATAAATAAAACAAAACATTATTTACAAATATATATATATCATTAAAAACCAGTCAATACTTAGACAATCCCAATATCAATAACAATCAACAATTTCAAATTGTTGTCAAAGCAACCTCCTTATAACAATAAAGTGGAATATATATATATGCATGTTGAAGTCAATATTTTCATGGATTTATTATGATGTAAATAAAGGAAATTGAGGGATTATATCCATGAAAACAAACAGCGATAATTTTAGCTTTAACGTTGCTAAGAAATTATCATTTTCTAATTGACAGTCCTAAGGCTAAACATGTTTTCTCTAGTAACCTATAATAACTCTTTTGTTTTGCTAAGTTTAATTAGAAGAAAAAGGGCTATTACAGGCTATTAGAGAAAACTTGTTTAACATCAGAATTGTCAATTAATAATTGGTTTCCTAGCAACATGAAAGGTAAAGCATCTCTAATTGTTTACATGGATATAGTCCTTCAATTTCATAGATTTACATATTTATGTAATGTTGTCTAATGTGATCAAAAGAATTTTTGTACATTCATTTAAAAATCCCTTACTTCTTCACAATAAGAACTTGTCGAGGAATAAACCTGAATTACCTCCAATTTGGTATCTGTCATTGATTCAAATAACTAATCTTGCCATTCTATCTTTTATAGTATCAATCACCAAAATGTTGTTCTTTCATTTTTTATTTGTAATAAAAGCCACTTCATTTAAGCTTCCAATATTTGTGCCTTCATATTAATGTCCACATCTAATTTTTAAAACAATTGTCTTCTTCACCTTTTTTCCTAACTTCACACAATCCAACAATGTCCCATTTGATATTAAACAATTCTTCTTCTAATTCTTGCAATCATTTTTCACTTGAAAGTGATTGGCAATTGTTAAATATTTAAATAAAAAGGATATCCGCAATCAGAGGATTCTTAGCAACTAATGCCCTGGCTGCCAACTGCTGCCTTGACTGGCAACTCTCCGGCCTTCTGAAACTAAGGGCATAATTTAGTTTGTCTGGTATGATTTTAAATGTCTATATATCTTTACACATAAATTCGTTCACACTACTATGCCTTCAAGAAAACTCGATATTTCAGTCACAAACTATCAGCAACTGAGAAGGTAAATAAGATCCCACTTGATCTTAAACTCAGAAGTTGAAAGCCAATAAACTCATCATGCTGGCTGATGTATACTGATGAGAAGATAATCCACGTTAGTTGTAATGACAAGAACATATTGAGTGAATGTCCTTTAAGGCCCCAACAGCAAACTCCTTTCAGCAGTCATATATATGTCAATTTACAATTGTGCCTTGGCTTAGCAAATCCTTCGTTAATTAAAATTGAAATGTAATAAATTACCATCACAAATAAAATGGTGTACCATATTCTTCTAAAAGTAATTCTTTTCACCCTATTCTAGACAAAATCTATTGAATAATAGTAAGAAACAGCCACTCAATAATGAATATGGCTATTCCAATTCCAACGAAGAAAAAGAAGGGGGGGGGAGGAAACCTACTGTAAAAATGAGTTATGTGGCGACTTGTCTATTGTGAAAAGTATTAATTAAAAAAATTATACAATTAAGCGAAGAGCCTTTTTTTCCTAAAATGTATTCCAATTCCTACAGTTAGAAGTCTTAAAGTGTGGAAAGGCTGTAATATCTTAAAGTTAATAAAATAATTTGAACCAGAATTTGCAAACATTAGATGTATATTATGTGTGATCTAATCCTCTGAATATCACCCAAACAGTTTAGCACAGTGGTTGGTTGTCAGATTCCGAATGTGGGTCCTAGAATCAATTCTGGTGCTGGCACTCCAGGCATTCATACTTCTTATAAACTCTTAAACAATAAACCCATTCACGTATTATTGTTATCTCCTAAGTTTGTTGTGGCTGAATTTTCAAATCCTAGTAAAAAATCATCTACAAATGAGCTCCATTATTCTTTAAATAAATAAAAAAATAAAAAAAATATTTGAGAAAAACAAAATACTTTTCTCAAAGCATAGCTCTGTCTCTGAGCCCTTTGCTGTTCATAACTTTGGTTGTGTTGACAAGAAAAATATATAGTTTATAGTAGATAACAGTCTTACTCAATGGCTTTCTTCCATTAATCCAACAAAGTGAACTCATATTGCTGCAGAAAATAGATTTAGTGAACATGAAACAGAAACGTAAATAATTATTAGTTTGTTGGATAAATAAACTATAAACTATCAATCGCAGTAGCTGGATAATTAACTAAAGTTCCTCTGGAATTCGTCACCATAAAATATAAGAAGTGGTTATTCCCGAAGATATTGACTTGGTGAAAGGCAGATAATGAGAGTCAATATTTTGGAATAATGACAATGGGTAAACAGCATGACATAGTAAATGAATATATATATATAGTAATCCTGCCTAATAGGATAGTGGTGGCTATGGTTATTAAAGAACCAAAGACACAAAAATGCATAGGTACTGAACTGAGTTCAGACCTATATGACTATATAAGCTGATGAGCTTGAATTAAAAAATACTATGGTGTTTTCAATTTAAGACTCATAGTTTTGTAGTTAAGTAGAAATAAAAGGTGGCTGCTGCAGGGTTGCATTAGATCCTAAGATCTAAGTGCAGTGCTCTCAGATTCAAAGCTCCTCTGATGAAAGCCACAAGCCAGAAACTAGTCTGGGGATATTGGATGAGTAAGCACTAGATGGGGATTTTATGCCCAAGCCTTCTGGCATCCATTGATTATTCTGGCTTGCATTGAGTGGCACTACTGTATGGAGAGTTTTGACTGTTTTAATAACTCATACAGCATACCTTTACAGGGGAAACGGTGAGTTATTGGTTAGCTACCTGTAACAAAACAAAAAAATAAGCTAATTTGGAATCTCAAAATTTCTAATTTTCACTCAGATTGGAGCTATATTCCAAGATCTTGGAAAATGGATCCATTAGTATGCTATTAGGCCATATATATAAATTTGACTTTACTGAAAGATAGGTGATTTTATAAAATTGTAATTCTATGACAACAGCCAGAAGCTAATCTAAATCATAATTCCATCTTTTATTATACAGGTTGTCAGATTGAAGATACACAGTTTAAAGAAGCTTGTAGCTGCTAACATAGAATTATATATACATAATTGCAATATATATATAATTTAAAAAAAAATTGCTAAATTTTTATAAATATATTTTACATAATCCACTGCAGTAAAAAGGGATTCCCCCCCCCCCAAAAAAAAAAAGTTTAAAAAGTAGCATTATTCATCAGGTTTACAACTATCAGATGTGAAAGCTTTTAGCAGTTTTCATTCTTGTTTTCATGTCTATAAAACTAGCTAAGCGAATATTCACCAACAAGCCAAATGTATGATGGATAGCTGACAATATATGGACCAGTTACATAAAAGAAAAATACTGTCTTCTTAAAATCAGAAAAAAAATTCCAAAGTTTTACCTGGCCTAAATTCAAACCCAGGTAGATGCATGGCATACTAGTGCTTTAATTAACCAACTTTTTCACTACATTGTTATAAGTCTTAATTTACAAGATTTATGATTAAAAAAAAATAAAACTTACCCGAATACTGAGTGATTCTAATTTACTCTTGAGGCTTTCTAAGTATTTTGGTAAAGAAAGAGTTCTTGGCTTTGGTTTAACTAGAATATTACCGGAAGAGAGAAAAAGATAAAAAAAAGAAACGGAATTAAGTATATTTTACAGATATAATTCCTTATTTGAATATGTATTTTATTTTTAAAAAACTTCGTTTGAGAATAATTATATGTTGCTTTATATCTGATTAAGTGACTTAATTCATCAACTTATAGACTGATTATTCATTGTTGTATAAATTTGTCAAAAGTATTTTCAAACCTTGCACTATAATTTCTATTACAAGATTGACAAATTTATCACTATGAATTCCTACAATCATTTTTTTATTTTCATTTACAAAAAAAAAACTAAAAATGTAAAAATACATTGCAACAAATAAAAAAAGTGGAAAACAGGATAAAATGGTTTAGTTATTTTAAAAATCACAGAATAGTATTATCTTTTTCACTCAGAGAATAAGTTTTCCAACGAGATATATTGGAGTTGATCAAAAGAGAGACTTCATAAAAATTTTATCCAAAAAAAAACAACACCTCCCAAACAGTTTATTTACTGCTGAACAAAACATAATATAGAGGAGAGGGATGTGCATGTCTTTAAAATAAACTTAATCATAAAACAAAGAAGTCTGAATACATTAAAAAACATAAATCACAAACTAGTTTCAGAAACAATCATTTAAATGAACTTCTAAACAATGTCCATCTTCTGTTGTATCAATGTCAATCTATTTTGTCAAATAAAAGACAATTTTTTATCTAATCTTTGGTTTGTTCATCATCATTTCCAATCATTATCGATCCACTGCAGGATGAAGGTCTCTCCAAGTCCAATCCATCTTCTCCGACTTTTAGTAATAAATGAAGCACTGCCAAACTTTTAATTAGTGGTAATTTTTTCATTTTTATATTAATGAAGCCAGTTTACAGTTTAAAATATTTAGATAAAGTTCTAATGACTTTAATGAGGAAATAAATAATTTTACAGCTTATCAAATATGTAATGCTAAGAATATAAACCTATTCACAGAACAAACACGTCCAAATATGACAAAACTCTCCATACAGTAGTGCCACCCTGTGCCAACCAAAGTAATCAATGGATGCCAGAAGGCTTGTGCATAAAATCCCTCTCTTATGCCTACTCATCCAATATCCCCAGACTAGTTTCTGGCTTGTGGCCTTCGTCTCAGATCCAAAGCTCCTCACTGACGAAGGGGATATTGGATGAGTAGGCATTAGATAGGGATTTTATGCCCAAGCCTTCTGGAATCCATTGATTACTCTTGTTGGCATAGGGTGGCACTACTGTTTGGAGAGTTTTGCCTTGTTTATAAACAATTATGTGCTAGTATAAGAGATAATGATCATGTGAAGTCCAAATATGTTGATTGGTATTGATATAACCAAAGTGGGCATTATTTATAAGTTCATTTGAATGATTCTTTGGGAATCTAATTTGTGAATTATCCTAATACTATATTTGGTCTAATTTATCCAATGAATAGATTTGTATTTACTTGTTCATTAAAATCATTAAGTCTTTAAAATAATATCACCTACAGAGCAAATTATAATTTAACATAATCATTTTTTAAATTAATTATTACATTCCTATCACATCAGGCACAAACACCCATGGTTTCAAAAATGTAATTTTTCTGTCACGGCTAATATTCAAAGTATACATTTCAGAACTCAATAGTAACTACAGACTTATATGGAAATAAGGAAATCATATATTTTAGAAGTGAAAAGTAGTGCATTAATATCATGTGACTTTATTCTCAATTCTCATTAGTTAATTGTTACAGCTTAATAATTTTATTTATAAAAAATAGGTACACAACAAGAACATTGTGTCAGGATTACGTTTTTTAAAACCTCAAAGAGTAAAAAGAAATTAGAGAAGGTAGGGTTTGATGTCTGGCATAATAAAAGACTGGAAATATTTTTATATTCTTGCCGCATTGTAGGATTAATTTTCAAATCCATAACAATAAATGTCTTGTCATTTGGATTTATTTTAGCATAATTGATTGGGAATGTGGAAGGTAATTCAAACATCGATATTTAGTTTGCTTATCTGGGCATGAATATTCTCAAGAAGTCAATAATGAAGTTTATAATATTTATCAAACAGATTAAGACTGAATAAGGAAGGTGGGGGTAAGTCGGTAGAGGGATTTGAATATTTTATTCCTTAAATGCTTAAGCAATTAAAAAATTTGGGGTTGTAGAAATGATCATATTACATTAGGATAATGGGTTAATACCAGAAAACTGATTCAAAACAATGGAAGAATTGAAAGTACTAATGTAATATCAACCATTAAATTTAGATTATAACCATTTTTCTTATTTTGAATATGCATAATCACAAGTGAATAGTGAAGACATCAATAGAAAACCATGATTTAAGCAAAAAAAAAAAAAGCAGTAAGAATAGAGAAAAACTTGTTCAATTGGGGGAAAAAAATTATCTAAAAAACAAAAAAAATCAGTTAGATAAAGGCAAATGACAAGATAACTAGATAAAATTTTCAGAAATTATTGGGTACAAAAGTGACATTTTCAAAAAAAAAATTGAAATTTCTCCATGACTTAAAATAAAAAATATTAGACAGAAGTGGATGAAAATAATAGATATATTGTACACGAAGATTGTCCATTAAGAATGATTTAATATTCATATACCATTTTACTTTAGTAAAAATATGAATTCCATTAATTTAAGAGAAATAAAAGCTTGGTAATATTTTTTTATCAATCATTCATTGCACTAGAGATTATCGAGTTAACGAATAGTATTTATGTAGGGTAATTTTCACTACATCACTGTCACATAAGATAGGAAGTGGTTTCTATCTGCTTTGTTAAGAATGTAATCATAAACATATGAATAAACATATGTGAAACCAATTCCTACCTTGTGTGAGAGTGATGTAGTGAAAATTACACTACAAAAATGAAAGCTTGGTCATTTAAAAAATTGAGTGAAAAGCCTTATTATTGAAAAAAAGTAAATTTCAAACAATATGTTGCCATTATTATGAAAAAAACTAGGACATATTCTTTCTTTACGATGTCTATCTCTACTGCTAATAATAACATTTTCTTCTCGGGTGCAAAATTCTTCAGGAATTTTAAATTACCGTTAAAAGTTTTTAATATTTGTTTTGAATAACTTAGAATATAGCTTTAAAGCCCCTAAAAAGACTTTGGATTCAGTAATTTTATTGTCTTCAGTAGTAATTACAAAGTTTTTTTAAATATATATTTTATTTTTAATTATGATGTTTATATTTTAAGGAAAAATAGTTTTTGTCATGAATAAATGGTTAAATTTAAAGAGGATAAAAATTGTGATAACATTACACTAGACTCCTCACTAGCAGGTTACAGTTCTCAGAAAGTGGGACTTAACTTGACAAGAAAAAGAAAATAAGACCATTCATTTTTGGCTTGGATTTTTTTACGTTAATCGTAATAATGTGAACAATCTATTTGCTTAATTTGTAATGAAGTTTTGGCTGCTGGAAGCATGAATCTAAGCAGACTAAAGTGACTTCTTAGTACCAAGCATGCAATGTATTGCAATAAACCAAAGGAATAATTTGAACGACTTCTAAAATCCTCAAATACAGAAAAACAATGTTTTGAGAAATTTGTTGCTATAAACATAAAGTATTTACTTGTATCTGTCAAAACTTTCTTATCTAATTGCAAGAAGTGAAGAGACCTACACGATAGGAAATCTCATGTTGTCTGCTGCAATAAAAATGTCAGAATTAGCTCAAGAAAAAAATTATGGAGATGAAATTCGTAAAATTCTTTTATCAAATAATACTGTTTCCAGATGAATATTTGAAATTAATAATGACGAATTGCAGCAGCTAATAACTAGGCTTAAGAACAGCCAAAGTTTGCAATTCAGTTTGATGAAACAACTGATATTTCTAACTTAGCACAATTGTTACTTTATGTAAGGTATGTGTATGAAGGGAGTATACAAAAAATTGTCATTTTTTGGGAACAGGGAATAGACGGGAAGACCTTTATCTTAAACATGATTAAATGTTCACAAATGAGGGTTTACAATAGAATAGTTGCATGGTGTCAGTAAAAATGGTGCTAGGCCAATGATGGGTGAAAATATTGAATTTGTATCAAAAAATAAAGTGGATGGCAATGAACATATCATTTTTACTCACTGCATGGTAATTTTTATTAGGTTTGATTTTAAAGGGGAAAAAGAGGTATGATTTTTTTTTTCATGTTGTTTTATTTTTTTTTCCTTTTCTTCCAAAAAAAGGAAATAGAAAGAAGGGATTAAAATCTACAGTTAAAAGATGAAGTTGTTATGTATGATTTTTTTCACAATGAATTATGACTTTTAAAACCCTTAGATTTTTGAGTATTGAAATTTTTTAAGGTAAAGCTCTAACCAAAGTCAAATTTTTCTAAAAACATTCAATACACATATTAGATGATGGAAATAGTCCAATATAAAAATACAACTAGAACATCATCATCACAAACCTTCAGGTAAACATCAACTAGCAGATGAGATTTTTTTTTTCGATATGTACAAGTTTGTAGAAAGCAAAAGGATTGGATTTCCATAAAAAATAAAGCGATCAGCTATTTGGGAAACATAATGTTCAGCACACAAATGGCAGATAGAGCACAAGAGTCTATTCAACTAATTAAAGTTATATAAGCAGTGTATAATAGAGCAACCTTATAATTTGGCCGTGCTCAAAATAATGACAAATAAAATGACAACACAAGCTGCTAGAATTCTACATTACTTTATTGGACACCACACACAAGACATGGAACTGGTTATATCACAAAAGATATATACATATGTGACTGGCACTTGGATATTTAGCTATAGTTACTACGTTACTAAACATAAATAATAGAAATATATAAATGGCTCTAAGGTTTACAAAATAATATAAAGACTATGTGATATGCATAGTTCATCTAGAACTATGGATTATCATCAGGGCCAGATTAACTCGAGATTTCCAAAAGTAATGTGCCATTGCCTTCGCTTCTTTTCATAAACTGCAAAACACCTCCATTATTGACTTCTGGAGATAAAGTGGTCTTAATTTATTATTTTCTAGTTATGCTGGAGAATAACAAACAAATGTCTCCATATAGTAGTGCCACCCAATGCAAGACAGAGTAATCAATGGATGCAAAAAGGTTTGTGCATAAAATCCCTATCTTATGCCTACTCAGTGAGGAGCCTTAAGGCCACAAGCTAGAAACTACTCTGGGAATGTTGGATGAGTAGGTACTAAATAGGGATTTTATGCCCAAACCTTCTTGCAACCATTGATTATTCTGGTTTGTACTGAATGGCATTATTGTATGGCGAGTTTTGCCTCTATTATAACAAACTTGTGTAAGCATAGGGAATGATGTTCATGTGATGTTTAACAGTATTATACTGGAGATACTAAGATTATTGTCTCATCATATCTTTGCAATTAAAACTAAATTGTTTTATATCTTTTATATTCTATTTTTGGACATACAAGCCCTTTTCCTATTCTTTTTAAGACTAAACTTTCAGACTTGCATCTGCAGGGTAATCACTTATAATTATTTGCCTTAACCCTATTGTTACCATTAATTTATCTGCTTTACATTTTTTAAAAAAAAAAAATCCAATTAATAATTATTTTAATATCATAGCTTCTAATATTGAGAGTCTCATAATTTTCTACATGAACAATTTTATTTGCATTAGCCTGCCTCTTCAGACATTGTAGTAATTTATTATTATTTTGCATGACTGAAAATCAGTCAAATATATATCACCAATTGAATCTGCTATTTTATGACAGGGCTAAACAACATTACGCTTTTCTTTTTGTCAATGATGTTATCACACACGTAAGGTTAATGCCTAACAATAGAAATAGTTAATAAAATTGTTATAGTTAAACCAGATATTAAATATTTCAATATAATAATAGACAACTGGCACAGATAAGTTTACTGTTTAAAAATTAAATGTATCTATTGTTTTCATTATCATTTACTAATAGAAAGAAAATATTTTGAGGACCTTTAAATAGAGAATCAAGTAAAAGATTAATTAAATGCTACAAGTGGAGTGTACTATTTATTATATGGTTGTAAAACCTGGAACACTGAGTAAAAAAACTAGAAACAGATTAAAAGCTTTTGAGATGTGGTCATGGAGAAGGATGAAAAAAAATCAGTTGGAGGAATAAAATAAAACTAAAGAAGTTTTGAAAAGAGTAAATGAAAAAAGAAGATTGATTGAGGAAATTAGAGATAGAAAGAGAAACTGGATTGGACACATATTAACAAAAAAGAATAGTTTAATGAAAGATGTTTTGAAAGGAGTGGTAAGTGGAAATGAAGAAAAGATGGAAACCATTGATATTATGAAATTGAAGAGCTGGACAATGAAGAGAATGGGGTGGAAAACAGACAAATTGGTGATATGACCGCTGTCTGGATCTGTCCATATGACAGAATGCTATTGACTGATTGATCATTAAAATAAAAAATTGGTGATTCTTAAAATTATTACCATCAGTATATGACTAAATATTAGCTATTTTGTATATGAATTCCAAATCTTTTTTCAGTAAGAATGTTTAACTTTGAATCAGGTGAGATCACTTTAATAGTTCTTACGTTTAACATGATGTCTAATAAACCTGTTTCTAAGATATTAAAATACTGAAAGAATTATTTAGCTTTATTTAATTCCTTGAGTGCTATCACATTGAGGATAGAAAGGATTAGACAAACTAAGTAAGTTGATCAGAAAATGTTGTTTGGAGTCAGATCTAGCATGATTAAGAATGACTTAATCTTTCTAATCTGAATATCAAAAGTTACCAGAGAATCATTATTCAAAAAAAGAAAGATATATTTCTTCATTTCTAAACTAGCTTCTATCCTTGATTTTCTTAGTCTCTGGATCTAATGACGTATGGCTAGCAACAAATAATTTTGCTGACTATCCGATTGTGATGATAGTATCTTTATTGCCATACTAACATTGGGCTACGTTCTTATCAAATACATTCAACAGCTAACACAATATTTGTCAGTGGCGTTATTCTCCTCTCTTCTTCAATTGCTGCTGACTTGATCAGTGATAGTACTAGCGTAAGAATCGAAACCAGGTCATTCAAATTCACGAATACTGAATTTAAAGTGATGCTCTGTGTGTTGATGTACTTAAAAAGTTTAAATAGTTTGAATTTTTCTAAGGGCACTTAATGATTAATATTAGAAAATGGAAATAGTCCTACATGGATTTAATAATAAATCTGCTGTTTTAGTTTTTCTTTCTATTATAGCGCTGAAAAATTGATTTGTTATTTTACATTACAGTAGTGGCCAGCAACAACTAAAATATGTTAAACGTTAAAATTTACACTACGGAGATCGTTAAATATGCTTGACATAGATTATAATTGGTTTCAGTTTATTTATTACAATTACATATATAATTCAATATTTATAATAACTGCTGATTTAAAAACAAAGTAAAGCAAAACTCCATATAGTAGTGCCACCTGTGCTAAACAGAATAATCAATGGATGCCAGAAGGGATTTTATGCACAAGCCTTCTGGCATCCATTGATTACTCTGTTTAGCACAGGTGACACTACTATATGGAGTTTTGCTTTGCTTTGTTTATAAACAATTATGTGCTAGTATTGGAGATGTGATCATGTGATGCTTGCTGGTTTAACTGCTGATTTGTAATTAAGATTTAATCATATCATCCTTGGCTTAAGTAAGCATTCTTCTCTTACTTTAAGTATTTAATATTACGTGCTTGATTTAAAAGACAATTTGAATTTCTGATTATACATAAATCATCTTCACATAAGTAAAACATATAGTGTGAAACTAGTTA
The DNA here is from genome assembly GCA_028023455.1 of Epiperipatus broadwayi. Lineage (NCBI taxonomy): Eukaryota > Metazoa > Onychophora > Udeonychophora > Euonychophora > Peripatidae > Epiperipatus > Epiperipatus broadwayi. Next base: position 4,038,327 of record JAQFVV010000039.1, read on the forward strand.
AACACAATATTCTGACTGCTATATTTCAGTGCGGAGAACAAGTGTTTAGAACTCTAGCGAACTTGAGGAAGAAATATTTGCAGGAAAAGAGATTAATCTGCTACTTTATATTATGGTCAGTCCTATAAAAAGTATTAAATATACTTTACATTGGTTACAATAGTCACAGTGCAATTAAACAAAATGACAAACACTATTAGAAATGTCTTTATGAATATTCATAAATTTCCTTCAATTTATTTGTGAAATTTTATTATATTAATTTAGTTTTCTATTCTAATTAATCCATATCTTTAATATGAGAGATTACACAAATGGAGTTAAAAATGTAATACCTGAAGCTTATTTTAATAATTCGATATTTGCTACATTTAGTAGAAGAAAGTAATGCTTTGTGTTTGCTAAATATGAGATCGAAAATTGTTTTAAAACTATAGTAATGGTAATGCCTTATATTCATCCTGTAGGTTAATCTTTAGTAATTTATAATTGCTTTTATTTCTTCCATAAAATCATCACTTTGGAAAATAATATTAATATTCCACTGTTTAGATAAGTGGTGCACAATCTTTTTATATGTATAATCCCCTTCCTTGGATGAAATCTTGATACTGTGCCTAAATTATAAATATGAGTATATAAGAATATTCATAATACAGGCAAAACTCACTATACGTATTGCCACACACAGCGAGCTAGAGTAATCAATGGATGCCAGACGGCTTGTGCATAAAATCCCCATCTAGTGCCTACTCATCCAATATCCCCAGACTAGTTTCTGGCTTGTGGCCTTCGTCAGTGAGGAGCTTTGGATCTGAGAGCACTGCACCTAGATCTCAGGATCTAATGCAACCCTCCAGCAGCTACCTTTTACCTCCACTTAACTACAAAACTATGAGTCTTAAACTGAAAACACTTTAATGTTTTCAATCCAAGCCCATTAGCTTGTATTGTAATATTCATAATAAATGATAATAGTTGTAATTAATATACAAACTTACATTTCCAAATATTTTAATATTAAGCACATATGATTTGAAATGAAATTTTTTAAACAAATCATATATGTACAAAAAAAAAAAAATTACGATACATACAAAAACAATTATTTTCATGTGATTTTTATATATTTTTAAAAAGTAAATTCTATTTTTTTTTAAAAAAAAATTTATCCAAAACTTAAGAGGATTTCTTAAAAATTTCATGACACCTAACAATTTTTACCGAACCCGAGATGTCATAACCCATGATTTGCTCACCACTGGATTAGATGCCATAATTTAGTATTTTCAACACTTAACTTTTAAATAAAAATTTTTAACCTCACAATAATGTATCAGATATAACTAAATATACCTGTTAAACCATTAAACATCACATGATCACCGTTTCTTATGCTTGCTCATAACTGTTATTAAAACAGGCAATACCCTCCATACATTGATTACTCTGGCTTGCACGAAGTGGCACTACTGTATGGAGAGTTTTGCCTGCTTTAAATATACCTGAATGTTTAAATCTATCTATCTATCTATCTATCTATCTACCTATATATATATATATGTGTGTGTGTGTGTGTGTGTGTGATTATGATACAAATGAAATAGAAAACTGCATTAAAATTACAAAAAACAAATAGAAATTGCTATTATAAAAATGATTCTTATTAGTAACATAATATAAAATTACATATAATAAAATTCTAAGTTACTTACTGTTTTGATGTACATCAAGTACTTCTAAAATATATGGGCTAAAATAAATAAATTATGTATAGTTATTTATAATACCATTATTTTAAGAAAAATAATTATTTCTTCATACATATACACAGAAACACATACACATATGTATCATATCAACACAGAAACTTAAATGTAAAATGGAATTAAATTTATAATTGCCTCAGTTGGCAATTAACTCACAAACTGCTCAATTACAACTTACGGTAAGTCGGTTAATTTCAATGGCCAATAATTACAATAATGACTATATAAATACATGAAAGCAGTCAACACTTAAGCAATACCAATATCATTAACAATCAACAATCTCACTCTGTTGTCAAGGTAACCTCCTTTAATCAATGAAAGTGGAAATCCACCTTTATCTACGATCTAATATGTTTATATAGACACTAAGGATTGCAACTTGACTATTTTCATGTATTTACATTGAATACCTACCTAAACTTGAACATTATTAGCTTATATATATATATATATACACACACACACATATATATATTGTAACCTAATTAAATGAGTTCAAAAGAAAAAATATTTGTTACCATACCTGAGTAGTCCACAGAATGATCATAAGTAAAGGTTCAAAATATAAGAATTATGGGGAAATTGTTAATAACCAGTATTATGGAAATCACGTGAAGTGAGTACACTAGTAATTCAATAAAATATAACTCAGGTATACAGGCAGTAGATCTTATCCCCTTTCATTTCTTGGTTTGATGTTAAGTGCATGTTTAAACAAATACTAAGTGAATATGGTCTAGCAGGGCGCCACTAGATTATCTGAATCTAGACACGGTTATATCTAATAACCTTTTACATATACCGGGTTTGAATCCCTTTTTGGTACTTTATTTCTAATAAAAAATGAGAGATTTTGCTTTTTGAGCCATATCACTATAAGCACTAATAGTTAGGTAAAAGTAAAACATCTTTAAACCAAAGTGGAGTATATTAGACATAAATCATTTCTCAGATCTTAGCATAACAAATGTGTTTCAATAGTTTTGTAAGTTTACTAGCTCAGATTATATATAACTAATTGAGGATGGCAATTCACTCATCCTTGCATGAAATAGATGATGGGATGTGGTTATAATAATACTAAGAGATCACTAAATATTATAAAATCAATATTTATTTATGGCCTTTAAACAGTTAAACAGCTCATTAATTAAAAAGTTGATGATGATGATGATGATGATAATAATAACAATAATGACAAGGGTTTCAATTACAGCTCTAGGACTAAGCCTAAACATAAAACTAAATTTTATGAAGAAATTCATAATTATTGCTTAATTTTAGCATATTTACTTATATCTTAAATAACTAATATTCAACCATTGATGATGATGAATAATCACACTTAACCAAGACTACACTTAATGAAATATATACGCCTCGTTTAATAAAACAAACTAATATTTATTACTACATTTCTAACATATACATAAAAATTTCTAGATAAATATGAAAATTGACATGAATAATAATAATAATAATTGATTATATAACAATCCTCAGATTAATTTTAAGTTCTTCCCCCTTTCCCTTCAAATGTATTTTGTATTAAGTTGGACGTCACATTAACCATGATTTTCACTCCATGAGAAAAGTATTTAAAAAAAAATATTATCTGCTCATTGGCATACATACTTTAAAATCCAACATGTAAATAGAATATAAATAGAAATGTTAGTAAAATTGAAAGAGCAAGTTTTAGAAACAAGTTTTAAATTATTTCTCCCCCCTCTCTTCTACCTCAAAAATGCTATACTTAATGAAACAAACTAATCTAATATTCTAACACTACTTGTTATTCCACATTCACTCCCAATTTTACACATATAAAAATATCATTATGTATGTGCGTGTTTTATCCCATAATAACAAAATATTATTAAAACCAAAATAATAATATTAGTTAAAACTAAAATCATAATACCATAAAAAAAAAAAAAATTGTTTTACATATTCATATTTCATAACTGTAAAATTAATAAACATATAATTTTGATACATTCAAGATAATTTATGAAGCTCAAAGTTATTATTAGTAAGACATTCTTGTTTTAATCGATCTGAATAGTCTTTAAAAGTTCTTTAAATAAAAATATACCACTTTATTGCTAAAATGTTTATTAAGACTGATATCATAAAGAAAATAGATATAAAAAGTCATATTACCGATCTTTTTGTTTGTGGCGAATTTCCAAGGGTTCAAACTTGTCTGTTTATATTTCTGCAGCTACTATTTCCGTTTTACTGGGAACAATCTCTTTCTTGAGGTGGATAGCTATTTGATGATGATGACTCTATTGAGGTTATTTGCTTTAGTGGACAATTTGGAAATCATTATAGTAAATTTTCTTCTCTTCTTGTCAAGCATGTGGATGAAATACAGCAGTTGTTTTCCCATTTGTAAATTTTCTTGAGTTTAAAATCAGTTGTTGTAACAATTAATTGGACTTGATGATTAATATTTATCAGTAGATTAATTCATCTTCTTTGAATGCAGGTGAATGCTTTCTTCCTTCTATTAAAAACATCTTATTTATCTGGTCAGTTGAAAGGTGTAGAATATTATTTTAGACACATCTTTTCTTTCCTATGTGATGTGCAGCTTCCCCAGATGGTCTGGCAAATGGAATATACATATAATTTTTCTAGCAAGGCATTTTTTTTTTATATTTTCAGCATTAAATTTGATAGTTTAACAATCTCAATCAATCACAATAATAATAATCTAAGACAGCTTTTTATATCCAATTTTTAGCTAACTTAACCAATCAGAGATAGCATCACTTGCTATTTTTGGACAAATTTGTTTTAATTAGATCTCTAATTTATTTTCAACCAAAGTATTTTTCAACTGAAAAGTTTAATCCTTTTTCCAGACACTTTTGTTTTAAAAAAAAAAAAATAGACTCAATTCTTATTTCCTTTCTTTTGTTTTTTCTTTCTTTTTAACATCCAGGTAACACTTCAAATCTTTGAGCTTCCTTCTTTAGATCTTGATAAGACAATTTCAAAAATTATAGCTCCAAAGTGACAATCATTTACAAAAAATCTACTACAAAGATCGATATCTGATTAAACAGATTTCCTGTTTTAAAAAAAAAATTGTACAAAAAAAAAATAATTTAACAGATTTAACACTTCCTTTTCTTTCAATATTTAGGAAATGTAAAATTTTGTATGTAATGTACACACATCCTGCATTCTTTCAAATCATTCATAAACTAACCTTAAATACTATAATTGCTAGCTTAGTAATTATAACCCAATTATTTAATTAAATCTGTAACTTTTAAATCCCACTTATAATTAAAGAAAAGCAAAATAAAAGTATAGAAAAAAATGTTAGAATTGATCAAGCATAGGTTAGTTTTAAAGAAAATTAAAATGTTTAATATTTGAAATATAAAACAATTAAATAATTTACACATACATTGCCTATATGTATGCATTATAACTTTGCTTTTTAAAGAAAAATTAAATATTAAATAGTTTAAATGTGTGTATTACCTTTCTATCAACACACAAACAAGTAAAGCATGTAATTGTTGACCCATTCTTTCTGTTTAAAGCTTTTGAAATTTTGATCTGGAAGGGTTTGAACTTGGCTGCCCTACAGCTTCTTTTATGATTATATAAAATCGTGATGATGATTTTGTTTTACCTTTTCTACATGCACATTACTATAAATTTGTCTAGTGACCAAATTGTAATGGCACAACTTTCTCCCCCTTCGGATAAAATCATCAGCACTTTTGTTTTAACTATATAAAAAAAAAAAAAATCCTAACCAATAAATACACTAATAATAATAAACACTTATAATATATATAAAAAAAAATTAACTACTGGTAAATATATTTTTCATTAAAAAAAAAAAAATAATTTATTTGGAGATCTTTGCCAGGCTATTCTGCTGAAGTATAAGGGATCAAACTCCTAGCATTATAGGTCCCCTTATTCCCATCAAGAGCAACAAGCATAAAGGCATTATCCCCTATTTTTTTTAGTAATTTGGAATGGCTTTTTCTTTTCAAATCATATTGTGGTCTGCATAAAAATGCACCTGTACATCCAGTCCCTTTTTAATATTTCCATTTTTCATCTTGACTGGATATTTATAAAACATCTCTGGAGGATTTATTTTATATAACCTCCTCTTACAAACTCCATTTAGAAATATGGACTCTTGGTACCATACGTAATATGCCTTGAAGTTTTTCGGAGAGATTGACTCTCTATACCATACATACTTTATTTTTAAACTTTCCAGAAAGATTGACTCTCTGTACCATATATAATTCATTCTTAAATCTTCCAGAGAGATTGATTCTCTGGGCCATGTATAATTTATTTTTAAATTTTCTAGAAAGGTGGATTCTTTGTACCATATATAATGGACATTTAAACTCTTCAGAGAGATTGACTCTCTGTGCCATGTATAATTTATTTTTAAACTCTCTAAAAAGGTGGACTCTTTGTACCAAATATAAGGCGCACTTAAATTTAACAGAGCATTTAAATTTTTCAGAGAGATTGATTCTCTGTCTGATACACACTGGACATTTACATTTTTCAGAAAGATTGTCTCTCTATACCATATATAAGGTATCTCCAATCTATTTGAGAAGACAGATTTTTGAAACCACATATGCTGGTTAGTTACTAGATTGAGAACTACAGACTGTTGAAACTTTTGCTCTCTTTCTAAAATAACTGGTTTCATCTCCCTTATTGCCTCTCTTAAATCAATAATCTTATCGGATGCATGAAGTTTTTCCTCCAACTCTCTTTTCCTTCTTTTCACTTCATGATCTATCCCCATCTGCTCTTTGGTCATCAACTTATTTACTTTCTTTACTGGGCGATTTGGTATTATGGCTAATATCGGCCTTTCTACTTCTTTTTCACCTTGTGGATTGTTAACTAAAGTAGGCATCCTTTTCTCTGACTGACTCTGTTCTGAGCTATCCTTACAGTCATCTGGACTGGTGCTAACATCATTTTGCCTTGAATTTGGGTTTGACTGATCCTGCAGCCCTACATTAATACGATCTTTTAATTCATCTTCACACCTCTTATCCTCTTGTTTTAAACTTTCTACACTTTCTATGCCTTTTCCATCATCTCTTAAACTTTCTATGAGCTGCTTCCTATCTTCTCTTAGACTATCTATACTTATTATACTGTGCTTACTAGCTTCTCTTAGACATATTATACATTTCTCTATCTTTTGTTCTAGATTTATCATACTTTGCTTACTATCTTCTCTTAGACTCTCTATCTTTTGTTCTAGATTTACCGTACTTTGCTTACTCTCCTCTCTCATACTTCTGAGCATCTGCATTATCATGTCCATGTCTGATGGTGCTATCTTTGTTATCTGAGCCTGGCCCACTTCTGGCTCCTCATCTACCATTTCTATACTTGAGGCCTTATTATTGCTACTGACTTTAGAGGCATTTTCCTCTATTTCCTCTTTTTCCTCTTGTGTTGGGGCACCTTCCTCTTTCATAACCTCTTCCATACTATAATTTAGTTCACTCATGTTATAAAACTATATATATCCCATCTGTGCTTCCCTGACCATCAAAAATCCACACATCTTCTCCCTGTCTGACACCTATTCTGATCAACTGACTGATTTGATTTTCACCTTATTATGCATTTACAAATGCAACAAAAAAAATATTTTAATATCCTTATTTAATGAACTACACAACAATAATCTATATAGTGCATGTTTGTCTGTAATAGCCCAAATTATACCTTCATCCATTTTCCCAGAAATCCGACAGATATTGACAGTCCACAGAATGACTAGCAGTTCACAATCTTGAGATAAATAAAAGAATTCAGTCACAGCACTATAATCACACAATGCATCACGAGCACTCAGAAGATCATCCCAATTCGCTCACTATTAACTACCACAACCCTTGATTAAATGAAGCAAACTCTGTTGCAATAAAAGATGTATTAAGTCTTAGGGGCTAAAATAGATAAACTATGCCTTGCTCTCTCTCTTGGAGTCTTATGTGGCAAGTATCAAGGAATGCCCTGCTTATTATAGACTACAAAAACGAAACCTTGCTCTCTCTCTCTTGGAGACTTATAGGCTGATATCATGGCAGGACTACTGTTAACTGCTTTATGATAAAATAAAGATAACATATAAATTGGGTTGGAGCAGTGAATGGGTTTGATCATTCATAAGTTACACGAAATACATAGCATTCTCAAGGCAATGACAAAACTCTCCACTCATCATCAACACTGCAATCTAACCAACCAAACTCCAACGATCAACCATCCAATCAAACCTCTAAAATCATAGACTTTTTACAAAATGAACTCCCCAAACACACATGAGACTACTATTCCATAATTCATCACTATTACTATGCCTATCCTATCTGGCAATAAATCATTTTAATGTTCCACAAAAAAAAAATCTATTATTTATTTCACCTTTGTCTTAAGTTGTGATATTCATCTCTATTTTCAAAATTGATAAAAAAAAAACAAGCTGTTTTATGGCTGTACCCATTTTATCATCATCAATGAAAAATTAAATCATATTAAACATCATCATCTAAAATAAGACTGTTTGGCCAAGAAAATTTTGTAAGACAAAAAAAAATTTTTACTGAAAAAAAAAATTTTACTAAAAAAAAATTTCTCTATTTTTAACCACACATCTCCCATCATTCTATAGACTCTCTTTTTCAGGTATATGGTAAAATATCAGGCCCCACGTTGGGCGCCATTGTAACCTAAATAAAGTGAATCAAAAAAAAAAAGATATTACCATACCTGAGTAGTCCACAGAATGATCATAAGTAAAGGTTCAAAATATAAGAATTATGGGGAAATTGTTAATAACCAGTATTATGGAAATCACGTGAAGTGAGTACACTAGTAATTCAATAAAATATAACTCAGGTATACAGGCAGTAGATCTTATCCCCTTTCATTTCTTGGTTTGATGTTAAGTGCATGTTTAAACAAATACTAAGTGAATATGGTCTAGCAGGGCGCCACTAGATTATCTGAATCTAGACACGGTTATATCTAATAACCTTTTACATGTACCGGGTTTGAATCCCTTTTTGGTACTTTATTTCTAATAAAAAATGAGAGATTTTGCTTTTTGAGCCATATCACTATAAGCACTAATAGTTAGGTAAAAGTAAAACATCTTTAAACCAAAGTGGAGTATATTAGACATAAATCATTTCTCAGATCTTAGCATAACAAATGTGTTTCAATAGTTTTGTAAGTTTACTAGCTCAGATTATATATAACTAATTGAGGATGGCAATTCACTCATCCTTGCATGAAATAGATGATGGGATGTGGTTATAATAATACTAAGAGATCACTAAATATTATAAAATCAATATTTATTTATGGCCTTTAAACAGTTAAACAGCTCATTAATTAAAAAGTTGATGATGATGATGATGATGATAATAATAACAATGACAAGGGTTTCAATTACAGCTCTAGGACTAAGCCTAAACATAAAACTAAATTTTATGAAGAAATTCATAATTATTGCTTAATTTTAGCATATTTACTTATATCTTAAATAACTAATATTCAACCATTGATGATGATGAATAATCACACTTAACCAAGACTACACTTAATGAAATATATACGCCTCGTTTAATAAAACAAACTAATATTTATTATTACATTTCTAACATATACATAAAAATTTCTAGATAAATATGAAAATTGACATGAATAATAATAATAATAATTGATTATATAACAATCCTCAGATTAATTTTAAGTTCTTCCCCCTTTCCCTTCAAATGTATTTTGTGTTAAGTTGGACGTCACATTAACCATGATTTTCACTCCATGAGAAAAGTATTTAAAAAAAATTATTATCTGCTCATTGGCATACATACTTTAGAATCCAACATGTAAATAGAATATAAATAGAAATGTTAGTAAAATTGAAAGAGCAAGTTTTAGAAACAAGTTTTAAATTATTTCTCCCCCTCTCTTCTACCTCAAAAATGCTATACTTAATGAAACAAACTAATCTAATATTCTAACACTACTTGTTATTCCACATTCACTCCCAATTTTACACATATAAAAATATCATTATGTATGTGCGTGTTTTATCCCATAACAACAAAATATTATTAAAACCAAAATAATAATATTAGTTAAAACTAAAATCATAATACCATAAAAAAAAAAAATTGTTTTACATATTCATATTTCATAACTGTAAAATTAATAAACATATAATTTTGATACATTCAAGATAATTTATGAAGCTCAAAGTTATTATTAGTAAGACATTCTTGTTTTAATCGATCTGAATAGTCTTTAAAAGTTCTTTAAATAAAAATATACCACTTTATTGCTAAAATGTTTATTAAGACTGATATCATAAAGAAAATAGATATAAAAAGTCATATTACCGATCTTTTTGTTTGTGGCGAATTTCCAAGGGTTCAAACTTGTCTATATTTCTGCAGCTACTATTTCCGTTTTACTGGGAACAATCTCTTTCTTGAGGTGGATAGCTATTTGATGATGATGACTCTATTGAGGTTATTTGCTTTAGTGGACAATTTGGAAATCATTATAGTAAATTTTCTTCTCTTCTTGTCAAGCATGTGGATGAAATACAGCAGTTGTTTTCCCATTTGTAAATTTTCTTGAGTTTAAAATCAGTTGTTGTAACAATTAATTGGACTTGATGATTAATATTTATCAGTAGATTAATTCATCTTCTTTGAATGCAGGTGAATGCTTTCTTCCTTCTATTAAAAACATCTTATTTATCTGGTCAGTTGAAAGGTGTAGAATATTATTTTAGACACATCTTTTCTTTCCTATGTGATGTGCAGCTTCCCCAGATGGTCCGGCAAATGGAATATACATATAATTTTTCTAGCAAGGCATTTTTTTTATATTTTCAGCATTAAATTTGATAGTTTAACAATCTCAATCAATCACAATAATAATAATCTAAGACAGCTTTTTATATCCAATTTTTAGCTAACTTAACCAATCAGAGATAGCATCACTTGCTATTTTTGGACAAATTTGTTTTAATTAGATCTCTAATTTATTTTCAACCAAAGTATTTTTCAACTGAAAAGTTTAATCCTTTTTCCAGACACTTTTGTTTTAAAAAAAAAAAATAGACTCAATTCTTATTTCCTTTCTTTTGTTTTTTCTTTCTTTTTAACATCCAGGTAACACTTCAAATCTTTGAGCTTCCTTCTTTAGATCTTGATAAGACAATTTCAAAAATTATAGCTCCAAAGTGACAATCATTTACAAAAAATCTACTACAAAGATCGATATCTGATTAAACAGATTTCCTGTTTTAACAAAAAAAATTGTACAAAAAAAAATAATTTAACAGATTTAATACTTCCTTTTCTTTCAATATTTAGGAAATGTAAAATTTTGTATGTAATGTACACACATCCTGCATTCTTTCAAATCATTCATAAACTAACCTTAAATACTATAATTGCTAGCTTAGTAATTATAACCCAATTATTTAATTAAATCTGTAACTTTTAAATCCCACTTATAATTAAAGAAAAGCAAAATAAAAGTATAGAAAAAAATGTTAGAATTGATCAAGCATAGGTTAGTTTTAAAGAAAATTAAAATGTTTAATATTTGAAATATAAAACAATTAAATAATTTACACATACATTGCCTATATGTATGCATTATAACTTTGCTTTTTAAAGAAAAATTAAATATTAAATAGTTTAAATGTGTGTATTACCTTTCTATCAACACACAAACAAGTAAAGCATGTAATTGTTGACCCATTCTTTCTGTTTAAAGCTTTTGAAATTTTGATCTGGAAGGGTTTGAACTTGGCTGCCCTACAGCTTCTTTTATGATTATATAAAATCGTGATGATGATTTTGTTTTACCTTTTCTACATGCACATTACTATAAATTTGTCTAGTGACCAAATTGTAATGGCACAATATATAATCATACAATAACAACTCAAATTTATTTAAATCACAAATCTTCAAACTGTTGTCAACACAATTTCTGTAAGCAAAAAATAGATTCCAGCCTTTATTTCGATTTAAGATCTTAATATAGACAAAAGAGAAGTACACAGGATTTTAACAGATCTTAACATAAACCATAACCTGCTTTGAAAGTAGACCAATAAGTAGTCATTTTCAAAACTTTCAAACCCACTGCTATTAATTATTACTTAGATAATTCTGGACAAAACTAGAGTTTTATAAATGTAATCACATGATTAGAGCCCAAGGCTTATCTAAACCATAAATTTTCATCTGTTCTCTCTAGTCTAAAATGTTAATACAGTCAAAGAAGAGAGTTGGCGCAGGCTTTTAAAACAGTCTGAGATTTTTTATATTTCTAAAAGTTTAAATAAACCCTGTTAAATAAAAATATATAATCTATTCTGAAAGCAGATTAATAAATAACCATTTTTCAAACTTTCAAACCCACTACTATTACTTACTATTTAGATAGTAAATCTGATAGGAAATCATATGATAACAGACACATTCATATTTTTTTAAAAAACAACCTTTATATTTAAATATGTAAATCATCAACATATTTGTGCCAAATGACATATATATAAATAATTTAATATTTGCAATTATTATTTTCAGTTTAATTATTAAGACTAAGTCATTAAAAGTGAGATCTTTGTATAACTGACATTAGTTTAATAATAGTTAATGCTATGTTTTCATCTGGCTGATTTATTGAAATTTACTCTGTTTTTCCATTGATGTTAGCAGGGATAAGCTTATAAACATCAAAGACTTAAAGAATAGAAAGATCCAATTTATTTTTGACTCTCAGTCAATGGTATTATTTATTCATAGTCTTAGGGAAGAAAAGAATAGAAAGATCCAATTTATTTTTGACTCTCAGTCAATGGTATTATTTATTCATAGTCTTAGGGAAGAGTGTGCTTTACTCCATTAAATGGATATATATATATATGTTAATTCTAATATTGTCATGGATGAATGATGAATTCATAGTATTATTTCTGGGAACTTCCGTGTAATAAAAATATAATAGCTAAATAGCTGACATTTCAGTACAATAACAAGTACTTTCTTCAAACCTTCTTCCTTCTCAAATCATAAGAATGTGTACATATATATATATATATACATAGCATATGGTTGTAATTTGCTTTAGTAATACAAATAAATTGAATATGGTGTACTTTATTAGACAAATATAAGGCAGTTGTCATTGATTGTAACTTTCTGGAAATAAAATGTCGACTACTTTTTTTATGTTAAACCAAAATAAAAATTTTGTTTTATGAAAATATTTATCAATGGTAGACATAATAACAATGTCTACAACCAACTCTTCATTTAAAGGAGTGCCCAAAATTTAGGGCTATGATAAACATGCAAAATACTGCAGCAGCTGTCCATTGTGAAACTCAACACAACCGCGGATGGCAAACCTATGAAGAAAAAACTTTCTGTTAAAAAGATAGCAGCAAATTTTTTAAACAATTACGGGACAAACATTTCTATAACACATCTTTCAAGTATGCATCGTAATGGTATGAAGAATTGAAATAAGTCTCAAATTGTTAGCACAAGCGCTATAACTATTTTTAAAAATATGTATAACTTTTACAAGATAAGACAATTGGAAAAATTACAGTTTCTAACAAAACAATTAAGAATGTAGCAAAAAGGAGCATCATTGTAGTCTCAACCCTCTTTATAGATAAGAGAAGTATATTACCACAACTCAAAATGAGACAGTGACATTATTGTTACGTCTTAGGAAAAAAACCTTTTTTTCATTAAGCTGATACAACTTGACAAGTAATGCATTAAAAACAAAAAAATAATTTCTTTCTTAGATCAAAATTTTTGTTAAATATATTAACTTGAAATAAAACTTTGGGGCATCTATAAATTAATTAATTCAATCCCTAGTTATTTACTGAATCAATATTAGTGTGGCTTGAAATTCAGCCCACCAACGCTTTTAGGCCATGCAAACCTTGAATTATTACGTTGTCATTAATACCTAACAAGTGTCCAAAATTTGAAGAAAATCTGCATGATAAAAATACGTTAAAAAATTGATTACGAGACAAACAACTATAATTTTTAGATGAAATAAAAGCTTTTAATAAAAGTGGTGTTCATTTTGATTATAAATGCAGAATAACTCTTAATCAAGCATACAAATTTTCAAAAACTGTAAAACTCAATAGTATATACGATTTTTATACAATTATATAATTCTAACCAATTTGTAATGTTCAAGTTAATCTGAAACGGTAGATCAGAATATAGCCTAGTCTTAAATGCACTGAGCCAGCTTTTGGCAGATCAGTGCCAGATCTTTATTCAGCACCGTGATTTTGGCAGCGACTTGCCGAAAGCTGGCTCAGTGATTTAAGACTTGCTTATAGTTGATTTATCTTTTCAGATTAACTTGAACATGCTTAGAAGAGATAAAAATATATGGTTTCTTTCTCAAAATTAATAAGAAACAAAGATAAATATTTTAAAATAATTACTTTAAAATAAATAAAAAAGTATTATAATATGATTGGTTCTTCTATCAATTTTTTCATTCTATATTGTGCCTATATTAAACATATTATTATATAATGACCTTTGGGAGTGATTTCGAGATTTTTCAAGAATATATATATATAAAACGTTTGACTTTTTTTTTTTTTTAAATAAAAACTATTTGGTAATCCTTAACTGAAGATTAGTATAAAAATTAATTTAACTCTGCATTTAAGCTAAACGTTTCATTGGTCTGCAAATAATTAAAAAGAGTCATTCCTATTAGAAGTTTATTTGTAATATTTTTATTTAAATAATAAAATATCACATAACTCTATCACATGATGGTTACCACGAGGTCCAGGTGTGTTGTTTCAATTCCAAAGCTTCTCACGGGTGAAAGCCATAAGCTGGAAACTAGTCCGAGAATAATGCATAGCACTGGTTAGGGATGTATTAAACACTATATCTATTAGTTACTAAAGCTTACATTAGGTGGCATTGCTGTAGTATGAACATTATTTTCGAAATGAATGAATAATGAATGTTTTGTATTGAGAAGTTGAAAAATAATATTATGTTTCTTGTTAATTTTCTTATGTTTTAAAGTTTTTTCTACGCCTAAAATTTCTGTAAAGACAGATAACTTGTCAGAATACTTCTTGAAGCAAGAATGGTCACAGATTATTAGTAAATTTTTTCCTCTAAAAAAAAAAAAAAAAAAATTCAAATAACTTGAAAATAATTTACGAATTTTGTCTTTTTATTACTTCTGCGTTAATCTATATTAATTGAAAAAAAAAACATGAAGTAAAAAATTAGTAAACAGTAAAATGAAAATATGTTAGATTGGTTTATAAAACGTGAATATGGGAAAAATTGTCAATAAATCAAAAATAAAATAGTAAGAGAAGTAACAACTTTAAAAATATAATGAAGATGTATCTTAGACGCATGGCTATCAAAAACAATGTGGTTTTAGAGAATCACAAGCACTATAGATGAGATTTTTGTTGCCAAGTAAATGTGTAATGTGTGATTTATATACCACTTTTATAGATCTGATCAAGGCTTTTAACACAGATAACTGAGATAGTATGTGGCAATGTTTACAAACAGCTGACCTTAGAAATTCATTTATATTACACATATGATGATGAGAAAGACTTATTTAATTACTTATTTATTTAGCATATGGACTTTATTAACAGCTGAACTATTAATAAGACATCATAAAGGAACTAATAGAGATTCCAACCATAGCTTTATTAGGTCCTTCAATTGTGACATTGCAGCCATACATTCAACAGCTAATAACAATGTAATTCATAGTTTGTGTTTGGCCACATTTATACAGACCAGTGCATGATAAATTCCATTTATGAAGCGGATGAGCGCAATGACCATGAATTGTCCCAAATCTGCTGAGGAGACTCCAGCTGCATTTAGCAAGATCAAATCCAGCTGATTTTACTGTCAAATCTGGGAGATTTGTTTGGAACATCATAAGAATTCCAATTTTTACACCATAAAGCGATTGTAGATTCTTGGTTTAGTACCCCAAAAGAGGATACTGGTTCAGGACAAGCCTTAGGTAGTAAAACTATATCTTAAGTTATTGGCTAATCTGATCACACAACAGCTTTTCATACATTTTGTGTGAAGCAATTCCTCTTCTGATAATTGTTAAGGATTATGTGAAAGAACAGGAAATCGCTGTGAAGGAGTATACTAGTAATAAAGCATAATTACCAATAATAGAAAATCTGAGACATTTTAAATAATAATTAACCTTAAATGGCACCTTCGTGAAGCAGGTAATTAAAAAAACCTTTGGGGATGATGTTCCTTTATATATGAATTGATTAAAAATAAAAATTTCATTTTCCCGGTTACTACATTTACATAACATATGGATAATTTTAATATTTTAGCCAATCAAAAGATGATATATAGAATGTTTTTGATTAGTTAAAAACAATTTCTAAAAAAAAAATTGTATTAGTAATTAACATTCAAAAATTTCAGCTTTTCAGAAACTTTGGGTATAGATAGTTATCAATTTGAGAATAAGGACCAGTTTAAAAAAATCTTAGGTTCAAAATCTAATAAACTGTTACTGCTTTTAACAACTTTTTCCAAAAATATTCATCACAATGATAGAACTACTACTATTAAATTAATTAAACAGAGGACGTTATCACTGGAAATTTTTTTAATTTAAAAAAATTCAATATTCTTTAAAAATTACAATAACAAAATAATATATTTTACCTTAAGACTATACGCCTGAAAAAACAACACTAGGAATCTCTGCAAATCTTTAACACAAGATTTATTTAAAAGACAAGAGCGCTAAATCTTGTGTTAAAGATCTGCAGAGGTCCCTACTGTCGTTTTTTCAGGCGCATAGTCTTAAGGTTATAGCCTTAATATATATTACTTTACGTAACAAATATGCGCTTTACAAATATAATTATTATAACGAAATACTAAAACCAATTATTATTTTCTTCAACTCTTGCTGGAAGCAATATTAGTGGGTTTACATCTTCATCAAATTGGCATGTGATGCATATCAAAAATAAAAGTTGGTGAACATGGAGTAAGGATTTTGTGGAAGAAGCAAATCCACTTACATTATAAAGATCAATTCAAAGACATACTCTAAGGAAATGCAGTATTGAATCCTTTCGTTGGGATAATGCAGTTAAGGATACAAGATTTTTTTTTTGAGATTTTCAGAAATAAATTTTTTTTATAGATGTTAAAAAATAATTTTGAAAGATGTCAAATAAACACATTAAAGGACCAGATCTGCTATGAAGTATAGGAACATATTTTGCCTTTAATAATTGTTTTATATAATCACTACAAAATTTATTTTTTAATTCCTTGATTAACTTTGCTTCCTTTTATGGCTTCTCTAGAGTTATAAATTCATTTTATCTGCTAATAATAAAATAAAAAAGGACATATGGTTTTCCAGTTCAGGAGTTCATAAGAAATTTGAGTGCCAGACCTGCGAGCACCAGAACTGATCCTGGAACTTCCTGATCTTGTCGGCTGCTATACCAACTGTGCTAAATAGCACAGGACTCTGCTGGTAATGTGAACGAATGACAAGAGATGGAGAAAATAATTATAAAAAAATTAAAACTAGTAATTGACAAAAATATAGCCTAGATGAAAAAACGGAATATTAGATTTTAAAGATATTGCTTAAAATTTTCCTTAGCATGTAGTATCCTGAAGTAAACCTATATGTTTAAAATTACTTACGTTAACACAATTCATTTCGTATTTTTAAAAAAATGATTGAATAGTATTTATATTTTCATCTTTGAAAAATTACTAAACAACAATTAATTGATAATTCATAAAGATTAAAAAAAACATTATTAAATAAATACATAAATTTCATCCACTTTTATAACTGATTACGCTCACAAAAGCGAAAAAATATTATACTGTTAAAAGATTTAATCTGTTCGTCTTATGATACTTACTTAGATTCTGAATTTGGAATTATGTGAGAAGTGATAGGTATTAATGAACCCCTCTCATTTCGTAACTACAATAAATAAAAGTAAAGTGATTAAATAAATAAATACGTTTTTCCATAACAATTTTTACTTCTTTTACTGTGTAATTATTAAAATAACTAATCTTTCTTATTGCATTGCCAAATGTATCTAATTTAATAATAACTCACCTATGCACTTTATTACTGTTTCACAATCCTTTAATTACCACCCGACAGGGCGATCAAAACTGTCGGGTGGTAAAGCATTGTAAGACAGTAATAAAGTGCATAGATGAGTTAATATTAATTATTAAAATATTTGCACTATACTATGTGCATATTAATGCATCTCTATATATATACAATTACAGAAAGAAAAAAAGCATTTAATAGAAACTTTATATACATACTTAGACAGACACAAACAAATACACTGACATGATCAGGTGATATTTATTCATTTGAATGTTATGAAGATCACGTGATAAATACAAACTAACAAAACAAAGCAACTACCAGAAATTTCCAATACAGTACATTTCAAATATTTAAAACTATATTTCAGTATATTATATTATGGGTGGTGAAAGAGAAGATGAAATACATCTATATTAGAATTTTCTCATTATGCTATTTAAGGTCCAAATTGATGTCTTTAATATTTTGCTTTGAAAGATTTAACCTATAATTTAGGCTAGTTTCAAGACTTCTGAAATTGATTAAGTAATAACAAAAATAAGAATATAACTAAAATATTACAAGAATGGGAGCGAATGTTTAAATCTGCCAAGAATATCACAATAGTAAAGTCGACAAGCTTTCTATTTTCAATGTATAAGATATATTAATTGCTAATTCTCTTAGTAACAAAAGCTAAAGGTCTTTGGATTGAAGCTCATTTCTGTTACTTTTGGTATTCAAATCTTACTACACTTGTAAATGGCAAACTATTATGATTGTTGTTGTTTTGTATATGTAGTGTTAATCTATATGCATTTTTAACATAATAAAATAGAGTAGAGAAGATTCATCTTGACATCAAAATAGCTTGACTAGGAAACATAAATCAAATCATCTTTCAACTACACATCAAATTATAACCGATTGACCCTATACCAACCTTGAAGCAAGTTACTAACTCTGGAAAACCTAGCTAATTATCAAGTATATGGTTCTTATTCTCACAGTATCACACTAAACTTGTTCTGCTCTTTATATAAATGATTTGTCCATGAATCCTCCAATTTTGTGCCAATGTTTATCTTTTTGGCTAGCTATCTCAGGTCATTTTTTTAATGTGGTTAATCTAGCTTGTGTTTTTCAGTTTGGTTTTATAAACTAATTTTAAACTCAACCATATTCACTTTTATAAACTGATGTTAATTTCCTTATCATTCTCCAAGCTAGCTCATGTCACTTCATGAACTGGGGAAGATTATATCTTTCAGCAAGAAACTGTTGACTTGTTCATTTGTCAGGCAAGGGGATCTGATAAAAGGACCTGTCTGCCTTCACTGGCTGACCAAACTTGGGCGCAGCTGAAAATATAGCAAAATATGATCAACTGAACATTCCTGCCTAAACTGATCTATGCAAATACTGTGTTCTATCGTATAAATTATCCAATCTATTTGGACGATTGTTTCGCCACTGCTGAGGCTTTATTGAATGTTTGTATGCAGTCCAAATGCATGTTCCTGACTGCGATTCATATTGATACTCAATCTCTTTAACTACTGTAACCAATTAATGTAACCTCATGTAGTACCTAATCATTGGGCCAGCTGTTTGAAATGCCCACAAAAGTGTGAACCCTGACTGTATAATTCCATTTGCACATTTTTCTGCATTTATTTTAAACTATCCTTCTAAACAATGGAACGCCATATGCAAGTTCCCTATTGTGTTTCATATTTCTACCCAATCCTTCTTTTATATCATTATAGCCAAATATTGTGGTTTTTGTAACTTGCTTGATGGACACCTCAATCATTAGGCTGGTTGTATAAAAATTTGTTTGTACATTCTACAGAATTGTTATTAATGTTTATCACAAAACGATGGATCAACAAATGTAAGTTGCCAACAGTATTCAAATTTTATTGTATCCCCTGTATTGTACCTTTTCTATGAATAAAGTTTATTTTTGAAATGAATTGTTGACTTGTAAATCAAATTACCTTTCACCAAGCACAATCAGTCATAAGGTGCACAGACTTTGGTTCTTTTTTTTAAGTACAGATCTGCTTAGTGGTACTTTTTTCTTAAATGTCCTTAATATTTCTTTTCCACATCATTACGTTGCACAAAACTTATGCTATCTTATATATATATGCATGCTGAACTGTACAGGTACATATTTTATCACCAACCATATTTTATTCCATTAAATTTTTATTTTTATTAATATAAAATAAATGTTAGAATAAACTGCACTTATTTAATTAAAAATATAACTGATTAAGTTATAGTGTAGTCGTCGAATAGCTGCCTTACGCCGCCTAGATGGCCTTCTACCTAGCTAAAAGCACATTAAAATGCTGTTTACTAGGCATACCTATTAGTAGGCCTACATATATATGCTGTCAGTAATATTATACCATAACATATATACATATTTTGAGTTCTTTTTCTCGCAGACCATTATCTTTCGCAAAAAAAAAAAAAGTCATTCTTTGACACTTTCAATATGCTTAACAGTTACTATGAAACTTTCGCAATTTTACATTTTCAGTATTTGTTTTCTTTGGGGATTCTAGAATTGAAGTGTAAGTAATTTTGCAAATGTTTATTTTAAAATTTTTTAACTCGTTTCAATGTATGTGGTATTTGTTTTTTTAAATTTTAACATTGCAAACAAAAATCACTACAGACATAGTCAATTGTCAAAATTTGTGGAAGGATGTTTTTAACAAGCTCTCCGGCAAAGTAACGTCACTCGTGAGAGTCGAGAATTATAAAATGGCCACGAGTACCGTCAAAATATTGACATGGCCGTCGCCTCTCGCCCTGCAGCCAATCTTGTGAAAGCACTTTGCGACAATGTGAAATGTGGCTCCACTGTGATATCAGACTGCTGGAGAGGTTATCCAACATCACAGCTGGAGAGCGCCGGTTTCCACCATCTCCGAGTCAACCACCGCTACAATTTCGTTGACTCCACAACAGGTGCGCATATCCAGAATATAGAGCGCCTGTGGGGTTTATTCAAGTGGAAAAATAAGAGGCAGCGTGGCACAGCCAGAAAAGATCTTGACAAATACCTGGAAGAGTTTCTGTGGCGTAGCATGCACAGGCGCGAAGATTTATTCATGTCTATATTAAAAGAAATAAGCGGAATGCAAGAAC
This sequence comes from Epiperipatus broadwayi, assembly GCA_028023455.1. Lineage (NCBI taxonomy): Eukaryota > Metazoa > Onychophora > Udeonychophora > Euonychophora > Peripatidae > Epiperipatus > Epiperipatus broadwayi. The sequence continues at coordinate 4,059,545 of JAQFVV010000039.1, forward strand.
CAGCAGCAGCAGCAGCTATATCAACATTCTCATAAACAACGCCATCATGTGGGATATGGTGGCTATTCGATGACTACCATTATTTTTTATTTTAGTTTACATTTCAAACATTCTTATTATTGAAAATTGTTCAGTTTCAGTTAAACAACAGCAACCAAAACAAAAATTTCAACCCATTTCCAATACAATTTCATAATCTTCTTACGAAATCATTAAGTAATCCTGTTGCACTCTCAGTTATACATGTGTTATGGCAATATAATTGGTTACTTATTAGTTTGAGTAGTATAATATACAAAAAAAAAATTGTAAAACAACGATTTCTATCAAAAGAAGGCCAATCAGGTATATCACATGACCATTATTTCTTATATTTGCACAAGCTATTAAAACAGGAACAACTATTTCCATACCCTAGTTCCACCTAGTGCAAGTTGTAGTAATCATTACATGTCAGAAGGTTTGTACCTTTAAATCCTTATCTAGTGCCTACTCATCCAATATCCCTAGGGTAATTTTTTAGCTTATGACTGTCATCAGTGTGGAACCTTGGATCTGAGATCAGTGCACCTGGATATTTGGATCCCTTCAGCAACTACTTTTTATCTACTTAGTTAATTACATCTTCACTGGGTGGGAAATACTGTATGGAGAGAGTTTCTATTATTTTAATAGCTTGTGCAAACAAGAAAGTGTGGTCATGTGTTGTTATAATGGTTTAATAGCAATCATAGCCAAAGAACGTTGGCAATTATGGTTGTAAAAAAAAACAAAGACACCAAAATATATAGATAATGAACTGGGTTCCAATCTGCATGACTATACAAGCAAATTAGCTTGGATTGAAAACACTATTGTGTTTTTAGTTTCACCCATTGCTTTAGAATTGATTAAATAGGTAAAAGATAGTTGCTGTAGGGGGATGCATTAGATCCAAAGGTCTAGATGCATTGTTCTCTCACCCAAGGCTCCCAAGTGATAACAGCCATAAGCTAGAAACTAGTCAGAGAATAATGGATGAGTAGGCACTAGTTAAGGATTTAAATGCACAAACCTTCTGCCATCTATTGATTAGATAGCTTGTGACAATACTGTATGGACATTCTAGTAACATTGATTTCTTATGTTTGCAGAAGTTCATTACTGCAAAGATGAATTCAACACCTTAATTTTTGTTATTACTTAGTCAATTTCAGAAGTCTTGAAAGTAGCCTAAATTATAGGTTAAATCTTTTAAAGCAGAATATTAAAGACATCAATTTGGACCTTAAATAGCATAATGAGAAAATTCTAATATAGAAGATTGAAAGAAAGAAGTATTTTTTTCACTATAAGGCATGGCATATGTATAGTAAAAGTAGATTATCATTTTAATTTATTCATTAAAAGAAATCCTTGTCTAGTGTTCTGAATTGATATGTCTGATATATGTATAATATGTGCTTATATTGCTGAAAGCTAGATTGATTTATAAATGCAAATCACATGAAAACAATCTATGCTTATCAACATCAAGGAACTTCGTGCTGTTGTCAAGGCAATCTTTGTGTGGCCATCTTTTTCTTATAAATAAAAAGTTGTCATGGCAACAGATTGAAGATCCTTGGTATTGATAAGCATAGGCTGCTTCCATGTGATATATATAATATAATATTAATTTGGTATTACAGTTTTTCCCATAATTCTCATTTGCAAACGTTCGTGGATGAACAAACATTTGCAAATTTGAATTATTATTTCAGTACATACATGTTTATTATCAAAAACAATGATTTTTCCCCCCCCATTAAAGTTTTAATATAAATGCATATTGACAATATAAATACTCTCCAAATTAAACAAAATAAAAATCTTAAAAAATTAAATTTTCATCAATACTCTTCTAAATATATCACCATGCACACCTATGTTACTTATTCATTTTAAATATTATATAAAAGCGATTTACCCGCTGAGGAAGAAGCTGCAAAAACCAAAAACAATTAAATAGGCCGAGCGCTTTCGAGGTTTTCCCTCATATTCATGGCCAACATAAGTAACAAATCATTTATGTAGTATTGTTAACTAATAAAATATGCAAATGTAAATGCAAATTAGTTTGTCCATTTTTTCGAGATAGAAAAGCACGTGTCGCGTCTATTGATGGAATTGTTGTCACTGATAATAAAATACGCCTCCTTGACTTTTCTTTTGCAGTCGTTGGCTTCAGAGCATACTATATTTGCAATTTTTTAAAAATAATTATTACTATCAATTTTACTACACTTGATTTTCATATAACAGCATTTCATCAATAATAGTAATCTTTTATTTATATCTTATTTTTTAATGATAAAATAAAACAAAATGAAGCAATCACAAATCACATGTAAAACATTCCAACAATTCAATGTTTAAATTATGCTAATTTTTTTTTTTCCTATGTCAAATGCATTGACCTGGAAGTGAACCCGGGCCAGCTGCTTGAAAGGCTCCTTTTTTATAAAATTTAAATGTTTATGAATATTTTACAGATCACTGCCCTCTTTTGACCACCTGTAATACTACGAATTACCTTTGCATAAATCTAACTTTTTAGATTATTATTTAAGGTAATACAAGAAGCATGTGACTAGTTTGCAACAAAAATGAGAGAAGTAAAAGTTTATCAAACAAATGATATATATATATTAAGAAAAACAAAATATTTTATGGACCTTCAAGAAGGGAATTAAGAAAAAGATTAATTAAATGCTGTGTATGGAGTGTAGTATTGCATGGTTGTGAAATGTGGACAATGAATAATAAAATTAAGAACTGATTGGAAGCCTTTGAGATGTGGACATGAAGAAGAATGGAAAAAAATAGGATGAATAAAATAACACCTGAAGAAGACAGGAGAATAATACCATTCAAAACACTGTGCATATACTAACCTATATGCTATTACTAGTAGCTGAATGTAATTGGAAAATTTAATAAAGTTAAATTTTTCTAAAGACATTCAATATTTAATATTAGATGCTGGAAATGATCCAATACATAAGCAAATCTAAAGTACCATAATCACAAACCTTCAGGAAAACAACAAATGAAGAAATTTTGAAAAGACTAAATGAAAAAAGTAGACTGATAGGTAATTGGAAAGAGAAACTGGATTGGACATGCATTAAAAAGAATATATAGTTTAATGAAGATGTTTTGGAGGGAATAGGTAGTGAAAGCGAGAAGAAAAGATGGGAAAGATTGGCATTGCTACTACGATATAAGAGATGAAAGAGTTATGTGGAATTGAAGAGCTGGGAAATGAAAAGAATAGAGTGGCAAAATGAATGAATTGATGATATGACTATGGTCCTGTCAACGGGACAGAATAGTATTGATGATGATATAAACTTTGTATAATAATAATAAAGGATAAATTCTACTACTTTCATAAAGATGATTATTTGTATATTATATATAATAATTGTCATCCTAATAAAAAGTAATGTATATGGAGAATATCAACCTCTTGTTCACTCACTGTTCAAGCGTGGCTTACAGATGTCTCAATAATGTTTAAATTGTTAATTGGGAAGACGATGAGAATGAACAACATCATTATTATATTTCACAAACCAATATTCAAACAGATCGGCTCTAAGAACCGGAGCATTACCACTTTGGAAGGTGTTGAGAAATATTGGGTGCACTGGAAAATAAACCCGATTGAAAGATATGAAGCGTCTGTGCAGAATAATAATAAAGGAGAGAAGAAAATACCATATCAGCCCTAAAATCACAGCACTTTCACAATCTGTTTCACAAGTTGAAAGTTTTTTCGGCAATCATTAAAATGTAAATCCTTTTAATTATTGGTTAGATATAAACTATGATTTATGTGGCCATACAGCTGGCTTACAGTCACCCAATGGCCCAGTTCCTGTGATCATGATACTACTGCAGTTTAAAAAAAAAACACAGATCAAGCTGATAAACAGTGAACAGAAACTCCTAAAAAAGAAGTTACTCTCAACTAACTGGAGTCGTACTTATGATTCCAGATAGGTAAACAATTACTGCAGCAAAGACTGATGAAATCAACACAACTGTTGTTTTACGATGAAGTCTTATTCTCAATTTGCACATTACGGAGTGTCTAAAAACTGGAAAAGTTTTGAATACTAAAAATCAATTTGTTGCACTATATCATTACTAGAGTTAGCGTTTATGATGGAGGTCTAAAACTGAAATGCTAAATTAAACTTTGTTAAGAATTTAGCAAACAATGACTAATTATAACTGATGATGATCAGATGTTATCACTTGGTTGTACAGCATTCATTACTTAATTATTCAATTTGCCAAATGACCAAAAAGATACAGAAAACTAAGAACTTAGCACCTATGGCTATATGAGATTTCCTTCACTCCTTCACGGACATTGAAAATTGCATCTCATTACAATTATATTTATTTAAAATCAAAACAGCAAAATCCATCAGACTAACAAATCAAAATTTAGTCTTTTTTTATGTCCAGCAAAAAGATAGAATAATATAGGGGATATGAAGACTTTCAAGCTCCATTCAGCTAACCACTCTATCTTCTACAACTGATACACATGTGAAAAAGATAAACAATCTCCAATATACATATTTTGTGCTGAACCAGCACTCATCGGTTGATTTTATCATCTCCCACATATATATAAAATCAATGCCCGGTTTGTATTAATATAGCAAATCTTCAAACTTTAATGGACAAGCTTCAATCTACTCCAACCTACCACTCTTCAGCCATCGATATTATTAAAAATCTGATGATGGAACTCGCAAATCCTCCCATATTATTGTCATGCCCATATTGACTTTAAGTCACTCTGACCCCTCATGTATAGGACCTTATCCATTTAAATATACAAAAAAGGGATGGGCAGGATAAGGCTGAATCTGTAATATTTGAATACAAATTTAATTTATATACTTGGAGTTTAGAAGTAATATAAGAGACTTGAACCCAGACTTCCCAACTCCCTTCAGCTATCCATTCTATCTCATACAACTGATATGTGTCAGAGATTATGATCTGGACCATAAGGGGGGGGTGCTGGTTCAGCATGAAATACATACATTGAAGACTATTTATCTTTTTCACGTGTGTGGTCATGTGTATCAATTGTATGAGATAGAATGGATAGGTGAAGAGAGCTTGAAAGTATGTGTTCAAATCCCCTATATTACATATGAGCGCCAAGTATATAAATTATCCTGGTATTCAAATATTAGCAAAAATATATAAACATCCATCTGCAACTCAATATTAAATTACTATTAAATTATTAGGTTACTTGTGAGACATCGGCCAAAAAAAAAAAATCTTTAAAACATACTTGGTGAAGTCCCAGCTACCTAAAATGTATCCTAATTTGAATCCTACATCATCGGAATGAGAGGTGAGTACTACAAACTCCAACCCATGCTGTCTATATGTAAAAAACTTATTAATATTTAAATTAACAAGTATTTTGTAAAAAAACAACAACAGAATCATTAATACATAGATTTTATTTAATATATTATATTGAATGAGGGGGACTATATTTTATAATTTAAATATGCAGGAAAAAAAACGTGCTTGCACACGCGCGCGCGCGCACACACACACACACACACCTTTTAGGTGACCAGATATAAAAACAATTATGTTCATTAGTGCAAATAATAATAAATAAAATAAAAATTAAAAAAAGTCATTAATTCATTTGATTAATTACAAAAACAGTTTTTATGTATAAATGACATAAAAGAAATAAACATCTCATTAAAAAAAAAAAAGCAAATACAATCTCTCTCAGAGTTGTTTTCACTCTCTTTGTAATAAAGAAAAATATTTACCTTTAGAATAAACTTTTCATGATGGAGATCAAATACTTGTCTAAAAATATACTGAATAAATTCAGAATTAACCTCTTCAGGAATAACTATTAGTTTTAATTTATCAGGAATATTTAAATTCCTACCTGGTAAAAGAGAAAATATATGCATTATTTTAGAAATTATACGTAACAATTAATATTTTATAAGCAATAATATCATTGCTTGCTAACAGGAAAAAAAATTAATTAAGAATAAGATATTGTTATTTATGGAATGTATATGTAATATTATAAATAAGGGCTAACTCTTCTGCGCATGCGCTTTAATCATCTGTGCACTCTCCCATGAGCATTGGCATTGAATGTATAAGTGTGCACTTATGCTTTAAAGAGTTTCTTTCTATATAAACCAGTCTTTTCTCACCGTGCTTAAATCAGGGCTTCAATCTATTGGGTGCCTGAGTTATGAATTATCAATTAGAATTGTACAAACCTATTGAATCTCTCCTGCGATTGATCGAATAGGTGTGTACACTTCAATTGATAATTTATAACTCAGGCACTCAATAGATTGAATCCTTAATTTAAGCGCAGTGAGTAAAGACTGATTTATGTAGAAATAAACTTAAAGCGCATGCACAGAGGAATTAGTCCTTATTTATAATAATTGCTCAATATATTTTTGATGCAAAACACTCTTTTTAAAGGCAACTGCTTACTTTTGAAAAGGGTACTTTGCATTGAAAGTACATTAAAGTTATATTTAATGTTCTTTATATTTCCTCCATATAGAGTAATACAATCGCATACGAATAATTACATTTCAAAAATGATTTACTCCATTAATATTTTGTGCCATCATGTAATCACACTTTTGTAAAAATTTTGGATAGCTTCCTCACAATTAATGTTAACTTCAGTTTTCTTTCAACATCCGCTTCAGGAGTAGTAATCCATATTCTAATCTAGAGCCATCTATTTAAGCATCAGTAAGAGCAATACAGAGACTTCAGACCACTCAAAGAAGTATGGAGAGATGCATGTTGGGAATAACAAGAAGAGATCGAAAACAATATATGGGTAAGAGAACAAACAGATGTTACTGACCTCATTGAAAAAATTAAAAGACTGAAGTGGAGTTGGGCGGACATATTGCTAGAAGACATGTTAATAGATGGACAATTGGAATCTTAAACTGGATTCCAAGAGATTGTAAAAGACCCAGAAAGAGACCACATGTGAGATGGATGAAATAAAAAAGTGTGCAGGGGTGATGTGGAGAAGAGAAACTAAAGATTGGAGAAGATGGATTGCACTTGGAGAGACCTTCAGTCTGCAGTGGATTGAAAATGGGTTGATGATGAGTTGATGGACACTAGATAGATCTTTCCAAATACCGATGGACACTAGATATATCTTTCCAAATACCCAAAACTAGCTCTTAACTAGTGGCCTCTATCAATGCTGCTTTAAACATTAATTTGGTAACTTGCAGGATGCTATATTTACAATCAATCGATTACTTAAATTTATAATAGACGATTCTGGAGTAAATTGTTGCTCCTTATGTGAGTTTTAAAAAGCCATCTTCAAAACAACTTCAGCAATAAGTTTGGATAGCTCCTGTACATATATACATAAAAAATATTTTTGTCTGTCATGAATCAGACAAAAGCAAATTATAACTATCATGGCACAATGAATTTAAATTGACATACAATACAATAGTTGGGGACTGAAGGCGATAAATGAGGGAGTCAAAGTGGTCACTGTTTTGTTGCAAAGGCTATATAAATGTTTGAAGTACAAAAAAATTGGAATAAATAACAAAAAATGATATATCAGACAGAATAGCAAGATCAGTTATCCAATTTAATGGAAAGTGTTAAATGCAGATAAATCAAATTTATGATCCGACAATATATCACTCCAACAAAAAACGTAAAAGTCTTTTACATAAATGTATATAACCTTTGGATCAGACTATTAGTATTAACATAAAGTCTTAGATAAGAGATTTTAACGCAGAACTGAAAAATGATTAAGAGAATAAATGTGTGGATAAATTTGGATATGATAACCAAAATGAGAAGGTTTACGGACTTGTAAAACAGAAGAAAAAAAAGTATATACTAAGATATTTAAAAAAAAATCCAAAGGGGAATCATACACAGAAACATTCCAATAAAGGGACCCAAAAAGAATTGAATTCTATTTGGACTAATACAAAAAAAAATGTATTTCAAGATTGTAAATGCACATAACAGATTCAATACAAGAAGCTATTAAGAACAAATAGTATTGACAAGTGAGACTCTATTAAATATAAAGATTTTTTACTTTTATTTTAATATGCATAGAAAAAGGCATATGGTTTTCTTGCTTGGAAGTTCTTAAGAAGTTTGAGCACCAGACTTGCGAGTGCTAAAATCGATTCTGGGACTTCCCGATCCCAAGTCAGATGCTCTATCAACTGCACTGAACCGGACAGGGTTTTTAATATAAAATATTAATTCGGTAAATTCTTGATCTGTCATTTCACAAGTGGCCATAGAAAGTAATTGATAGTCGTATAAAAATGATAGAAAAGAATTCTATTAAAAGTAGATAAAAGCAATTTAATGTCATTTCACAAGTGGCCATAGAAAGTAATTGATAGTCGTATAAAAATGATAGAAAAGAATTCTATTAAAAGTAGATAAAAGCAATTTAATGATCATTTACATGTAAAAAAATTAATTAAACACAACTCGGATAGAATTCAAAATGTGTGCGTGTGTACGAATATGGAAGTACTAAAGAAAAGTTGTTTAACCTCAGAACTGTTGACAATGATTAATGATTTCCTATCAACATCGAAACTAAAACTACATACAGTTATTTACATGGCAGTAATCCCAGCCTTTGCTTTGTTTACATCATAAAATATATACATCATTTTAATATTGACAAACATGAAGGTATAGAATCAATGATTGCACAATCACATCTTCATTAGACTGGACATACAATATAATCAATAATGTAAGAATTCCTTTAAAAAAAGTGTTTTATGATTAACATAAGCATGGTTTTTGTGGGAAAAGTAGACTCCATCTATGTTATAAGAATTATCTTGAAGACATTCTAAAGAAGTGTACTTGAATGTGGATTTCATAGGAGTGCTAGATTATGTCTTTATTATAAGGATTATCTCAAGGATATTCTAATGAAGGGCAATGTTAAATCGTTTCCATTGGGAAGATATGGCAGAGAATAGAATACATTGGAGAGCTACATTTGGACATGGTGTTCAAGTATTTCAAAAAGGAAGATTTCTGCAAAATATCAAGTAAATACAAAAATGGATCGGCATGTTCTATATATGGATGTATTTGTGATTCACAGATTGATTTGGATAGTCATATCACAAAAGTCAATTCTAGATTAGCTTTTTTTTTTCTCGCTTTTCTTTCTTTCTTTCTTTTTTAAATAAAAAGGCTATACTAGTTTACAAATAGGTGTTTATTATTTGTTTGTTTTTTTCTTTTTTTTTCCATATGTCAAAGCATTGGCTGGGAAGCGAACCTGCGACAACTGTCTGCAAACAACTGCTTGCTTGCAAGGCTGCTGCGCTGACCTCCTGCCTACCAACTAGTAATTAAACACCTTTAATATAGAGAGATAAATATCAAATATAGTGAGTAGAAAAAATACTTTTTTAAAATAAATATTATCTAATCCTTAAATTATTATAGAAAGTTTTAATTTTTTTAAATATTATAATAATTTTAATTGATAATTATTTGATTTGGACAATAGATCTCTGAAAATGAGGAAATCATGTGTAAGATTAGGGAAGTCGAAAGCCTGTACGTAAAAACAAAAAAATTCACTCTTTTTAAAGAACGAGTAACAAAATAAAAAAAAGATGAGTAGCACAATGAATGATTTTTAAAATATGTATAATTAAAAAAAAAAAAAATTTAGTTATTTCTATTATAAAAGCTAAAATAACAGTAGCAAATTCTCCATATAGTAGTGCCACCCAGTGCAAGCCTTAGTAATCAATGGATGCAAAAAAAGGTTTGTGCATAAAATCCCTATCTAGTAGTGCCTACTCATCCAATATCCCCAGATTAGTTTCTAGCTTGTGGATTTCATCAGTGAGAAGCCTTTGATCTGAAAGCTCTGCACCTAGATTAATGCAACCCTCCAGCAGACATTCTTATTAATTAATTGACTACAAAACTAGGAGCCCAAGATAAAAACACATTAATGTTTTCAATCCAAGTTCATTTGCTTGTATAGTCATAGAGATCTGAATCCAGTTCAGCATCTATATATTTGCTGTCTTTGGCTGTTCAAAACCACAGTCACCATTGTCCCATAGATAGGACTGGTGTAAAATCACCAAAACATCGCATCATCACCATCTGCTATTCTTACACAAGCTGTTCATAACAGTAGCCAACTCTCCATATAGTAGTGCCACCTAGTGCAAGCCTTAGTCATCAACAGATGCAAGAAGGTATGAGGGTTATTTCTTTTTTCATGAATTAATACAAATATCATTTAAAATTAAAAACTCTTTCGTGCAAAAAATATTATGTCATGACCATGAATTGTCAATAATACATGTGAAAAATGACACTTTGAAAGAATTATGTATTCTAAAGAAAATAACATGCATTTCTATGATCCTAATTTTGGGATCAAGGAAGTTACATAAACAATTGTTATACATTAAAGATCAGCCTTTCAAGCTATTGTGCATGCGCTTTTTACGAGTGTTAATAATAAATGAATACTTTCACTCCCAACACAAGATATAGTATTTATGAAAGAATAAAATGAATCCACTTATTCTTTCAAACCTAAATGCTTATATATGGGCAAATCTTAAGTACTGGAAATGAAAGCGTTTGTGGATCTTAACAATAAATGAATACTCTCATTTTCCAATACAAGATAAAGTCTTTGTGAAAGAATAGAATGAATGCACCTACTCTTTCAACCCAAACGTGAATTTTGCAGGCGTCATTCATTCAGACATAGTAAAAGTAATTTAAAGTGATTGCTTAATATCTTCACACTCTCATTTCCAGTACTTAAGATTTGCCCATATTTAAACGTTTGGGTTGAAAGAATAGGTGGATTCATTCTATTCTTTCACAAAGACTTTATCTTGTATTGGAAAATGAGAGTATTCATTTATTGTTAAGATCCACAAAGCGCATGTGCATTAGCTTAAAAAGCTGATTATTAGTTTATAAACAATTGTTGCAAAAAAAGGATAATGTGTATTGATGAATCGAAGGTTCAAAGTATATAAAAATATATTATGAGAAATTTTGTTTCCAAAAATTAACTTTTCATTAATCTTTCAAGCATAATCTTAGTCATCTTGCTATCAATTGAAATACGGAACTAATGGTTTGTAAAATTAGTCTGAGAAATTAAAAGCTGGATTCAGAAATGATAGCAAAACTGTTTATATTAGCATGTTTTTTTTTTAAAATATATATATTAATGAATTTAAAAAAAAAAACAAGTTCAGTAATATTCATCTGGACAAATGCAATTTAAAAACATCCATTATCCTGAGTTTCTAAAAATGTTTCAAAAGTTATCTGATGATAGTAAGAAAGTGTGACTAAAGATAAATGCTAAAAAGACTAAAGCAATGTTCCATGGACTTTCTCTGAAAAGAAAAGAAAGATGAGTAACCATGAATTAGAAGCAGTTAATAATTTCAAACCTTCATCAGATTAATAATTCAACTGGAAACATAAATTAATCATAAAATTAAACTTGGAAGAAATGATTTTGATAGAAATAGCTAAATACTAAATGAAAATATGCCTATGTGTTTGAAAAGGGAAGTGTTTAATAAATGTGTGCTACCAGTTCTGACATATAGATCTAAGACTTGAACACTAACCAGGCAAGCAATACAGGATTTCAGACCACTCGATGCAGTATGGAATATATATATATATAAGGAATAACAAGAAGAGTAAAAATGAAAAAAAAAAGAATGAAAGTACAACAGAAATCACTGACTTCATTGAAAGAATTAAGATACCAAAATGGAACTGGACTAGACATATTGCCAAAAGAAATGATAATAGATGGACAGTTAAAAAGTTTTGAACCAGATCCTGAGATTTGTAAAAGATCTAGAAATAGCCCACATATTAGATGAAGGAATGAAATAATAAAATTTGTTGATGTATTGTGGAGAGGCTAAGGACCAGAGAAATAAAATTGGAGAGGCCTTTATCCTGCAGTGGTTTAAGCGATTGAAAATGAAAGATAATTATCTTGACAAAACTGCGATGATGATAATTATGATCTTTATTCTTTAATAACATTATATTAATATGAATTATGATTTACTTAAAAATATTTTAAATTTGATTTTGAAGTGTACACCCATTAAATAATGGCAACACAGTATTGTAAATAAATCGTTATTTACGTTAGTCAAATATCTATAAATTAAGAAAAATCATTGAAGTGTGTACTAGAGTGCTATGTTCTACTTTTCTTAATCCATAGCTCTTAATTCATTATCGATGCTATAACTGATAGGATCCAATTGTTAAATGGAGGAAGGAAGGATATTACGAATAATCTATAACCATGTTTTCATCTTCTTGACCTTCAAAAAACATTATATCAAAGTACTAAGTTAAGATTGGAAAAGAAAAGGTTACTAAATAAAAGGATTGAATAAAAATAAAATATTCTTATCTATTAAGTGGAGAGGAACACAATAGTGAAAAGAAATAAAATTAATCAATATAGTAAATTATTGTTTTGATGAAATATATATTTTAAATAGTTTTATATTGATAAATGTATACAGTACACACTTATAGATATAAAACTGTATTTATTTAAATTTTCAGCAGTATAATGGAAGTGGAAGAGAAAGGCTGTTAAAATATGAAAAATTCACGAATCTGGAAAACCCCTGAAACTAGATTCCAGATTAATGGTATTCTACTTGCATTAAAAATATACCAACAAAAACAAAAAAAAAAATCAATATTTATTGAATATAAGTTGTCATCTAACAAGTGGATAGATAAACATTAAACATAAATAATCCTAAAGTAAGCATATTGTAATGAACTACTGCCAATGATATTTGTCATTCTTCGGATTTTTTGTGAAACTACTATGTGGACATCTTTGTTTTCCAACATTCAAAGCCAAAAATGAATAATTTTGCAGAATATTAAGTCCTTAAATGATATATTATGCATACATTAATTTACATTCGATAATAAAAATTACCAAAATCACACTTTTCTTTATTTTTGCCGTAATATCCTATAAATACAATTTATCCAAATCGCTTCAAACACTTTTTAGCAAAACTCTTTATTTGCACATATACATATACCTATGTCTCGACTGACCTGCAGTCTTCTTCAGAGCAAGTTTATTTTGATCTTCTAAAAAAAAAAAACATACGATGCTACTTAATAAGAATTAAAAATATCTATTTACGTTTTTTTAATTAAATAGGCTGAATGTAACATTAAAACATCAGCACCTTACATAGTTTGGTGCTGTGGTAGATTGCCAAAATTAAGGTCCTTGAATCAATTCATTCCAGTTCTGCTATTTCCGCTGCTCAAACTTTTTATGAATTACCGAGCAATAAAGCCATTCATTTGATTACTATTTATTAACATGTCAGTAAACCATGTGAAAATGATTAGCATATGTAATTAACCAATGGAATTATGAAATATTATATAACCATTAGTTGAAGTAAATATAATATGGCATAAATATAAAGAAGAAATTATTCTTATCTGTTCATCAATGAATAGCAATAAAGTTCACATTAGTAATACATCCTATTAACATATAATAATTATAGCGGTATGATAAAAAAAACTATACTGTCAATTGTTTAGTAATAATAAGTTATTACAATTACAATTAGAATAATTTTTTTATGGCTGCATTTGCAAAAACATCCAGAAATTATGGTATTATTTTTTCTACATGAATGATATTTGCTACAAAATAGTAATGGAGAAAATTGATATTTTTTGAAATTAAAAGTTGTAAAAAATGTATGTTTAAAGAGGAAATTTTTAATAAGTATTTATTAATTTTGTTACAGTTAGATGCTGGACTTGAAGAATTAAAGATTGTTAACCATTTCAAAATGCTACAATCTAACATTTGAGATGCTGTGAGTTTAACCTTCTGTTAGTAGGTAATTTATTATTAATTTTTAAAAATAAAATGAATTTTACAGACATAATGTTTTTGCATTGTTGCAATAAAGGGAATTTTGTTTTGGTTTACCAATAAGGTTTTAGCTTTACAAATTTTTTTCTTCTTATATAACTGATTTTTAATCGCAGAATTATACTTTTAGTGTATTACTGTACTTACTTAGTCCTTGACTCTACAATCCATTTTGGACGTTGAATTACTTCTGTAATGATTGTAAAGAGAATGTAATATTTAATTATTACTAATCTTACAAATATCTTTTTTAAAACAGGCAAAACTCTCCATACAGTATCATGTGATGAAATATCTTTTTTGTTGCATTGAAATAAATTTTGTTTTGGTTTATGAATAAGATTCTAGTTTTAAGATATTATTTATTCTTATGCGATTAATTTTTAGTAGCAGAAATATGTTTCTATTATATTAATATTGTACTTCCTTATTCCTTAACTCTACAATCTACATTGGATGTTGAATTATTTCTATAACCATTGTAAAGAGGATATAAGTAATATTTAATTATTAATAATCTTACAAATATCTTTTTTGTTATACATTGAAAAAAAATTGTTTTGGCTTATGAATAAGATTCTAGATTTATGATTTTATTTATTCTTATATGATTGATATTTAATAGCAGAATTAAGTTCATATTGTATTAATACTGTACTTACTTACAGCTTGACTCTGGTGCTATGTGGAATATTTTCTACAACGGTTGTTACGAGGTTATAATTGTTAATTATAATGTGAGAAGCTCAAGTGTTTGAGATTAAATATACTTTACCACTTAATGCAAAAAACTGCTTAAAGTTTAAAACACACACGCGCAACAAAATAACATTCAAATCTAGAAAATAAAGTGATATTAATCATATACAAATATTATGTAGATATAACGGTAATTGTATAAATAAAGTTATTTAAAAAAAACTGTTAAACATGTATTATTTAAAAGAGCAATTTTCAACATAACTAAACCTAAATTGCGCGATGAGGAAAAACATATAAAATATTCAAGTTATAGAATATATTTAAAGACTTGAGCTACTTATTCAAGTATTCAGTTGTGCTTTAAGATGTACTTTCCTGTTACTAATTAAACTGTATTTATAAGGAAGCTTTAACATATCATTAACTTTACTTTCTATCATTAATTTTTTAAAATGAATAAAAAATTTATAGAAGATGCAAAAAGATAAATAGTATACGGTATCCTTTTTACACTGTAAAAATAATGTTCACGGTTGATATCACTTCGTTTTATTCAAATATGCTATTACAGAAATAATAAATCGTAAGAGTAACTAATTTAGAATTTAAATAAATTATGACATCTTTTATGCTCTTTTATTTTCATCTCATTTCAGATAATCCAATTTTCTTTAGATAAAAATAATTATAGCTAAATGTTACAAGCATTAGTAGAAAAATAATAAATACCTAGCTTTCCACACTCACAAGTATTACTATTTCATTTTTAATTAATATTTCATTCAAATATTTTGAATAAATATAATTACCGACAGGGTCCAGTCTTTTTAATAGTAACCATATATGCCGTTCGCCTCTGGCAGACGCCATATTGCCTACTTATAAACAATAGATCGCGCCATCTAGTAATCTTTTTAATAAACTTAAAAACTATTATAATTTACATTAGTCTTTGAATTGTCTCTATCGCACGTGAAGTAGTTTGATATTCTTAACTTTTGAGAGTTTCATATTTTTCTTTCATTAAATGTAAAATAAGGTATCTATTTTTTTATCTGGCATATTGAAGATAGAGAAATGTTTAACAAATGACATTTGCGAGTATGTGTGTCTGTTTTTAGAGAAAAAGTAACTTTTTTTTTTTAACATTCAGCAAAAGGAATTTAATATTAGTAAATCATTTATTTTTCAAGATGACAACCTTTAAAATTTCTGGCCTTAATTTTTTAAAATCGGCAATGAATTTAAGAAATCAAGAATCATCCAACGATTATTAAGACGATATATTCTATTAATAATTATTATTAGTGTCATTAGACTAGAGATTATAATTTTCATTACGTCACTCTAACGCAAGTAGGGAATGTTTTCTATCCACTTTTAACACCTTGTGAAGGGATGTAATCATAAACATAATTAAAGACGTGAAAAAGATCCATGATCCCCAAGGTGCACATTTCATGATGAACCAACACACACCAATTGGCCCAAACCACAATCTCTTACACATATTCAGTATATATAGATATCAAATTACTACAGTTTTATTGATGTGTCAAATGTGCTACTTTCATAACGTTGAGACAAACTATTTAATGAAAGTATTTGCATTTTTCTTCTGTTAAAGTTGTGTATTGACTGGTTAATTCTAATTTCACAACAATTCGGGAATACTTGGATCCGATCACATTTCTGCAAAAACTAATCTCTGTTGCAACGTACAAATGGACATGCCGAGGCGTAATATATGTGTGTCCTGTACGTCTAGGTTCATAATTGAAATAAAATCCTTGTTTTTACTTCACCTTCGAGTGGTAGGTTTTAAATTGCGCTTTACGCAAAAAAAAGTAAAGAAAAAGAATATAGCGCTTTCAAATATGGAGACAAGTGCTCCGAAAGCGCTAAGCCTTATAATTATTTTTCTAATAATACTAAGCTTCACTTTTTTACGTAAATCGCAATTTAAAACTTAATGAAAGTATGTTAATAATTATTATTAGCCATTCATTAGACTAGAGATATCCAATTATGAATAATATTCTGTAGTGTAATTTTTACTACACTCATGTAAGATAGGGACTGGTTTCTATCACTTTAAACACCTTGTGGAGAGATTCAATCGTAAACATATGACCAAAGACACGTGAGAGCAGAATATTTGGCACTCATTAAATAAACTAGTAAGTTGCTGTTTATATATATACTGATCAATGATAAAGATATGTTTAAGATATTGGGTCTGAACCAGCTGATGAGGGCTGGTTCGGCATGAACTGTGCATCTTGGGGTTTATAGATCTTTTTCACAAATCTTTGGTAATATGTTTATGATTACATCCCTCCATAAGGTATTAAAAGTGGAAAACATTCCCTACCTTGCGAGAAAGTGGTGTAATAAAAATTACACTACGAAATGTTATTGATATATTCTATTTTCTTTAAAAGTAAGATGATATAGGAAGCCCCCCCCCCCCACTTATATATCTTAATTATTTCAAGGTAATCATTAACTTAATGGAGGCAGTCTTTATCTTTGATTTTTCATACAGCTTATTAAACTAGTGCAAATAACATTGTAATCAAACAAGGCAAAACTTTCCATACAGTAGTGCCACCCTGTGCCAACCAGAGTAATCAATGGATGCCAGAAGGCTTATGCATAAAATCCCTGTCTAGTATCTACCTATCCAATATCCCTAGACTACAATTGTGTGCTAGTATAAGAGATAGTGATCATGCGATAATTTATTGTAATCAGTAAATTAGTCTTTTTGTTTATGTATTTAGTGAATTTAAACTGTCAACTAATGAGTGTCCGCATCAGAAGAGAAACTTTCACTATTTATAAAAGCATAATTATATTGAAATCCCTATTTTTTACCATTTTTTCTAAAGCTTCTTTGACTTTACTAGTCATGAAAATGAGTATTCTGAACTTTGGGAAAAGTTTCTCCAAGGTATACATATAGGAAAATTATCCACCTACAATAATTTTGGCCTACTTTTTGTTTTATTCAGAAGTACCACAATTTATAAAAGCCAATAGGTTAGATCCAAATGATTTCACGATGGTAGCTCAAGAATGTGATATAAATAGTAAAGTAAAAGTAGACATTGAGCTTAACTATTACACATAGGCTGAACTCTCCATACAGTAGATAGGGATTTTATGCACAAATCTTGTGTAAGCAGAAGAAATGGTGATCGTGTGATGTTTAGCAGTTTAAAACCAATTCTGCCCAATAGGATTATATTGACTACTTATTAAAGAACTAAATACACCAAAATGTGTCCCTGCTGAACTGAGTTCAGATCTATACAACTATACAAACCAATGAGCTTGAATTGAAAAGCTTATTGTGTTTTCATTTTCGACTCAAAGCTTTATAGTTAATAAGGTAAAAAGTGGCTGCTTGGAGGGTTGCATTAGATCCTAAGATCTAGATGCAGTGGTCTCAGATCCAAAGCTCCTCACTGATGAAAGCCACAGCTGGAAATTAGTCTGGGGATATTGGGTGAGTAGGAATTTTATGCACAAATCTTTTTGCAATTTTAATATTATATTTAACTTTGCCATTCAATTTTACTATGAAATATTGGGACATTTTATTTTAAATTCAATTCAAGAAAGGCAAACTAGAAAAGGTTCAAATTTAGATTTTTAGAAACCACACAATTCAAAATTCTTTTGCATATTAAAAGCATTATTTCTTCTTCCTTTATAATATAATTAACCATTATGTTTCTCACATATATTACAAAGTAAATATTTAATAATATGAGTGATTGCGCAAACCAAATTTTCTTTTAATTTTTTAGGTCATTTACATTTTTATTTCTCAAATGACAGGTATATATTAGCACATACACAAATGGCAGTTTCTGTATTTATTAGTAAATTTATGACTTTTCATTAAACAATTTTTGATAATCATCTGAAATCCGGCCACCTGATGGCGTTGTTTATGTGCCCGGATTTTAGATGATTACACAATTTTTATACAGCCTTGTTTTCCCCACATCATAGTATAATTAATCTGAGGTGCATCAGATTTGTTATATTTACAATATATATATTATTATATATATTATATTATTAGTTTTCTTCTTTCCAACTCACTCATTCCATTTCTGTATTTATCAACATTGTTTGTATTAAACAACGGTTATTTTATATAGTTTGATATAAAAAAACCAGTATTCCAGAAATGATAATTTAAAGCTCATCAGTTAGTCAGTATAAGGATTCATGAAACAAATTTGAATGCATTACTAAAGAGCTCTATTTCACTAATATATATACATATATAATAACAATAAAAATAATAAATATAATGGTAATTAACTATTATATACCATCTTTAAATCCACAGAAGTACTTTCAGTTAATTCCTTAACCAGTTAAATTCAAAAAAACAAAACAGAAGCAAAGGTCATCAACTCAAATCCCATGAATCCCAAATTTTAATGTTAGCCGCTTTTCTATTAAATTCATTTTATTTCTATTTATTAAAATTGCCTCCTTAATTTTTCTTTTATTAAGGTTTCTCTCTTCATGAAGAATCTTAACAGTTTCAATATCAAACTTAAATTTATATTTACATGTCCTTTCATGATCCAAGAAAACTGAAGCAGTCATTAAATCACTATTATTTTTAGTTTTCACACATTTGAACAACAATTCATGCTCCTTTAATCTTTTCAATATTGTCCCTCGACTCACCTATATGTGGTAACATACATCCACAAAAAAATTGATACACAACATTACTTGTCTGCTTGATAGGTATGACATTTTTAGAATTATTCACTAATTTTTTAACATTATGAAACATTAAACACTTTCGTATATATATATCCTTAAAAAATTTCATTTGAGCATTTGAAATATATGGAATAGATATCTAGTTTTTATTATCAATCTTCAACTCTTTTAAACCATTATAACTCTTTAAATTGACATAAAATATTGTTAATCTGTTTCATCTTATAACCTACTTCAAGCAATTCCTTGGCAAATATCTCAATATTTTTTAATTTATCACAATGGTAATGACATAATTTTTCATTATGAAACAAAAGAGACCTAAAACTTGCCATCTTTTGATTTACAATTTATAAATGCCCTTTTTTGCAATGGTTTGATTATTAAATTATAACTTAACATACTATTATCTCTTGTAATAATTAAGTCCAAATATTTATTATTTTATCCTGTTCCTTTTTAATAGTCCATTTCAAGTCATTCAAATTATTTAACTTCTCTACATGCAAATTTATAGTATTGGTATTTCCACAAACAAATACATCATCCACATATTGTATCGGTCAAAACATGTTGATCCATCTAACATGAGCTGGAACTCGCAAAATGTACTTCAAACCCAGTCAAGCCTGAGATTTAGGTCAGGGACCAATCTGAATTCGAACCCACTCCATAAGCTCCAGATCAAACATCTAATGAATAACATATAAGGATGGTGCATGACAATTTATTTTAAAATCTGGCCCCCAGGCAGAGCGGAGAAGACAATGAGACTCAATATTAACTAAATTAAAATATGCATATATGTAGTTGTACTTGTGGAAGTGGAGAAAAAGGAATTCGAACTACTCAGACAAGTTAGACAATAAAAAATATATAGTTTAATATAATGACAAATTATTTACATACATTTATAAATTAATTGCATACATTAGTATGTGTGTGAATGAGCAAGTGGTCTACCAAACGGTAGATAATTACATATCACGCTATTATTTCTCATATGCTCTTTTATTAATTAACTGACATATACTATACATAAACACACATCTTTGGTGGGTCCAATATTAAGATGCCAATCAATTATTAAAAAGATTACATAAGATTGCCTATTAACACTTATATATATGGTTCTGAAACGTGGTGACTAACAATTTTGGGGAGCATTTCGAGATTCATTATATATATAAGAAAACTATTTTCACTCCATTACGATCGTGAAAATAAGTAAAACACATTTGAAAATTACATTTAGTTATATAACAAAATATTTATTGAAAATTCTTTTAATTAACAATAGTAAGAAGAACGCTTTATTTTCCCCAAGACATATACACTTAAATACAGAACTAACAAATTATAATGGTGGAATTGTATAATATGACTAAATAACATTTTAATTAACAAAATTAGTAATATTTAGCATATATATATATTTTGAGCAGAGCACAATTTTAATATTGCAGCACTAAAATTAGTTCATAAGCAAAAGAAATAATATGAAAAAGTGGCAGTACTGACAATGGCACAGAAATAACAGGAAACATCATGCTTCTGGACAAAGGATGAAGTCTAAGACCCCCTTCTTGGGCAGTGCTTAGAGAAAAGTGGATAGGCATTCTGAAGACATCACCATGTGCAGGCCTTTTATATGAAGAAAGTGGATAAGTAAAGCGTGTGCCAGGCATACTGGAATCACAGCCAGAGGCCTTTTCATATGAAATAAGTCCCGGGAAAATCAACTATCTGCAGAACAGGGCATGAGAAAAAATTCTATGGGTTCAATCTTGTCGCAACCCCCCAATTAGAAGCACATATATATATTTATGAAGATAAGCCGAATGTCAGTAGCACAGTATAGATAAATGTCACTAACGATATTGAATAAGATTTACTGCTTTAAAAAATAAATGACCCTTGTTTGAATGCCATAATTTAGATAAATAATATGCTATGCCGCTATTATATATAGGGAAGATTTCATTTAATAAAATATACTTAAGATTTGACCCCCTTCTTTTCTGCTGTTTAATGTAATTCAATCCCACCTTCATGGATTTTATAATTGAATATTTAAGCATGTGATTTTTTTTAAGATTATGGAAAAATAAAATAAAAATTAGCAGTTATATATAGAAAACAAATAAGTCACCCTTTTCAGAATTGAATAATATTTATAAAATAAACAAAGTTTCAGAGCGTTAATTAGCCTAAGTTCTGGATTCACCCAGGTAGAATCCAGAATTAAACAAATTTGTTATACTAAAACATAAAGAAAATTTTGACCTGTAAAGCAATCTGGCGAGTGTATTAATTAATAATGCATTATGTTTTAAGGGGACATTAGTAACTTTAATTCATGGAGGTTTACTTAAAAAGAAAGAAAATATTTTAGAAATTCAACTCATCAGATTGCTTGAGATTGGCATACTAATAATAAAAGCATACATATAAAATGAAGTAATAAATAACTATAAATAAATGACCACACCAAAGTTAAAGAAAGTTAGAGCATATGAGAGAATTAAATTTATAGAAATTATTTGAGAACAATTTACATTATTAAAAAAGTTACAAAGTTAAATCATACATTAGAAGAAATTGATAGTAGGGTTCGAGATTAGTCAGCTAGATTTATTTTTAGGTGGTATGCAAATCATTACCTTGCACAATTTAAGAGTCCATTTTCAAAGTATGGCATTTAATGGATCCATGTGAGATCTTATGTGGCAAGCAAATTTCTATTCAGCGTTTTAAAGTTCTCTGTCAGGCTTTTACTTCATTCTATGGGAGCATGATGGTATGGTAGTGGCAGATGACCTTCACAGGATGGGCATACTACTCAATAATTTTTTTAACTTTCAAACCTGCATGGGTTATGTTCACTGCAAAGTTCTTTCAATAGTAGCTTCTCTGTTGGCATTTAAAACTGGCCCATTTTATACTCCTACTCAGGTATTTGAAGAATGCTTTTAATTTATTTCTAGCTCAAATCTAATCTTTAATCTAAAATCTTAAGTTTTCTTAGTTCATTGTTTGAAGATGCAATCATCAGATAGCTGTCCAAAAATAAATTCAAATCTATTTTCAGATTGAAAATAGATTTGACAAAAATGTTTATACAAAAGTAAAATCTATTAATCCCATTCCTAATTTTATTTTCAGTAAAACCTTAATTAAAAATTCCTTCCCAAGACTAAAACAATATTATATTCCCAACCCTTTAATTATTTTTGGACAATTAACAGTTGCATCTTCCATCTTGGATTTTATAAAAATATACAGTTTAATAGGGGAAAAAAATAATTTATAAAGAAAAAGTTTTAAAATGACATATAATAAAATATTTTTAAAAAGTCAACATTTTGTTAGTATGTTTTCTCCTATATATATATTTGAGCCGCACCTATGTACTTTAATAAAAAAAGAATTAATAATTAAAAAATTAATAATAATAAATATTGGAAAGTTAAACTTTATACATATTAGGTGCGCATCTCAAATATATACATAAAATATATATACATGACTAAAGAAGCAAGATGGAATATAGGGTTTGAACACAGGTTAGTAGATGACATCATGAAGCTCAATTGTAAGCTAAGATTGGTTGCTTCAATATCTTTTGTAAATATTAATATCTTTAAAAACACATATCTAAAATACTACTCTCATGTGTAGACAAACAAAATTGCAAACTAATAATCAAATCAATGCAAAAAAAGTACCAATTATGCAAAATATGGCAGGTTTTAGATCTTTTTTATTTTGTAATGAAAAATTATGTCATTACCAATGTGATAAAAAAATATTGAGATATTAGCCAAGGAATTACTTGAAGTTGGTTATAAGATGGAACAGATTAACAATACACATGGGTCTCTTTTTATGCGGACTTATTTAACACGATTTTGAAGTTGCGCGATTCGTGTTTCACTGGAAGTCGATTTCCGATAATGCGCTATTACTTTAAATAATAAATTTTGCGCATTTACGTTATATTGAAAGTAATAGCACATTATTGCAATTCGACTTTCATCCTAGTAATTTCAATATTTTCAGTGCTTTATAATAGTAAGATTTTATGCAATAATAAAATTAAAATCATGATTTCCACATTTTATGTATACACACATTAAATTTTACAAGATTATAATGTAAATTTGTTCAAACATTGTGCGTGTTAATTTTGCATTTTAAATTACATTCTGTTTTTGCTTTTTAAAAAAGAACGTAATCAATTATTATTTTCTTATTAATGACACTAATCATTAACATGCTCTTAAATTCCAACGAGAGCTAAATGGTTGTGTCTGGATATCACGAGCTTCGTAAACAATTAATAAAATCATCATCTCAAAGATTAATTACGTTGTCACCAGAAAATCATAATAATTAAAACGTGTATAAGAAAAATGTAAATTACTGTACTGTAAATTATGCATAAAAATATATTATTTTGAATAAAATTAAATATTATAGTTAAAAAAAGTGTATCAATTTTTTTCAAATTTGAAATTTTTTATTAGTCATATTTTATTTCCTTATTTTTTTTTTTTGCGTGAATTTTAAAGTAATTTTACATTGGTGCTTTGCTTTTACGTGAATTTTGAAAAATCACAGACCGCATCCCCCCTTTTTCAATGTAAGTTACGTCTATTTTTGCACGATTTCGTTTTCACATGTTTTCTGAGGAACCTATCTATCGCGTAAAACGAGACCCAGGTGTACTTTATGTCAATTTTTAAAGAGTTATAATGGTTTAAAGGAATCGAAGATTGATAGAAAAAAATGAATATCTATTCTATTTATTTCAAATGCTCAAGTGAAATTTTTTAATGATATGTATAAGAATGTGTTTAATGTTTCATTTTCTGTTACAAATAATGTTAATAAATTAGTGAATAATTCTAAAAGTCTCATACCTGTCAAGCAGAAAAGTACTGTTGTGTATCAATTTTTTTGTGGATGAATCGAGGTACAGTATTGAAAAAAGATTCAAGGAACATGAATTGTTATATAAACATGTGAAAAGTAAAAAGAATAGTGATTTAATGACTGCTTCAGTTTACTTGGATCAAATGTAAGTTTGAATGTTAAGATTCTTCATGAAGAGATAAACCATAATAAGAAAAAAAATTAAGGAGATAATTTTAATAAACAAGAATAAAATGAATTTAATTAATAGACATGCTGCTAACATTAAAATTCAGGATTCATGAGATTTGAATAGATGATGTTTGCTTTCATTTCATTCTTTGAATTTAATGGTAGTTGAGGCAGATTAAGGAATTAACCAAAAGTACTTCTGCAGATTTAAAGACTGTATATAATAGTTAATTACCATTATATTTATTATTTTTATTGTTGTTACAATAGTTTTTTAATTAACAGATATTTTATTTGTAATATATATATATATATAATTCTTCGAAAAACAATACAATAATTAATACAGTAAATATTTTAAAACAAATATCTACTGTAAATTAATAGAAGTACTTTCGACTATCTATTAAATTATAGTATATATATAAAGAGAGAGTGTGAGAATAGCATTTTTCTAGAAAAATAATATCTACTCAGCCATATTTTTCCTGGACTTAAAGATAACCTTTTTATTTATGAACTATATTATATACTTTTAAACTTGTGTTACCAACAAACTAGTAATAATTATAATTTAAATGATTGTATTTATCAATTATATAAACTTTTAATATTTACATTTTATAAAACCATATCTATCTCAAAGTATTTGATATATATAGCATAGTGGGCTTTGAGTATTTCAAATATTTTTATTTTGCAGATGCTATAATATAATGAGAAAGCGAATGTTAAAACATTTAATAACTAAACAGGTTTGAGTTTGAAATATGAAAGAATTTATTTGAAGCTAAATACTTTCCACACCACATAGTAACATAACTTAATAAAAGAGGAGGGAGTTGTCATCCATAAATGTGTTGAATAATAAATTGGATTGAGATCAAAATGAATAATTAAAGGTGAAATTGCATACTAATGAGAAGTGAGGTGCTATAAGTACTAGGTTTTAGAAAGAGAAATGCTGGGGTCTTTTATTGATGGCATGGATATCTTTGGCAATTGACAAAGTCTCCTTACCTTTTTTTCCATATGTCATAGCATTGGCCGGGAGGCGAACCCACAACAACCATCTGCAACCAACTGCTTGCTTGCAAGGTAGCTGTGCTGACCTCTCGGCTAACAATGCTTGACACCTTTCTCTTTCAATTGTTGTACTCAGAACAAACAATGTTGGCTGCGGAAATAGTTGAGATAAAAAATAGTTATTTCTTAAGTTTTTTCTTTATAAAGAGTTTTAAAAATCACTGCCATGATTGTTAATAATCATAATTTAGTTTAAAATAATCTAAATCAATCTCTCCAAAAAGCTAATGTTTTTTTTTTCAAAAAAGAAAGTTTTAAAAAAGAAATATAAGATTTTGTTATATTTTTTTATATAGTTTAATTTGTAATATATATTAAAATTTAGTTTCTCTGAAGAGATTCAAAATCATTAATGTAAAATCAGATATGTGTAGGTCTAATGCAATGTGTGCTTAACTATATAAATCATTTGATAAGTTGATTTTATTGTTCTTAAATTTAATCAGCCATTTAAGCTATTGTGCGCTTTTTCACGAGTGTTAAATAATAATAAATGAGTACTTCCGCTTACAACACAAGATATAGTATTTAGGAAAGAATAAAATGAATCCACTTATTCAATCCAACCCAAATGCTTATATATGGGCAAATCTTAAGTACTGTAAGTGAAAGTGTGAGGATAGACTACTCACTTTAAACCACTGTTTATAATAAACAGCGCTAAAAATAAATGTTTATTTACATATGTTTAAGAGTTTCATTTGTGAGTGACGTCTAGTAAATTCTAGATAATTTCATTGGCGTTATTCATTCAGATATCGTAAACAGTGGTTTGAAGTGAGTAGTCTATCCTCACACTTTCACTTACAATACTTAAGATTTGCCCATATATAAGCATTTGGGTTGGATTGAATAAGTGCATTCATTTTATTCTTTCCTAAATACTATATCTTGTGGTGTAAGCGGAAGTACTCATTTATTATTATTTAACACTCGTGAAAAAGCGCACAATAACTTGAATGGCTGATTAAATTTATTACAGTTAGAAACAGCGCTAAAAATAAATGTTTATTTACATATGTTTAAGAGTTTCATTTGTGAGTGACGTCTAGTAAATTCTAGATAATTTCATTGGCATCGTTCATTCAGATATCGTAAACAGTGGTTTAAAGTGAGTAGTCTATCCTCACACTTTCACTTACAGTACTTAAGATTTGCCCATATATAAGCATTTGGGTTGGATTGAATAAGTGCATTCATTTTATTCTTTCCTAAATACTATATCTTGTGTTGTAAGCGGAAGTACTCATTTATTATTATTTAACACTCGTGAAAAAGCGCACAATAGCTTAAATGGCTGATTAAATTTATTACAATTAGAAACAGCGCTAAAAATAAATGTTCTTAAATGTATAGACAGTTTGCTTGTCTACTTTGGTTGATTCACATGCATCTGACATTAAAGATTGATATGTATGTGTGAGTTTTATAATGGTTTTCTAGATTTTGTCTTCCATACATGAATTTATATATGTTTATTTGTCTCCTCGTGATATATATTATTCCCATTTGAGGTACTGATGGATGATTTTGTTTTTCTTTGGGTTTAGACCTATTTCTACCCAAAGAACATTATTTTGCTTTGTAATCCAGGAGGTGTAGGTTCAGATGCTGATATATAGATCTAGTTTTGTAACAGTCTCCATGATATGTATATTATAGTGAGTTGAAGTTGTTTTGTTATTGATTTTATGTAAAAGTGAAATATATATGTGTGCACATCTTAAATTATAACACAGATCTAATAGATTTATATAAATAACACAGTCTTTAATAGTCTTTAGAGATGACACAGTTTTATAATATAAAGTTTTATAAAAATTAATATTCAAAGCTACCTGATATCAAACATACTATATGCTGACATGAAAAAGGGGTAATTATCATTCAAATGCATTTCTATTTGAACTTGGTTATGAATAAACTGCATTATATTGTGCTATAAATAAACTTTTTATTGTTAGATTTGTTCTAATGTGTGCCTTCTCTGCCAATTGATATTTGCAACGAATCTCTATGATATAGGGGCAATTTTAAATGCTTATAAGTGATGGTATATCTATATAGGCATCAATATTTGGTATCCTCATCAGAAAACTGTTGGATGATACTGTGCCTACTGTTCTTTACAATAATAATTCTTTAGTTTTAAGTGAAATAATTTTTATGTAACGATTGCCGATCTACACTTGCAATACACACACACACACACACATATATATATATACCTCATTGTTCTAAAGAACACTTATCTAGCAGGTGAATGTGTACAAGGTGGATGATTATAACTTTAAATTAATAATACTATTCGATTATAAACTTTGATGATGCTCAGAACAAAGACCTACATTAAACATAGATCTTAAGATAAATCACAATCATATCTTCCCAAATATTCATATTCTGACTCTTTAGATATATGTTTTAGTTAGCCCTAATCAAACACTTGTCTACATATACAGAAATAACTGAGAATAGAGGTTCTTTGACAAATTAAAATTAATTTATTATTAATGTTTCAAAGCATACTTTATTAAAAAAAAAAAGATTACATCAGTAAGATTGGGCCTACACAGCAAGCATAAGTCTGTTACTCTGTCTAAATTGTTATTCTGGGCATAAGATTGTTTACAGATATATAGGAGAAAAAGCTTTCTTTTGAGTCTTTATGTTGTTTTTGCTACTTTTAAAGTGTCAAAAGTTTCTTGGATTCAGCTTATCTAATTTTTTTTATATACATTATGCTGATGGACTTCATCATGGGTGTGTCCTGCCTGTGTTGTTGTATTGTAATTCTTTTTTTGTTTGTGTTATTCTGTATCTCTTTTCCTGTTTTTCAACTATAGTGCTGATTTTACTTTAAATAGTGACCAAGTTGCAGCAAAAATATCCAGTGGTGCCTAGCATGTTATCCCTTTTATTTTTTTCTAGCTTGTGTTGGAATGTGTTGAGGTTTTGTTTTGCATTGTAGTCGAAATTAAATTTATATCTGGTGTACCAATATGCATACAAGCTAAATGTCGCTGCTCTTATTGTTGGGATTGCATTTTATTTATATAGCTGGAGTATTTTTGCCATTGTTGTGTCTTTCTGATGGTAGTTACCCTTTCCAATTCCAGACAATCGCGTAGAAAATGATGTGTTTCTTCTTCTCTTTGGCACAACCTGCACAGTGGGTCTATTTTCATAAGGAACCTTTTAAAATGGATGAAGGGTGATGTAGGCAAGGCATTCAGGTTTACTTTGACTATGAAGTCAAAGAATTTAGTTGTGCATTGTTTATTTCAAGGACCATTTTGTTGTTATCTTGTTGTGTCTGCTCTATTATGCTATGTATGTGCCAGTATGTGTATTTAATTGGGTTACTTAAGGCTATTTTGCCTCTTTGATTTCTTATGCTGACTTAAAGTGTGGCTATATAGTTGTCTTTGGGAGGTGGTCGGTCAGTGGGTATTATATCTATTATTTTTTGTATATTTGGAAACTTTGTAAATGTCGTAATCAGCAGGTTTATTATTTTTTGTGTGTAAAAAGTTGGGATTGTATGTAGTCCAAGTCCATTTAGTTTTGTGGGTTGGCTTAATTGCCTCATTGAGATGGCTACCACCTTTTTATTCCAAAGTAGTTTATTGCACAGGGAGTTTACTGTTAATATAAATTTTTTGGTAAACTTTATCACTGGTAGGTAGTATGTGATTTTTGTCATTATCAGTTGGTTGAAGAGAGCAACCTTTGAGTATAGAGAAAGGTATGATTTAGCAAGTGAGTCTGTGATTCTTTCTGTTTGTGTTAAGATTTTGTTTTGTATTATTCTTCTCATCTGCCCCATTTCCACTTGAAATGGGAAATCCAGAAACTTACTTATTTTTCCTTGGGATATTTGTGTGTTGGTTTTCCCAGTAAAAATTGACCACATGGATGATTTATTAGTACTTATTTTCAGATGCAATTTTATTGTATAGTCTTCTATTATTTTTTGGAGTGTATGTAGTTGTTTCTTTGAAGTTAGACAAACTGTAATGTCATCCATATTGGCTATATAGGGTATGTAAATATTGGTGTTTGGTATTTATCTTACTTGTAATTTTTCCTTGATTTTTTCGAGTAGAGGGTTTACGTATAGTGTGAAGAGTAGTTTACTTAGTGGAGATCCATGGGGAATGGATTGGTTAGGATAGAAAGTGGGTGCTATTCTTCCATTTAGCATAATGTATATCTCTCTATTTAGGAGTAGGTTGGCTATCGTGTATAAGATTGTTCTTGATATTTTTTTTTTAATTGATTGATTAGTTTGTTAATGGGGACAGAGTCAAAGGCAATCTCAAAATCCAATTGTACTACCATGGGCCCATGTTGTTTTTATTGTCGAATTTACTATTGTTTTAAATGTTAGAGCTTCTTGGCCTGTTGAAGACCCTTTTTTAGCATATTGATGTTCCGATATTATTGGCAAGATGTAGGGTTCTATCTTTTCTTTTACTACTTTTGCCACTATTTTGATTCCCAATAGCTCCATTGGAATGGGGCTTACCATTGATATTGGGCTCAGACCTTGTATGTTATATAATTTTTGTGAAAGTTGATTTGCTAGTTGACATAGTAATTTATTTGTAACTTGAACTTAGGTGAGATAGTACAAATTTTTGGATCCCAGGTGGCCCAGGGTCTTCTATTTTATAGGGGGTTTCATTTTCTGGGTTTCCAAAGTAATTTTCTAGGATCTTCCATTGGTTGTTTGTTGTGAGTTTATTTCTGAAATATTGAAAGATGGATTCTATCATGTTACAGCCTGTATCACTTTATTTCCTGTTTCAATTGCCATAGGTACATTGCTAGTTCATGGGTTTTCTAATGCCCACCTAATGTAACCATGAGTCCAAGGGTATTGTTCTGTTAAACATATTTTTTTTCTTTTTGATGGAAATATATTGCTTTAATTGGTTACATGTTTGGTTGTATAGCTGTTGTAAGTTTAACAATGATTTCTTGGTTATTTTTGATTGTTTTTGTTGCTATGATCTTTTTATGTATTTCTTCTGCCAATGTTATGAATTTTGATGGTGGGGTTGTTTTTTGTGTCATATGATTGATATTATAAGATATGGTTTCCATGAAAGCTACATATTTCGTTATTGGGTCAAAGTTCATTTGATTTAGTTTGTTTATTGCTATATATATCTTTGAGAAAAAAACTTCCTGTGTATTGATTGGTAGTAGAATTCTTATGGTTTTCTGTAGGTAGTATTTTTGGTTATAATTTGTATCAAAATTTATTTTTATTATTTGCATTGTGTGATCTGAGAAATGTGTGGGGGATAGACTCATTTCTATTGCTTGATGTAGCATTGGAGAATAGAACATCAGGTCTATCAGAGTTCCGTATCTGCTGTTATAGAAGGATATGGAGTTTGGTGGTAGGAATCCTTCTTCACTCATAAGTGGTATTACTATTATTAATAATAAATTAATTTTCACTAGTCCTTGTATTTACAAATGTATATATAAAAAATGTACGTTAGAGTGGATCGACACAACAGACATATGTATAATGACTTAATTTGACTCTATTTAATATTCATTAACTACCCAGGACTTGATCGACTTCCCGAATCCATGATTAAGAATATCAAACTAAATAAATGCTATGATACGTAAAAGAATGTTCATATATAAATAAAATTAGATTAATGCAATAATAATAATAATTGAAGGTAACACTAAAATTCAAATGGCAATTGTCTTCATGGAATTAAATTTTATAGGTTGGTAATAAAGTTATTAATTTTAAGATGGCAAATTAACTGGAATGATCTTATCAAGTTGTTTTTTATCGTTATTGTTGTTGTTGTTGGTGGTTTATTGAGCTCAACATTATTTAATCTTGCAAACATTTAATATATTATTTTAATTTCAAAAAAGTCTCCATTTGTTGATATAAGCAAGTTTGAACTCAGTATTATAATTTTAGAACTCTCGGGACTTATTTGATAAGATATGTATATAAGTCATTTCTCCTCTCTGGAAACACACTAATTCTTCTGTCCATGAGTCACTTCTTCTTGGACAATCTTTTTTTCTACAACTGTTGTAAATATATAGTGATGGTAAACAATTCCTTTAATGGTAGATATTGATGAAAAACCATGTTAGGCAACTCTGTGGGAATCATTGCATAATTTCAGTCACACAATAGAAAGATGGGCAAATACCCAACGGGTTCTCTACTCAACCATTTTAAATATAAAAGAACATTATAAATTAGAAATAATCTTTATGGCTTATAACTGATTAACTATCTTGAATTGGCTGGATTCTGGAAGAGGTTTGGCTAACTGAAGATAAATTTGTTTTTCACATTAATTTGGATGGTGATAACAATAAATTCTCTCATATTTAAACAGCAGAAATCAACCAATATAAATAAAAAATCAAGCTTTTTATTTTATGATGATGAGATGAGATGCACTGTGATGTCTCCTTTTTCAGAGTCAGGAATCTCTCAGCTGCCATGCCCAGAGAAACCTGTTAGCCACTTTACCTTCCCTTTCCATTCCCTGATCTAAGTTTTTCCCATATTTTTCTCTATCCAGTTCCATCCCATTTCCACAACATAATCTTTGTCAACTCCATGGCCTTTATATCTAAATCCCCCTTATCTTTTTCCAAAACCAGCATAAAAATCAAGAATCCACTTTCTTTATAATCACTTTATTTATATTTATTTTCCTACAACTTCATTATTTGTATCCTTTCTACTTTCAAGCATTTACATTTAATATTTAATAGATGCCTAATATTTTCTATGTCTTCCTTACACACCTTGTAGACTAAATTGCCCACATTTTTCCATTTATGCGTATATTCTGTTGTTACTAAAGATCCTGTTCAAGCCTTAAACAGTAAACTACTTTCCTTGCTATTATAATAGATTAAACTCACCCAATATTCTGTTACTTCTATATATATTTAAACTCTTTTTTACTCTCCATACTATTTTTCCATCTCTCCAAATCCCTATTTTTTATTAATGCATCTATTCTATCCCATCCCATGCAACTATTACATTCAACAATTCTAAAACAATTACCTTTTGTATAAGTATACTGCCATAAGTCCTACAATAAATAAAAATAAATTTTTTGTGCATTGATTGTATATATGTATAATAGCATTTAATACATGTTCTATATTCACTTTTTATAATGTTCTAATTTATATTTATTTCTTGACAATATTTTCTAACATTTGTCACTGATCACCTGTCTTCATTAGGGATTTCCATTATTTTTCAAGCCTGATGAAGTCTGCTAATCAGTCGAAACTGCTAGAAAATATTATCAAAAAAAATAAAATTAATACATTAGAAAAAAGTGACCAGAGAAAGTGTATTAAGTGGTACTATATATATATAATCAATTTTGGATCAAGTTTGATATTCCTATCAGCATATGTGTTATATTTTTCAAAATAAGAAGTTATATTACTGAAAATCTTGCAATATCAGTATCCAATAAGAAAAAAGAGCTTTTCTCTGTTTTACAAAACTTTCTAAATTTAATGCTGGAGTACAAACATTTGTAAAATGGGCATATATACCATTATGCAAAACAATTTTACTCTCATTAATTTTTTTTCAAAATTGAAAGAATAATAAAGCCTATCCATACTATGCAATCTCCTCGATTCTAAAACTCTGCCATCTATATATCTTCCAGATAAAACAGTTAGATATCCATTTACTGATCAATAATGAAATGGTGAAATGGTTTGTCAAACTCATCTGCGGAAAATAAATTTCTCTAAGAGCAACTATACTCATCTTAAATCTTAATAACATGGCTGTTATTAAGATAGAATGAATTCGGAGAGACCTTCATCCTGCAGTGGATTGATAAGAGTTTAAACTGATGATGAACATGACTGTAATGTATTGTTACATGTTAAGATTTTGAATAATCAACATTGAGAAAACTTTACAAATACTATATTACCATTATTAGTTTTCATTATTTATGTCAAAAAAAAAAGAGAAATCTACATACTGAATTCCACTCAAATTTTTATGAGAAAGACGATTTTAAATTAATCTTTTCTGAATCCTTCCATTGGGATCACCAAATAGACACAATCATTTAAGTGAAATTCTTGCCCCAAATCTAATTCCAAAGTGATTCCCTATTTCATGCATAATCATAGTTAAAAAAATTCCAGTCAGCCTAATCTTATGTATTAAAAAAAGATTTAAATCAAAACTGTAATATGTGCCATTTAAAAATGTCATTGAACAATCATACTGCTACAATTAGCACACAAGGAGTCTTATGACAACCAAGCTTTAAAACAATATGCATCAGAAAATAGTAAAATTTAAAAAAAAATCATATGAAGACAGAAATGAGAGAAAAAGCAAAAAAGAAGAGACAATAAAGAAGATTATTGGAAACATCTAATCCTTGATATGTCATCATTTTATTTCACAAAGCAGTAGACATTGGTTAATGATTAAGTTATTCCTCACACATGAAGATCATTTCATTAACTGCCATATATGGTTGGTTCTTATTATCAACCCAACTTGACTATATGACACATATTTCTTGACACATATACAATTTAATATGCAGCAAACTTCCATATAACAGTGCCATCTATTGCATGCTATGATAATCAATAGATGCTAGATTTATGCATTTAAATCTCTGGGCATACACCAGGTGGCACTACTGTATGGAGAAAGTTGCAGCTGTTTTAATAGCTTGTGGAAGCATAAGATGTGTTGGTCATATGATGTTTTAATGGTTTAACAATTTAATATGGATAAATAAATTTGGCAGTTTAATAACTTTCTTAGTTGTACAATATTTTAGCTTTTATTCTTATTATCATTAACATCTCAACTAAGCTTAGCTTTTGAAGCAATTATAAATTAGATATATAAATAAATTAAGTTTCTACTCACATAAGGTGCTTCATTGTTCAAATTTGGATTAGCTTTTATTGGAGCTTGAACAACATATCACATCACCAAGTTTCCACGTGTTATGGTTTCATTACATGTTTGTCTATGCAACTTAAATTTATTTTACTGAAAATATGTTAATATTTGTGGTAATAAGAATTTTAATATATATTAAAAAATTTTTTTATAATGGCAATATATGAAAAGCATGCAGTATATTTTTTTAGTCTTTTTTTTTTAATTAGCAATTTTTTTCTCATATGTCATAGCATCGGCCGGGATGCGAACCCACAGCCGTCTGCAACCAACTACTTGCTTGCAAGGCGGCTGTGATGATCTCTCGGCTAACAATGCTTGACATTAATTAGCAATTTTTTTCTATTATATTTTAGCAGTACTTTTCATGTAAGATAGGTGTTAAAAGCAGATAAAAGCCATCCCTACCTTGTGTGAAAGTGGTGTAGTAAAAATTACACTACAGAAATATTATTCATTAAATGGATAATCTCCAGTCTAATGACTACAGAAATATTATTCATTAAATGGATAATCTCCAGTCTAATGAGTGACTAATAATAATTATTAATATATTTCTGTTAAGTGGTGTGTGGCAAAGTTGTGAGGGCAGGAAGTTTGACACTTATCAATTAAACTGTAACAATTCCTTATCTATATATATACTAAATAATGATAAAGATATGTGTAAGAAATTGTGATTTAGGCCAACCGATGAATGCTGGTTCAGCATGAAATGCCCATATTGAGATCATACATCCTTTTCACGTCTTTGGTCATATGTTTTTGATTACACCCCTCAACAAAGTGTTAAAAGCAGATAGACAACAGTCCCTACTCTCCGTGAGAGCGGTGTAATGAAAATTATACTACGGAAATATTATTCATTAAACAATATTTATTATCTGTAATACTTTTGCTTATCTTTTTAATTGTTTCAGTCACTGGATAATGTTTTTTCTCCCACATTAATACTTCTTTTATATATATATTAAAACGTATTTTATCTCTGATAATTTTTTACGGTTTTTATTATTACAATTTTAATTTCAATGATTTTTGTTTTTTTGCTTTCTATCGTGTCTTATATCATCTCATAGCACCACATTCATGTTTCTTTTAACAATCATTCTTAGAATATGGGCGATTAATTTTTATATGTATTTGTGTTTCCTCTTTTTACTTTTCTTTTATCAACTTATTTTTTCATAGTTTTATTCCTACAATCTATACTGGATGACCACAATCATATTAGAGGTAATATATCATTTTAAATTGCCCGGCAAAAGGCAATCATAAATTGCAGTTCTATGTGTATTAGACAGAATGACAATCACGTGATTATCTACAGTTGATAATCGATTTATCAGTATGATAATT
Source organism: Epiperipatus broadwayi (assembly GCA_028023455.1). Taxonomy (NCBI): domain Eukaryota; kingdom Metazoa; phylum Onychophora; class Udeonychophora; order Euonychophora; family Peripatidae; genus Epiperipatus; species Epiperipatus broadwayi. The sequence continues at coordinate 4,095,661 of JAQFVV010000039.1, forward strand.
AGTAATAATATCTACTGACCATGGCAAATATTTTGTATCTTGAGAGTAATAGTTAAAGTAATATCAAGACTTATAAAGATAAATTAAAGTCTTCGAATCGATTCCGTTGCTAGTTCTTTCGGTCCTCGAAATTCTTACGTAGACTCAATTGATAAAGTCATTCGATGATTTATTTTATTTCCATATATTAAGTATTTTTGATAATATTTGTTATTGTTTTAAAATAACATTTTAAAGAGAAAAATTTTCAAAATAAAAATTAATTTTCTCCCTTGAAAGTTCATATCCATCTGTTTTCAGTAAATAAATAAATTCAATTTCGCAATGAATTATTAAATAAACAAAATTTTCAATTTTTAAAAAAATTAAATAGAAATTATTAATAAAGTAATTACAAAAATCCAATTATTAAGAAGTCTTATCAAATGCCACTACTATTTATTTATTAGCATTTTCCTTCTAATAATAATAATTAAAAATATGCTGATTTAAAAAAAAATGAATATAGTATATATATATGACAGTCAATAAGTATCATATTACTGAAAAACACGAACCTAGTTTAATTCTTCCTTTAAGATTATATAATGACATAATTTCTATTTATATGTTAACAATAAATTATACAAACAAGAAATTTAATGGATTTTGTTTATTTAAACAGGCAAAACTCTCCATACAGTAGTGCCACTCAGTGCAAGACAGAGTAATCAATGGATGTCAGAAGGCTTGTGCATAAAATCCCTATCTAGTGCCTACTCATCCAATATCCCCAGACTAGTTTCTAGCTTGTGACTTTCATCAGTGAGGAGCCTTGGATATGAGAGCACTCCACTTAGATGCTCACTGATGAAAGCCACAAACTAGAAACTAGTCTCGGGATATTGGATGAGTAGGCACTAGATAGGGATTTTTTGCACAAACCTTCTGACATTCATGGATTACCCTGGTATGCACTAAGTGGCACTACTGTATGGAGAGTTTTTACGAGCAAGCATAAGAAATGGTGATCATGTGATGTTTAGAGATTTTGTTTAAATAAAATAGTCTTAAACCATTACTCTATAGTAAAGATCTCCAAAACATTTCTTTAGAGGTGAGAGTTTACTCTTTATTCCCTTACTAATGATAATTAGATATCTATTGACCTAGGTTAGTAATAGATCAAGAACACCCCAAAAATTTGAACCTTGCTTGATAATTTTCAATACCTATGAATTCTTAACATAAATTGATATGGTGGAGGGATAGATGTGTTAATCGCTACACAGTCAAATTCTTCTACATATATTGTGATACCTGTATAATCTAAATGAAAAAGTTTAGAAAAGAAGTACAATTTTCTTACTATCTCTTATTAAAAACCTTTCGAAAGAAAACTTTCTGCAAACGGTGAAAGTAAAAATTCTTAAGGAATAATACTTTGAAAGCCTTTGCAAGTAATTGTTCTCTTTAGCTTCCTATACTTGTTGAAAGCCTTGCACTGGTGGATTAAAGAGACAATATTAAATTTCAATGTTTTTGGCCTGGCAAGCCAATTTCTGCTTTGATTTTTCACTAGTGCAATTTTGGTTTCAGAAATTCATAGGTAAATGACAATTCATATTGTTTGAAAACTCATTATGTAATAATATACATGTGACTTAAGAGAGGTAAAAATAATTAACCTTAGAAAGTATCAAATGTTCTTAGTTGGATATCATTTAAATCTAGTTTTATGCATACAATTAATTTCAAAATGCTTTGACTTAGCCACAAGATAAGTCTGAATAATAAGATGAGTTAACTTAATATTTCTGTAGTATAATTTTCACTACACCACTCTCACGCAAAGTAGGGCTTGCCACTCAGTGCAAGCCAGAGTAATCAATGGATACCAGAAGGCTTCTGCATAAAATCCCTACCCAGTACCTACTCATCCAATATTCCCAGACTAGTCTCTAGCTTGTGGCTTTCGTCAGTGAAGAGCTTTGGATCTGAGAGCACTGCACCTAGATTTTAGGATCTAATGCCCCTCACTGACAAAAGCCAGAAGGTAGAGACTGGACTGTGGATATTGGATGAGTTGGCACTGGATAGGGATTTTATGCACAAGCCTTCTGGCATCCATTGATTACTCTGGCTTGCACTGAGTGGCACTACTGTATGGAGAGTTTTGCCTGTTTTAATAACAGTTATAAGCAAGCATAAGAAATGGTGATCATGTGATGGTTAAGAGTAGGGATTGGTTTCTATCCACTTTTAACATCTTATGGAAGGTTGTAATAATAAACATGACAAAGACATAAAAAAGATGTGACCCACAAGATACAAATTTTATGCTGAACAAGCATTCATTTGTTGGCCCAGTACAAACTCTTTTTCACATGTCTTTGGGATTATGTTTATTATTAAACCCCTCCACAAGGTGTTAAAAGCAGATAGAAATCAGTTCATTCCTTGTAGGGTAGTGATGTTAGAAAATTACACTATAGAAATATTATTCATTAAATAGACAATCTCTAGTCGAATGAGTGACCAATACAAATTATTAACATGAGTTAGATTTATTTGGAAATTCTTTTAATAGCACAATCTCATGACATAAGATATTGGAAATGTTATGTACTTTTACTTTTGGTAATGTCACATATCTAGTTTTGGGAGATAGTGATTGCTAAATACATTCTTAGACTTTAGAAAAGAAATCACAAACTTTCTATATTTAATTAAAAGTAAGATGATAATTATAATTGTTTGTGTCATTGCTATTGGAATAATCTGAAATGGATTAATTAAAATTAGTATTAATCCTGCTGCATGTGTTAAAAATTAATAACTTTTTATTAAAATTTAATTTGCTCCTTACATGCTTTCTTACCTTTTGTCGTTTATTAGATATATATTAGATAATGTGAATGCTGATCTCATTGGAGAATCAGATTTGCTCTAAGACCATACCAAAAATTTGAGCAGAGATATGGCAAGAAACAATATCATCATATAATTTTCCATTATTTTCAATCACTATTGATCTACTATAGGATGATATCTCAAAGTTTAATCCAGTTTCTCTAAGACATAATTTCCCGCATTATTCCAGAAAACTTCTTTATGTCATTCATCTTATCTTTGGTCTTTTTCTACAGCTTTTAGGATCCAATTTAAAGTTCACATGTCCATTTATTCCCTTCTCTGTCAACATATCCATCCAGTTCCTTTTCAGCTTAACTTTTTTCAATGATATCTATTTGTTGTCCTATCTATTCAGTTTTTTTTAATCCCTTCTTGTTACTTCAAGCACACATCTCCCCCATATCTCATTGGACAGTGCAAAGTCTTTGCACTACTTTGTTGGATACATGTCAGATCTGTGTGCCAGTACTATGAATTTTAGTCATTATGTTTGTATCTGTATTAATAATCTGATTGAGATATTTGTAGATGTCAATGTTTAATTCATTATCGATCTTTATTTTTAACTTGCTTTTTTTTGTTGACTTTTTAGCATTTATCTTTAGCTGTATTTTTCTGCTTTAGCGATATCTCCAGGAACTTTGAAGCATTATTTTACAATTTAACTATATTATTTACAAAATCTAACTGACTTAAATAATTCCTCATTTATTTTAGCCCCCCAGTTCCCATCTTAATCCACAAAATATTTCCTGCAAAATTGCTGCCAAAATTTTGGAGATATGGAATCAATTAATCTGAATCTTTTTAAATGTCATCATGCAATCTAATTATTACTGTCATCTTGTGATAAATATTCTTCAGGATATGACAATAGCTTGAGTCTATGTCTTGGTGTTACACATTGTTTACAATATTATCTGCACTCAAGCCGGCTGTAATGCAGTCTATTACGGAGAGTCACATGCTAGTCTTGTAACAAGATTGTCCCAACATTAATACATCTACAAAAGGGCCATAAGCAATCTAGATTACAAATCCATATTTCTGGAGCATCAAAACACACTTGTCACACATTTGAGTCTACATCAGCCAGCATTGTGTGCATCAAATGAAAAGCACAAAATAAAGGAGGCGTGGTACATCACCAATAACTCAAACTCTATAATTAAAATGGAATCCTGCTTTCCCCTCTAAAAAATGGACTATCTAATTGATTTGGATACAGTTACATAAATTTACACCCTATTTATACCCATTACCCTCCTGTCCACACCTCATTGTTATGAATATAATATCATAACCAAGATATTAAAAATTCTTAGATCAAGTTTTAAGATACATCTGTACTGAAGATTTTCTTATTTAGCATTTCTAACACTTAGAATTTAGCTTTAATTACTGCAATAATGTCTTTTGTAAAATAAAAATTGAATGCAAAATGTCATTCATACTATACAATTCTTTCTATGACATCTCTTAATTATAATATTAAGAGATGTCTATTATACATTGATTTATATAAATAAATTACCATATACATCTTAAATCAGGGGTGGAGAATCTTTTTTCTGCCAAGGGCCATTTGGATATGTATTTGAGCAAAAATTTTAATTAGTTTTTTTCTGATACAATAAAGTAGAATTCTTATAAAGGTTGGAGAGAGAAAAAGATGTAGTTAAGAAAATAAATATTTTAATTTACTTGACTAACAGGCAAAACTCAAAAGGTGGCTGCTGGAGAGTTGCATTAGATCCTAAGATCTAGGTGCAGTGCTCTCAGATCCAAGGTTCCTCACTGATGAAGGCCACAAGCCAGAAACTAGTCTGGGGATATTTAATGAGTAGGCACTAGATGGGGATTTTATGCACAAGCCTTCTGGAATCCATTGATTACTCTGGTTGGCACAGAGTGGCACTACCATATGGAGTTTTTCCTGTTTAATAACAGTTATGTGCTAGCATAAGAGATGGTAATCCATGTGATGTTTAGTGATTTACTTGACTCCTAATTCAGTATTTGCACATGTATTTGTGTTGCACTATGCATGTGTTTAAATAGAAGTTTTACACAGTCCATTTTATATACATTTGTGAAAATGTCTGGAGTCAGATTGAGTTTTTGGAGGGCTGTACTTGGTCTACATGCCAGAGGTTCTCCACCCTCCCTTAAATGAACACTTTACAATGCAATCTATAAAATAAAATTTACTCCTCCAAGCAGTCATTATCACAGCTACAATATTCAAATATATTTAACCATGTAACTGATGCTTGTCTATACATACATACTTATATATAACATTACATACAATATCCTATATTAGAGGCAGGACATAAATTTGAAAATGATAGTATAAAAATGATTAATTATAGTAACAATAGAAGGGATAGAAAGATTAAAAAAAGCTATCTTAATTAAAAGTATTAACCCATCTTTAAATAAAGACTTAGGTTTGAAGAGTATTAATTATTAATTTTATAAAAATATTATTTAAATAAATAAGTATATATAGATCAAAAATTAAAATAAGATGTAGTTCAAAAAAGTACTCATAGAGGGAGGTAGTTTAAAAATAGAAGACAATTTAAAAATTGTTTTAGTTAAAATTGTTAAGAGTTTAAAAGACGTAAAATTATTTAAAAAGAATTACAAATTTTGAAAAAATAAAATTATATAATTATATTATTATTAATTAATGCATGTTTAAAACTATAGTGAAATACTTAAAATGATAGAAATAGATTATTAAGAAGTTTAAAAATCATAAGTGTAGGAAAAATATATATTAAAAAAAATAAAACAATTTATGCAAAGAAATCAATCAAGAATAAGACAAAAGACTAACATTTATAAATTTATTTAAAATGTATAAGGATATATGGTTATTGGGAATTATTAAAAAAAATTATAATTTTTTAAAATCCATAATATAGGACATTCTATATAATTATACAGAAGGAAATTAACCTCTAATCAACTGTTGCTTTATAACTAATATATATCTCTGTGCTCTTAACTGAATCACTTAAGTTTTGAGTGTATTCAAATATCCACCAACTTTTACCAATGGTGCTTATATCAGGGCTTGAGTCTATTACATGTCTGATGTTTTAATCAAGAATTGAATTATACAAATTTAGTTAACTTATCACAGGAGAGAGACAGTCTCATTTTTAACTACCTGTGATTGGATATATATTATGCATAAATGTAAATCTACTATTATTAAGTGCTGAAAAATATGTAATTGTGCAAAAGGAAATTCATGCCTAATCGTGCGCTGTTTTTGTGACTATTCAAAATGTCCACTGCATACACCCATCAGTAAGAGTTTTAAAAACTTAAGTGAATCTTTTAAGCTTAGGACATATTAATATATACCAACTCTTACTGACTGTGCTTGAGTGTATTGCATGTCTGATGTTTTAATCAACAAATGAATTATGCAAATTTAGTTAATTAGATGTATATTAATTATAAATAATCCAAATCTATTATTATGCTATTATGCTGGTAGATGAGTGTATGGCGATTTATAATAGTTATGAAACAGCACATGATTGGAGGCTAATTTCCTTCTGTGTAATTACAGATATTCTACATCATCATCATCATCAACAACAAACAGCACATGATTGGAGGCTAATTTCCTTCTGTGTAATTACAGATATTCTACATCATCATCATCATCAACAACCATTATCAATCCACTGCAGGATGAAGGTCTCTCCAAGTTCAATCCATCTCCTCTGATCTTTAGCTTCTCCACATCACCCCTGCACACTTTCTTATTTCATCCATCCACCTCACACATGGCTCTTTCTGGGTCTTTTACAATCTCTTGGAATCCAGTTTAAGATTTCAGTTGTCCATGAATTATCATCTCTCCTATATAATGTTTTTTATATACAAGTATTTGTAAAAGAGAAAATCATATACATTTTTATAAACTCAAATACTTACATAGAAATACTATGAGCAAAATTTGGTGGAATAATTTTCTTAGCTTGTACATTCAAAAAATACAAATCGGTCCTTATGTATTAGTACAGCAATGTAATGGAGATGGTACATCTTCTCACATCAGCAATAAATGTGTAACATTGTGATCACATCAAATAAACACTGCAATGTCATCAAATCTCATCCTAAAACATGGGTTTTTTTAGTGATATTTTGACACTCTCAATTATTGTCCAGATTTCATTCTGATGTCTTTAGTGCTGAGAATTGCATTTCTTAACTGTTTTTAGTTGATTTGTATACATATTTTTCATTCAAGTATTTTTACTTTATTTGTATTTGTAGTTTTGAGTAACTAGACTAGTTTTGATTTGAAGTGAGTGAGTATACATACTTTTCATTTGCATTTTATTTTCATAATTTCCTGCTTAATATCTTTTTTTTTACAACAGTACAAATTGATGACAATTTGGGATCTACCCACTACTGAAATGAATGCTATATTATATTTTTAACAGCAAGGAATCCTGCCATCTGAAAAAATGTGTCTGAATGGTCATAGTATGAGCATTTACATCCACACTCAGACATGCAATGGCATAACATTAGAGGATGTAACAGTAAAATAGGCCTTCATAAGGGAACGTGGTTGGAGGATTCCATTATTAATGGCATTCTGCTTTATTTACAGTTGGGCTCACAAATTAAGCTCTGTAGGATGGAAAAAATAGAGCTCAGTTTAGCAGATAAAACTGTCATAGATTTGAATAACTATATGTGGGAAGTTTGTACCACTGTGATGTTACAGTGAGAAAAACATAAAATTGGAGGCACTAACAAAATCGTCAAGATTGATGAGAGCCTTTTCTCAAAAAGGAAAAATCAAGCCAGCCCAATTCTTCCCGAACAGTGAATTTTTAATTAATCTTAAATTTCAGCACATAACCAAAATTCTTAATGGTATTATTTAATTTGAGGAATTCATTTTAAATTTAACATATACTTCATAATCCAATTAACAAAAAAATTTATTGGAATTGATTCAATTATTGTTGGTATAAACCTGTCATTACCACCACAAATTTCAGAACATTGGCCATAATATGATCCTATACAACCTAAATACAACACAGTTTGATTTAATTGACTAAGTACAACATCAACTTTTACCCCTAATGATGGAACAGCTCAAGAAATGTAACCAGCCCTAATTAAAAAACGAACTTTACCTTGAAACAGTAAAATTAATAGATTACCAACATCAAAAAGTTGAAATTCTCATATTAAATCATCAATTCTAATTATATACGAATCAAACTCAACATCAATAAATATCTCCAATATAATTGTCAAAAATGAATCAGAATCTTTAACATATATATAATAAATGTAGTGATAGAACGATAAATACTAAATACTTAAATAAGGCTAAAACCTTAGTACATGCACCTTGAGAGCTTAATTTATTCCAAGAGAGACCTCTACAAATGTAAATGCAAGATTCGACTTTATAAGGATGAGCGGGCCACACTCTTATCTTCAACGTATTTTTCTTGATATATAGGCAAATCTTAATATATAGTCTTAATATATAATCTTAATATATAGTCGAATCACAGCATTTAGATTTGTAGAGATCTCTCTTGTAATAAATTAAGCACTCAAGGCACATGTATTAAGGTTTTAGACTTATTTAACTATTTCGTGCCGGCATTGTGCTTAATAAGAATTATTATTTAATAAACACTAAAATAAATCATCTAAATTATATCAACTCATTGCCATTCTAATAAATATTGTATTAATATTTATTCAAAATAAATCTAATTATTTTATGTCCAATTAAAATAGTAATTAAAATCAAAACCAATAATGATTATGAAAAAAAATTAATTGCTGCATTAAAAAAGATGCACCTTGAAATATTAATTTATTTCACCTGGCCATATTAATTATTTAATATCCTTTATTCATTATACTATCATGCATAGTTTTAAAAAGAGGTATAGGTGAGCAAAAAGTATGACTTCATGTAGGGGATATAGGTATCAAAGACAAGCTATGGTTCATTAAAAAGATTTTCTGTAGGATATAGGGATTAGAAGGTGCACATTCAGCAAGAACGTTTTTCTATAGGTATATTATGATCATACGGGGGAATTTTATGACATTCTAAAAAACTATTGTCTTCCCCATAAAACTAACTACTTACTAACTAATCTTTCTCAAACAATATAGACAAAAAAGAAAACGCACATTATTTTTCCAATTGAAGAACAATATTTCACAACATATATAATCAGTTTCATCTCCTTTCAAACAGTAATCATAATGATTGTTTTTATAAGCTATGTATCATGTCATGTAAATTCTTTTTCTTCTATATATATATCTTAATATTTAAAATAGAAATTCATATAACACTACAATACTAGCCAAAACAATAAAATTTTACCAAAATTCTTCCACAACCATGGTTTCATCTATTATAAATAGATCTCAAGTGAAATTCAACAAAATACATACATATAATACACAAAACAAAATAATTTTCCCATCATTCACTTCAAAAACCAACTTCCTTTAACATCAAATCTAATGAAGATAGCCTTTAAACATTAGGTTTAGTGTTAAAGGAAATTGGCTTTTAAAATGAATGATGGGAAGGCTATTTTGTTTTGTATATATATGCTGTATGTTTAGTTGAATTTCTCTTGAAAAAGATTCTCACCAAGACATTCTTTGATGTTAAAGGAAGTTGGTTTTTGATGTGAATGATGGGAAAATTATTTTGTTTTGTATATATATGCTATATGCTTAGTTGAATTTCACTTGAGATCTTTGTTCACAGAGGCAAAACTCTCCCTACTGCAGTAATCAAAGGATGCAGGAAAGTTTGTGCATAAAACCCCTATCTAATGTATACTCATCCAATATCCCAAACAGTTTCTAGCTTGTGGCTTTCATCAGTGAGGAGCCTTGGATCTGAGAGCACTGCACCTAAGTCTTAGGATCTAATGCAACCCTCCAGCAACTACCTTTTACCTTATTAGCTAACTATAAAGCTTTGAGTCCAAAATAAAAACACAATAATGTTTTCAAGCTAAGCTCATTAGCTTGTATAGTTGTGTAGATCTGAACTCGGCTTCAAGCCTCCTCACTGATGAAAGCACAAGCTAGAAACTGTTCTGGGGATATTGGATGAGTAGGTACTAAATAAGGATTTTACGCACAAACCTTCCTGCATCCATTGATTATTTTGGCTTGCACTGTATGGCACTACTGTAAGGAGAGTTGCCTCTGTGAAAAACAGCTTGGGGTAGGCGTAAAAAATGGTAATCATATGAGGTCTATTTGTTAATAGATCAAACCATGGTTGTGGAAAATTTTTGGTAAAATTTTGTTTTGGCTAGTATTGTAGTGTTATATGAATTTCAATTATATTTTTAATTGCTAGTGTAGTGTTAGGCAGTATTTAATGTTAATACTTATATATAATTTGCTATTAATGGTTTATTTTATTAAAAAAAAAGTGTGGTCTATAATGTGTACTATTTTGCAATTCATCGATGATTTTTTCTTTTCTTTTGAAATGTTTTTTTTCTTTTATTATTTGCTTTACCTATAAATTTGAACTTAAGAAAAAAGTAAAATTTTTGATTAATGTTTTACCATGAAAACGTTCAAATACAATTTCGGTACAAATTAACAATATAAATTACTTATTTTATGAACCAATTTGGAAGAGGGATGGTAGCATTTATTCCTATGAAAGGTAAGTATTAGGCCCTATTACAAATGAAAATTACTGATTCAGAGTCTATGCATGTTTATATATGAAAGATTAACCAAATCTTATCTTTTAATTCAACTTTCACCTGACCATTACAGTTACTTCCTGGAGTATATGTTGGTACCTCTGTTTTGGTTTTAAATCACTCTAGTGTCTATCTTTGAGAAAGATATTTGTGATTTAACATTTAAATTAAAATATTGATTTATGAATTAAAAAAAAAACAATTCTCAATACGTCAATATCATCTTTGTTCAAAGGAGCAACAGACGGTGGGACTCTTCGTATAATGTTGCTGATTGAAAGTTTCTAATTCCTCTGCAAGAGAGCGCTGCTTCTGTTAATTTCAAAATAAAAACATTTTCCATAGTTTGTTTACTTATTTATGATTATTTAATATCTATTTTTTAAAAATTTTTTTTATTAAAAAAATTATAATGCTACTCTATTAGCTAGCATCATAATTATTATTGACCAGCTCTTCCCTCTATGTAAGACCACTTGGCTGATCATGCAATAGATAATACATAATCCATTTCAATATACTGCATGATAATAGCCACAAGCTTATCTAAACCACGAATCTTCAATCTGCCTCTCCCTTCCAAGTAAAAGATAGATTTCCCTAGTTAATGCAAATTTCATAAAAACAAACTATTAACTATGCATATTTGTAATATTGTGAAAGGAAATACTCTTTACACATGCCCTAGAAAATTGATATACCCTTCCATCATAACTGTTTTAAAACCATGGGGGGTCCATCTATGGTTAGAGCATATTCTTTAAATAAACCAATTATTATTGATCATGCCTAAATTAGGGGTCAAACTTATAAGCCTGGTTTTTAAATTAGCATATAACTTGCACAAATTTTGTTTATATATCACAGGGAAGAGAAAGTTTCTCGGTTTTAACTATATTATTTTATATCAATGGAATAATAATATAGCAATTTATATATATCTGTAATATTGTGGCAGGAATTATTCTCACATGCATTTTCTCCCATCAATATTACAAATATATAAATCACTATATTAATTATTACATCTATATAAACAATAAGATTGAGTGTCACAGGTAGTTAAAACTGAAAAACTTTCTCTTCCCTGTGGTATATAAACTGAATTTGTACAACATGCCAATTTTATGATTAGGCTAATAATATCAAAGCCTATTTTAGACACAGTGAATAATTGTTAGTTTATTTGATGACCTATGATTTTAAACAATTATTGATGGGAGAGAATATGTGTTAATTCTAGTGCACACGTGAAGAATAGTTCCACAATATTAGATATATAAATTGCTATATTATAATTATAACTATGCATATTGTACATTTTTCTAGAATGTTTTGATATCTTCTGCATATAATCCAATTAAACACTTTTATTCATATATTGCAATCTTCTAATCATTCTTAAATAGTCTTATTAAAAAAAAAACAACCCATTTTTTCTTTGAATAATCTCATTAAGTGTCCACAATTCACTATTCAATACACATTTACATTTACCTACTTTTTTTTTGTATTTTAGTTAAAAACTTTTGAGTTGCCTGGCCAATATAAAGCATATTATCTTTTAATATTAAAGCAGGTACCATACTTTCCGAATTATTATATATATCTCATATGAAAAGCATGCCAGATTATTAATCAATCCCATTTTATTTTTTTGCTTTCCTTTTCAATTTGTATAAATCTTTTCCATTTAACAAGTATTTAAATAGCTAATTCTTCTATTCTCTACTTTTATGCCATCTAGTGTAAGCTTTAGTAACCAAATACATTCCAAATGTCAGTGCTTAATAAATTGATGTATTTAAATAGCTAATTCTTCTTACTACTTTTATGCCACCTGGTGTAAGTTTTACTAACCAACGGATGTCAGATAGTAGTGCATAATAAATCCATATAATATTGTTCAATTCATATATGTCATACTATTTTTCTATATTTGGATAGAATATCATTGATTAAGGATTCATTAAGCACTACTACTTGGCATTTATTTGCTTACTAAAGCTAACACTAGATGATATAAAAATAGTGAAAATAGAAGAAGTTTCTAATGAATAGCAATGTGTAAGTTAAGGTCATACAATACTTAAATAGCTATATTCCTTCAATTCTTAAAGACGAACATCTTCCATTTTCCAAGCCTGTTTGTTTTCATCAACAGGAGGATCTTACATTTTCATTAATTTTTCTTATATCTCTATAATAACAACCTCATATTATTTGCAAAAATGAAGTCATCCGAGAAGGGGACGGGACTACAAACTCTCTTATAAACAAAATAAGTAACAAAGCTGATAATGGGTTTCCCTATTTCCAATCCAATTTTCATTGATTATGTATCTCTCGATATTTGTAAAAAATATCATTGTAAAGGCTTAATCATTCTTAAACAATCCTATTACTGCTTCCACAATCGATTCCTATTTATTCTATCTCAAGCTTTTTCTACATCTGAAAATGCAATAATGGCCTTTTTCTTGTAAAACACTTGAATCAAGTGAGATGCAATAAATGTATTTCCTATCCTTTTCTCAGAATTAAATCCATTATACATCTCCACCAAATTTTATTTTCTTGTTTCAAAATTGTAACCAATTTGTAAAGATATATGTAAATGTTTTATAAATTATGGTTATTAACAATGGTCTGCAGCTCATTCTAAAATCTTTTTTTCCTTTACATAACTCTCATGGCCTTTCATTTTTTTGAAATATTTTATTATCCATTACGATTTTATTAAAACTCTTTAAAACCAATTTTGCATATACTCTCATATACATTAACATTTCGTCTACCATAATATCTAGACCTGTTTTTCCTTTTTTCAATCTACCATTTCTTTATCAAATCCACATCTGTTACTCTCTTCATCTTTTTATAAATGCTATTCAATAAATCATTTTTATTTAATATATCTCATATCCAAAGTTTTTAAAAGTATTTTTTCATGTTCTCTATTCTTACAATCTTTTTCCTATGCATTAAATATCTTTTTTTTTTATAACTACTGCAACTATGTTGATTGTATATAAAGCTATAATTTGTCAAGTGTTGGTGGCCCAGTGGTCATCACAGCTGCCTTACAAACAGTTGTCCCGGGTTAGTGGGTTCATTTCCTGGCTGATGCTTTGACACATGAAAAAGCTATAATTTTACCAAATTTATTGTATGGAAGTGAGACTTGGACATCCTATCAGCACAGTATATAGACATTAGAAATATTTCAAGATGCTCCATAAAATTTTAAAAATACAATGGCAAGAGCATAAAATAAATTAATATATTCAACTTTCTGGATGTGTTGTTATAGAGTCCATTATTATAAAATCAGACCTACATTGGATTAGACGTACAAAACAAATGAATGAGAGACTTTCTAAAAAGTAGATGCCCATCTGTTATAATATTATCTCAAAGATATGCTAAGGAAGTGCAAAATCAATTGCTTCCATTAGGAAGATATGGCAGAGAATAGAATCCATTGGAGAGACACAATTAGAAGTGGTAATGAAGTGTTTCAGAAAGGTTTTCTGCTGAAGAAATTAAGATATCCTAAAATATCAAAGAAATGGATCACCAGATTCTATATATGTGGACGTATTTAGGATGGATCATCACATTCTATATTTGCTGACGTATTTGGGATTAGCAGATTGTCCTCATTTTTGAGCAGTTTTTTTTTTTTTTTCATGAAACTAGAATTATCATGCTTGTTTACAAGAGATTATCATTATATTTCCAAAATTTTTCATCTTTCTTCTCTATATTATTTCATCTGTTATTAACTTCATCACATTTCTGTTTTCATTCTGTTATAGCTTTTTTTTTCAAGTAGCTATTCCATCCAATCTTTACCTCATCATTTATTGTTTGCTGTTCAATATCCTTTTTATAATCATTGGATGCCTTTCTTTTACACTTTCTGAAGAATTGATATGATGTAATACTGTGACTTCTCCTTAAACGGAGTCAGGAATCTCTCAACAACTATGCCCAGAGAAACCTGTTAGCCACTCTACCCTCCCTTTCCATTCCCCACCCTAAGTTTTCCCATAATCTGCTCCATCTAATTTCCACAACATAATCTTTGTCAACTCTATGGCCTTTATATTTAAATCCACCTTAACTTTTCCCAAACCCAGCATAAAAACCAATAACCCATTTTCTATATAATCACTTTGTTCATATTTATTCTTCCATAACTTCATTATTTGTACCCTTTCTGCTTTCAAACATTTATATTCAACAAATGCCTAATATTTTATATTCCTTCCTTACACAATTTGCAGACTAAATCACCCATATTTTTCCATTTACATGTATATTCTCTTGTTGCTAAAGATCCCATTTGAGCTTTAAACAATAAACTATTTTCCTTGCTATTATCATAAATTAACTCACACCCAATGTTCCATTTACTTCTATATATATTTAAACTCTTTTTATTCTCCATAGTAGTTCTCCATCTCTCCAACCCCCTATTTTATATTAATCCTTCTATTCTTTTATCCCATTCCTTACCACTATAACACTCAACAATCCTCCTAACACAATCATCCCACTTTTTATACAAGTATACCGATATAAATTCTTTATCCAAATCTTTCGCATACCACATTACCTTTCTCATCCATCTTGTTGCCTGCCCTTTACTTGTAATCCAATTAAATACTATTTTAGCTATTCTTTTATTATCCATAAACTGCAACCTACCAAACATTTTCATTTTACTTTTTGAATCTCTCATATAAAAACTTGACCATCCTCATTTCTCAATTGCCTCCCTTGCTGTCCACATATCCAATGCATGTCTTCCAACTTCCCTTTGTACTTTTTCTAAATAATCTAACACCCCTTTACTAACACAACCCATCATACCATATGTTAACCCTGCTACTGCAACTCCCTTCCATATAATTCTAGCTACATCATATTTATTATATGAAAACACTGCTAATTTCTTTATTAATCCCTTTCTTTTCTTAGCTTCATTTATCAATTTTTTCTTCCATTCATCCAAGCAATTTTTCTGATTACTTAAGATGATTCCCAAATAACTATATCTATTCATCACACTTAACTTTATATCTCCCAATAAAAATTCTACATCTTCTCTTTCCCCAGTATTAACCATCATTGATTTTTCTTCACTAAATGTAATCCCAATCTCTTTACCCACCCTTGCACATGTCTTCAGCATAACTTCCATATCTGCTCTTCTTTCCGCATACAAAAAGACCTCATCTGCAAAAAAAAAAAAACCTTACAGAGTATATACTCCCTTGCTACCTATTAACGGTACCTCAATCCCTCTTCCTAATTTTTCTATTGCTCTCTCCATTTCACTCAAATACAACAAAAACAAAATAGGTGACATAGGACATCCTTGCTTTAGTCCCACCACATTTTTAACTTTAACTGATTCTATATTCCCTAATTGATACGTATAATAATTATTTTTATTTTTGTCTTACTGTGCTGCTCTCTTGTGGTGAGAATTAAATTTTTATTCATAAAACAAAGAACAAACCACCCATATAAATTAAATTGGAAAAAAAGAATGCATATTATTTAGAACAAGTTTTTTTTTTTAGTGTAGCGATATGTTATAATACTATAGTAAAAAAAAAGACATCAACCATATGTTTAATCATGTTTTTCTCTTAATTTTTGTTTAATATTATTAGTCTTACTTGATATGATGCTAAAAATCATTATTATAGGTAAATTAAGGAAGGTTGATTGTCAGAGTACGTGATATTTGAGTAATAACTAATGAATACACTGAAATTTATTTAACTTTCAGTAGGAATCGATTCAGCAACACATAGCATTTGAATTGTTGCTGTCGCCACAAATCTAAATGGATCAAAGCATTATCATTATCAAAAGTTGTTAGTGACAGTGAAAACATTATCTTTAAAAACATGTAAAATGCATCTGAAAATCTTATTGCTTTCATCATTCGATTTTTACTTTAAAAACAACACAAAATTTTTACAAATGATATATTTTTTGAGTTCAGACTATTTGCAATCCTGTAGTTTAACTTTCCAGTTGTATCATATTACAAGGGTGCAGAAGTAAAGAAGGATACTTTAATCATTTTAGCAAGCTCATAAATGACTTATCGAGTATATAATTCTGATTAATGTAAATCTATTCTTGGAGCAACGAAATCCGAAAAGATTACGATAATTCACAAGCCAGATTTCCAAGGAATCATTTAAATGAAAGTACAGAGATGTGATGCACTGTGACTTCTCCCTATAAGGAGTCAGGAATCTCTCGGCAAAAATGCCCAGAGAAACCTGTTAGCCACTATACCTTCCCTTTCCATTCCCCACCCTAAGTTTTCCTATATCCTGCTCCATCCCATTTCCACATAATCTTTGTCAACTCCATGGTCTTTACATATAACTCCCCCTTATATTTTCCGAAACCCAGCATAAAAATCAATAACCCACTTCCTGTATAATCACTTTCCTTATATTTATTTTTCAACAACTCTATTATTTGTATCCTTTCTGCTTTCAAGCATTTACACAGAGGCAAAACTCCATACAGTAGCACCATTCATGCAAGTTAGAGTTATCAATAGATGCAGGAAGGTTTGTACATCAAATCCCTATCTAGTGCCTAGTCATCCAATAGCCCCAGATTAGTTTCTAGCTTGTGGCTTTCATCAGTGAGAAGCCTTGGATCTGAGAGCACTGCACCTAAATCTTAGGTGATCATGTGATGTTTGATGGTTAAATGAAAGTACTCGACAAATATAACCCTAAGTTTTCCTATATCCTGCTCCATCCCATTTCCACATAATCTTTGTCAACTCCATGGTCTTTACATATAACTCCCCCTTATATTTTCCGAAACCCAGCATAAAAATCAATAACCCACTTCCTGTATAATCACTTTCCTTATATTTATTTTTCAACAACTCTATTATTTGTATCCTTTCTGCTTTCAAGCATTTACACAGAGGCAAAACTCCATACAGTAGTACCATTCATGCAAGTTAGAGTTATCAATAGATGCAGGAAGGTTTGTACATCAAATCCCTATCTAGTGCCTAGTCATCCAATAGCCCCAGATTAGTTTCTAGCTTGTGGCTTTCATCAGTGAGAAGCCTTGGATCTGAGAGCACTGCACCTAAATCTTAGGTGATCATGTGATGTTTGATGGTTAAATGAAAGTACTCGACAAATATATTGGCCTTGCCATAAAAAAAAAGGCCATTATTTGCAAGTTTTTTTAAATTTCTTACAGGATCTGGCTTGGGAATTATTTTCAGACTTGCTTGCTCCACAAATAGGTTTAAAAATATGCTTATGTTATTCAAAACATTCAAAAAATAAACATCCATGACAAATTTACATTGTGTGAGAAGAATGACTTTATTGCACCAAAGCACAAATGAATTCAAAATAACTGAATCCTTACTATTCCCTGCAAATACATAGATCAATTTGAATGTTTTTTCATGATAGTATTAATTTAAAAGAGTCATAAAAGTCAAAATATGGTCAGAGACAAAGAGCACTGTGCATGTCAAAAGATGAAAATTGAAGAGTCGGTGCTAGGGTCATATTTCACCTAAACTATAGCAACTTTTAGGAGCATAAAAGAAAAGTATATTGATAGATGTGATAATAGGTATATGGACATTCCATCAACATTAGTCGTATGTGATTTTGAGCAGTGGTAAAGTGCAATTAATGCTTAAGAGGTGGATCAGGTAAGTAAAGCCAAAAAAGAAAGAATCTTAGGTCAAGGGAATGGAACTGCACAAAGGCTAAACTCTCTCTCCACAAGTAGTGCCACTCAGTACAAGCCAAAGTAATCAATGGATGCAAGAAGGTTTGTGCATAAAATCCCTATCTAGTGCCTACTCAACCAATATCCTCAGGGACTAGATAGGAATTTTATGCACAAACCTTCTTGCATCCATTGATTACTCTAGCTTGCATTGAGTGGCACTATTGTATGGAAAGCTTAGTCTCGGTGTAAACAGTTTGTGTAAGCATAAAGAATGGTGATCATGCGATGTTTTGTCATTTAATGAATGGAATTGATATGCTGCCCACCCACAGGACCTTTAGAATTAAAAAAAAAAAGAGGGGGAAACCATTTCTCCGAGGCAAAGGACAGAGGTGTTTATAGTTAATAAATATCTAAGGATACCATAATATATAATTATGGTACTGGTTCCAGATCTACACAACTATGCAAGCAAATTGACTTGGATCATAAACCTTAATATTTTTCCAATTTGGGCTGGTGCTTTGATAGTAAAATAAAGAAGTAAAAGGCGACTGCTGGAGGAAAGGCAAATTAAGTTCAAAAAAGTAAAAATCCAGGGACACTTCCATATCAACAGCTCCTTAGTGATGAAATTCATATACTAGAAGCTAATCTGATGCTATTGGATAGGACAGCACTGGATAGGGCTTTATTAAGCACTACCAACTGGCATCTATTGATTACTCAAGCTTACACTAGGTGGCATAACTATGGTAAGAAAAAAATTTGCTATTGAACAGGATTATTTATGTTGGAGTCATATGATGTTTTATTAGTTTTATACCAATCCTAACCAAAGAACAGACATGACTATAATCATTAATAAAGGAATTCCATAATCTATAGATACTAAATTGTTTCATATCTACATACCTACATAAGCAAATTGGTTTATGTGAAAATATTGTTTTTCAATTCATGCTAATGTATATATTAGATCCCAAAAAATCCAGGTACCTTCCTCCTACATCCACAATTCTTCACCCATGAAAGCCATAGGCTAGAAAACACTGTGATGATATTCAATAAAACAGCACTGGATATTTATTAAGCATTATCATGTAGCATCTATAGATTAGTCAAACTTATAGTAGGTGGTATAACTGAGATGAGAGTATTAAATTCTTTTACAGCTTAATAATTACTTATAGTAAATAATTTTACATGAATGCATATATAAAATAATATATACAAATTTGCAAACGTTTGTTTGTCTGCATAACAAAGTGGTTTCTTTCTTCTTCATAATCTAATGTTAAGTGCACTTTACATGGAGTTCACCATAAACGTAGCTCTCAGAGCTATGATTATGGTGAACTCCACCGAATAAAGGTTTGCAAATTTGAGTTACAAATACATCTAAAGGGGAAAAATGAATAAAATTACATTTATGTATGAAATATTAAAATATTTAAACAATATTTTCATTTCTATAATAATTTTATTTCTTCATGATTTTATAGTTATACAGATGAAATACTCATTTTCTGAAAACCACAAATTCATAATAATTTTTTGAGAACATTTTATGTTTAATTATAATAGTATTGTAAAAAAATATATATATACAAGTAGTATAATTTCCATGGTGTACTCATTAATGAAAAGTTGAATGATTAAAATCGAAATCGCAAAGTATTTACCTATACGTTGTGTGAATACCTGTAATTATATGACAAAAAGTTCGCAATATCTGCTTACGAGTTCATTTTAAAACATGAGAATAGGAAAAAACTGAGCATTCAGGTACTTTTATGCCAAACGTCACATTATAGCAAAAACAAGTGCTCAAATAATATAGTTTCATTTTTATTAAGAGATTGAACCATTAAAGAAATCATTTTGGCAGAGGTGCTATTAATTAATAACAGTATATGAAATATAAAATCTGGCAATTTTGAGCTAAATATCTAACCCCCCCCTCCCAAAAAAAAAAACAAATTGTATCTTTATTCATATGATTTGAAAATGTGTAGTGATGTGACTGTTTAAGACATTTATAAAAGATATTATACATGGGAAAGAGAAATATGAATAACTCCATGTGGTTGTGTTTAATTTAAAAATAACAGCAGTTATATTAACTTTTAAATGAGGTTTAAAGTTTATATCTGGACTAGAGACAATCTCCAGTTTAATAAATGATTAGTGATAATCATTGTTCCATGGATGGCATCAATATTTTTGGGTGGAGTAAGTTTGACACTTGTAAATCAAAACGTAACAAAAAAACTATTAAGTTTAGAGAAAACAAAAAACGGAATCGCCTAATATCCGGTTAATTTCAGGTTTGATTGCTTTTTGCGACATGGTGCAACAGAAAGCGGAATTGCCTAATATCCAGTCAATTTTGGGTTTGATCACTATTTGCGGCATTGAAAAATGGTGCAACAGAAAGCGGAATTGCCTAATATCCAGTCAATTTCAGGTTTGATCACTATTTGCGACATGGTGCAACAGAAAGCGGAATTGCCTAATATCCAATCAATTTTGGGTCTGATCACTATTTGCAGCATTGAAAAATAGTGCAACAGAAAGCGGAATTGCCTAATATCCAGTCAATTTTGGGTCTGATCACTATTTGCTGCATTTAAAAATAGTGCAACAGAAAGCGGAATTGCCTTATATCCAGTCAATTTCGGGTTTGATCACTATTTGCGGCATTGAAAAATAGTGCATCAGAAAGCGGAATTGCCTAATATTCAGTCAATTTTGGATTTGATCACTATTTACGGCATTGAAAATGGGTGCAACTTTTATTACCAAATTTTCCGCTACATATACAAAGCAAAATTTCTTTATATTCATGGAGATAGTAAGTTATGAATTTATTTATTTTTATTTAGTAAATACTTTTTAATACAATTCTCAAATAACATATTATTACATTACAATGATAAATTATGTCTAAGTTTGTTCACAGTATTTCAAATAATATTTGCTAATAAATTACATTTAATTTTCTTTCAAATCTTTTCCAAACATATGTAAATAATTTTTAATTTTGTTCTTGAATTTTTTAAAATTAATAATCTTTTTTAAATGTAAGTATCGAATAGTATCCTCCTTTTTTTTTTACTATTATCAGTTCAATTCTGTAAAAATTTCCAAATCTGAAATAAGTCACAAACCAAGTATTTCAAAGTAATGAGTATTCAATTTGTAACATTAAAATGAGCATATTTAGAAAGAAAATATTTCTCATATCCAAACATTGTTATAATATTTACATATCATGTATTAATGGCATACATATTTTTTTTAAATAAAAATATTTTTTGATTTTTTCATCTAGGGCACATCGCATGACGGCCACCATCAACGGGAATGGATGCTCCTGTTATAAAAGATGCATCATTACTAACTAAAAAACAGATTGCTTCTGCTACCTCCTCTGGCTGACCTGGTCGCCCAAGAGCATGAGTTTCTTTAGTGCGCTCTAAAAACTAAAGCGAATAAAATATAATTAAAAAAACAAACATATACATAACTTATTTACTAAGACTTAAAAGATTTAATTTTTTAATTATGTATTATAATACAATTTGATATTATATGTACATATAATATAATGAGCATGCTAAGAGCTCTAAACAAACTTTCCTGATAAATGCTGTAAGAGAAAGCATTTAAAAATCTCTTTCTAGAGTTATCCTTATCCTCAAACCGGTTTCAAGCTACTGGCTATTCTCAGTGAGGTGCTAGGATATCCAGACACTAGATCCAAAAAACCAGCATTTATCTAATACTTAACTATAAAGTAGAAAATCTGGATTTTACAGACATCTGTATGTCTTCAAATCCAGCGATCTAACTTAAATAGCTATATGAGCATGAACAAAGTCACATGATGTATGACTTGCTTTTTTATTACTATTAGTTTGGCTTTTGAGGCTTTGGCAATGTTATATTGCTAGAGCTATTAATTATGTAATGTAGTTGAAGCTTGTTCAGGTCCATATAGCTATTTAATTTAAACAGCTGGATTTGAAAACATACGGATATCTGAAAATTTCAGATTTTCTACTTAATAGTTAAGTATGAGATAAATGCTGAGTTGAGTTGGTATTTTGAATCTAGTGTCTGGATATCCGAGTGCCTCACTGAGGATAGCCAATAGTTTGAAACCGGTTTGAGGCAAGGGTTAATTCTAGATAGAGATTTTTAAATGCTTTCTCTTGTGGCATTTTATCGGAAATGCTTGTTTAGAGCTATTTGCACACCCATTATATTACATTTTTAATACAAGCTTATTAAATTAAGTCACATGATGTATAACTTGATTTTTTTTTTATTAATACACACACACACAAATTTATCCCTAATGTAAAATAATCAGCTGAAATTATCTTATATTTGTCATAATGTAAGATAATACAATTCATTATAAATTGGTATAATACTAGGAGATTGATGAAAGAGGATGACTAGCATCAAGATGGCGGATTCCGCAATTACAACAATGGAATCGTCCTTAAATGCTCTGAAAACCAACCTAGTATTTAGAATATTAATTAAATAGCTGAGATATTATGTAATTAAAGTCATGAAATCACGTTAAATTACATCTTTACTTATATCGTAACTCTTATCAGTAAAGATGTAATTTAACCCAGTACAAGTTTGGATTCCTATCTATATTATATGTTGCAGAAATAATCTCTCCATATTAATGCATCAATTTTGAAAATATATATATAATCCAAAATTGATTTTATGTACTACTAGGTCTAATTATAATAAAAAAATGTAAAAGAATTCAAATTGTAAGAATGAATTAATTAGAATTACGAGTCAAGATAAATATAATTTAATGACCAGTAATTGGTATATTACCAATTTTCTTTTCCGTCTTTCTGTTATTAGTATATATTGATTCTGGTGTTACTTTATACACTTTAATTAAAGTGAAAGGCAGAAACGTCTCGCATGCGCTTTTAGAATGCTTATACGACAGCCAATCAGATGTAATGATGACTGTGTAGGGAGTTTATTAAGAAAAGCATCAGTTTATATCAAAAGGCTGTGTGGATATTCATGCATATTATGAAAGTGAAACTATTTACGTTAGTATAATTAAATAATCATTGGATCTAAATAAGTTTTTAAGAGGTAGTTTTGCACTTCTGTTTTGTGTGCAGAAATACTTATATTCATAGATAAACTAAGCAAACAAAAGAGCTAAAGTCAAACAACCAAATTGAAGTTAATATAAAGAGTTATGCTGTTTCATGAATGTTAGACTTTTTTTTTTAAAATTTACAATTACACATGGACTTGAGGCATCCTACTACATCAGTTGATTCCGTTACGGAATCCTTCATAGATTACCAGAGACCAACTACAGGGCAGCTTGCAAAAAAATGACCTCAATCCACCAGATTAAGATAATAATGCAGTAAAAGATGTAGCCATAATATTATATACGAATACAATAAAGCCAATTAATCAAGACGTTAATAGATTTATAAATATAGACGATAAAAATTAACCTTTAAGCTGTCAATAATCTCAACCTGTAGTCAAGGCAACATCCTTTAACAATAAAGGTGGAACTGCCTTGACTACAGGTTGAGATTATTGATAGCTTAAGGGTTGACTGTTACCATGACATTATACATCTCCTAGATAAGTTTACGTTTATACAAGGTACATACAAGTTAGACATCCATAAAACATACTTAATTAAAAAAGAGTTTTTTTCTTAAAAAAAACTTTGCTCATAAAGTTTTATAATTTTTTAACAGAATAAACTCTGGCAAATTAATTTTTTGTGTGATATTTCTTTTCTATTTTTGTGCACTTCTAGTTAGTAATTTATTTATTTTTATTAAAAAAAAGTAGCATTAATCAAACAGTTTAGAAATCCCTATTCACTTTCTTGCAAATGCATATATTTTAACAAAAAATATTCTGCCGTGTTTATTTTTTGAAATAAAATTGCTTACTTTTTTATATGCTTCCTCATCTAGGCCACCACGTTTCTGAAGATTTGTGACTGTTACACCAGGACTATAATAATATAAGATATAATACCAGTATTTATTATTATACATATACCACATATATAGATATGTGAATATGAATACATCTATGAAGAGATATATTTTAAAATTTTATCCACTTAGTAGCGCTTTCGACTATCCTTGTAGTCTTTGTCAACTAACACTTTGAAAGGCTACCCTTCCCACAATTCCGTGATCTTAACATAACAGGCAGGCAGAAAATGTTAAGATCACGGAATTGTGGGAATATTAGCCTTTCGAAGTGTTAGTTGACAAAGATGACAAGGATAGTCAAAAGTGCTACTAAGTGGATAAAAAAATTTAAAACATATCTGATTACTGTATTTATAAACATTCAATTATATAATTACATATATTGCTTTGAAGAAGTACAGATATCGAATTATAATATTATTACATGTATAAAGAGATGCATATAATATTAAATAATAACTTTGAACAGCATTAAATGTATATAAAAAAAAGCAAAAATGACCACAATGATTGTTCAATATTTGCATCTGGAATTAGTATTAATTCGACTCTGAAAATTCAAGCACATTTAGAAAATTTAGCTTTATTTATATAGAAATAAGGTTGGCCTTAACCTTTAATTTTCTAAATGGAATATGGTAAATTTGCTTAATTACTTTACAGTCTGATGGAATTTGGTTCATTAATATTTGAACTGTCCTCTAGCTGCCACAATCAATAATGTTTTACAGTAAGAAAATGACCCTACTGTATTTTAGATCTTTTTATATAGAGTTATCAGAACAACGAAAGCCAGAAAGCAATCTTAAATCAGCCTATATACTTTAATTATAAATTGCTTTTGAAAAGACTCATATTAATTTTATAGAGATATTTCACTCATTTCTAAAAAAACTATAGTAGTCATATATTATATATGCAATGATAAACAATACTTTAATACTGAACAAATGCAATGTTATGTGTTAATTCCCAATTCAATTTAATTAATATTTGAATGGTCCTTTAACTGCCATATTTAATAATGTTGAAAGTATAAAAGTATTATTTACCATTACATTATATATGATGTGGCTATTTATTATAAAGTTAACACAGGCTAAACTCTCCATACAATAGTGCCACTCAGTGCCAACCCGAGTAATCAATGGATGCCAGAAGGCTTGTGCACAAAATCCCCATTTAGTGCCTACTCATGGGATTTTGTGCACAAGCCTTCTGGCATCCATTGATTACTCTGGTCGGCACTGAGTGGCACTACTGTATGGAGAGTTTTGCCTGTGTTAATAACAGTTGTGTGCTAGCGTAAGAAATGGTGATCATGTGATGTTTAGTGGTTTATTATAAAATTCTATGCATGAGTGATATATCTCTACTCTATAAAATTAATATCAAACTTTTCAATAGCAATTTACATTTAAATAAGTAGGCTGATTTAAGATTGTTTTCTGGCCATTATTTCTAATAACTCTACGTAAAACGATATTAAAATAAAGAGTATCATTTTCCTACTGTAAAATATTACTAATCACCGAGTTAGAAGGAAGTTCAAATATTAATTAAAAAGTATTTGTAATTATCATGATATAACATTTATTACACATAAAAGTATTCTTTACCATTAAGTATACGATTTTTGTATCTGCAATGTTTTCGCTGCAATTTCTAAAAACGTTTTATAAAACATTTTGACTTCTTTCGAAATTGCAATGCATTTAATTTTGAATTGATTGTTTTTACACACATCTTTGACTTGCATATAAGCTACATTTATTTACAACTAAAAAAAAATAGGTGTAATAATGAGATATGTGCCCAAAATGAACAATGATTAGAAGAAAAATTCAATAAATGCATAAGTAACGGCAGATTTTATGTCCAAAATAATTTATCAAAACATTTAAAATTAACATTTTCATTAAAGTTTTTTCTGCATTTACAATACCCTAATACAGGGGTGGGAAATTGTGTTGGCTCAGGGGCCGCATTGGGGTGGGGCCCACTTTGTGGAAGCGAAACTTAGCGGAGGACCGCACCTTTTTTTCATGACACAATAATCACACTGCTTTATTCCCTGTGTTACCAAAGAAATATTTGTTTGCTCATTCTTCATTAAACACACGATATTCATTACCAATTTTACATTTTTTTTAGAGGGTTCATGGTTTCACTGAAGTTGGAAATGTATAAGTTTGCTAATGCAAAGATAAAATTGAAATTAACCATATCAACTGGAAAAGCACTGCACATCCTATCTACACTACACATGTGTAGTGATGCATGGGAAGGAAATCTCAGTTCAAGGCGAATTTTTCTGATTGTCTTGATGGGCCGCATAAAACCTCAGCGGGTCGCTATTTGACCACCTCTGCCCTAATAGAAATCGCTTACGTCGCTCATCATTATAAAATTTATATTAAAGGAAATTTAGATTATAAAATTCTGCTTCATAGTAGTTCAATTATTTTCTTTCTTTCGCAGCCATTATGCGACTTAATATAAACTTTAGTAATTAATAGTAGCCAGTGCTTATTAAATTCCTATCCAGTGTTTACATTAAGTATTATAACAGCGGGATAAGGAAAAGGGTATGCTGCTAAACAACGATGTGTAAACTGAAGTCATGTGATAAAGTCGTAATAGTTTTAAGAATAATAAATTGATAGCATACGTCCTCTTTTTCTTTAGATGTCAAAATATAAGCATGAGTAAATGATAATGAAGTCAAACCTCTACAATTATTTTCTGGCTATTTGATCTTCTGGTACAAGTTAATTATTTTTACTATACCCATCTAAGAACCACTTTCACTCATATTCAGATATTTATGCTAACGGCTACATCATGATTTTTGAATCAAAGTAAACTTATAGCTATTCAGATATGATATAGACTAACATTCGTATATCTTTAAAAGACATTATTTAGTCGCACATTTGATATTTCCAGAAATAGTAATTTCTTTAAACAACAAATATCACATGATCACCATTTGCTATGCTTATACAAACTGTTTAAAATAATGACCAACTCTCTATACAGTACAGTCAATCTGTGCAAACTGTAGTAATCAATGGATACAGGAACACTTGTGTATAAAATCCCTATCTAGACTCTACTCATCCAATATCCTCAGACTAATTTCTAGCTTGTGGCTTTCATCAGTGACAAGCCTTGGATCTAAAATCAAGGTGGAGTGTGTCAGATCCAAGACTCTTCACTGATTAAAGCCACAAGCTAGAAACTAGTCTGGGAATATTAGATGAGTAGGCACTAGATAGAGATTTTAGCACAAACCCCCTTGCATTCGTTGATTACTATGGCTTACGTTGGGTGGCACTACTGTGTGAAGAGTTTGTCACTGTTTTATATTCATTTGTATAAGGTCATTGTTTGAAGCTCTCTCAGTTTGTAATTCCCACATTCCTAAAAAAAAACATATAATCAATAACGTAACAATTTTAAAATATCTCGGATGGTTCAAAAAATGCAGACACATACTACATTTCAAAAATCGAGTATCATGATTTTATACTCCAATCATATTAATCTAATTATTTTATGGAACAAACAAGTCCAAATACGTTACTAAGACAATTTAAACCATATGTGCTATTGTACGGAGAGTTTTGCCTCTGTGACTAAGACAATTTATAAGCAAAATTCCTTTAGAATTTAAATAAATTTTAATGCTTACTTTTTATTTTGTCATATAAAAGACGAACCATTTTGTATCTGATATAACAAGAAGTAAGCATTATTTGCAGGCTTATTTAAATAATTTTATGGCAATCTTGCTTGTAAATTGTACTAGTATCATATTCGGATTTCTTTGTTCCATGAAATAGATTTATATTCCGAGTGCTACGCATTGTGATAAGCAGTAACCCTATTTATACGCTCATTAGAATAATTAGTAGGCTAATTATACATATTAGATATTGGTAATACCTTTGATAATTTATCAATCAGTGAATTGACCCCTATGGATTAGAGAATTGTCTGCTTCTTTTTTTTTAATCTTTTAAGATCTATATTGCCCTTAAGCAAACTAATAACAAATCTCTTACACAACTAATAAATGACTGACCATTTACTGGCGTAATTCAGTAGAACAAATTCAATTTGGGTTCAAAACCATAAAATTTTAAATATTTCAAATCATTCAATTAGATGGCAAATGTAAAGGTTGGCCCATGTATGAACAATTTTTGAAACAGTATACTTCCTAACGAAAGGGCAAATAGTCGAAAAGCGTTAACTTTCAGCCATGGATAAGTGATCTCAGCTATGCTCAAAATTGACCATTTAAAACTTATCCTATAGAATCACTAGCTTCCAATAATTTACTATTCTTATGGTCAGCTGCTTATGAGGTCATGTGATATCTGACCACCAAAATGATGCGATTTCATTCAAATAACGAAATTAAGACTTATAATTTTTGCTGATTTGGAAGTGAATCAGTAACATTTAGCTTTTGAGTTTTCCATTCCCAAATACTAAGCTACACAGGTCACTTTCCCTAAATTAATTCTGTTACTACAACATCCCAACTCTTTATTAAAACTAACTTGTCTATTTACCATCATTATCAATAATTTTTTTTTTTTTGTTATAATGTAATCCGTATAGTTTGCTTAATATTACATTTATAATGAATAATTGTGTAGTACTAAATATATTTTTTCCGATGAAGCTTTTATGTGATTTTTGCGAATGTAATGTGTACATGATATATATATCTTATTTCATTCTCAAAGTTGTTTTATTCTTAATAAAAAAAATGTTTCTAAAGCATTTAGATATCTTTCTTTCTTTCTTATTATTTTATTTTTAGTTGCCAGAGTACAATTAAAGTCTCCAAGACCCCCTATTTCTTAAGCTTAGATATTTTTTGCATTAATTTTGTATTTGAAAATAAAATTATTTATGATAATGTGGAAAAAAAAAAAATTCTTTAATCCATAATTTTATATTTTCTCTATTACATTGATTTACATTTTTGAATAATTTTTTTTACGTATATAGTGTGTATAAGCCCATTATATGTTTATACTATGTGGTTTTTACAATAAAGAGTATTAGACTTGAAAGCTTTAAGTTCTGAGATTGAAGCGCACACTGTTATTTCTGATATACATGACCTTTCAAATGTCATGACAACAAGATTCAAACCAAATACGATTTTGAAAAATTTTTCAACTTTCAAATAAGCTGAAGATTTTTTCCCCCCCCCGAAGTACCCGACTTCCAACAAGCCCAGTTAACCATCCAAATTTGGTCAGTAACTAGATATCTAGAAATTCTTTGGGAATAAAATCTGGATAGTAAATCAGATACTGAAACATCATATGACTTTTCATATATTATGCCAATAATATGAAGTTTGAATCAGGTTTTAAACAGACTTAGGTATTTTTTTTTTCAGATAGCTGATGTATGGCTAACTCAAATAGCCATCCAAAGTTGGTCAGTAAATGGGTATCTAATGATTCTTAGCTAGGTAGGAAAATCGAGATGGAAAATTATTAAAAGTGATGCTTCTTTCACTATATCTCAATTGGGGAAGGGGGGAGGAATGGTTAGAAAGTTTTTGTACCTGAATGGGCTATTTAAAGGCTGTTTACTCATACATATATTGGCTATTTTTAATTCAAAAATTTTAAGGCAGCTAGAAAATAGTAATAATATTTAATTATGTATTAAATAATATTTCAGCATTCTTTTGTTTCATTAATTATTCATGAAAATTATGTGTCTAAGAAGATGGCTTTAAGTCCTTTTAATTAAAACTACAAACATAAAACAAAACAAACAAACAAACAAAAAAATGATTCAAAAAAATTTTAAGTTTTAACTTACTTGACACTATTAACTCTTACTCCTTTGGAAGCCAATTCTATACAAAAAAACAAACAAAAAAAAACATTTAATGGGTATGTGAAAATTTCAATTATGAAAGACATTCACTACTGACATCTAGTGGCAAAAAAAATATCAAAATTTATTTTTTGCTTTATGTTAGTAGTTAAGATAAATTTACTAGAAATTGACAATACATTAAGGTCCTGATTTCAACAAGACATGACCCCAAAGCAATTATCATATGATTATCATTCTTATTATGACTAGTTAAGCATTTTAAATATTGAACCAAATTTTTGTTTAAAAAAAAAAAAAATATGGTTGTTTTAAAAATATTTTCTTCCTTTTTTTATTTTTATAGAAAAAATTAAATGAAGTAAATTTACGTAAGCGTTTGCCAAATTTTGCCTGGAAAAAAATGAGAAATTATTATTCCTTGTTATTAAAAACGCATACACAAGTAATAAAATTCTAAAGCAGTATGTAATTTACTTATACTGAATATTTCCTGTATATGTAACTAGAGGGATTTGAAATCAAGATTTTTCAGTATATTCTTTCTCCACTCAATTTCAAACAACTGATACACATGATCACATATATGTGAAAAAGATATACGATTCCAAATGCACATATTTCGTGCAGAACCAGCGCTCATCAGTTGGGCCAGATCATAATCTCCCATAGATATATACAATCAGTGCTCAGATTATATTAAGATAGCAATTCCTCAAACTTTAATGGACAGGCTTCAATCTTCTTGTCCTTACAACTATTCAATCATCCAATTCATTGAAAAACAATGATGTTATGCTCAAAGCCCTCTAATTACATAATAAAAATGTATGCCAATGTTCCTCAGTTTCATTTTTCTTTTATACAAATTCCTATATACATCTTATACTCCTAATTTTTAATCATTTTTCCAACAAAATGTGGTATATGTAAAAAATATTAGTTATGCCTTTTCCACCAAATATACTTCTCTTTTTGACCAGTTTTTATTTCGTTTTATTCAATAGTGAACTTCTATAGGCTTCAAAACAATATCATAACTGATCTACTTTATATTTAACGCTTCCCTTAATAGCAGTGATATATAATTCAAAAGGCTTAAATAAAAGCAAAACATATGTTATCACTACAAAGATCATACAGAAATAGGTATAATATAAGAAAATAATAAAATATTTATTTATTTATATAAGTGAATTTAGTAAAAAATAAAAAAAAAATAGATAAAAGTGAATAAAAAGATGTTAAATTTGTAAAGAGGATTGAACTTTGGAATTTTAATTTAAGTTTATAAGAGAAACAGACTATAAGCAATGGACACATCTGGTATCTGGAGATTACTCATGCTTACTTAGATGACTAAACTAGAATGATTATAGAGTGGATTACTGCTCTTGACTCTGCAGCTTCGCACTCCAAAATTATTTCCTCGGCAAATCAATTTAAAGTTACAATTTAGAGTGATAATAAAAATTACAATTCTCATAATGGGCCTGGAAAGTTCTTATTATCACAAAGACTTCCGTTACTGGAAAAATGAATTGCTAATAAATTAGTCAGTACCTAGTCTAATCTTTCATATTCAAAAAACAAACTAAATCAAGTGAATTAAGAATATTTAAAACCCTCAGACAATTGCTTATGATTTAGTCATTACAAGTTTTTAACGTCACTATCAATCTATGACTTTGTTATTATTCAAAGATTTGAGAACACAAATCGAGAAGTGGTTTTTATGATTAAACTTGCTCATCGATATCATTGCCATTGGCAAATACTCAACAAGTATGACCGTTTGTACTCTAAAGCAACGATAGGAAGCCGAAGGAAACAAAATTTTAAAAATAAACAAAGTAAACCGTGAACATCGAATACATCCGCATGTGCGCTATTTTGAAACGTTTTTATATTGGATGATACTTTGATTAATATTTTAAGGTAACTGTAACTGCATTACTAATAAACGAAATAAGTCATGATTATTTTTACACTGGCGTTAATTTTCATCCACAGGATAAACATTGTTTTCGTAGAGATCACCATACACCTTTTTATTAGTTAATTCGGTTCAAGTGTTGATAAATACTTGGTAGTATTAAGGAAACTTTAATAAAAAAATAAACACCTAGTCAAGCATTGGTGGTCGAGAGGTCAGTGACGGCTGCCTTACAAGCGGTTGTCCCAGGTTGGCGGGTTCGCTTCCTGGCTGATGCTATGACACATGGGGAAAAAAAAAAAACTTATTATAATTATTCTTCTGCTAAAGACATTCATTATTAAATTGTGCTTTTATTTCTTATACTATTTAAGATCATTCCTATACACTGATTTTTTTTAGATTGCTTTTATAAAAAAATAATATATCATACATATTGAAATAATAAATATGTAACTTATGAAAGATCAGGTGACATAGCAGTAGAGTATTCATATATCATTACTATAACTCAGGATTCGAATCCAAGCTATGTAAGATTTGGAAATTTTTCCAGATTATAATGAAACTTCAGGTAGCTGGTCCATAGCCAGCCCAACAAAACATCTAAAATGGGTTGATAAATGGGTGTCTATCTGGTCTATCTAGACGCTAAAACATGGCTAAAAAACATTAAAACCATTATTACTTGACATTTGATGAATCAAGTGAGTGATGCCTTCATGCTCATTGGGCCTTATGGAGGACATTTAAGGACAGTTTTACCATTTTATGTAAGGATAATTATATAAAATTTAAGTGCAATAGCACTATCTTAGCTTACACCAAACACTATCAAATGTTAAACCTTGGAGATTGTTATCACAACTCTATCCACGACATCTGCTAATAAGATGATAAACCGAAAGATTTCCACAACCAGTGATCAGCAACTACAGAATTTTAGTGAAATCAAGCTAATTATAAACTTTTTTTTTTTTAAAGTGACATAGCATCGGCCGGGACCCGAACCTGCAACCCGGGCAACTGCCTGCAAATGCAAGGCAGTCGCGCTGACCTCTCGACCACCAATGCAAGACAATTATAAACTACTTTGATTGTATTATTCCAGAAATCAGCAACCTATGACCTGAGGCTACCTAGTGATCCAAGAATGTGTTAGGAAGATTCACCAATCGCTTTTTAGAAAAGTAATTTTTTTAGTGAATTGGTAAATTAAATAAAAAAAACAAACAAACTAATATTTCAGTAGATTCGTATTTTATCAAGTTATTTATTTTATCGATCAATATTTAATATAAATTGTATTAATTAATTTTATCCTATTGATCTATCGTTGTTCCAGAGAATTTTGAGAATAAAGTTACACAAGCAATGCACTAATTTATGGAAATGGAATCAATCAGTTTTTAACGAACTTTAATTTGGAGTAATAAATCCAAAGGAATGCTAAAAGAAATTGACAAAAAAAAAGTTCCAAATGTTCAAATAAAATTGTATTGAAATGTTTTGCGCATTACATCTTAAAACAGTTTTAACAGTTAAAGAATAGCAATTATCTACTTTAACTATTACTGATTTGTGTTGCATCTGTGAATAAATCTTTTTCCAAATGAATTATATTTTAAATCCATTAAAAAAATCAATCACTGCATGACAATTCAAAATCATGAATGCACATAAAAGTGTGAAATTGCAACCCAGATTTAGAGAATTTGTGGAAATAAAAATATCACCGAGGAAAATCACTGATCTAATTAATATTATGACATGTAGTTAAAATTATTAATATTTCTATTATATTGTATTTTTTAAATTAATTTGATAAAAGAATAAAATATTTTTCTACAAAGTGTTCTCATTTTTTGAAATTAAGTTTGCATTATACGAAGAATAATATCTAATTCTCATATATATATATATTGATTATAACACTTCTTTCGTATACACTTCAATGCAAACAAATTTTCTTAAAAACTTCTTTATTTTCCTTACAGTTTCGACTATCCAGCAGTCTTCATCAGAGTCTGTAACAGCAGAATATATAATAAAATTAAAAACTGCTGGAGATGTTCTTATACATATTTAGAAACTGTAATGAAAATAAAGAAGTTTTTAAGAAAATTTGTTTGCATTGAAGTGTATATGAAAGAAGTGTTATAAGCAATATATATATATATAATTATATGAAGATATGCAAAGAAAGTGAAAGAGAAGAATAAGAGAATATCTAATTCTCTTTTCACTTGATAGATTGGTTCCCGAAAATTACATGTAAAAAAAATTTGTGTAAAAAATACATTGTATATATGGAAAATAAGAAGACTGGTTCCAGATGTAAGAAATGAACCAAAATAATTAAATAAATTATATAAAAAATTTCATTAGACTGTTATATTTTTGCATGCTATCAAATTTTACTTCACAAACATTGCACATAGATAAAATAAATTATAGAAATATAAATTTCAATTGAAAAATTAAAAAAATGTAAAGAATCAGGAACATGAAAATTAGGCAGAATTTGTAATTTGAGTTATATATAACAAGATTTTATTTGCTCTCACTTTCTTGCAATAAATGATTGGAATACTGTTGCTATCACTAAAACTTGGAACATCACTGTTCTTCTTCCATTGATGAAGTTCTCTCTGTAAATTCCTGAACAACACTAGCCAGTAATATCCTGTGGTGCTGATGGTACATTTTTATGAATGAAATAACTATAATTAATGGCTGAGTTCATATAATGGCTAGGTCTTAATGTAGTTCTCTATAAAATGACATTAATGATTTCAGATCTCGTTGAAACTTTGAAGCTTGTTCCTCATTAGGATCATACTTGACAAAACAATTACCTAATTGGTTAGCAAGATCAAGACCTTCTTTAATTATATTAGCATTTAACACTAGATTATCATCTTCATTATCACTATCTTCTTTAGGATCGGAAGTTTTAAAAACAATCTACGATTTCTTTCTCACTTAAGATTTCAACAATACCTTCAGATGACATGTCATCGAATCCTTCTCCACCAATTAAGTGGGCCATTCTTATGATGTTGGGAAATTCAGTTATATTGAAACAACTGGATCTTTGCTTTTTGCACATTCTGATCAAATATTTTTCCAATATCCATTCAAAGTGAAGATCATAATTCAGGTAATGTTAATCCAACTTGATTCACACAATCCAGAATCGAAATTTTCTTCCATATATCTGACACTTAATGTTTAATAATTCATTTTGTCCAAAACATATTGAAATGTTTGTTTTACATAATAACTTTTAAATTTTGCAATAATTCCTTGGTCTATTAATGGTTGAATCTAGGATGTGGTATTAGGCAACAGAAAACAAAATTATACATTTGGGTGTTCCAAGACCAGATGGTTGTCAGCATTATCTAGAATCAATAGAACTTTAAATTCTAGATCTTTGGCATTCACATATCACCTACTGAACCATTCTGTAAAAATTTCAATGGTGATCTAAGACTTTTTATTTGCTATCTAGTGAAATGGCAATTTATTCAAATCTACACCTTTCAGTGAACATTGTCTTGAGTTCGATTAACAAACAGAGGCTTCAGTATGCCGATCACTTGAAGCATTGGAACAGAATATCAAAATGACACCATCTTTTGCTACTTTGAAACCACCGGCAGTTTTCTGCAATTTTGCTACGTAGATTTTACTTGGCATTCTCTTCCAAAAAAAATCACTTTTATCAACATTCCAAACTTGACCAGGAGTGGTATCTTTCATTTTCAATAATTTTAGTTAATTTTTTTGGAAATTCTTTGGCACCTGTTTCATCTGTGGATGCAGTTTCACTTTTTATTTTAATGATGCGAAGTGCATGTCTTTCAAGTAACTTTGTCATCCATCCTGTACTTGCAGAAAATTTACATTCCTTGTTTAACTCAGATGAAGTACCTAGCTCAATTGCTTTAATTTGTTTGTAAATTTTTAATGCCGTTTGCTTGACTACTGGTACTTTTTTTTCTGACATTTCTTCTATCCACATTACTAAGGCTTTTTCCATCTTCTCCTTAACAATATCTCTTATGTAAAATGATGACTTAGCAGTCAATTTTGTTCCAGAACATACTGACGTTTTAATAGTAACTTCATGTAAACCAAAATGCTTTCTCCGGTCTAAAATTTGAATATTAATGTCCAAAGAAATCGCTTTCCCCCCTTTTTTTTGTAGGTGGATTATCTGATATTGTATGAAGCTATAGAAAAATATTTCAGATTTAATAAACAAAACATAAATTCAAAAATATGCATCCAATCTATTGATTTTTGGCAAAATTAATAAATCAAATTTACATAAATTAATCAATTAAACAAAATTAATTTTTGTTAACATCAACACTAACAAGAAACTCTTTTTTTTAAAAAAACCTAATGTCAAAATGCAAACACAACATCAATATCAAAAAGGTACTTCGCATTCATAACAAAACATCAAAAGAGTTACAATGCAGACATGCAAATTTCCCCATTTGCAAGAATATTGCCAAAAAGAGGATTTTTGTTTTTAAAATACTGAGAAATAAAAAAAACATTTAAAAAAAATTAGATGATAATAACAGAAACATTTTTTTTTTTTTTTACCGATTATGTTATTTTAAAAACAATTCATATAGAAAAAGAAAATTTTTTTTGCTTATGTTATTTCAAAATCGTGCAAAAAAAAAAATTATGGAAAAGAGAATTAGGTATACTTTTATATTTCATATGCTATATATAGAGCTCGCAAAACAAACTCTTAACAAGCTTTGTAGAATATCCCCAACCTCAGACCGGTTTCTGCTACTGGCATCCTCAGTTGGGGATATTCTACAAAGCTTGTTAAGAGTTTATTTTGCGAGCTCTATATATAACATTTCTAAATACAAGCTTATTAAATTAGGTCGTGCGACGTCTGACTTGATTTTTTTGTAATATTTCATATGCATATAACTGCATTTTTCATATTTCATGTTATACATAAACTTTGTCAGTAATCACTTTACATCAATGATCTGTTTATTTTACTCACAAATGAGATACAAAATATTTGCTATAAAAAGACTACCAATCACTGTATTATTCTGCATAAGACAATGACATTTTAAATGAATCAAAACATAACATGACCGCTGCTCACACATTACTATTCAGTACCAAATTAATTACCCCTATATCACTTCTGCCACCTAGAGTAAACTTGAGTAATCAATAGATTCCAGATGGTAGTGCTTAATAAATCCCTATCCGGTGCTGTTCTATCTATATTCCTCGATCAATTTATAGTTTATGACTATCATCAGCACTGGACAGAGATTTAATAAGCACTACCATCTGACATTTATTGATTACTTAAGCTTACACTAAGTGGCATAACTGGAGAATAGACTTGTAGCAACAGACATACTCCGATATGATTCAAAATCTTCAATATCTTAGACTTTCAAATTATCACATGGATAAATGTAATCATTGGAAGGATCCAAGTGTATCAGAGATTTGTTTTGATAAAAACCAATTATATGTGAATTAACAAAGATTCTAGCTTACGTTTGCATAATTGTTTAGAAAAGTGACAGAACCATCTTTGAGCACTAAAGTGATAAAATGATCGCAACAGCTTCTTCCAACCGGCCAAACAGAGGAAAAACTTTCCATACTGCAGTGCCACCCAGAGAAAACTAGAGTAATCAATGGATGAAAGGTTTGTGCATGAAATCCCTATCTAGTGCTTACTCATCCAATATCCCCCAGACGAGTTTCTAGCTTGTGACTTTCATCAGCAAGGAGCCTTGGATCTGAGCACTGCATCCAGATCTTAGAATCTTGCATCCATTGTTTACTCTGGCTTGCGTTAAGTGGTACTACTGCATGGAGAGGTTTGCCTCTGTTATAACAACTTGTGTAAGAATGGTAATGGTGATCATGGAATGTTTAGTAATTTCAATTGACTAAACTGAATTTTTTTTTTCTCCATAGAAATACATGTAGGAATTTCTTGAGTTCATTACTAAGCAAAACTGCTCAGGGCAGCTTGATATGTGTGTGTGTGTGCTTGTCTGTATACCTATTCATAAAATAAATAAAATAAAAAAATACCTAAAGCAACACATCTTGTAAATTGGTCAATAGCACTTTTTGACATATTATATGCTAAAACTCCAGGAAACTATAAATAAAAAAAAAAAATCAATAAAATTAAAAAAAAAATTGCCACTTTACAATCATTTAACACATTTTGTAAATTGATAAAATATGCTTAATCTACCAGAGAAATGATTAGTTATAGAAATAAACATCTTTTATACTTGTTTACCTAAGAATGCCTAACTATGTAATATATAGAGATAAAACAATATATGTCAAAACAATATATATATATATTATACTAGCTATCCCTGCAGTTTCGCTTGCATTAATTACCAAATTTTTTAAAAACAAGTACCATAAAGCAAGCCTAGCAAACAAACTTTTCAAATTTATATATATAAGGATAAAGGAAAGGATAAAAATAAAAGTTACTGTAGATAACTTACGCACATTAGAGCGGATTTTAATTTAAATATTCCTGAATTATTTGTTTTAGAACTGTAGTATTTATCTTTGTTGTTGACTGCAAATCCGATTGATCAAGGTATTTTAAGACAAAAGTTTACCGAAAAATCTTTACAATATTTTTATAACTAACAAATCAATATAACAATGAGACAAGAGCCTGCCTTCCAAACCACTGATTGGTTGTTTATTCTCTCCAGAAGAGAGCACCTATCAAAAGTTTGACAGTTGCGATGTCTTTGTTTTGATTCTTAAAGTAAAAATGAATATTTTAGAATCTTTTAACATTATTTTATCAATATTGACAATTCCGATATTTTCATTTTGATTTTTAAAGTGAAAATGAATGTTTTAGAATCTTTTAAGATTATTTTGCCGATTTTACCATTATTTTATCAAGAAAAGTTTATCAAATAACCTTTAAAATAGTTTTAAAACTAACAATATAGCAATGAGATAAAAGCCTGTCTTGATTGGCTGATTGTTGTTCTCTCTACAAGTGCCGCCTATCAAAATTTTGAGTTCCAATAGCTTCCTTTTGATTTTTAAAGTGAAAATGAATGTTTTAAAATCTTTTAATGTTATTTTGCGATGTTGACAATTCCGATGTTTTAGTTTTGAATTTCAAAGTGAAAATGAATATTTTAGCATCTTATTTTAGACATTTTAAATTTTTTTAAAAAAAAAATTCTTAAAAATATAAATTATTTTAGAAGAACGATTCAGATTTTAATAGAAAAATGTACTTTACATGAAAGCACATTGACAAAGAAATTATAATGTTTGGCCGCAATTTAAATGACCTAAAGACGATGTAGAAAGTGAAAGTACCTTATATTTGAAGACGATTCACAATAAATTATATGAGTTTATTGTATTTATATTAGTTTCCTATTTAAGTACACATATGCTTCTTAAATTCGAGGGCTTTGTAATCCGGTATTTAAAATACTTAGATTGCAGAGAGATTAATAGTAGATGGATATGACTTTATCCAACATCCTATCATCATCACCAATTTTCAACCATTCGATCCACTGCAGGATGAAGGTCTTTCCAATTTCAATCCATTTTCTCCGATCACTAGCATCTCTTCTCTACGCCATTCCAGCACACTAACACCCTACAAAGTATCCTAAATGCCAGATGGTTCTTGAATGTTATTGCATTAGCAAAAGTTTTTTGTTACAAGTAGGTTACAAAATGATTATGTAGCATATAAAAGCAATTTACCCGCTGACGAAGAAGCTGCAAAAACCAAAAACAATTAAATGGGCCGAGCGCTTTCGAGATTTTCCCTCATATTCATGGCCAACATAAGTAATAAATCATTTATGTAGTATTGTTAACTAATAAAATATGCAAATATAAATTAGTTTGTCCATTTTTTCGAGATAGAAAAGCACGTGTCGTGTCTATTGATGGAATTGTTGTCACTGATAATAAAATACGCCTCCTTGACTTTTCTTTTGCAATCGTTGGCTTCAGAGCTTACTATCTTGGGGTTGCCTGGTTCAAACACATGGCCAGCCTGCCTCTCATGTTCCAAGAATATTGAAAAGTTATCGTTGTGAAAATGAAAAATGCTTACCAAAATTCAAATATTACATAATAATAATTGTTTCTAGAATGTTACAGCTAAAAGTGTATTATATATTAATTTTGACTATAACACTCCAGAAACAAGTATTACAATTTAAACTTAAACACATTTTGAAATCTACTAATGACCGATAGCTACTGCAGAGGTGAAAGATAAACTTACAAATAATTACTGTACTAATAATGTAAAGGCAAGACACATGGTAATGACCTTATCATTTGTTAAATATAACTGGCAGTTGAAACATTATGTGATGTGACGTGA
Source organism: Epiperipatus broadwayi (assembly GCA_028023455.1). NCBI lineage: Eukaryota > Metazoa > Onychophora > Udeonychophora > Euonychophora > Peripatidae > Epiperipatus > Epiperipatus broadwayi. The sequence continues at coordinate 4,136,407 of JAQFVV010000039.1, forward strand.
TGCACTGCGACTTCTCCTTATACGGAGTCAGGAATCTCTCAGAAACTATGTCCAGAGAAACCTGTTAGCCAATTTACTTTTCCTTTCCATTCCCCACCCTAAGTTTTCCCATAATCTGCTCCATCCCATTTCCACAACATAATATTACCAATTTTTTTTTACAACAGTGCCACCTAGTGAAAGCTCAATTAATCAATAGATGCTAAAAAATTGTACATTCTAATCCCTATCCAGTGCTTTCTCATTCAATATCCCCAGATTAGTTTCTAGCTTATGGGTTATATCAATGCTGGAACTACTGAGATTTTTAAATATTTAGGAAAGCAGTAACAGCAAGATGGGTTATAAGGCTGCTTGCAGGCCATGTTATTCTTAATTCAAGATATCATTAAGTCAGGGGGATTTTTAGAGGCTATATTTAAGTACCACTTTGACCACTAGTCAAGGAAAAGTTGAAATGTATGGAAATTTTTACCTCTGAGGATCCCAATTAGAAATAGAGTAATGCAAATTTTAATGTATATTTAAGACTATTTAAAAACAAAAATTAAAAAATTAATTAATTAAAAGGCTTACTGATCGCATTCCATTAACGCTAGATACATTTACAATACAGCCTTTACTAGCTATCAGATGTGGTACGGCAAGCATTGTTAAATGATAGACAGATCTGAAAAAGAAACATATATATATATATGCAATATGTAGAGACATTTAAAAAAATAAGAACTTTTATTGGTTATCTATTAATCACTACACATTATTTACCTATTACATAATTTCATTGTATATCTTATATAATTAGTATCATTATAATTTCATTAATAAGTAACTGCTGATACTTAAGTTTATTTTTTAATATTTGTTCTAACTACTCATTGCTAGGTTACAAAAGAACAATAAGATACTTACTATAACATTTAAGGGTATATACAAATGACACACTATCCGGATTCATCTATGTATGACTCGCAGTACTATCATGCCTACATTTCAGTTAGATTGCACTTTGGATAATGAATATTATTATAAAAAAACGCTGTAGATGGGCTGTAAAAAATGATGTACATCAATGCTTACATTTATTACTCAGTTGATAGCAAATGCAATCCAGTCAAAATGTTGGTACAATAGTACTATGAATTATACTGAATGCGGATAATGTCATTTATACGTGCAGCACATAACACTCTTCACTTTAATATATATATATATACTAGCTATATCCGCATCTTTGATTATGTTAATAAAATAAAAATATATAATGCAATATATAGCTGTTTTGCGGCTTATATATTTTGATATTATTTATATGAAATAATAATAAACGAGTTATCATCACCGGTATTGCAAAAAAATATAACGTTCTACAAACAGTTATACTACTAAATTTAATTAATTTTTAGGATTTTAGTTTAAATAAATTTCTCATGCAAAAAAAAAACTAATTTTTAAAATGGTGGAAAATTTTAACAACATGGAATTTTGTTCACACTCCACTTGCAAGCGAGAAACTAAATATGAGGTATAAACGAAATTTAATTTAATTAAAATATATTTACAAAACCAAATTTTACCTTGCTTTACTAAAAACAATAATTCTTTCATTTCTATAGTATATATTCCAATATGCAGGCCGCAACATACTTTGTATCCATTTTAAAAAAAAAGTTTCCGTCTGCATTCTTTTAATCAGAGCTGCTTTCTTTTTGCGGTTTTATGAAGTCAATTGAAATAGTTATGATTTTGATGCATTTTTATAGTGCAAATTACCAACGTTTTTAAAACAATCAAGCACCATAAAGCAAAATTCATAGCTCTTCACAAAAAAAATAAATAAAAAAAAATCATGACGAGATTTATCAAGACAGATGCAATAGTTGTTGAGTTATTAAGTAGCAAACAAACAAACATTTATATATAGTAATAAGGCAAGGATAAGGAATGAGATAGCATGGTCTCATGTGATGAAGCTATTGTACAGCATATTAATGTATGGACGTATGATAATAGGGTAGCATATATGATGTAACTTTTTATGCAGAAAAAAAGAATCAAAGATTAAATATTTACTGGTGAATTAAAAAAAAAAAAAACAGAAAGAAAAAAGAGCAAACTTTAAAAAAGCTGTAAGTTAAAAAAGTTAGCATATTAATAGCAGTACAGAATACATTCACTAAGCAACGGCAGATAGCAGCATATCCAATTGCACAATCTATCCAATCTGTTAAAATGTATCTGTGACCTCTGTTTCTGTATCTGATTATCTTTTCCTATTGACCTGAATAAAAGATACTTGCCTGCAAAATCTTGCGAAATAGTATCAACTAGATAAAACTCTAACCACCAAAACATAATCTGAAATCTCCAGTAAAGGAAAAAGTTGTCAGAGAAATTACATAGTCTACAAGAAAACAAGAACTACAAAGAAATGAACTACAAGAAATACTTTTCCATGCATGATTACTTAATAGAACAAGTCGGTAAATTCAAAATTGTATGCAAATCTATACTTCGGTAATCATATGATATCCGGTCATGGCTGCTTGGTGAGAATGTTCGAACTATTTTTTTTTTTCCAAACCAAGTTTTATAACTTTACCATTAAAAATTTGGCTTATATTTAAAGGTGTGTTCTATTTCATTTATTTATTAATTAATTCATATTTAGTGTTTTGCTAATCTTTTTCCTTATCAATACTTGTTTGTATGTAGCAGAATCATAAATCTGCACTTTGATCTGATTGGAAAAGAGAGATACTGGGAGAATTTTATTAGCAGCCTGCCATTACTTTATTTTCCCCACATGGAAAGACTCTTACCCATAGTTCATTTCATTTATTATTTATATTTAAAAATACCAGACCAGTATTTATAGTTGTTTTGATTTGATGTAAGAATTTTCCATGTATATTTTTGAGTTGAGATGTATCAGATAGGAAATATGGGATTACATTAATTCACTTATGAATAAACATAGTTTTAGTTACAAAATGAATAACGGGACTCTCAATAAAAATGCTGATATGTGCCAAAATAGTTTATTAATTGTTATTAGTCATTTAATTTGGGAAATGCTTATTTGTAACTTATTTAAACTCTATTTAATATTTCATTAAATTATCAATTTCACAGTTCTTTCCTTGATACTGCGACTTTCCATTTTATATCTGAGATATACATTATTAGTAGGTGGATTTAATAATCAGATATTAATTTCTAAATTCAATGAATAGCAATTAACTACCATATTTGAATAAAACTAGCATTCTGGGAAATAAGTGATATAACACTGTAAGTGGAATAAGATAAGCTAGTTAGGTGATGATTATTGTCCGATAACAAAGTTATAATAGATGATCTTCAAATGACATCAATAATAATTCAAGCTGTCATTATCATATTACTCTTTGTCTGGCCTTTAGAGAGATAGTTTAATGATTTAACTTCAAAGATATTCATTTATAGAATAGTATAGTTTCATTTAGACATATTAAGATATAGTTAAAATAATGTAACAAATACGATGTCTTCAAATATTGTCATATCATTTATTAAACCACTAAAATATCACATAATCATTATTTTTTATAAGTACACAATTTGTTAAAATAATAGCAGCCCTTTCCAAATAGTAATGCAAGCCATAGTAATCAAAGGATGCTAGAAGGTTTGTGCATCAAAATCCCTATCTAATGCCCACTCATCCAATATCTCGACTAGTTTCTAGCTTGTAGCTTTCATCAGTGCTAGCTTGTAGCTTTCATCAGTGCGGAACCTTGGATCTGACAACACTAGATCTAGATCTTTGGGATTTAATGCAATCTTCCTGCATCTGCCTTTTATCTTTTTAGTTAAATATAAAGCTGGAGAGTTGCATTAGATCCAAAGATCTAGGTGTAATGCTGTCTGATCCATGGCTTCTCAATGATGAAAGACAAGCTAGAAACTAGTCTGGGGATATTAGATGATTAGGCACTAGATAGGGATTTTGATGAACAAATCTTCTAGCATCCATTGATTACTATGGAGAGTTGATACTATTATCATTTATCCATGTCACTTGATTACTTCAACATGATATCTTATGAAATTTCTTGATAGTAGATTAATATTATCAATGTATACTCATTATAATTTTCATAATGCTCCTAAACTTTTGACGCAAAGCAGATATATCAAGTACTATTATATTCGTCATGTGAGTAAGATCATTCAATTCTCTGTTTGGTTATATTTGGAACATAATGCATAGCCAGAAATAATGAATTATATTTATAATATGATATTCTTTTCATTATTTACATAAACTCCAATGTTTAATCATTTCTACTGTTTCTTAATTTTGCTACATTTGAAGCATTAATGGGTGGTCATTAATAAATGGCAAGGGTGTGTATATTTTATCAGGTCTTTTATTTGCTGATGATATCTTCGTGTGCACAGAAAGTAGTGAAGATATGGAATGCTGAAGATGTGCGCAAGGGTAGGTAAAGAGATAGAAATTAAACTTAGTGAAGAAAAAACAAAAATAATGATGATAAATGCAGGGGAAAGAGAAGACAAAGAATTTTTATTGGTGGATATAAAGTTAAGAGTTGTGAATAGGTATAACTATGTAGGAATTGTCTTAAGTAATCAGAGAAATTGCTTGGATAAATGGGGAAAAAATTGATAAATGAAGCAAAGAAAAGAAAGGAACTGATAAAGAAATTAACAGTGTTTTTATATAATAAATATGATATAGCTAGAAATGTATGGAAGGGAGTGGCAGTAACAGGGTTAACATATGGTAATGATGCATTATGTGTTAGTAAAGGGGTATTAGATTACTTGGAAAAAGTACAAAGAGAAGTAGGAAGACATGCATTAGATCAAGGAGAAATGGGATGGTCAAGTTTTTATATTAGAGATGCAAAAAGCAAAATAAAAATGTTCAGTAGATTGCAATTTATGGATAGTAAGAGAATAGCCAAAATAGTATTTAATTGGGTTATGAGTAAAGGACAGGCAATAAGATGGGTGAGAATAGTAATACAATATGCAGAAGATTTGGATAAAGACTTTATATCAGTATACTTGTGCAAAAGGTGAGATGATTGTGTTAAGAGAATTATTGAGTGTTATAATGGCAAGGAATAGAAGAATAAATGCATTAATAAAAAATAGTGAGTTGGAAAGATGGAGAACTATTATGGCGAGTAAAAAGAATTTAAATATATATAGAAGTAAACAGAATATTGGGTGTGAATTAATTTATGATAATAGCAAAGAAAGTAGTTTTACTGTTTAAGGCTTGAACAGGATCGTTAGCAACAAGAGAATATACACATAGATGGAGAAATGTGAGTGATTTAGTCTGCAAGTTATGTAAGGAAGGCATGGAAAATATTAGGCATCTGCTAATTGAATGTAAATGATTACAAGCAGAAAGGGTACAAATAATGAAGTTATGGGAGAATAAATATAAACAAAGTGACTATTCTTGGTTTTTATGCTGGGTTTGGGAAAAGATAAGAGAAATGGGATGGATCAGGAGACATAATAGGAGAAAAACTTAGGGTGGGAAATGCAAAGGAAGGTAAAGCGGCTAACAGGTTACTCTGGTCATAGTGGGCTTCGATAAAGGAGTAGCCGCATCCCAACGCATCGCAACTTGTTGCCTCTCTTTTAACCTGCAGCTACTATTTGCAATTATATTTTAGCATATTATAAGAACATTTTAAAAAAGTATTTTCGTGCAAGTAATAATTTTGCTTTAGATCTTTCAAAAAAAAAAAAAGTTTATTCACAATCAAGGTCAAGTACAATGAAAATTAACAAACATACAATTAACAGTCAAATACAAATGGTGTGTAATTAGTACAAAACTGAAGTGGCTGATAATACTGAGTTAATAAGTATGATGGTTACACTTGAAGTCAAAAGGCACGGCAGCAAGCAAAAAAAAAAAAACAACATTTCGCAGCCCACAGCCTGATCTGGTTCAAAACAGATATAAAATGGAACATTAAATAAATATATAAAAAATATTAGTTCAATTATTAACAAGCTTAAGAAATACATAAGTAAGGTTCAACTACACTTCAAAAGAGTAATTACATTGTATACATGAAACAATAATTATATAGCAATAACACAATAATCATAATTTCAAAGAGGCTTATAAAACAAAGTCAATAAATATGAAGGTTACACTTGGACACCAAGAAGCAAGTTAGTATTGGCACAACTCTGGATCCCAATAGTCAAAACTATCAAGGATGTCAAAACTCACAGTGCCCCTTTCCCCCAAAAAACTAGTCCATCTGTCCTCCATGGCAGGCTGCAGCGAAATGCCCATATGTTTAGTGTTGTTACACCAGTTCCGGTTACATTTTATAAATAAATTAAATAATACTAAAACCTTGAAATGAACTTAGCCCTGAGAACAGTTTAAATAATATATCTCGATTTAAGTTTATAGAAAGAAAAAAACAAAATTGAATATACAATGTTTATAAAACCTTAGCACTTAGAGCAGTGACTATCAACCTTCCTAATGCCACAACCCTTTAATATAGTTCCTTATGATTGTGGTGACCCCCAACCTTTAATTTGGCTACTGTTATGAATCGAAAAAATGTTTTCCAATAGTCTAGGCGACCCCTGTGAAAGGGTTGCTCGACCCTCAAAGGGGTCGCGATCCACAGGTTGAGAACCACTGACTTAGAGGATTTATTGGTTCTTTTCCGAATGTTACTTAAATATTCAAATAAGCTATTATTCAACACTTACCACATGCTAATGAATTATTAAATGTTGGATATAAATGAAAACATTATAAATATATAATTAAACATACGAATGAAAAAAAAAAAAAAGGAAAAGGCAAAATTAGTTTTATGACCTTATATATGTACACACACACACACACACACACAAGATCAATCAATCTGACAATGAGTATCATTTAGTTTCAAGAAGTTCGGTTACTAGATTAAACTGGATTATTTCACCAATAGAATCTTCATATACTGCAATATATTTGTAAAATTTACATAGGAACTACATTTGAGTCCTCCCATTGAAAGGAGAACAAGAATTAGTTTGATATGATTTGCTCTAACTCGAATGACAAGTGTTCTCTGTAAATGTCCTTTCAATACGTATAATATTTAACTGTCTAATAACAATAATTTTACAGTAGTGAAGAAGGATAATATAAACTCATTGTTATCATTAATTATATGAATATTACTCTGAAATTGCAAATTAAAAACACTATATTTAAATATTCACTTTTAATTAACATGCCTCAGTAAAATTAATATGGTTAAAGGAGTAAACAATTTTAAGAAATCAAAACTTTAGTGCTACAACTTTATGAATTGAAATAACTAGTTTGTATTATCAACAACAATAACAAAAACTCATTAATAAATAATAAACGTTATTCATAGGTTAAAATAATTTAATACACTTTGGATCAACGATCGCATTATTATGCATGTTTAAATGTGATTACCATTTCATTATTCAGATCATGCCTGTAATTTATAAATAACAAAATAACTACTCTATACATTATATTACTGTACAAAATAAGATTAGTTAATGGTAAGATCAAACAGTTAGAAAAAAACTCCGCAAGTTAAATCTATTCAATAGTTAGTAAATTGGACTATTTATATCATCTACTAATGTCCTTAGACAAATTTAAACTTTATTTAAATTTTCAAATACATTCAACTGTTAGTAATAGCATGCAGGTTAATGTACATCACAACGTTTTGAATGATAGTAATCTCCTGCGGGCCTAATCAGTGACAGTACTAATATGGGCATCAAACCAGAAGCTCCAGATTCGAATCTTGAATTTAAGATGATGCTTCAAAGATTCAGACCCAATTCCATGCTAGTACTGTCACTAGTTAGATCAGCAAAATCTGAAGATGGGAGAAGAAAATACTACTTGATACAATATGTTCATTATCACAAACTTCAGACAAACATTTATTAGTTTTACTTGCTAACAATATAGATAAGAATGTAATGCAAGATTTTTTAACCTAAGACTTTCTATATACAAAATTTCATGTTACGACACAATTGATTTATTTTTTTGTATAGAGAATAAAAAGAACTTTATTAAAATAATATTTTTTCTGCGTTCACAAACTCTTATAGATATCAAAAAACATCAACAGAAAATACTAAGTCAATCTTTGCTTTTTTATTATCTGTGGAAAAGAATATCAAAGGATTATTTCATGTGTAGAAAAGAGGTTTCAGGAGATGAAGATAATTACTAATATTTTTTTTTTAAAATACGAAAAATCCAGTAAATGTGCAGATAAGTTTGATACCGTTAGTCAAGATGAATAGGAATTATTTTGTTAAGCGAAATAAAAGATGTAAAGAAAGGAATACAAAAAGCATTTACTTGATTATTTGCAATAACAGATCAGACAATAGCTCTAAGAATAAGATATTGTCTCAAGTAGGTGTATCAAAATTTGTGTAAGCAAAGCATAAGAAAGTTATTGAGTTTCATTAATCAAACTATTACTATTATTAGATGCAATAATGATAATTCCTGGAGAGTATATAAATGGTATTTTTCCGTAGAAGCTTATCATCTATTTGCTTATTTAGGTCCCGTAATGGCGGTTATTCTCGCTCTATTTTTATATTATTTGATAGAAGTCGGGAACTTAACTAGCTAATTGTACAGCGAAGATGCCTTGTTCAATTTAACTTCAATGTTTGATTTTCAATAACTGAATCAGCAGTGAAGTCAATTCTGGCCAGGTAACATTTTCCATTGGTTTACGAAATCTTTATACTGAATGTTTTTTTCTGAAGTAAGGAAACCATATTTGCAAATCAAGATTGAATTGCCTATGAATATGCCAATAATTCATATATATGTACGACATTATTAATCAATAAAGTCTCTTATGTCATCAAGATAAATCATCAACATCCATTTTCCATCATTACTGATCCACTGCAGAGTGAAGATCTTTCCAAGTTTCACAACACATAATGTCATCCATATGTCACATATTGTCTCTATCTCTTGAGATCCAGTTTAAGAATTAAACTATTCATCTATTATTATCTCTTTTAACAATATGTCCAGCCCGGCTCCACTTCAGTTTTTTAACTCCTTCAGTGATACCTGTTGGTTCTCTCATCTACATATTTTGTTTTTGATCTCTTCGTATTATTGCTGACATAAATCTCTTCATACTTTGTTGATTAGTTTGGATTCTCTATAATGCTCTTCTATTAAGTGTTCAAATTTCAGATCCATAAACAAGAACTTGTATCAAGATATATACAGCCTAACAATTTCCAAAGGAGTTGACTGTTCAGATATAATATTATTCAAACGCAATCCAATAATTGGAGGAAGCTGAAACTTCACCTAAAATATATAATTCATTAAAACAACATTTCTAGTTCATTCTGTTCTAGTGCATAGGGACTGATGACTTTTGCTTAATTTTTATGATTATTCAAAGTAATGCAATAAGGGCTGAGACTATCAAGGATACACAAGTCTTACTATTTTTGATACTACATTTATCCTATCAGTAACAAGATCTATATGAATATAGTGGAAGCATGTTGCCCTCCATTAATAGTAATTATGAAAAGGTTTACAGAATCAAATGCCTTTTCATGTTCTACAAAAGCAAAGCATATTACCCCAAAATCGAATGTGAATGTGGCAAATTTACTATAATATTTATTAAGGCGAAATAAGTTGTAAATCAAAGACTACTAGCCGACGAATGATTGAATCACCAAAAGCATATAATTTAAAACTGCAATAGATAAAGTTTCAATCAAATTTGATTTTCCCTGGAAGCCATATTTTCTGAATATGCTTTTCAAATCTTTTGTAACAAATATATATATTTTGGATAAGATCTTTAAATGATTTTATAATAGACGATGTCCTGCATAATTTTAGGGTAGTGGTACAATATCAGATTCTGAAACATAAAGTCGTTGGATCGATCACAGGGTTTGGCACTTCTGGTGTTCAAATTTTTTGTGAAAACAAAGCCATGCAAATATTTTTTCTAGTTTTTTAATAGACGATGAACATCTATGTGATGACTAATTTATATTTTGCTGATTCTTGACAACTATTTGTAAATTTTAGATAACATTCATTATTGATGATAATTAAGGAATATTTTCTAGGAAAGCTTTTGATGCAGTCAAACGCCATTCAAATGACGCAACAAAAAAATATCCTAATTATCTATAAAAAATATGGGTAGCATGCAAGGATATTAGAATTTAGAAATGCTAATCTGTTCATATATGAACATATACTTATCTTCTTTCAACAAACAAACTTTTATACAACTAATAAATAGCCCAGCAGGAGCCTACTAACATTCACGAGTTAACGCCTGTGTAATTTTTGATGGTTTAGTATTAAAAATTACACAGGCATTAATTCATGGTGCATTTTAGTAAACTCCTGCTGAGCCATTTATTAGTTTTATAAAAGTTTGTTTGTTGAAAAGAAGATAAGTAATGTTCATATATGAACAGATTAGCATTTCTAAATCCTAATATCCTTGCATATTACCCAAATTTTTATAGATAACTCATGGTGCACCATTTGAATGGCATTTGACTGTAGTAAAAGCTTTCCTAGAAAATATTCCTTATTAAACATTGCCAATTAGGATTAAGTTATCCAAAGTTTACAAGTAGTTATCAAGAATCAGAAAAAAATAAATTAGTTGTCACTTAGATCTTCATCATCTACTAAAAAAACAAAAAAAATATTTGAAAGGCTTTATTATTCTCAAAAAAATTGAGTGCCAGAAATGGCAGAACTGGAATCAATCAGACTTTTAAGTTCCAGAATCTGATACTCTATCACTATTCTAAAACCAGAAGTATATTCTCTTATTCTTCTCTTTCACTTTCTTTGCATATCTTCATATAATCATATATATATAGTTTATAACACAAGATTAGAACTCTGATGAAGACTGCTGAACAGTCGAAACTGTAAGGAAAATAAATAAGTTTTTAAGAAAATTTGTTTGCATTATATATATACTCTAAAACGATATAGGGCATAGTCTATTATACAATCATTTAAAATCCTTATTCAAAATACATACATTTAATTTAAGCAAGATTTGAAAAGCATATTCAGAAAACACGGCTTTCAGGAAAATTAAATTTGATTGGAATTTCAACAGCCTATCCACTGTTTTAAATCATATACATTTGTCAATTCAATCATTCATCCACTAAAAGCCTTTAATTTACAACTTTTATCACCTTAATAAATATTGCAGTACATTTGCTAAATTCACATTTCAATTTTAGTTACAAGTTTTGTAGAACATAAAAAGGCATTGAGATTCTAAAAACAATTCCACAACGATTAGTTCTGGACCATCAAGATATAGATTCAGGATACTGTCATATTTGAAAAATATTTACTAAATCTCAGAGCGGTGATTAAACTACATTAACAATGACAAAGACACATGGTAGTATAAACAAAGAGCTTTGTTAATTGCTCAACGAGCTTTGTGATAAATGCTTAGCAAGAGAAAGCATTTAAAATATCTCTATCAGAAACCACACCCAAACCCTAGATCTAAAAATACCAACCCAAAGCCAGCATTATAATGCTGGCTTTCGGCTGGTATTTTTAGATCTAGTGTCTGAAACTACCCTAGCGTCTCTCTGAGGAGTGCCAAATGGGTTTGGGGTGGTTTCTGATAGAGATATTTTAAACGCTTTCTCTTGCTAAACATTTATCACAAAACTTGTTGAGCAATTAGCAAAGCTCTTTGTTTATATTTTGCAAACTTAAAAAATGGGTCATGTGATACACAACTCTATTTTTTACAGATGGTAGTATGTTTCCATAACTCCAAAACATTTTAAGGCAGTTTTACAAGTGTTTTGTTTACTAAAATGTAAAGATAAAGTCAATAAAAATAAATGGATATAATTTAAATCATTTAGAGTTTAGAAATAATCAAATTGTTTTTGCAAAAAATGCTTCAGGAAACGTTGCAAGAGTTATCGGATAAAAATAAAAAAGTAGGACCAAAGACAAGTAATGTTAATGAATTTTCTCACAAGAAAAAATAAAGACTGATTATCATAATTAGAAAAAGTTAACAACTACAAATACTTTCAGCAGATTATTGATGTGGATGGAAGCATAATGGATGAAATTAATGATAGAATTAAACTTGGATGGAGTGCTTATAGTAGAAATAGCTTAATAATTAAAAGGAAATCTACCTATCTGTTTGGAAAAAAATAATTTCCGATACATATGGATCTAAAACTTGGAAATTTAACAGATGAGTGATACAGACACTTCAGATCATTCAATGAGGTATGGAAAGATATATGTTGGGAGTGTCGAGGAATTGGAAAGTGAATCACATATGTGAGAAAAAAAATAAAATTGATATTATTAAAAAAAATTAAGATACTGAAAGGGAGCTGTGGAAATATTGCTAAAAGAGATGATAAAAGACAGAGAAATAAAGCTTTAAATTGGTCTCAAGAGACTGTAAAAGACCTAGAAAAAGACTTCATGTGAGATAGATGGATGAAATAAAAAGTTGTTGGTGTGATGTGGAAAAGAGGTTTAGATCAAAGAAATTGTATTAAACTTGGATAGATCTTAATCCTGCAAAAGAATGATAACAGTTGAAGATGATAATGATGATAGAACAGTATGTAATTTTATTCTAAATTAAATTACCAGTTTTCTCAGGATATATTTTTTGATTCTCTGGGAGGTTTTTAATATTAGCAACATATTATTACTATATTTATTTGCAGCATTTTGCTTTATGATAAAAAAAATATTTTTATTCTGTCTTATATAGGCTTTTATTGTTTTTTAATAATAGTGTATAGAAATTTCTCTCTTTTGAATCGTCAGCATCTAATTCAGGAATGAAGTCTTACTGAAGTTTATTTGTGAAACTTGCTTTCTACATTTCAGGTAATTTCTACCTTCACCAAAAACAGTTTACAGTATGTAGAAATTAACAATGATTAGGATGAATTTTCATTGCCCTAGCTTTGTTTGTTAAAGGTCAAGTTTTCTTGGGATATTATTGTCCTGTAGATTTTTCTTTGTCATTTAATAGTATAATTTCCAAAAATTTAGTGCTAACAGTTGGTGTAATTAAAAAAATTTAAAAAAATGATAAAATATTTCATAAATAAATCCGTGCAACTAAAGTAATCTCAAATGCAAAAATGTTTAATTTATTAAAAGATATATTTTTTTTAAGTCAAATTTATTATGCAAAAGGTAAGTGATTATGATTTTAGAAAAACAATATAGATTTTTCGATTATATATAAATGTGTGTTCTCTGTACAGACAGGTAATATCCAGATAATAAGAAATTAAGATCAAACAATAAATGATTATGCACAAAGACCAGTAAATATCCAGGTAATAAGAAATTAAGATCAAACAATAAATGATCATGCACAAAGATAGGTAATAAGAAATTATGATCAAACAATAAATGATCATGCATAAACAGGTAAATATCTAGGTAATAAGAAATTATGATCAAACAATAAATGATCATGCACAAAGATAGGTAATAAGAAATTATGATCAAACAATAAATGATCATGCATAAACAGGTAAATATCTAGGTAATAAGAAATTATGATCAAACAATAAATGATCATCTTCATACTGTTTCCCATTCTCTTAACACAATTTATTTTAGATCTTAACAATAGTTCCAGCCTAAACTTTAATAAGCTGATAATTTATGTAAGATAAATAAAATTTTAATTTTTAAATGCTTTTACTTAACTTAAAAATTCTGTTTGTTTCCTCTTATAACTGAATTTTAATACATTTTTTATTGAATGATTACTTTCAAATTTTGTACATGTGTTAGGTATTGATGTTAATGCAAAATTATTGCTGGGTTGTCCAGTCAAATGGTGGGTCAAATTTAACGTGCGTAATATGAGTTCGGCAAGTTTTCAGTGAAGCGCACTAGATGACGGTACTTTTTTTAACATATGTTAAAATCGAATATTCACTAAAAAGCGTTTATAGTTAATTAAAATAGAAAGAAAAACAAATGAAGGATGAAATCTTAATTTATCTTAATAATTTAATTCAAACTTGCTTTTTTTTCAAAAAACGTTGTCATAAACAAACAAAAAAAATCTTGTAAACGATTTTTAAAGTATCAATTTGATTTCAAAAACTAGAAAAATGGCCCATTGTTTATATTTTTAGTATTTAAATTTAAATATGAACAGTTATAAAAAGTCTGTTGCAATATATCCCGTAACTAAAAAGTAAAAAATAATATATATATAAAAAATGTTTTATAAAAATTACTTTTATTTGATTTGAGAAGTAATACCGACCTATCCCCTTTATTTCAAGTTCCAAATTGTAACCCAAGAGAAAAAAAAATAATTTTTTTTAGTGATTTTTATTAAATATTGTTATATATATTATTTTCTTTTTAAAAATTAAAAAATCAACAATTAGTAAAAGGAAAGTAAAATATATTTAAAAAAAACAAACACATCTTACCTGACATTAACCCTGAAGAGCCTATCATATTGTTCTAAACTTGTTGTTTCTATACTTCCAAGCTCAATAATCCCTGCATTATTAACCTAATAATGATAAATTTATTAAATTCTGAAACACGACAAAAAATGAGTGATTATTGGAATGTCACAGACTTACCAAAATATCCAATTTTCCATAATGTTCTACCGTTTTATTCATAATGTTTTTAACATCGGCTTCATTGATAAGATCCGCTTGTAATAAAAGTGGCTAAAAATATGAACCCAATTAGATTAACATACTTAAAATATATATTTATAACAACCTTATATATTAAACCACTAAACCTCACATGATCACCATCTCTTATACTAGCACATAATTGTTATTAAACAAGGCAAAACTCTCCATAGCTATTAAGCTTAGATTGAAAATATGTTTTCAATTTCATTCTCATAGTTTTGTAGTTAAGTAGAGATAAAAGGTGGCTGCTGGAGGGTTGCATTAGATCCTGAGACCTAGGTGCAGTGCTCTCAGATCCATGGCTCCTCACTGACGAAGGCCACAAGCCAGAAACTAGTCAGGGGATATTGGATGAGCAGGCACTGGATAGGGATTTTATGCACAAGCCTTCTGGCATCCATTGATTACTCTGGTTGGCACAGGGTGGCACTACTGTATGGAGGGCATCTGTTCAAAGATGGGTCTCTTCTTTATAAATTCTATTCATGCAATTCTATCAACATATAAAAACAAACTATATATTTTTTCCTACTTTTAACATATACAGCTATTAGATAATGCTTTATTATTTATTAATAATATCTACGAAACAGAAATTTGGAATCTTAACAAAAAGCAATACAGAAATAATACAGCACACAGTGAAATACAAAAAGATGTACAGTAGAAAAAAAAAGGAACCAACAACAAAACACATGACTAAGAGAACAAACATATGATAGTGATAAAACAAACAAAAAAAGAAATATTAAGATCTTATATTTCTACTAGAGACTAACATTAGACTTAAATAATGTTAAAATGAATACGGAAAATATCATGAACAAACATACCAAAATAAAGACGTTTCAAAAATTAAGGGAATATGATCATGAGTGGTTATAAATTTATTTCATATTTTGTCCACGTAGTCAATGAAATGTGTTACAACTTTCTAATCAAAAATATATATATAAGTAAAAAAAAAAACAATGATTAAAAGAAAATATTTTTTGATATTTGTTATTTTAAATATTGCAAAACATACATTCTTTTGGTCAAACAATTCAAATGAAATGACATTGCATTGATGATAAAAAGCCCATTTACCAAAACTAAAAAAAAAAAAATCAAGAATAATTCAAATTGTCAGCAAAAATAAAAGTTGATCAGATTACTAAAGAGCAGCGCTTACAAAAATGAATATTAAACAATAAAAAATACTAATATTTAGTTTTGACAATTTACTACTAAACATTAACAATATTTATAAAAAAATTAAACTACTAAAATAATTCTCCAACTTATCACAAAATATTACTTTCTCTTCTCATTACATTTTATCCCAAACCACTTAAAGATCTCGTGCAAGGTAGGGACTGAAACATATGACCAAAGATATGTGGAAAAGATGTATGACCCCCAAGATACACATTTCTTCCTGAATCAGCACTCATCAGTTGGCTAAGATCATAATCTCTTACGCACATCTTTAAGATTGTTCAATTTATACAGATAGCCAATTAGTATAGTTTAATAGTAATATTTATCAAGGCTGTAAATCTTAAAAATATGCACATGAAAATGTGAAGGTAGGGACCTCTACAGGTCATAACCACAAGCTTATGCTTAATAGATAAGTGTCAAACTTATTGCCTTCACAACCTAAACGTAAACCACTTGATGGAAGTATATTGATAAATTGTTATTAGCCATTCATTAGAGGAGAGATTATCCACTTAAGGAATAATATTTCTGTAGTGTAATTTCACCATACACATGCAAGGTAGTGACTGGTTTCTATCTGTTTAACACCTTGTGGAGGGATATAATCATATGATCAAAAACATGTGAAAAGATGTATGATTCCCAAGATGCACATGTCTTTGGTAATATGTTTATGATTAGACCCCTCCACAAGATATTAAAAGCGGATAGAAGCCGGTTCCTACCTAGCGTGAGTGAAAATTACACTACAAAAATATTATTCATTAAATAGATAATCTATACACTAATGAATGACTAATAAAGATTATTAATAAACTTAAGATATATCTTTCCATGCCAAAGTAGATATCCCACCCAAAAATATATCACAAAATGTTAATCCTCGCAATGACAACAGATATCTAATCTGTGCACATATAATTCCCCAACAAATTTAGTTAACTATAAAACTTTTTCAAAATCTTTAAAAAAATTTTTTTCACAACACTAAAACTTAATACTTTATAATGTTACTCTTTACTTATAGTTTAGCTTATTTAAACTCTTCTTTAGCAGAAATATTCTAAGTAAATATAAGATTATAAAAGTTAAATTTAAGCATGTAAAGAATCTTTTTTTTTTTAAAGATTTTGAAATAATACTAAAACAATGCTCTAAAAATGAAAAAGGATTAGGTTTTAGAAAATAAAAAAATCTATAACTTTTCTTGGAAAGTAAATAATATAATCTATTTAAATCTGTGTTAAATAAGCATATTTGAGAGCAAAAATAATTTACAGATTCACTTTAAAACATTTAATATTTAACAAGAATCGAGAAAAATCTTACATTTAGTCTTCCAAATTATTCATTGTCAGAACAACAATATTAGATAGTAATTTTACTATTAGCATTCAAAAAGAAAAAAAAAGATATTTTATGAACAAATAGAAGACTGCAATCTTTTGTATTAAATAAAAATAATGAAACAATTTCTATGTTACATAAATCAATTCAGTTTAACTTTCCTAAATCCCCTAACATCTTTTAACACAAATATTCTCAAACATAACTCTAATATAATTTTTTTTTTTTTTATAAAGTTGTAAAAAACAAAACAAAAACAATTACAACACTTTTATACATTTCTATATAGATACATTCTAAATGTTTAATCTCTAACCAACAGACATGTACACAAGCATATGCACATGGATATATATATTTATGACCAAGATATTTGGAGCTGTTAACTTCTTGTAATTGGTAATCATAAGTTAAAAAAAATTAACAGTTCCAAATATCTTGGTCAGGTTATTAATAGAGATGGAAGGCCACTGGATGAAATTGTTAAATTAAACTTGACGGAATGCTTTCAGTGGAAGTAATGTTAAAGAAAAATACGCCTATGCATTGGAAAAGAAAGCTTTTTAATAAATATATTTTATGAGTTCTTACTTATGGATTTGACTTGGACACTTTATAGAATAGCAATTCAGAGATTTCAGAATAATGAAGATGTATGATAGGAGTAACAAGAAGAAATCAAAAACAAAACAGGGACTGTGGACATCATTGAAGAATTAATAAACTGAAGTGGAACTGCTCTGGATATATTACTTGAAGAGATGATAATAGATGGTTAATTGAAGAACTAAATCGAATCCCAAAAGATTGTAAAAGAAAAAGACATGTAAAACAGATGTAAAACATTAAGAAATTTATTGGTGTGTTGTGGAAAGAGGCTAGGGATTGGATAAACTGGATTAGACATGAAGAGATTTTCATTGTATAGTGGACTAATAATGGGTGAAAATGATGATGATAATAAATAACAAACCCACTTTGAAAATATACAAAAAAATCTGGAGATATCAGTTCCAGTCAGTGTGAGATTCAGCTATCACATGCATGAAAAAATTGCCAAACGATTCTATGGTACGTATCCATTTCAGGTCAATTAATAAAAAAAACATCTCTGATTCTGCTTTGATTAAAGTAAAGCCATAGTACAATAGTCTATTTTATAGAAAATGACTACAGACCCAAATATTTACTCTTCAACAACAAATCAATCAATTTGTGTATTAATGTAAGTCAAGTGGTTATTACATTTGCTTGGATAATTGGCATCATTCTAAAAGCAGTAGATGACAGTTGACATCTGAAATATATATATACTGCAGAGTAATTTATCAATTTTTTCCTGCATATGGCCGCTGAATAATTAGTGTTTTTTGCAAAATGATTGTATATATTTCATACGTTAAATTATTCATAAGAACAATATTACAATCATCATCCATATGGTGATAATATTACAGAGGCAAACTCTCCATACAGTAACCCCATTCAGTGTTAGCCAGAGTAATCAATGGATGCAGGAAGGTTTGTGCATAAAATCACTATCTAGTGCCTACTCAACCAATATCCTCAGATTAGTTTCCAGCTTGTGCCTTTCATCAGTGAGGAGCCTTGAATCTGAGAGCACTGCACCTAGGTCTTAGGATCTAATGCAATCCTCCAGCAGACACCTTTTACTTTTTTAGCTAACTATAAAGTTTTGAGTCCAAAATGAAAATACGATAATGTTTTCAAGCTAAGCTCATTAGCTTGTATAATCATATAGATCTGAACTCAGTTCAGCATCCATACTTTTTGGTACCTGGTTCTTTAATAACTACAATCACCATAATCTTATTGGGCAAAATTGGTATTAAATCATCAAACATCACAGATCATCATCCGAAGCTCCTGACAAATGAAAGCCACAAACTAGAAACTAGTCTGCGGATATTAGATGAGTAGGCACTAGATAGGGATTTTATGCACAAACCCTCCTGCATCCATAGATTACTCTGGCTTGCTCTGAAATGGGGCCACTGTATGGAGAGTTTTGCCTCTGTGAAAACAGATTGTGTAAGCATAAAGAATGGTGATCATGTGATGTTTGGAGGTAATATTAACCTATTGCCTTAATCAAATGAAAACCACTGAACCATGTTCATTTTGGGTTAATGTGAAAAGCTCAACAATCTTCTTTAAAAAAAATACAGATGTATAGAATATTTAGCTTTTTATTATGCATTTTGACTGCATTAACAAAATATGAATCAAAATTTTAAACAATCAATAGTACATCTAATCTCAGAGGCATATTTCTGTCTACCAATTTCTTCACAATCCTTTCACCACTTCGCTTTAATAAGGTACAAAACAAAAGCAAGCCTTTGAATAGAATATAGACAATTTTATTTATTATTTCTTACTTTAATATATATATATATATAACAAAAATAGAAACTTTTTTTTATTTTTTATTGAATGTCATATATATATATATACTGTATACGGAACCAGATTTTCTTAATAAAAAAAATATACATACTTTTGAAGAACTTTGTTTCTCGCACTGCTTTCCAACATTATTCAGATTTTCAATATTTCTTCCTGTTAAAGAAAGTTTTGCTCCAAATTTAGCAAATAAGACAGCTGTAGAGGCCCCGATACCCGAACTGGCACCTAAAAAAAAAAAAAAGTAATTACAAACTATTAATCAATATTCTAAATATCATGCATGCAAACTCACACATATTTATAACATCAGCTATAAATTATTGTTCATCACAAAAAATATTAATTACAATAGGCACCTGGCTTATGTAAAGGTTTAATTGATTAGTTTAACAAAAAATTTTAATGATTTAATGTAAATTAAACAAAAGATTTTAATACTATTGAAATAAATGTAAAATTTCATTAAAAAAATTTTCAAGTAACAATTTGTTTCCTATTAACGTATATTAATGTTTTTGCGATAATTAATGGTAGAATTAGTGTGATCTACGGATATCAAACTACAAGATTTCAATTATACTCTTACTAAAACTATCTATTTTTTTCCCTCATTAAATATCACATTTCAAACATGAATATATGTACCGTAATTACATTTTCTTCATGATTTAAATACTATACCTATTCAATTCTATATTGATTTTTTCCCCAAGCATTTTTTATTAATGGTGGAAAATATGCTTCATAATAAAAATTACAGATTATTAAATATAAAGGATGGAATTACTTCCTTCACATAAAATGCTCATAATATAAATTACAGTTTAGTTAGGTATAGTTATTTATTAAGTTTTTTTTATCGATCCTGTCAAATTCGCCAATTTTATAATTTGTTAAAGCAACCAATGAAACAGCATTATGGACAAACAATCATTCAGACAACAGACAAACCTATATCTACTGATGCCTGCTTCTTAAACCCGCCTACAACTTTTTTCAGACATTGTGATAGATATGGAAAACAAAGTCAGATTTAATACAATTAATTTTATTTCAAATACTTCAGATATTCCTTTCTTCTCGTATAACATATGCAGCTATACAATGTGAATAAACTTCTGAGCACAACTGATTATTTTCAAACACTGCCATAAATTTTTGATTAACAGATTCAAATGCTTAAATCTAATCAATAAAAATAACGATCATTTTCTTGAAAATAACACCATATCTATAGTGCTTCTTGAATCTCTAACACCACGAAGAGTCTTTAGTAATCTCATCTACGATTGAAACAACTTACTGAATAAATTCCTTCATAGTACTTTTGCTGTAATAAATAACATTAATATTTCATGATAATTACTTGTTTTTTCTATCCCCTTTATTTTTATAAACTGTAACAATAAAATCACCCTTAAGGCTACGCAGTGTTTCTTCACAGACTTAAAGAATCATAAAAAGTTCTAGTAGTTTTAAAACAAATGTATCATCATCATATTTTAAAATTTCTCTAAGTATATTATATCAACTTTATGAAGTATTATAACTTTATCTTTCTTATTGCACTGCCTAATCCATATAATATTAATATCATCAATATTCTTTATTACTTTTTACTATGCTTTTTTACAGCCCACTGATGTTATGAAGATTGCTGGGGATCGAAACCGTCAGTGGGTTGTAAAAAGCGTTGTAAAAAGTAATAAAGAACATAGATGATATTAATACTATATTCTCAATCTTTTTTTAAGAGTTTAAATGGCTATTTTAACCATACGAAGGTGGATATCTCTTCCTAATTTAAATTAATTCATAGTATAGATAAATCATTAAAAGAAGTCATCTGGATTCTTGTAAAATTATTTTTTAAAAACTCAAAATATTCTCTCCATCTATTCAAAACAACAGCATTATTGTATGAGCTTAAGAATCATATTTCTGCTCATCAAAATCTTTCTTGCATTTGCCTGAAAACAAAATAATATCTATAGTGTTTTTTGATTCTCTAGAACCAGTAGATCTTTTATCTAAGATTCTTAATTACAATATATTCCATAAAATTAATTGTTCTGTTTACGGATGCACAGCAAATTCCTTTATAATGATTTTTTAAATATATATGTATAAAATGTTTGTAACAGTTATCCCATGTGTTATATAAAAGTTTAATAACAAGTGGTCATTAGAGTTCACAGACACAATGATTTTTATAACTTTGGGCAATAGTTTACAATATCTATCAATATATAAGCAGCCACACAGCTAAATACATAAATGCATAAAACTATAAATGGAAATATCTAAAATAAATCACATTTTCTATTGAAAAATTTATGTGTAAAATGAACAAAAGTATTTCAAACTGAGATTTAAGCATTTCTTATAATAAAAACATCTGCCAAAAATAGTTGTATTTAGTAATTGGATACACAATATTATTTGATTTGAAGTAGCAACAATAATTCATTTCTCATCACTTTATTTATGAGCTATCGATAAAAATAAGAGTAGCCAATGAATAATAAATAATTATGCAAATATAATTCATAAGCTAGTTATTATCTATTTGGTCTTCTTCGATAAATAAAGTTTTTTTTTACTCATTTTTTACAATGCAATAAATTTTATTTATTTATTGATAATATTTCTTTACAGTTTCGACTGACAAGCAGTCTACATCAGAGCTACAATATTCAAATATATATGCCCATATGAGTAACATATTTTAATACACAACTACATATAATTAAATATATACATATTTAATTATGCATAGGTATGAACTAGAATATATTAATTATGTGGTTATAAGCTTAAACTTTGTAGCTCTGATGAAGACTATTGGCCAGTTGAAACTAATAAAATATTATCAATGCATAAAAAAAATTTTCTGCATTGTAAAATATGTATAAAGAACAGTAAGCTAAATGCTATTATATGAATATATGTAATCAATGCATAAAAAAAAAAATCAAAAAATGGAAAAAAAAATACTATATAAGTTTATGGTTCAAAATCTTAAGGTTTTGAACATCAGTACACTTATCTATCCAGTACGCCTGATTCTATGTCAGTAATTAAAAAATTTAGTGACCTCAGTTATATGAGTTAGTTATTGGCAATTGGAACCTTTCAGCAAAAAATTAACATATATATATATATTGTAATGACACGAAGTCTATAGTAAACTTGGGGTGATGGCAAAATTATCCTCATCATCAACCCAATTAATACACTAATCTAATTTAAATTTAAATATACAAATAATATAATGAATAAATAAGTGTGATCAGTGAAAACAAAAACTAACTATAAGTTCACCAGCATTTCAGATAATAATAATAATAATAATTTATCGTGATGATTGATCAACAATAAAAAAAAATCAATAGTCAATTTTGTAACCGGCTTTGAAAGAAATCCACTATAGCCTAGGCTAATTATTTAGCTCATGCCAAACTTGGGACAATTCGGATGCACTAACTTAAGTGCTAATCCACCAGAATATAACAATTACAAAAAATAATGCTGGGATATAGAAACACGCTGATCATCATCAATGTCCTCTGGTCACTTAGTACCATTAATGTAGTGGCCAATTATAAACTTAATTTCTAATTAATACTAAAATTTAGTTCATGGACTTTAAAGGATATACCTTTGTGCCATCCAGCATTAGAGAAGTAATGAAATCACCATCAAATGGATATCCATAACACTCAATATAACCCCCAATCCATATAACTGACCACTATGCATATAACTGTTACTGTAAACAAGAGATAATACCAATATATAATAATTTAAACCTAGTTTAGGATTGAATAAATTTACTGGAATAATTTAATAAAATAAAAATGTATTAATTAGAAACAATAATAATAAAAAAAGAAATTAAGGTTTGCTATAAATATAAATTCGGCATTCTGATTTTGATTCAAATAATACAAAAAAAAAAAAAAATGCTATTACGTTATAATTTACATATATCTCAATAAGTTTACATAAAACATACCTATATATAAGCATTCAGATGTGCTGTAAAATAACTTAAAATTAACATCTTTGAATTGTCATAAACCAATAATAAAAATTCATTTTTATAATACATAATAATTTTAAACATATATTGTAATGGTCAGAATCGTCTATCTCGCTAACACACTGCAGAATTCAAACCCCAAACACGAAAGTGAACATTCTAGGAGGGGTTGCCTTCTAGATATACTAAGTTCGAATCTAAAGTCCAAATTTCACAGTGCCACCTACGTGATAACGCGTCTGATGCTACTACTAATATAACCTTTTACCGGTGCCTGGTGATCAGGGAGAAACAAAGAGACTCTATACTAAGATAAGTTTGGGTTGCTAATTAACGTCTATGGATGTACAAAAGAAATGTAGAAAATAGATATATAGACTGAGACAGTGATAGGAAGCAATAAAATAAAAGATCAAAATTAGTTTTAAATGATTTCAAAGATTTATTTATATAGAAATATATATATATATAACACCACTGTCTGCTTATATGAGACAGGGACGCTTACTAAATAATGGTTGGCATTACATTCAATTAAATAACAAAAAGGTTTTAAAGAAACTATATTCTATCCTTCGGGCTAATATAATATTATGATAATGTGCTTAAAAGAGATGGGAACATGTGTGAGGTGCTTTGAGTAATTATAAAAGTTTAATAAAACATTGAAAATTAAGGGTTATAGAATATTTATCGATTTCGAGAATAGCACGGACAAAAGCTTACTAAGCAATAAAGTGGAGATGTGATCAAGGCATTTATTTTATAATAATAATTAAAGCAGAGGGGAGGTCGGTATTGCTAATAATGAATTTATTAAAGGATGGAGGGTGTGACACATTTAAGTCACGGATGCTTTGTAAAATTATATATAAATAAATGGGAAATATTTGGAATGACTACGAAGGGCATCTCGCCGCTGACCCATAGGAATGTGTTGTCACGGACAGCCGCTTGAACTCATCCACAACTTAGCAGCTAGGTGACGGCTGCGCCTAATTCCCAGGTGTGACATTTGAGTACACACTCTGCCTGGGAACCGCAGGAAATGAAAAGGGAACGGACTTTGCCGTTTAGCTGTGCCTAATTCCCAGGTGTGACATTTGAGTACACACTCTGCCTGGGAACTGCAGGAAATGAAAAGGGAACGGACTTGGCCGTTTAAAATTCTTGGAAAGAAAAACAAAGCGGTCTCAACAACCAATTCATTTACCAGCAATACTAGACTAATGTATATAAAACATACAAGATGGATTCACTTAGATTGGGAAAAATGCCCAATCAAATTCCCAGAAATTCATTTAAAAGGATCTGCACATTCTCGTCACCAATTACGAACTTTGAAATTAAAGTAGAATACAGTATTTTAAAATAGGAAAATGCATGCTTGAAGGTTTGAAAAGAAAGTATAGATTTATTTATGCAATCATACATTTGTGGCACATTTTAATCATTGACCTCGCACATACTCTCATATTAGGTTAAAATCAATAAAATGTAATTTTAAACTATTTGATTATTATATATATTAAAGAAGATTAGAATAGCCCTCCACGAGTGATTTGCAAGATAATAAAATTGGGAATTATTTATAAATTTAAAATATGCCTTAATATCGGCATCTTACTTTCAACAAAGGGAATAATTCACTCGGTCAAAGACTATTTGGACACATTATCATAATAAAATAAAAGAAAGATTAATAAATAGAAAATATTAACCCAAGGAAAGAGAGCAAAACTGTTGATTATATTACAACACGTTAAAGGAATACATAATAAAGTCAAATGAAATAAAAGAAAACAATTTAAAATAGCTATAGCATGTTAGTTAGGAATCATAAGAGCTCTTGGGTTACCTCTGGAGAAGCATTTGCAGGTAGATTGATGGTCGGCAGGTTTTATACACTTCAGCAGGAAAATCTGGAATTGTTCATATTTTTGGCAGCAGCAGCAGTTCCGGGGTTCCTTATGTGATAGCTTTCGATGGTCTAGAGCAGCGGTGAACATTCCTGAGGGGAAAACAGCCTTCTTGCCGGCTCTACTCCGTCATTTCAAGGTTAGCAATTTTGAAGGTTGGTGATTCATATGTGAAACTGTAAACATGGTCAATTAATTTGGAGACAAAAACTTGGCTTTAAATTTAAGTTCACAGGCACGTAGCTAAAACTCGCAAGAAAATATTTTTTTTTGAAATCTTGATCGAAGAATATTTTACTAGAATATTTTCACTAGAATAATTTCTCTAGAATATTTTCACTAGAATCATTTCATTAGCAAATCACTAGAATAATGGAGAACAAAAGAAAACCCTCCTTTTTATAATGGAATTGAACAATACAACTGCCCTGGAGCGTTACAAAAATATTTCGACTTTGCTTACTTATCAGCTGTAATTAATCCTATCTGAATATCTAAAAGAATTCAACAAAATTTTAATTAATTTCTATTGTTAATTTCCTTGTCGACATTCGAATTACAAACTTGATTTAATTAAAATTACTTTTACAAATTGAAAGAAAACCTTAAATGGACATCTACTGTATTTTTAGATAATAATTAAGACTATTGTTCCTACCAGCCCTCATTTATTTTAACAGAAATATATCGCGTGACTTTTATTTAATCTAAAAGAAAATTATTTTACTTTTTAAATTTTAATATTTGAATCTATTTACTAAACGAATATGAATTTTATTTTAAATCAAAAATAAAAATATATTACGACTGTAATATATTTTTGTAAATAGATTCAAACAAAATAATTTTAACTAACAATTTATAATTTTATCATAAGTTTTAAAATACATATCACAGTGTGTGCGCAATTACGACTTATATAACCTACTTTTAAAAAATCTAAATTATGTGAACATACACATAATTCATAACATTTTATTGATTTGGGAATGAGTTATACTTATATATAACACGAGTGTTGTACTCGTGGTTTAAAATTGGGCGGGATTTTCGGCATATAAGTGCATTGCAGACACACTACGATACATTGGGGTTCAAACTAAGGTATGAGGGTAGGAAATAGGTGAGAAAAGGTGAAACGAAGATCTGCAAAGCAGATCTTACTGTTTCAATATGTGTATGATGACTGATTTTAATATATATGGCTCCACATGCACATTCAAATGTGTATGCACATTGACATTTCATTAGTTAAAAAATAAACTTATTAAATCATATTATATTTTCTCAAGACGTATTTTAATGTTGAATAATATACATAAAATTCACATGTATGTGTGTATTATTACTACACTCCTACAAATCAAAATTATTAATTATTTCTAATGGTAAGTAAAGGTTCTCTTTTTAAAAATATATATATATGACTTCTTTGATAGTTCTTCATAAAAATTTTTTTTCTTTTTTTTCAGATTACAATTAATTGTAACCATCTTTAAAAATATGCTATCAAGTTCTTTTGTTCGTCAATATCTAAAGATTTTTGGCGTTTCCTTTTTTTAATAAAATAAAACTAGAAACATATCTAAATTTTAGTTGAATGGTTTAGACAAAAGTTATTTACTCTTAAATCTTGTAATCTAAAGATTCTAATTGTGAAGTTAGTTCAATAAATATTCTATTCACCAATTCTATGCATTATATATGATATAACATGGTAATCTTACAGCAAGTCGATTAATACTGGAATATTTCAGTAAACTGGTCCAATATAATCACATCGATGACATTTTTGGAGAAGATATAAATCAAGTAACTGTTGACATTCAACCAGCTCCATTTAGTCTCTATAATTTAATAGACTTCAGGCAATCTGTCTAGTACACATATGGGCTATGAACTACATAAAAGCTGGGCCTTTGCCTCCACATGAATTCAAACTCTACTCTGCACCTTCAGTTATAACTTCATAATGATAATGCTGTATATTGTTGATGTCATGAGTGATTCAAATCCACCTTTTTATAGTAGAATTTGAAAACAATAATTAAGGAAATGTTTTCATCTTGATTAAAAAAAAGTTAATGATTTTTTTTAATTTGATTTTTTTAAATGTACCTGAATTAAATACCAAACTTTTAACTAAAAGTATTTCTTAATCCTTTTAACAACAACTTTGTAGGATTTATATCAAAATATGTTATACAAGCTTAAATTAAAAAATTTCTTAATCTAATTAAAATAGATAGTGGAATTTTATAATTACCAGTATACCTATTGTAACATACAAACATGCTTGTTTTAATTATCAAAATCAGAGTAAACCTTAAATAGCCTTTTTTATACATTTAATATATAATATTTTTTTAAATTCAAAATTATTATTTAACTCTTAACTGTTATTCCAGTGTAATATAGAAAATATCTACAAAAAATCTTGTGTTTATTTTTACTTTACCTTTCAACTTTATATAAATATATATATACATGCACACACACTACTATATTGTTATATGCCATGAAACACATAACCATCTCAATATATAATAAAACACATTTACATAATTTCTAAAGTGCAACATGTGCCACTAATATTAGAATATGATTTAGATTGTAAAAATTTACTGACAGTATAAGAAATCTGCAGATATTTTCAAAATTTTGTTATAGAAAGTACGTTTAAATTAATCCAGCTAAAATAATTAAATACATTTGATGTTTGTTTTAATTAAATATTGGATGTATTGAATATCAAAAAATTTAGCTTTCAATTATTGAAATAATTTTGGTTCATCCAATCTTTAGAGATTAATGCTTTCCATATTATTCAGTTTTTGTAAAAAATCTCGTCATTGTAGAAATCATCACATCACATGATCACCATTTCCTATGCTTACACAAGCTATTAAAACAGTGGCAAACTCCCATACAGTAGTGCCACCCATCTTGCATTCATTGAATACTAAGGCTTGCACTGGGTGACACTACTATATAGGGTTTGATATCATTTTAGAAATGAAGTATTAAATTGATAGTATAAAGTGTTATTTTGAATTTGTAGCCATGATAATGCATAAAATTGTATAAACATGTGTTACATAAATATAAATTACAAAATTCAATAATTTTTTGTAATAGTTGCTATACTTAAGAAAATCCTACTCAAAATTAAATAAACAATTCGGTGGTGATGTAGTACTGATTCGGCGCCATTTTGAATTATAAGAACCAATCAAAAACCATGATACACATCTGAGCGATAAATGACATCGATTATCAACACATGGTTTCAAAAAATGGTGGTTACAAAATCACAAATTTCATCATTAACTAAAAAATCAGAACACAAATTTCGCAATTGTCATAGAGTGTTTAAAAATATAAATCCTGATTTTCATCAATATTTAAAAAATAAAACAACATTTCATCAATATTTAAAAGATAAAAAACCTACATTTCATCAATATTTAAAAATAAGTCATGATTTTCAACAATATTTCATTAAATCAAGTTCAAATAAATACTTAATAAGCCATTGTGTTATAACAACACTTGGCAATAGCTCATTTTTCAAATACAATTTATTCTATTATTTTCTATTTAATCGGAGTAATGAATTTACAAAAACTATATACAAAATAAAAAAATTCTATATTTAAACAGTGTTTTCATTTTAACAAGAAATGATTACAAATTTATAAAGCATTTCACTTGCTAAACATGCCTTTGATGTTTATGATACGAGTGATAACTCTAGTAATCATGGCAGGATGTTAAATATATAATGGATATTTAAATATGCTAATTATATAAATATTTAATTTACATATTCCCTTTCTTTGCTAATGGTATGCATGATTCTTTTTTATTGATCGCATGAGTTATTCATAATTAAACCATGCCTCTTTAATTTTGCGCTATCATTTCGCTCTGTACATACTATATTAATCTGGGTCGAAGATGTAACTGTATTCCATCTAATTTTCTAAAATGATTGACTTGTATTCAGAGTTAGCTTTAGCGCATTATATAGATACCAGTGCTGTGCCACACTAGTGGCACTGCATAATGAATTATTGTAGCTGATCTTACATACGATTTGTGGGATAAGATCTGGGGAAGCTTATCTTTTGTATCGTTTGTTAGTACATAAAAATGCTGTTACATATTAAAATACGAATATTTTCTTACTTGAAAATTAATCTTATCACCATATATTCGATACTATTTAGTAAAAAAAAAAAAAAAGACCTGTTTTTGTGATAACTAAAGCATTTAAAGATTCATGTATTCATTCTCAAGTAAGGTGAAAAAAAAAAAAAACCTGTCTGGTCAACCGATTAAACTTATTGTGCGAACTTCAATTTTGTTCCCGAGTATCTTTCATTACATAAATAAACACTAATGAAATTTGGATAATTTGTTCAAGTGTTATTAGATTAACTACAATAAAAGAAATCCGAAGTTTAAAAATGTTTCATCCTCCAACATAAAAATTTGCAATATTAGTTTTTTCATATAAATTCAAATTTATGATCAGTCACGTTGAACATTATGTTTTGCATACATAATATTTGTTACAGCTGAAAAGTAATTAAACTGAGTTTTTATTTATGTAAAAATTAAAAAGTAAACATGGAAAATAAAAAACAAATTTAGGTGTTAAATATCACACAATTTCATAAATACTTGAGCATAATATATGCTACATAGGTATATAACTAATTTAGCATTATTAATTGTATATAAAAGAAGATATACCTGTAATAAGTGCAACTTTGCCAGCTAATTTAGGAATAGCCGCCATATTGGATAACGTAAAATGACTCCGTTCAAGTAATTTATTTATAGCGTACAAAAAGCAAATTATGTTTATCTTAATTTCAAATATAAATTTACAATTACAGAATCAAAAATTTATTATTTAATTTATATATCTAAATATAATACATGTTTATTTTAAAAAGAAAAAAACATCTAAATTTACGACTTTACAAAAGATATGTTTTGCGTGTTTTTTAAGAGCGCCCTCTTTAGCTCAAATATTGTTTTAGCTGGAGCTTTTAATGTTTATATAAAATATATGTGTTTACATTATATCATGATACTTTTATTTTATAATACAAAATAATATAGTACGATTCGTAATAGGATATATTATTGTTCTTTAAGGTACGTTTTATCGAGTTCACATATTTTTATATTTGAGATCGTTAATTTGTATTGAGTCAATTACTAGATCAGGTGATTCCTTGTATAAAAGTTCTTTTTTTCTGTACACAAATAGTTATAAGTCATTGATTGTGAAATAGCGATAATTATTTGTATCAAAATGAGTACTAACATTATTAATTTAAGGTCTGATCAGCTAAATAAACAAAGTAGGTTAGGTTTATTATTACATTGGTAATGCAATGAGTATACATCTTTCTAACAAATTTTTTATTTTATAATGCATATCTACATTTGAAGTGATAAAATAAATTATGTTAAAGGTATGGCAACAATTGGGACATTATTTTCGAAAATGGTCAAGGGTTATCATTTGATCAAGTACTTCTTTGCCTAGTTATCCTAACATGCCTTTGGATGAGAACTTAGATATAACTTCTTAGAAAAAAAAGTATTTCACTTTGTCCTTTAAAGAATAATAGGATACATTTAAGCACTGTTAAGTTATTAAGCTTATTTTGATGATTTTTCCGGTACTTAAACATGTAGATGCTCTAATGTTAAATGCCAATTCTTTCCATATTCAATATTTTCTTTAAATAATTGGCATTTAAGCTTCCATAATCACGTCTAACCTCAAAATTTATCAGTAGAATCTATTCTACTATACACGAGAAGTGTGAAGAACAAGTTACATGTTTTGTTTTTTTGGAAATTTCACCCATTTTTCGAGCTGTAATTTCTTTGTTGATAAAGCTGGAGTTAATTCTATAGAAAGGAAAACATTTGATAATTATAATATCATTAAACAATTCAAAACAAAACAACACTCTCCATATAGTAGTGCCATCTTGTGCTAACAAGAGCAATCAATGGCACAAGATGGCACTACTATATGGAGAGTGTTGTTTTGTTTTGAATTGTTTAATAACAATTATTGTGCTAGTATGAGATAGTGATCATGTGATGTTTATAATATCATTAATGATTAATGACGATGAATTTAGTAAAAATGTAACGTAAGGTTGTTAGAATTTGTATAAAGTATGTAAAGAAATGAATCTAAAACACTAAAAATAGATGAAGGAAATAAACAATTAAGAGGAGTAATTGGGAATGAGAATAAAAAACAAATTAACTGGTATGGAAGCAGCAACAACAGCAAAAATTAATGCTGTAAAGGCTATAAAAGTATGATAAATGTTTAATGTTATTTATAATTTATTGAAGCTGAAATTAAGAAAGAGACTTGACAGGTTTTTTGTGAAGTAGTTTTTATTATGGAATAGTAATTAGGAAATGAGGATCTTGAGAAAAGTATGAAAGACAGTGAAAAATACTATTTTTTGAGAAAATTGTGAAATATTTAATGTTTAATGCCTTTCTTACATGCGCTGCTCTGTGCATTTGTAGTGTTGTGTTCTTGATGCTATTAAAACTGAAAAATCAATTCTCAGTTGTGTAATGTAAATATATAAATTCTCATTTCAATCGACTGAATAAAAGTATTGTGCTCGATGTGCCAATAAGATATTAAAATATCTAATCTCAATAGCAATTTATATCAGATATGTAGATGATATATTCATAGCAGCACCGGAAAACAATCGCGGATATTTTACATGAACTCCACACTCTTTCTGGCCTAACTTTTAATTGCACATATGAAGACAATCAAAATGTTAAGTATTTTGATTTAAAGATTAACAGAGAGAATGCTGCACTCAGTTATTGCATGATAATCAAGCCCTAGCACATCAGAGGTTACCTCCATCCACTCTCAAAATCCACCAAATCACAAACTTGCAGAGCTAACTGCTTTTTTATTTCGCAATCATCATCCATGAAAATTAGAATCTGATAAGAAAAACAACATCACCAGCTACATCAGAGATTTAATAGGTGTGGGTTCGGCTACAGAACAATAGCCAACAGAATTGAATGCTTTCATAAAAAACTTCATCAAAACAATAAAAAAGAAGATAGTCAACACCTAACTGTGCCATACATTCCTGCAGTGGTGAAAAACTTCAGTAAAATTTTACATAAAGAATTCAAACTGGTATTTAAAACCCCTCCAAACACCAATAGGCTCATCAATAAAACTAAAGACAAAAGAAACATTGAAGCAACCTCCCAGGTGGTGTATAGAATTGCGTGGCCTCAGATGGGTGTAGTGCTGTTTACTATGGTGAGACTCGTGCCACAATTGGAAATAGATTAGCTCAACACAGATAAACACGATCAATAACCAAAAAAGAAGGCTGTTCCGTGATTGCTAACCATCAGTAAGAGCTTAACCATAGATTTGAGCCCCCCAAAGCTGATATATTGTGTACAAAGAGGAATGATGTCAAGAGAAAGATCAAGGAACCTTGTTTTATTACCAGCGATACCATCTCTATAAATAAAAAAAAACACTTGCTTTGATATTTCCAGAAAATGGATAATATAAAAAAATATTTCTGCCTATATTTGCATATAATTATGTTGACATTCTACAAGGCTATGATTATGGAGTAATGAAACTCTGAAAGCGCTCAGCCCGAATAAATTGATATGTGGAAAAGTTTCATCTTCAATGCATTAGTGTATTATTAATTACAAGATAATGGTGAAATAAAAAATATTTATTACGATAGAGGTATTATGAACTGTATATTAGAGGATATTGTATCAAAAAACAAAGTTGATCTCAAAGAAGGGGGTAGCTAGGAGTATTTGAAGAGTAAAACAAAAGAACTTGAAGAAGATAATCTGTATTGATATATATGATTACTATTTAGCAGATTATGTAGATTTATAAACCTTTGAAAATTATAGATTCTTTTTGTACTCGTGGCTACTATTTGTAGCTTAATTGGCAACAAATTGGGATTTGAATTTAGAGAACATATAAAAATTGAATTGAAATAGCTGAGTTATGAGTTTACTGGACAGAATGAGAACCAAATTGACTTCTAATTGATACTGTTTTAAAAAAAGTGCAGTCGACTTTATAGATCAGCCTTCTATTGGCTTTTTATCCACTGACATTCCTCTATCTAGATTCAATGAGTCTCACATTATATTTGATTTTTTTGGGAATCAGCAAACAAGTTTGGGAATCTAAAAAATAAATAAGTACAATCTTTCTGGCATTTGAAACAATTTATATCTTCAAGTTACACAACAATTATATTTCTATTAATTTGTATAATTATTAAGTAACCACTGAACAATAGATTGCATTGCAAATAATTCTTTTGACACTTTTTATCTAATTAATCTTCATTGATTTTTTTTTTTTATTGCTATATAAGTTAATGTTATCAAAAATGGAAACAAAGAAAATCCATTATTGTTTTTTTAATATAAATTTATAATAAAGTAATACAAATATCAATATATAATAGCGATTTAAAAAATATGTATATTTATAATTGTACAGAAAAGCCGTTTCCTGTATAATTGTAAATGTACATTTTTGGTAATCATTGTTATATATTGATATTTATATTACTTTATTATAAGTTAATGTAAGAATTGAAATAGAAAATTCACTACCCATTGTTAATGGTTTTGACGAGCCTGTAAAATAGCTTACAGCATATCAAATATATAACGCTGATAATATAAATCTTTGGCATGGAACAACCGAAT
The DNA here is from genome assembly GCA_028023455.1 of Epiperipatus broadwayi. NCBI lineage: Eukaryota > Metazoa > Onychophora > Udeonychophora > Euonychophora > Peripatidae > Epiperipatus > Epiperipatus broadwayi. The sequence goes on from JAQFVV010000039.1 coordinate 4,170,988, forward strand.
CTAAAACAATACTGAGATAATTCACGAGCCAGAGCCCTGAAGGATCATTTAAATGAATATAAATAGCACTTATCTTTTCTTATATCAATGCCAATCTATTTGTCAGATAACAATAGACAGATAGATTGGCATTAGTATAAGTAAAGATGGGCAAATAATATTAATATCATGTATGTTCTTTATTACTTTTTACAATGCTTTTTTACAACCCACTATTGACAGTTTCGATTGCCCCAGCAATCTTCTTCAGAACTTCTACTTATATTTGAATGCTTTTGACAACCCACTACTGATGATTTTGATTGCCCCAGTAATCTTCTTCAGAACTTCTACTTATATTAAGTGCTGAAGAAGATTGCCGGGTCAATCGAAACCGTCAATAGTGGGTTGTAAAAAAGCATTGTGAAAAGTAATAAAGAACGTAAATGATATTAATATTATATGGATTTAGCAATGCAATAAGAAAGATAAAGTTATAAAGATGGGCACTATTTACAAATTCATTTAAATGATTTTTTGACGACTTAGCTTGTGAATTATCTTAATAATATTTCAGACTTGATTTTTCCATAAAATGCATATTAAATGTGTTCTTCCAAAAAAATATGCAATGCTTAGTGTTGGTTTGTCTCAATTTGAATCACATTGAACATTCATTTCTGATCGGATGGCTTTTCTTCTTGCCACTCTGAATGAAGATCTTATGTAAATTTTTATGATTACGGAATTTAATCTTTGTGTTTTATAAGAGTTATCTGGAACAAGGCTGCCAGTAATGTGTGAATCTGTCCGGTGATATCCTTTGATTATCTTTGCTTATAGAAATGGTTATAGGATAAAAATAAAATGAATAATTATAATTAACTTTTACCATCCCTTTGACATTTTAAAAGTTTTTTAAAAGTCGTGTTCAGGAGCAGTGTTTAGCACTTAATGCCAGAATTATCTTTTGTAAACTTTAGTATCGTAATAATCCTGAAAGAGCTTTCTGATCGTGACCATTTTTCAAAATTAATGCAAAAGCATTTAAATTCTCTTATTATATTTTCTTTCAATGTTTGCACAATATCTAAGTAATTTGCTTAGATATTATTTTTTACAAATGTTTTCAGTCATTGGAAAAAAAGTTTTTGCAAATTGCTGACTTTTTTTTATTCACCAGTCTCAAAACACTCCCTTCATTGCCAAAATAATTAATGTATTTAAAATCACATTATTTTGACCAATTGAGCAGTGGCATCCTATATTAGCCATTTAATTTATTTAGTGTATTTTATAATTTAATTGCATATGTAGCAAATCAACTATATCAAGAAGTAGTATATATGTTTGGCTTTACTGAGATTGGATTTACTATGCCACAATTTGGTGAGTATAGCAGAACAAAGAAGCATTAGTAGATCAAGAGGTTTTATATCAATTACGTCCAAGACTTATCAGTTGAATTTAAATTGTAGATTGCTGTCTACTGTGGTATATCAAAAAAAAAATATTTTTTTTTATCTTTCACCAAAGCTCTGTTATGTATTGTAAGTTTTAGGAATTAATAGATTCCAAATGATTATGCTTAATCCTATCCAGTGCTATTTTATCCAATATTCTTATATTTAGTTTCAATCTTAAGTCATTCATCATTGAGGAGCTTTGGATCTTGGAACAATAACACATGAATCGTTAGGATCTAATGCACTTTTCTTTTAAAAACTATCATGTACTTCTTTGTTTTACTATCATGCTATCAATTCAAATTGAAAGACATAAATGTTTTCAATCCAAGCCAATTTGTCTGTATAGAGATTTAGATGTGAAACCAATTAAGTATCTATAAATTAGTGTTCTTAGGTTTTTAATAACCATAGCTCATCATCTCTGTCTGTGGCCGGAATTAGTATACTCAATAAAATATCACATGATTCCATCTTGCATATTGCTGTTTTAACAACATTTTTTTCGTCACAACTATGTCACCTAGTGTAAGCTTCAGTAACTAATAGATTCTAAAGATTCTATATGCACTGTTCAAAAATCCAAATTCCTCACTGGTCAAAGCCATAAAGTTGAAACTAGTCTGGAGATATTGGATAGGATAGAAAGGCACTGGATAGGATTGACAGTATCATCTAGTCTCTATTAGTTACTAAAGCTTACACTAGGTGGTATAACTATGGTGAAAGTAAAAGAATGTTGCTGTAACAACGGTGTAGAAGCTGGAACTATGCAACAAAATTTTTGTTGTGAGTATATATCATGAATTCTTGTAGCAATACATATAGTGAGTTTTGCCTGTTTTAAAACAGTTATACACGAGCATAAGAATTGGTGATCATGTGATGTTTATTGAATTCTTGTAGAGTTAGTTAAAGATTAAATACAGTTTTTTTAACTAGAGATATGATCTGTGTTTGGTATAATGAAATAAATTCAAAATACTATGATATGATTTACTATAATATCTTTGATTTAAGCACAAAAGCAAATATTTGTTACATGTATGTAATAAAATGCTTTCACACATTCATTTTAGTAATAATATATCACATCTTTTATCCGACAAAATATATTGGCATTGATATAACAAAAGGTGAGCATTATTTACAAGTTCATTTAAACGATTGTTTAGGAATTGAACTTGCGAATTGTCTTAGTAATGTATTGGTACTTGTTTATTCCCTTAATAGGTTCTCAAGATTATTAAGCGTATATTATAATGGAAAGAACAATTTCATAACTTGAAAATATAAAATCAGATTTACTGTATTATTGATGTAAAGATTCCAAAAATAAATATTGTTTTGTATTTACATCACTGTCCGTTAAATCTTTACTGTTGTAACTGTTCACCCATAAACTTATAAAATTTTACTATTTTTTTAAAATTAAACTTCCTTTTTTTTAATCAATATTCATTTTACATAAATTTGGGAAATACCATCAGAATTGAAATTCAAGTAAAGTTCATCAAACCACTAAAACATCGTTTAATCACCATTTCTTATGCTTATACAGTCTGTAAAATGGTAGCGACTCTCTCCCCACAGTATTGTCATCAGATCAAAGATTCTTCACTGATGAAAATTACAAGCCAGAAACTAGTTTGGGGATATTGGGCGAGTAGAGATTTTAATGCACACTTTCTAGTATCCATTGAATACTATGGCTTGCACTGTGTGACACTACTGTATGGAGAGAGTTCCTACTGTTTTAAAATACATTGGCTTGTATTTTTGCCTTTTGAATAAAATTAAAATCCTAAAATTGCGATGTCTTTTTTCCCTATGATATTGCTGAATTTTCAGCTAATTTAAACATTATTTTTTCTCTCCAAATAATGAAATCTAAAGTTCATCTTTTGACAGTAATAATTTTAAATAGCTTGTCTTTTCAGTATTAAGAAAACTATATAATTAAACTATTCATCAGTAAGTTTGACTTGTGAATATTTTGCATATAAATATTAATTCAGTAAAACAATAAATCTTCATTTCCTGTTTCACTTTATACAATGCTTTTTCCTAATATGTTTACACTATGTAAAATGTAGGAAGTAAAGTTTATTGGTTTATTGATTTATTATATTAAGCAATGCAAAGAAGAATAGAAGTAATTTAATGATTTTGAAAACACAAATATTTTTAGTTTTTGTTTAGTCGAGATATTTTCTCTTACAATATATATATATATTTTTAATAAAAAAAAATCCAAGCATTCTTAAAACCGCTGATGTCAAAGCCCCAAAATAAATAGCTTAATAGTTCAAAGTTCAAATCAGAAATGAAGCAATCCTCTAATGGCATGAATCAAAGACTCCTTAATTATTGGAATCACATTACTTTTTTTAAAGATCCTATATGTTTGTGGATCTGCTGAGCAGCAGGTATGATTTATATCTGAGAAATGGATGTTTCTATAATCTTAGAATAATGGAATATCTTCATTAATACCTTAATCCAAATTCTATTTTCTTTTTTCCATTTGTTTTTTACACATTCTTGGAGTTTTGAAAGAAATTAATTAAAGATTAAGAAAAAAAAAATTTTTAATTCTTGACATTTCTTCTTTTATAATTTATAATAGCAAATTTGCTATTATTATTACTTTTTTTAATATTTTTCTAATATCACAAATGAAATTAGTTATGCGCATATTAATCTATTTATTAATATTAGTTACCTTTTTATTTTTCTCAGTCAACCCTATCATGAATAATTATTTATATAATTAATTTAACATGCAAAATATTTGTTAGTCAATTCAACTAAATTCATCTACATCCTTTGTGAGGTTAGATATATATCAACTTTATTCCATAATATGTGTGAGTAAAATATATATTTATATTTTTTAACGGCACAACGATTAGTCTATAATCAATGATTAATATCTATCATTGTGAGAGATAAGAAGTTATATTTTTGTAGCTTCCCTTACTCACTTATTTAATCAAGATTTTGGATTTTGAATCTTTAGGACTGAGACCTTTAATTTTTTTCCTTCTACATTTTTTAATTAACTGGAGGGTTGCATTAGATTCAAGGCTTCTCATAGATGGAAGCCACAAGATAGAAACTTGTCTGGAGATGTTGGATGAGTAGGCACTAGATAGGGATTTTATGCACAAACTTCTTGAATCCATTGATTACTATGGCTTGCACTAGGTGACATTGCTGTATGGAGAAAAATTGCTTGGATGAATCGGAGAAAAAATTGATAAATGAAACAAAGAAAAGAAAGGAACTGATAAAGAAATTAACAGTGTTTTTATATAATAAATGTGATGTAGCTAGAATTGTATGGAAGTGGCAGCAGCAGGATTAACTTATGCTAACGATGCATTATGTGTTAGTAAAGGGGTGTTAGATTACTTAGAAAAACTACAAAGAGAAGTAGGAAGACATGCATTAGATGCAGATGTGTGGACGGCAAAGGTTACAATTCAAGGAGAAATGAAATGGTCAAGTTTTTATATAAGAGATGCAAAAAGCAAAATAAAAATGTATGGTAGACTGCAATTTATGCATAATAAAAGAATAGCCAGGCAACAAGAAGGGTGAGATAGGTAGTATGGTATGCATATTTAGACAAAGACTTTATATCAGTATACTTATACAAAAGGTTGTGTTAGGAGAATTGTTGAGTGTTATAGTAGCAAGGAATGGGATAGAAGAATAGATGCATTAATAAAAAATAGGGAGTTGGAGAGATGGAAAACTAGTATGGATAGTAAAAAGTGTTTAAGAATATATAGAAGTAAACAATATTGGATGTGAGTTAATTTATGATAATAGCAAGGAAAGTAGTTTACTGCTTAAGACTCGAATAGGATCTTTAGAAACGGGAATATATACATAAATGGAAAACTATGGATGATTTAGTCTGCAAGTTATATAAGGAAGGCATCGAAAATATTAGACATCTGTTAAGGAATGTAAATGCCTACAAGCAGAAAGGGTGCAAATAATGAAGTTGTGGGAAAATATATATAAACAATAGAAAGTGGGTTTGTGGCTTTTTATGGGTTTGAAAAAGATATGGGGGATTTAGATATAAAGGTCATAGAGTTGACAAAGATTATGTTGTGGAATGAGATGGAATAGGATAGAGAAAAATATGGGAAAAACATAGGGTGGGGAATGGAAAACTAAGGTAATTAAAGGGTTTCTCTGATTATAGTGGCTGAGAGATTCCTGATTTTGAAATAGGAGAAGGCACAGTATATCACATTACTGTTTTGACAATTTATGTAAGATATAAGAGATGGTAATCATGTGATTTTTTGGTTTTTGCTATCATTCAAAACATAGATCTACTCTTTTGCAGCTGCCTTTTTCCCATCTCATTCTGAACTTGATCATGCCACCAATAGTTTCTGTCATTTCTGACATATTCTCCCTTTTGTTCTACATACTTTTAATCTGTTTTCAATATCTAATTTCAATAAACCTCAAGAATGTGCACTTGAAAATGCGAAGGTACCTTCGCATTTTCAAGTGCACATTCTTGAGGTTTATTGCCTTAGTAAATATTACTTACATATTCAATGTGCGTTAAATAAATTTATAAATACTAATTTCATTAAATTCTTGGTTCGTTCTCTCTTAAATTATTTTTACCAAACAGGTTTCATTATCAGACACTTTTATTCTAATTGTTTCTTGTTTACTTATGTCATCTTTTATTATATTCATTTTTGTTTTACAGTGTAACTCATTTGATCTATTCTTCTATTATAGATTTTTTTTTTTTTTAACTTTAATGATATTTTCAGCATTACTAAATAATGCATCTCCTATTTTTCTGAGCTTTTGTTTTATTATTCATTTATACCGGTTTATCTACATTATAAATCTTGGATGGCTTGTCGTTTCACAGTATGACTTTTTTTTTATATGGCTGATATTTTATATTATTCCTCCCCCCCCCCTTCCCTCTTAGCAGTGAGAGTAATTGCAATCGTAATAAATTACGCTTTTGTTTTTGAGCATTATACCTGAATTTGTTACTTAATGGTGTTTTCATATTCAAATAATTGTTCAGACATTTATGCGGAAAAGATAGTCTATACATTAAACTTAGCTTTTATTACTGCTTAACATGCTTTCGATATGAAAAATATCATAATCAAAGCTATCTCATATCTTTAGTGTTCCTAGCTTTTGTGTACACGTGATAATGATTTTGAAATTTAAAAACATTTAATTACTTTCAAAGAGCCACTTCTTACACAGGTGAAACTTGTATTTTTTCTGTTTATTGAGTATCGGTCTTTTGCTATTGACCAAGCCTATTTAATCTTTCGTTTTCAATTTCCCCTCTCAATGCATACAATTTTCTTTAAACAAATCAAATTTGTGGCCAGATTTTTGTTTGTGGTCCATAAATATTGACAAATGGTCATCATTCTTAAGTGCTCTATTGTATAGATATTTGTGCCGGACTAGTCTCACTGAGAGATTAGCCCTCGATTCCCCAGAATATGCAAAGACTTACACATAGCTTATTAATAATTTTTATTAATCATTCATTAGATTAGAGATTATCCACTTAAGGAATAATATTTCTGTAAACTACTTCCTACCTTGCACGAGAGTAGATTAGTGAAAATTACACTACAGAAATATTACTCATTACCCATAGCTTGGTTGCATTGAATCTTGTAGACGATTTGGTGAACTGATTCTGTGGGCAGTTTGTCTTTTGAATTGTTAAGGAGTTTGTTTAATGAGGGGGGAGGGTTCGAAACTTACATTATATTTTTCTGTGCATATTCTTTTTAATTTTTGAGAGACTCTGGATATATGGAAGGCTAATCCATTTTTTAGTCTCCATAAGTTGAAGCTGTGGGGGGATGGGTTTTTATTTTATGGTAAAACCTATTTTAAGAATTTTATTATGATTATATCCTAGATTTTGTAAGTCTTTGATATACACAGCAATATTATTTTTCCTGTCCGTGACATACATATTTGCACAGCCTATAATTCCTGTTAAAAACTTTTTAAGTCTGGGATATTTGTGTGACATAGGTATTAAAGACAGAATGATCACTCTTATGTTTATTGGTTTTAATATTCTTTAGTTCAATAAATTAAACTGCCTCTGAACATACAGATCCAAAAATCTAATATCTTGTCTTTTTTTTCTATAGTCCAAATTAAAGATGATGTATTTTCTGCTCAACAGAAGCACAAATTATAAGAATTCAGCATTATCCTTAATTTGGATTATAGAAAAAGAAGACAAGAATCAAGGAATTAGATTTTTGGATCTGTATGTTCAGAGGCAGTTTAATTTATTGAACTACGTAAGGATATTAACACCTATAAACATAAGAGGAATGATCATCCCAAATTTCTAATACTTATGTCACCCAAATATGCCGGACTTAAAGGTTTTTTTATACAGGAATTATAAACTGTGCAAATTTGAGATGGACAGGAAAAATATTATTGATGCATATGTTAAAGACTTAAAAATTCTAGGATATAATCACAACAAAAATTCTTAATACTACCAATAGATTTTACAATAAAATAAGAAATCGCCACAGTGTCGACTTATGGAGACTAAAAAATGGATTAGCTCTTCTTATATCCCAGAAGTCTCTCAAAAATTAAAAAGAATGTACGCAGAAAAATGTAACAAGCTTTTGACCCCCCCCCCCGACTCCACCCTCATTAAACAAACTGCTTATTCAAAAGACAATTTGCCCATGGAATCAATTCACCAAATCGTCTGCAAGGTTCAGTGCAACCAAGCTATGTGTAAGCTTGCATATTATTGGGAATCGAAAGCCAATCTCTCAACGAGACTAGCTCAGCACAAATATCTATATAATAGAGCATATAAGAATGATGAATATTCCTCAATATTTATGGACCATGAACAAAAATCTGGCCATAAATTTGATTTGTCTAAAGTTGAACTTGTATGCAGTTGAGAGGAATGAGAAGAGGCTTGGGCAGTAGCAAAAAAACCATACTCTCTCTCTCTAAGAAGTTGGCTCTTTGAAAGGATTTAAATACTTTGGAATATCAAACAGTACATATTTAAATATTTTTAAATTTCAAAATCATTGATTTAATTGTATTTTTAAACATAAACAGAGCAAAACTCTCCATACAGTATTGCCACCTGTGCTAAACAGAGTAATCAATGGATGCCAGAAGGCTTGTGCATAAAATCCCGGTCTAATGCCTACTCATCCAATATCCCCAGACTAGTTTCTGGCTTGTGGCCTTCGTCAGTGAGGAGCATCTAGATCTTAGGATCTAATGCAACCCTCTAGCAACCACCTTTTATCTCTACTTAACTACAAAACTATGAGAATGAAATTGAAAACACAAAAAATATTTTCAATCTAAGCTCAGTAGCTTATATAGTCATATGTGATCATGTGATGCTTAATTGTATTTTGTTATTTTTGTCTTATTTTCTGCTGTACGTCACTTAGTGATTTTCCTGACTTATCACAGTTGACATTTAATTACTTCTATTTTCATATTTTTACATACCCAATGTCAGAATACTTTTTTTTTTTTTTTTTGTGGTGGATTTTTTTTTTTTGTCCCCTCCTTCCCAATACAAAATGATCTTTCCCTGTAATTTTTATCCTTTTATTTTGATATTTTCATTTAGGTCCCCATTTGTTCTTACAAAACTTTTAAATCCTTCCTTAAACATTGGTTGAGCATTTTCCTTTTTTACTTTTTAATTTAGCGTTTGTTTTTGATCAACTTTTTCAAATTAATGATTTAGCTCTTTAATTCAAATGCTATTATTTAGCTTGAAGATGCTTTTGTTTGCAGGAACCAGCCTCTAAATCTTATAAATATTTGCATGTTTTTTGTATTTGGTTTGTATCTTAATGACATAAGGGGCTCATTAAAATCTATATGTAGTTTTAAAGCAAATGCTGTAATAATGTTAATAGTGACAAGTAACGGCAAACCCACCATCGATGATAATCAAGTAATTTCATTGTTGACTCATAACCCCAATTTACCTTCAGAGGGCGAATTTAACATTTATGCATGTACTTAACTCAATGAAGTAACTTATTTTCAATAAAATGTAATATATTGATGTTTTATACTAATCTATTAGTTAATACGCAGTTAGGTATTAATAAATCAGCTCAAGATATCTTATGCGATTGTTTTTTTATGGAGTTGCGAAGAATTGAATTTCACAATGTTAATTTTTGTAATTTTTTATTTCCTTATCAAGATCACATGCTTCATTAATCTATTTTATTATCCTTTGTTTATAAATATTATAAACACACATACGCAAAAACGTATAGAGCAATGCTTTAATAATATTAATTAAGCATGATGTAAGGCAGTATGTAATTTGAGGGATTTAAATCAGCATTTTTCAAGTCTATTCTTTCTCTACTCCATGTCAAGCAACCAATACACATAACTACACACATGTGAAAAAGATACCTGACTCTCAATATACGTATTTAGTGGAAAATGAATAAACTGAAAAATACTGAATTCAAATCGCTCTACTTACGGATCCTTTGTTCATTAATAAAATGTTGCCTTGACAGCAGATTGAAGATTCTTGGTGTTGAATAGGCTGCTTTAATGTATTGTATTTATTTTTATAAAGCAATCTAGCTTCAAGCAAGTACCGGTTTGTTATCTTAATAATAATTAGTTTCAGAGCAGTTTGGCAGTTTAAAATGACTAGTTGTTCCTCCGCTTTCAAAACAGGTCTTATTTTCCTGTTTAATGGGGTTTATTTAAAGTTTTTATACATTAAAAATCAATCTGTTCAGTCGAGGGTCAATCTTTAGCGTCTATATAATCATCTTAGACCTAGAAATAGATGGGTATTGCCCTTTTTCATTAATAAAAGGTTAGCTTGACAGCAGATTGAAGATTCTTGGTGTTGAATAGGTGCAGGCTGCTTTAGTGTATTTATATTTATAAGTCAATCTAGCTTTGAGCAAGTACCAGCTTTATCTTTATATATATGTGTGTGTGTGTTGTCTATTCATTTTAACAAATCCATATGTTACTTTATGGTCTACCAAATATATAATGCTGTTGATATAAACTTATTCGTGGAATAACTAAATCCAAAAACATTACGTGATAATTCACAAAACAGATTCCTAAAAATTCATTTAAATGAACTCGCAAATAACCCCATCTTTTCTTATAACAAAACCAATCTATTTGTCAGATAAAAAGTGACTACTTTTATCTGACCTCCATTTTGTTATTTTAAATATTAATGCTTGATTTATTACTTTTTATCAAACTGGAAGTCAGATAAAAGTGATCATTTTTGTCTCTGGTAAATAGATTGGCATTTATATAGAAAAAGGAGGGCATTATTTGCAAATTCATTTAAATGATTCTTTCTTGATGTGGCTTGTGAATTGTCGTAATGTTTTCAGATTTGGTTGATTGTTCTCTGATTCGGTTTAAATATATCACATAAGCCATAACTTAAGTAAAGTTTAGAATCTACAATTTATTGTCAAGGCAACCTCTGTAAAGATATGCCCATCTTTTACATACAGAGATTGCCTTGACAACAATTTGGTTCATTTAAGCTTTGGCTAATTCATCTTTTAATTATGGAGGTTGCCTCGACAACAGATTGTAGATTTTATAGTTTATTAAAGCTTTGACTGTTGTCATGCGATTTACATTTATTTGATCTTCACACTCAAGGTAAATAGTAAGATTTATCTTTTTCTAGGTGTACATACCTTGTGTGGTTTGGTGTAGTTGGTAGTGTCTAACTTGAGATTGGGAGGTCACAGGACTGATTCTGGCATTGCAGTTGCTCGAACTTCTTGTGAACTCTTGAACAGTAAACCCATTAGCAGTTTTTTCCATTGAGATGGCCCAGGATTGATTCTGGTGCTCACAGTCTGACTTTCAGACTTCTTATGAACTCCTCTGCAGGGTTTCCCGCAGTTGGTAGTACCTCCAACTTAGTATCAGGAGGTCCCAGGATCAATTCTGGTGCTCGCTGTTCTAGCGCTCAAACTTCTTATGAACTCCCGAGCAATAAAGCCATAAGCGGATTTTTTTTTTTATTATGTGTATATATGTATTGTATGAAGTTATCTGAAGACTTGTTACTGTTTGTTAAACAACTGATGTAGTTAGAATCAAAAATATTTATATTGCAAGTAAGCTTAATGTTAAACCAGCAAGCATCACATGATCACATCTCCAATACTAGCACATAATTGTTTATAAACAAAGCAAAGCAAAGGTGGCACTACTATATGGAGTTTTGCTTTGCTTTGTTTATAAACTTAATGTTGTTGTTTTTTTTTTTATTGAATAGTTTTATCATCAATATACATTGAAAAAATTGTTCATGAATTCATTCTGTACTATATATATATATATATATATATATATGGATTAGATAAACTTTATTTATAAATACTTTATTTTTTAAACAAACGTTTATTTCAAACAACAATTTACTCACTAAATACACAAATGGTTCTAAATCATTTTTTACGAGGTTAGAAATGATTACATTTACCCGAATCCCAAATATAAACTTTAAACTTTATTAATGATCAATAAGGTTTTAATTCTTACAAATTGGTACGAGTGTCTTTTTATTCAATGTTTATTTCATCTTATTGAAGAAATACAACCATGTGTTTGAAGTAAACAGTGTGATAAAATTAATTTCTCAAGATGTATGTATATAATTTCATTACTGTATTAAAAAATACTACTACTATTTTTTGTTTATTAGTTTTAAAAAAATGAGTGAAGATTTTGAATTGCAACTAAGATTAGAGAAGGCGGAAAAGGAACAGCAGGAAGCAGGAAAGAATTCTTTCGATCCTTATCAATATACAGATCCCAACGATGGGTCTGTCTATGAATGGAATTCTGAAAAGAATGCCTGGTTTCCCAAGGTATGTTAATTTAATTCATAATTTATAATTAAATAAATAACGTGGCTCATTTAATTCCATTATGTGACAATTATCATCTTCATCTTGTTTAGTCTATAAACTTAAGTTCTAAGTTTATTTATAATAAATATATATCCTATATTTTTACCCATGTTTTGACTATATTCTATGATTATTTTTGGATTTATAAAGAAATAAGTGGAAATAGATTTTCAAAATGATCAGAATTTGAAAATGGCCATAGAATATGGTCAAAACAGGTGAAATAATAGATGATATTTATATGGACATAAAGAAAGAAATTTGATTCATAGATTAGGCAAGATTTGTCAAGAAAATGATAATAAAACATAGGAAGAGTAATTTATTTCTATTATTCAAACTTAGGAAGAGTAATTTATTTATATTATTCATTTAATGTTATTAAATAAATCTTTTCTCTTTGAATTTTAGATAGATAATAATTTTTTAGCATCCTATTATGGAATGTATAGTTCTTCCGATAAACCAACTTCTCAACCACCCGACCCTGAAGAAATAACTTCATCAAATACAAGGTCAATTCCTGGACAGTCTCAAATTGGCGAAAAGCGCAAAGCTAGTGAATCTGAAGGTAAAAAATAAAACTTTTATTTTGATTTAAAATTTAAAAAAATCTATATATATATTACATATAACAATTAAACCAATACTCCTTTCTTTATACACCTTTTACTATGCTTTATTCTTAATTTGATAAAATCTTACATAAATATATATGAATGCATAGCATAAACCAAATATATCTAAACTATCATTAAAAATGGAAAGGAATTTAATCTATTATGCTTTATATTTATTATATTGTAAGTAATTTAGATTGCGCTTTACGCAAAAAAGTGAAGCTTGTCTCAATCTTATTAAAAAGTTATATGGCTAAGCGCTTTCAGAGAACTTGAGTCTCCATAATCATAGCCTACTTTTAACTGAAGTTTAGCTTCACTTTTTTGCGTAAAGCGCAATCTAAATTACTTACTACTCAAAGGTGAAGTAGAAAACTAGTATTTTATTATATTGTGTGATTTATGTAATTATATAAACTATATGCCAAATATAACAAAATTTTACAACTTGATGCATTGTCCTCACAATATCAATAACAATTAACAATCTCAATCTGTTGTCAAGGCAACCTCCTTGTAACAATAAAGGTGGAATCCCATCTTTATTTATAGTCCAATATATAGATCCTAAAGATTATAACTTGACCACAGTTTAGATTTGAATTTCCAATGAATTTTTAATGGAAATAAATTAAAATTTAGGGCCATTTGCATGTGTATTAGCTGCAAATTCAAATTTGCATATGTTTGTTTATCTGTTTATTAAAGTGCTTTCTTTCTTCTTTATAACCTAATGCTAAGTGCACTTTCGGTCTTACGATTGATGATTGTCCTAGTAATATATTGCCAAAACACATTTGAAGTTAATATTGATTTTTCCCTTTAATGATATTTGTTATTCAAATTTGTAAAAGTTTGTCTTTGTATCAAAGTGGTTTTTTTCTTCATAACCTAATGCTAAGTGCACTTTTTGTTTGACGATTGATAGTTGCCTTAGCAACATAGCGCTAAAACACATTTGAAACTAATAATGATTTTTTTCCCTCCATTTTTATTTGTAATTCAAATTTGCAAACATTTGTACGTCAGCATATCGAAGTCGTTGCTTTCTTCTTCATAACCTAATGCTAAGTGCATTTTTGGTCTGGCGATTGATAGTTGTCCTAGTAACATATTGCTAAAATGTATTTGAAGCTAATTTTTTTTTTCTTTCATTTGTATTTGTAATTCAAATTTATAAACATTGATTTCTTTCTTCTCTATAACATAATGCTAGACCAAAATTACATTTAGCATTAGCTTATAAAGAAGAAAGAAACCACTTTGAATAAGACCGAAAGTGCATTTAGGATTAGGTTAAAAAGAAGAAATAAACTACTTCGATATACAGATGAACAAATATTTGCAAATTTGAAATACAAATACAAATGAAAGGAAAGGTCAATATTACTTTCAAATGGATTTTAGCGGTATGTTGCTAAGGCAACTATCAATCATCACTGATAATTCGTGAGGCTAAATCATTTCTACTCAATTTCATTTAATAGCTTAAGTTTAAATAGAAATGATCATCAAGGTCTCTTATTTCTAACCCATGGATTTAAACCCAGAAAGCTATTTTACAAGCACCAGAATTCAGAAGATCATAACTTCTTCAAATATCCTGTGAATAATATTTCATCTCCCCCAGACAATTGTAAATTAAAATTTGAAATCATTTCTATGTACATTAGCTTCAAATATGTTTCAGCAGTAAGTTATTAGGGCAACCATCAATTGCCATTGATAGTTCCCGATGCTAAACCATTTCTATTAAATGAACAATAGAATAGAAGTGATTTAGTCTCTGAAACCATCAGTGACAATTGATAGTTGCCTTGGTAGCATATTGCTAAAACACATTTGAAGCTAATCTACATGGAAACGACCTCACATTCTAGTTTGTTTACATATATTTATATACATTTAATATATATCTTATACAATATATTATAAACCCATTACATATAATGCCATATTTCACCTAGCCTTAAAATAATGGACTAGGCCAGATTTCTTTCTTATCGCGATCGGATTGAGCATTCATTGCCACTAACGAATGCATATATATAAAGATAACACACAGTCAATGGTAAGAACAGGCCAATAGGCAATGATGCTTACTGAATCCAAATGTTTTCGTAAAGTTGGAGATCTGGCAATAAATAGTCAGCCTTTTTGAAAGTAAGGCAGAGAATGATTGTCAAACCTAAAAGGGATGGTATACATTTTCCAGAGAACAACAATTAAACCTGAATAACAGTAGCCTAGTTTTCCATATATAGTCAAATGAAACTGCTGCTAATCTGAACAGCAGTGATTGTTTTCCAGACTATAGCTATTTAAGCTAATGGTTAACGCAGTGAGGAACATCCACATTTAAGACTGGAAGCTTCCAGAACCAAAGCCGACTTGAGGCAAGCTGTAAAGATAGCCGGAAGAGTCGCTGTACCTACTCATGAGGAGTAGGCTGAAAGTGGATAGAGACATCTATAAGGTCATGTACAGTCCCTTCAACAGTTCACATTAGAGCTAGTCACTGTACCCCGCTAGTTTGTATCTATATATTAGTAATAAATATGTTATTAAAACATGCATATTCCTTTGTGTTTATATATTGTACCGGTCAACCGCTTACTCCGTTAATATAAGTATGCGCACAAATCGAACATGAAAAGAAATATGGCGACATGCCGGAATAAGGAAAAATTTAAATACTTTGTCATAATATTATTATGGACACAGAAGATACTTATAAAAAGATTGATTCTTACATATCTTTGGGGGATGACTCTAAACCAACCCCTCGCGCCACTCCCAGAAGAAAAACGAATTCTCCTCCTGAAAGGATATGCAATTTCAATTATTATTGGGCATATATGAATATAAATAATTATTCAAACAAAATTAATAAACAAGTATCCTCATGATAAATAAAGATTTAAGACCCGGTAAGATGATTTCCCATTTGCTAGCTCAGCGTACTCTATTCTCAGTTAAAAGAATGGGGATCGGAAAACTCGCATAATTAATTAATAATATAATTAGAGAAAGAAAATGACAAAGAGAATAAAAATATATGGCAGTAGTCACTTTAGAATTATAATATAAATCTTTTATTAACCCATTACCCCATACCATTTATAATATGAATACAAAATTAATATTCCCAGATTGATTAAATATACAAACGAATATTACACACAACATAAATCATTTTAATAAAACAAAACTATAATCATAAAGAAATGCTTGTCAAAGCAATCATTAGACTAAATAAAGGAAAATTTTTTTTTTTAATAAGAAAAATGTATTAAATAACTAATACGTGATAGTGATCTGTGGATTATAAATAAACTCACACACGTGCATTAAGCAAACAAGGAAAAATTAATAAGTTACATAAAAGTCGTGTTTGTGTACGTATGTACATAAGACATATATTTATAAAATGTGTATTAAATTTAATATAAAATAAATACAAAAACAATAATGTACCCAATAAAGTCTCTAAGCTTCACCCTTCTATGGGTTTTGGGTGGGCTATACATCTACTGCGGCAAGGGCTGGACTTTACTGCGGTACAAGTTCATAGAATTGGTCATCATCACTTTGGTGTTTGAATCTCGGCATTTACATTTTGTTGGGACGGCAGGAACGGAGCTGGACGGACGCGCTGAAGTGGGCTTCTACCCCATAATCATTCTATATACAGGCAAGTGCTTGATTTGCATCTTTAGGCAGGACAACTGATATTACACACTATAAACAGTCTTTTCTTGTTTTACGAATTCTGGGTTAATTACAGGCTTCAATGGTGTGTTGCAATTAAACTTCCATCGGCATCAACTGAGTATATGGTGGAATAATCATCTGTTCATTTAGCTTTTCAATAGTTGGCTAGATAACTGATGTTACTCAACACCACTTAGTAGTCCGATGTTTAAACCGTTGGCTACTAACTGGTTAACTGCTGGAATGGTTATTTGAATGACTGCATGAATTAGTGTCCATTGGTTCAGAATGACTGAATGAATTTTTTTAAATTAGAGTAGGTCCCACGGATTAGGGTGAATCAGGAATCAGCATGCCTAATCAAAAAGTCCCAAGACTTTGCGTGGTTCCATTAACAGCATTAGCTTAACAATAAAAGTAGACTTGGGCTCCTAATAAGATTTGTCTTTTAAGAACAAAAATGAACTGCCTTCTCCATACTTCAGAACAGATCTATCTCTTCAATACACCCTCAATTCAGGTATCCCCTCCAAGAAAGAAAAATCAATTAATTAAATCTTTTTTATATCTCCATTCAGATCACAATACCACTAATGAAAATTTTAATGAATGATAACATCTTTTTCATTTTTTTCTTTAGTAATTACATTGTTACAATCGAAATTTTAAAAAAATATATTTCACTTAAATTGGACATTCCTCTCTCCCAGCATTATCGCAAGTTTAATCAAGTTCTTTTTGTCCAGTTGAAATTATTTTAGAATGAACAGGAATTCAGAATGCCTTTAGGCTTTTCTTAAATTCAAGACAATGACCCCCCTCTCTTGCTCAAATGCAACTGAAGAGAAAACAACCATTAAAACCTCGATTTTGAAATTCATTTTAACTTATTTTTAAATAGTAATATTTAAACTTTTCCTTTTTACATTTTGTAAACACTCAAAAAAAATATAGAATCACAATTTGTTAAATAAACGCCATTTCTTTAACAAACAAAAAAAATTTAAAATTATAAATACATTTTGGCGTTTCTTTTTCTTTTTAAAAAAAAATAAAAAACAAAAATCAAATTTACAAATACATATTTCTAAGCCTTTAAATATTGGCTTTAATCATATATGTGTGTGAGTTTATGTTATAGCCACAGTTCTCTCTCTTAATTTATAACAAGTTTGATTATATAAGTAGTATACCCCCCCCCCCCATTTAACGGCTTTTTACATATTTTCGGCCATTAAACAAATTAACATTATCTTGTGCTTGGCCACTTCAAACATGCCTGGCACAATATATATATCATCATGACTAAACACAATGTATACACTTTACAATAATGATTTATCTTATCTGTTATATTTTTTATACAATAATTGTAATTATTACATATTATATATAGTCATCTGGGAAATATACACATATATATACACTAGATTATTATAACTAATTTTTTGCAAATGTAATAATATATTGTGATTTTTATTATGCAAAAATACTCACTTCAACCTTATTTTGTAATTTTTCTAATCGGGAGATTGTGATTAATTCAATTCTGTTCGTCCAATAAAAAATTGCACTATATAGATAAAAGATATTTAATACACTAAAGGGTGAAAACCTATTCAGCATCTTTCTACAGAGGGATAATGTAAGAGAAGATAACACCAGACTGGATGGGGAGAGTGAGTTTCTTCCAAATATTTATTAACTGACCAATAATTGGATGGCTATTTGGGTTTGCTATGGATCAACTATCTGGAAAATAATCTTAAGCTTGCTTTGAACTCAAAAACAACTCGCATGTCATGATGCTCTTCAAACTACATATACATGTATGTTTGCTTACATACTTGCATTTATATAATGAGAATTTACCTTCAGCGGATAATTTTCAGATTATGGAAGAATAACTGAAAATTTTGATTGACTTTTATTTTTCTATTTTTCATTGGATAAATATTAACTAAGATAGAAAAGGATAATGGAATTCTAATCATGTATATTAAAAAACTTCAATTACAGAATTTATAACAATAGCAAAAATTAGTAAAAATGGGGCGAGACTTGGATTATTGTTAACATGGCAATTATCTACGAGTCATTGTGAGTATTCTAAAGTAGTGTAAAAAAATAATCACAAATTCACCATCATGGACTCTTTTAAAATTTTTATATTAAAAAAGGTTATGGAACAGCTTTAACATGCTAAATTTTTTTTAAGGAAGACAAAACTTTCTTAGAAAATTATGGTCATAATGTTAGTTAAACGATTAGATTATTATGTGACTGTTGTACTGGAATCTTAATATACAACAGAGAAACACTGATTGTTGACTTTTTTTGTGGAAGAGAAAATAAATCGAACTATACACAGTATTAAAGTTCAATATAAAAACAACCTAACAAACTACTTTAATTTGATAAGTGTTTATTTTAAAATATGATGTAGGTAGTGATGTTATTTTCTTTTCACGTGGTTTATTTGCCTTGATAGCTACCTTTTTATGGTCTATTTTCTGCTGGAGGTTGCTAAGTTTTTATGGGTTTTTTATTTTTATATTTATTTAGTATATTTGATTTAAAAACGTATTTTTTACTGTATTTTTATTTTTACTTAAAAAAGTAAAAAAAATAAAAATTCTTATCATATATATATGTATATGATATCGAAAGAAATTTAAACTACAATAGCAAACTTCCTATTTCAAATCTTGGTAGAAAAATATAAATATTTGAAAATAAAATCCATCTAAAAACATTATTTATTTAAAAATAATGCTTTATTATTTTGAAGTAACCTTTAGTGCTTCATTTGTTTTATAACGACTATTAATGATGCCCTTTTGTAGCTGTCCTAAGTAAGTGACTCACACCTAAATTCATCACTCATATGCAATGGTTTTAAATGTGATTAGGTTCCATCTATTGTGAAAATCTAAAACTAAAATATAATACTCTGTAAGGGGAAAAAAAATCATGAAATACCAACTTATTTGAAATGAAAACAAATAGTCATGGAAAAACCTTGGGCAAGATAGTAGACAAACAACAGCGCCCTCAGTGAAACTCTATGAGAAATGAAAAGAATTTAGGGAGTATTACTTTAAGATCAGTAATCAAATTGAAAAAAATAATCAATTAATTGTAATTATATGTTGGTCTATTTTAATGAGCTAATATTAAGTGTTAAATGTATTTAATAAAAATTTCAAACTTTATTTAAACTTTTCAATTATGTTATTAGTATATTACACACAGTTTTGACTGGTCATATTAGTCTCTCTTTTCCACATGTTGCTGGGCATTAGTGACAGTATTAGCATGAGCATACCAGCAATACCTGAAGAAGAAATGTGAGCATTCCTGCTCGAATTGTTATGTTATATACTAACTGTGGGCGATTACTAACAATCGAACATATTTGAAAAGGTTAAATAAATTTAAAATTTGTATAAAGACATTTAACAATTAATATTAGATGATAAAAGTAGGCCAACATATCATCGACATAATTTCGACCATTATTGGTCCACTGCAGGATGAAAGTCTCTCCAAATTCAATCTATCTTCTCCAATCTCTAGCATCTCTTCTAAAATACCATCAGCACAAACTTTCAGACAAACACTAATCAATTAGTTAGTGAAATGTAAATGCAATTTATACACCTTACTTTGAACACTTTTTAAAAGCAAAAAAATATTTTTGGTAAAAAGTGTTCAAAGTAAGGTGGATAAACTGCATTTATATAAGATATTACAGCAAAATAAAGGATGTGATGGATTTAGTTGTTGAAATATGTATTATTTCATTAGCTCAGTTTTAAAAAATTTGGTTCTTGTGACTTACGCCCAATGTGGCAGCTTGATGGCATTGTTGCTTGCAAAAATAATGAAATGTAACGTTACCGGGTCGATAATTTTTTGCTTTCTGTTCTCTGACAATTTTTAAAAGTATTTTTAAAAAATTTATGAACCAACATTATTTTCTAAATTACATTTTTAAATTATATTATACATTTCAGCGTAGTGCTGGAATGTATGGGGGGGATGGGATGATGGTTTTGCATAACTACCATAAATTTAATGAGATGAATTGTTAGATTCCATCGAATTTTTTCTAGCATATAACAATAATTATAATTTTAACGATTTTATGTGTTTACGTATGATTCCTTTTAGTGCTAAAATTATTAGTGTTATGTTGTTTTACATTGTTTCATATTGCATTTTATTGTTTGTGTACTTAGTGGTTTATTTGTGTAGTAAAAACAATTGTATTGACAATTTATATATTAAGAAATTAGATTTAGTTCATCCTAATTTATTGCTAGAATCTTACTTCATAAGTTGCAGTGTGTAAAATTGAATAAAATAAAATGGCTGCCTTGATGATTAAAGTATACTTTTCTTAAAAAACATATTCATTTATTATAAATAAATATGCTTCCTAATACATATAGTCTGATTGATTGATTTTCATACAGAATAAAATTGTTCGAAATTCACAATAATTTAGGTCCAGATTGCCTTCAGTTCATTATTGTTTTCACACTAATCATAGAATTACCAACAACAAAATGTTGTATCATTAGAGTGGTGCATAAAATGGTACTACAACACTTGCAATATGCACATTCTTCCATCTATCATAGATAAATCCCTTATGTAAATAAGGGTCTTCCATTTGAGAATATATACATACATGCAGCTGCCACTTGTAAACGATGGCAGTCCCAATTCCAAGAAAATAAAAGACAAAGAAACTGCTCTGGAAAGAAGTTTTGAGATGTTGATGCAAACCAATCTGCGAACCACAAATAAGTCCACATATAAAACATGCTGGTCCATTTTTCTGTTTATTTGGTGTTTTGCGATGCTGCCTTTTAATTTCTTCAGCAGAAAACTTTCCGATATACTTCAGTACTGTTTCTAATTGTAGTTCTCCAACATATTCCATTTTCTGTCTAATCTTCCCAGTGGAAATAGTCAACATTGCATCTCGTTAGAATGTCTTTAAGATAGTCATTGTAACATAAACAGGGTATACTCCTTCAATGAAAACCATATTCAAGTTTACCATAAAACGCTTTTAGGAAGCCTTGCATTGTTCATTCATTTTACATGTCTAACCCAATGAAGGTGCGATTTTACACTATGCACTCTACAGTATCACATTCAGCAAATCGGAGAACATATTTATCAGGGTTATAATCTTGGTCTTAAAATTTTACAAAGCAATGAAACTTTTCTAATGCTTTTATATTGAGTTGATAGATTGTCCCAAGTTTCTCCCTTACAATAAATTAGATAATTCGTAAGAGCTTAAAATAAATTTGAAACACCAAATTAATCCTAAGATATCCCACAAAAAATTGTATCAGTTCATTGATTTTGATAAACATTTTGAATATGTCAGGAGCTCCTGGGAATAAAATCAGATCAGAGGAATGTGAATAAGCAGCTTGAATGTATAAAGCAAAAGAGAAAGTCATGTAGTATTGAGACAATTTTTGATATAATAATGCTGGAAGAGAAGGTATGACTGTATAGATATAGTATGGCATTACTATATTATAAAAAGATGCAACGCATTCTAAACAGCAATGAAGAGTTGTCAAGGCAGTGCTATACAGATGACTTGGATTAAGAGTGCCTTTATTAAAATCAACTCTAAAAATATGTAGAATTATGTGTTCGAAATGATTAAAATTAGTGATCAAAGATATTAATAAGTCATAAAACTTTTCAGATATTTATGCTGACATAATTCAGTTATGCCTATGATTTATCTATGGTAAGAAGTTTATAAAACAGTATTGTATGAGTGAGATGTGGAAATAGGTTAACATATTCTGGGATTAAGGATTTAGATGGGAGTTGGATGAATCGGTTTATAAATTAAATAAATTGGCATTCGAGTAGATTATGTCAATCAATCATTTTTACAGATAGAATACAAATATTTAAATAAATGTATAACTATATATCTTATTAGATAATCACCATCTTCTTACACCTTTAAGCAAATCATGTTTATTATTATAATAATAGTTTTGACTGTTCCTAACAGTCTTCTTCAGATCTCAATCTGTTTCTCTACCTTTCCCTTTCCACCATTTACAGCCGAAACTGTTATTTTAATTAATAATAAACACTATTTGCTTTAAGATGTAAGAAGATGATGTTTATTTAATAAGATTTACAGATGTATATGAATAAGCAAAATTACTGAAGAAGAAGGAAGAAGTGTATATAGAATTATATAGGTTGAAAATGAAATGTATACAAGTAAATTCCTAATGTATACTCCATGCGTTCTTGTCATTGAAGCTATTATTACTGTATAATTATTTATGCAGTAAAGAAACATCAGTTTATTTGCTTTTTACCCCTCAATTTAAGACCAAGAAAATATCAGTTGAGTTTTCGTGAAGGCAGGATGAATGACGTGTGAATGATTTTTTTTTTTTGCTTTGTAGATATTTAAACAGATATAATTAAATTATGGACCTTATTCCCAAGAAGTGATAAAGGCACCAACCAAAGTGAAGGATGGTGGGGGAAGTGAATGATAAATGAACAGATGAAGTCTTATGTGGAACTTAAGCAATTATAAAAAGACCTACTAAACAACTACAGATGGGTGGGTAAAATAAGGAAGTTTGTTGGTATGTTGTGGAAAAGTTAGGTGAGGGATTGGAGAAAGTGAATTCAGCTTGGAGAGATTTTTATCCTGGGGTGGATTGATAGTGATTGAAAATGATGATAAAGGAAACTTGATAACAATAAATAAAAATATATGAGTAAATGAAGATGACATGGAATAAATAAGTCCTTAGTTAGAATTGACTGATTCTATGTATGGTACATTCCTTGCTGCACCTATTGCCAAAAGGATGCATTGAAAAGCTAGAAGTTATCAACATATGCACGTATATATGCACTATCATCAGATTTTTAATTGGATGGACTGTTGAAGAGTTGGAGTGTGGAATAGATTGAAGCCTGTCCATTAAAGTATGAAGATTGGCTATCTTAATATATATCTGAGCACTTATAGCATATATGTGTAGAGATGGTAATCTGGACCAACTGATGATTGCTGGTTTAGCATGAAATACATATATTGGTGATTATTTATCTTTTCGACATATATGGGTTCAAGCGTATCAGTGTTATGAGAGAGAGTGGAGAGTCATGTGAAAGTCTGTGCTCATATACCCTATATATTACTATATATACTTTATGAATTAAGTCATTTTAAAGTAATTAAATTTTTATCAGTATTTTTTGGTATTATTTACATGCTTATTTTAATGACTCCATTAAAAAGAAAGAAATTCTTTATAATTGTTTGATTATTCTTTATGCTGGTTAATTTTTTTCTACATTTATTCATTTTTGTTTTGTTTTTTGATTATTTTTTTTCCAGTTTAGTGAAAATTGTGAAAGCAACAATGTTTCGCTACTTTATGTATATTTTGTTTAAAAATTTTTTTTGGAAGGTTGGTTCGAAGTGGACGACAGTAAAAATTGCAACATATATGTATCAAATCTACCTTTGGATATAACACTGGATGAATTTACTGAGCTTATGAGCAAATGTGGTATTGTAATGAAAGATTTAGAAACTGGAGAATTAAAAATCAAACTGTACACGGATGATAATGGTCATCCAAAAGGAGATGGACTTTGCTGTTATCTTAAGGTAGGAAAAAGTGGATGTTTCTAGTGTAATAGAAATTTGATGTGAGTTTGTCTACTTTGTTTTTTTTGAACCTTTTTGTCAGTATATCAAAATATATTTGCTTATTTTGTTTGAAATGTATTTTGTGACTTAGTACAATGGCTCTAAACTTTATTTTGACAGGTAGAGTTTCAATAGAAAATAAGGACTAATATAAATTAATGTACATATTTTAAACCAATTAACTCAATCTAACACACAGTTAAGAAATATTAGACCATTTTCTGCTTTTGTAATTTGAATTTTATAGCATTTCGATTTCTTTTTGATTTGCATTTTAGAAGGATTTGCTCGATTTTTAATTTTTCGATTTGTTTGTCTTAGGCGTTTTAATTTTACATAGATTTCAAAGATTTTTGGATAGTAATTTGTGTGGGCGGGGGGTGGGGTGGTGGTGGTTGAGGAGTTCTACTTGTTTGCCTTAGGTGTTTTAATTTTCCCATTTCTTGCCTCAGGTGTTTACATTTTACGTCGATTTCAGTAATTTTTGGATAGAATTTTATCACTAATTAGGTTTTCCATTTCTTGCCTCAGGCGTTTTAATTTTACATTGATTTCAGTGTTTTTTGGATAGAAATTTATCACTTGCAGGCTTCTATGTGGTTTTTGATGGTACTGCAGCATCGTCTAGCGGCCACAGTATGCATAACCGACAACTACCCAATTTTTTTTTTAACCGAATTGTGAATGCCTCTCAAATTTTTTCCTTATTATCACAAACTGTATTGATCAAATTAATTACCAGAAAATATTTTTTAAATATATTGTTTTGAAATCATTTATTTTTTTATATTTTAATTAACTGTAAATAACCCTAAAATTTTTTCTTCAAATTAAATGAAAATGTTTAAAAATCAGCTATAACATTTTTGTTTTTATTAAGGTGGCAATTTAAAAAAGCAAGATTAATATAAATAATCCAAAGATAATACCCACTAAAATTTCTTCCTCAGATTAAATGAAAAATTGCTCTTTCTATTGTACATACCCCAAAACTTACCAAACTAGTTTAAATGTGCCAACATGGACAGCCCTAAAATATTGCATTGTCATCGAAACCAAACATAAGTAATACAAAATTGGAAGAAAATCTTATTCAGGAAAAGTATATTAAAATCAGTTACAAAATTTGATCCAAATGAACAATAGTTTTAAATTAAATAAAAGTCTTTAAATGTATCTGTATAAAACTAATGTATTTAAAATAGTAATCATTAGATGGAAATTTGTATATTCAAGTTAATGTTATTAGATATTTAAGAAATATTGGGCGACTGGCAATGAAAGTAATGATAAATTAGAATGAGATTGCAATGGTTAATAAGCTTTAAATAGGACAGGAAATGGAAATTAGCTATGAAATAGAGGGCTTGGTAAATGTTTTATTCAGGATGGTTTTTATACAGGGCCGACATTGGACAATTAGGAAAGAACGAAAATTGGAGTCTTTAAGGATAAGTATTTGGTGGAGAAAGGATCATTATACTTATACAGAATCATAGAAAAGAATGAGGAAAAAGAAATTTCAGGGATGATTGAAGTATGCCGTGTATTTTGAGATAAAAAAAATAAATGAAATTGAAGCACAACAAGGAAGATAGGAGAAAAAAGAAATTAACTGACAAGTTATGGAAAGCAATAAGTAGAAAATTTTTGAAGATTAGAATAAGAACAAAATGGCTCAGTGAAGGAAATATGGTTTGATGACTAATTAATGATTTTATTTATCTATTTGCTTGGTTTGTTTTTCTTTATCCAATCTAAAATTTACAATTTTTTCTTACCGTTTTCTGTCATTATTTTTATTAATTTATAATTTACAGTTAAATCCATCTTATTTAATTTTTTGTTGATGAAGAAATGAACATCTAAGGAATTGATGAAATCCCTGGGAAAATTGTTGAAGATCTTAAGCATAAAATATTGGGAAAATTCAGTGCCCTGCATGGTTTAGTGTACTGGTTCAGGGTCAGACTCTGGAGTGTAATGAGCCTGGATCGATTCCAGTTCTGGCATTATGATACTTGAACTTCTTATAAACTCCTAAGGAATAAAGCTAGTCGATTACTTTTACCTGCATCTTTTAATGCAGTGGCAAAGTTTTTGGTCTTTGAAGCATAAGGTCCTCAGATCAATTCCAGTGCTGGCATTTCCGGTGCTTAAATTTCTTAGGAACTTCTGAACTTAAAGCCGTTTGATTATTTTATTTACTCTCTTTAAGATATTTGTAGTTTATAGATTTTTTTTTCTTGTGTGTGTATGTCCATAGTTGTACAATTTGCAGATAATCTCATATAATCGTCACAGGTTCAGCAAATTACCTACAAAATAAAACATTATTACAGAAGGGCAGGTGCTACAATAAGTAACCCTTTTGTCTTAGATCAACATGCAATGGAATGTGTTCGTACTGTAAATGAAATCAGTTAGGATTGCTATGGTAAAAGCTGCTTTCTTAGGAAAATAGAAATTCGTTGCATGTAGCGGAAATGACTGTGGTTTTCGAGATGCATGTTTGGTTTATTGCATTCTATGGATCAAAAACATGAACTTTGAACATATAGGAAGTAGTTTACTTGAAAATATTTGAAATGTGAAGTTATTGAAAGATGGAATGAGTAAAATGGATAGATAAAAAGTCAAATGCACAACTTCTACAGCAGGTTCTTTTGGCTAGAACACATTTATGTCACGAGAGTCATTTGTGGGATATTATTGAAAACAAAATAAAGTGTAGGAGAGCAAGAGGGTATGGCACGGGTGCATAAGAGATCCATCAGTGGTTATTTACACAGGAAAAAAGGACGTCAGAAGATTGGGAAAATTGCAACTTTTTCAGAACCAGTCAGAAGACTGAATTACTGGTGATGATAATAATTATTTATTATCATAAAATATGGACGTGATTTAAATTTTTCTAAAAGATGAATAGAAATTAATGAACTTTTTTTATGCCAGCAGTGTTCAATTTTTTTTTCCTGTACAGGGGCCATATTCAAAATTAGATTTGTTTCAAGAGCTGTATTAAATAATTAAAGAATAGTTGGTGTGTTGTTTTTCATGTTATTGCTGAATAAATAGTTGATAAAGCATAAGGTAAATCATGAGTTATTATATGAGATCCTCATATGGCAGCTACTTGCAGATAGCAAAGATGAACTTAACAAAATTTTAAGAAGGTTGATTGTTAAAAATTTGAAGTGCAAGCAAATAGAATTAAAACTAAAGTTACGGATCATTACTGTTTATTTTTCAAGCCTGACTTCCCCCTTCTACCATTTCAAAATAGGAAATACTTTGTTTTTATAAGATATTTTTATGTTCTGATGTTATTAGGAGGGATTTGAACTCAGACTTTCAAGCTCCCTACAGTTTATGTAGTCCATCTTATATGATCGATGCATATAACAACATACATGTGAAAAAAATAAATGGTCTCCAATATACATATTTCGTGCTAAACCAGCACCCATCAGTTGGTCCAGATCATCATCTCCTGCACATATATATAATCCATGATCAGTTTATACTAAGAAAACAAGTCTTCAAATTTTAATGGACAGGCTTCAATCTTCTTCACCCTCCAATTCTTCAGTCATCCATATCATTGCAAATTTAAATGGAAATATTAAGATCCTATACATGAGGGGTCAGAGTGACTTAATGTCATCATGGATATGACAATAAGATTGGCACCAACAAGGGCTTTGAGCATTCCATCATCAGATTTTCCTTGGTATGGATGGCTGAAGAGTTGGAGAGTGGAAAAGATTGAAGCCTGTCCATTAAAGTGTGAAGATTTTTTATCTTAATATAAATTGAGCAATGATTATATATATATGTGGGAGATAATGATATGGACCAACTGATGAGAGCTGGTTGTATGTGGTTATGTGTATCGGTTGTTTAAGATGGAGTGGATAGCTGTAGGGAGCTTGAAAGTCTGAGTTTAAATCCCTTGGTAATTAAATTAAGTTCAGTATAGACAATATACTTGTATTTAAATATTATATCCTGATGTTATATTATTATATTAATTATTAATTTTTATTGAAAACTAGTCAAATGTGTTTCTATTTATCTTGATTACAGTTTCTATTTTTTACAACTTCATTTTGAAAACTTGCAGTCATTTATATTCAATAGAATGTGTTTATTATTTTGTTTTTGTCTTTTTTCTATTTTGTAATTACATTTGGACAGAACTCATTCAAATCATATGGTTTACATATTATACTAAAATAAGAAATTTTAAATAAGTAACCTACTAAAACTTTTGATCGTATTGAAATTTTTGACGGTTTTGTGAGCATGTTCATTAGAAGTGGTATCGGAAAATAAGAGAATCTAATTTTTATTGCATCATTTTTTGAAACATTATTATTAGGCTGATTGTACTCTGATATTTTTAAAAATATTAATTGCGAAAAAAGTGACATTTGTAAAAAAAAAAAAAGGTAAAGAAAAGAAAATACACAAGAAAACAGTTAATTCAAGATTATGTGATTGTCGAAATTGGGGATGTAAAATATGTAACAAATGTTAGCATCACTAAAATATTATTATAAATTTATTTAACACACATTGATTACGTAAGTAATATTTACCAAGGCAATAAACCTCAAGAATGTGCACTTGAAAATGCGAAAGTAGGGACCTCTACAGGTCTTAACCACAAGCTTACGCTTTGGAAGAAAAGCGCACATTCTTGAGGTTTATTGCCTTGGTAAGATATTATTAATAAAACTGAGGAAGGAAACTTGAAAGATTGATCATTGTAAAAATTAAATGTATTTAATGGTTGGAATAGTAAACATGTAAGTTATAAGATTTTTTGAAAGAATTTAAAGAAATTAGAGCATTTCTCTAAATACAATACTTTGACTCATCTGATCAATCCACATTGGTCTGGGGAAATTTTATTCTTTAGCTTGTAATATGTCTATTTGTCCAGCAGAAATTGCAAAGCAATAGGCTAGTCATTTGAAAAAAAAAACAAAAACAATCCTAAGCTAGCTTGGAATCTGGGAAAATTTAAACTTTTATCTAGATTTGAACCCAGGTCATGGTTGTATTAAGCGGATGCAATGCTATCTATATTTAATGTATGGAATAATAAAGCAGTTCAGTTTGGGGGAACTAGAATGATTTATATATATATGAAACCCATAATTATAGTTAATAACATCATTTTCCACTTTATACAATGCAAACATATTAATTTCTTCAAATAATTTTATTTCCTTACATTTTCAACTATCCAGTAGTCTTCTTCAGAACTAGAGTTGAAACTGTACGCATATAAAATTATTTGAAGAAATAATATGTTTGCATCATATAAAGTGGAAAAAGAAAAATGTTATTAATTATAATCATAATAAATAATAAAGATCATATATAATAGCTATATATATATTAATAATAATTATACATAAAAAGCCTTCTTCGGCACATGGTTTTATGCCCTTTTCAAATGTTAATTATCTATTTCAACATTAAAATAAATGATTAACATTTAAAAAAGGCATGAAACCATATGCTGAAAAAGGCTTTTTATGTATATTTATTATTTACACAGAAGCTAAACTCTCCATACAGTAGTGCCAGTGCAAGCCAGAGTAATCAATGGATGCAGGAAGGTTTGTGCATAAAATCCCTAGCTAGTGCACACTCATCCAATATCTCCACTAGATAGGGTTTTTATGCACAAACCTTCTTGCATCCATTGATTACTCTGGCTTGCACTAGTGGCGGTCTTTTATTTGCAGATGATGTCATTTTGTGCGCAGAAAGAAGGGAAGATATGGAAGTTATGCTGAGGACATGCACAAGGATGGGTAAAGAGATGGGGATAAATAATCAGAGAAATTGCTTGGATGAATGGGAGAAAAAATTGATGACTGAAGCAAAGAAAAGAAAGGGATTGATAAAGAAATTAACAGTATTTTCAGATAATAAATATAATGTAGCTAGAATTGTATGGAAGGCAATGGCTATAGCAAGGTTAACATATGGTAACAATGCATTATGCGTTAGTAAAGGGGTATTAGATTATTTAGAAAAAGTACAAAGAGAAGTAGGAAGAGATATTAGATGCAGATGTGTGGATGGCAAAAGAGGCAATTCAAGGAGAAATGGGATGGTGAAGTCTTTACATAAGAGATGCAAAAAGCAAAACGTAAATATTCAGTAGGTTGCAGTTTATGGATAATAAAAGAATAGCCAAAATAATATTTAATTGGATTATGAATAAAGAGTTGGCAATAAGATGGGTGAGAAAAGTAATGCAGTATGTAGAAGATTTGGATAAAGAATTTATGTCAGTATACTTGTACAAAAAGTGGAATGATTATGATAGGAGAATTGTTGAGTGTAGAAGTAAAGCGAATATTGGATGCGAGTTAATTTATGATAATAGCAAGGAAAGTAGTTTACTGTTTAAGGCTTGAACAGGATCTTTAGCAACAAGGGAATATACACATAAATGGAAAAATGTGGGTGATTTAGTGTGCAAGTTGTGTAAGGAAGGCATAGAAAATATTAGACTTCTGTTAATTGAGTGTAAATGCCTGAAAGCAGAAAGGGTACAAATAATGAAGTTGTGGAAAGAATAAAATATAAGCAAAGTGATTATACAGAAAGTGGGTTAATGATTTTTATGCTGGGTTTGGACAAAGGTAATTGGGATTTAGATATAAAGGCCATGGAGTTGACAAAGATTATGTTGTGGAAATGGGATGGAGCAGGATAGAGAAGAATATGGGAAAACTTAAGGCTGAGAATGGAAAGGGAAGGTAAAGTGGCTAACAGGTTTCTCTGGGCATAATGACTGAGAGATTCCTGACTTCACATAAGAAGTCACAGTGCATCACATCACATCATCTCTGCGTAAGCATAAGAGATGGTGATCATGTGATATATTTATTATTAATATTTATATACACTTATATAACTGTTGTATATGATCTTTATTGTTTATTATAATTTATATAAAAGAACAGCATAATGGATTTCATTAATTTCCATTTTTGACGATAATTGT
This sequence comes from Epiperipatus broadwayi, assembly GCA_028023455.1. NCBI lineage: Eukaryota > Metazoa > Onychophora > Udeonychophora > Euonychophora > Peripatidae > Epiperipatus > Epiperipatus broadwayi. The sequence continues at coordinate 4,202,568 of JAQFVV010000039.1, forward strand.
AATTATATATAATAATTATTAATGCGTAGAAGATAAAGAAAGAGAAAGAATATAGGAAACTTGTCGAAACAAAGTGCAATAGATTAATTAAAAATTTATTATCTAAATTGTTAGCATTAAAAATGAATCAGATTGTAAAATAATTGTAATGTTTGAACTGATAAAGAAAAAAGCTAATGTTTAGGGAACTGTCGCAAGCATTTGACAGAAAATGTCTGCGGGATTTGTAAATTTTAGAATTTAATTAGACTTGTGATTCTTTTAGAGAAAACAATTTAATATAATAAAAAGTATATCAGATTGAATGAAAATTGTAATGAGTTTATAAATAATTCTACAACTTATCAAATAAGTAATATTAAGAATATAAATCCCTTCACGGAACAAACAAGTCCAAATACGTTACTGAAATAGTTCAGAAGCAAAATTCCTTAAGAATCATTTAAATAAACTTGCAAACAATATCCAATTTTTGTTATATCATTGCCAATCCATTATTTCAGGTGATTTATATGTCAAAAATTGGGTGTTGTTTGCAAGTTCATTTGCTTGTGAATTACCTTAGCAATGTATTTGGGCTAGTTTGTTTGGAGTACGAGTTTAAAATGAAAGAGATAATTCGGAGGAAAAAAACTTTTTTTTTATGACAAATTTTGTATTTGACTCAGAAGATAAAAGAGAGGCTAAATAGTTTTCTTACGGAAGAGATAAATATAGGAAACAATGTAAACAGGGATATTATCCGTGTCCTAATTTTATTTAATTAGTTGAGTTAAGAAATGAATGTTATTCCAGTAAGGGTGGAATTAGTTATTGGAAGTTGTATTGGAATTACTGATGATTTAGCAACATTTGCATGCAGTGAGGAGTGCTACGTTATGCTGGATTGACTAAGATTATTAAAAGTTTGTGATGAGAATAAATACTAATACAAATAAAAAAAATGAAATTAGGTATGGAGAAGAGAAGATTAATGGGAACTTGTAGAGCAGATTATTGTTTTAAATATTTGAGAAATTATTAATTAATATAGGGAGTAGCGCAACAGTAATTAGAGTAAGAATTATATTGTCTGGTCAAGTGTTTTTTTTTTTTAATGAGTATGAGATTTTTCTGTAGACTTGGAATTGTATCTAAGAAAGAGGCTTTTTAAATATTAGTTTGGAGTACATCATTATATGAAAAAATAAGGGGGGAAAATGGGGGGCTATAAAGGGATGGATTTGAAGAATGAAAAATGGAGTTTGAAACATAAGATCAGAAATATAGGAGTGTTCAAAACAATAAATAATGAAGGATTATTTTGTGAGGAAATTATAAAGAGGATTGCATAAATGTCAGCAGAGGAATCATGAAAAGATATATTGCAAATAATTATAGAAGATATGAGGAAAAGAAGTAAAAGGAAAAAGTTGATTGATAGAAATAACCATGGCCTGCGGTCTGTGCTGAAGTATAAGATTTTTTTTTTTTTAATTTTAACACAAGAATTTATATAAATAAGCAATACATGTTTGGTACGATGGAACAAGTTTTTGGCATGATAACCATACTTTCTTCTACTATGAGCATTTCATGCATCAGAAAGTAAAACATTTGTTTTACTTGTGGCCCACTAAAGAGATCTTACAGACGTCCATATGTCCACAGTCAGAAAAGTTTGTCCACCCGTGGATATGGTTATTTGAAAAGTATAGTACGAAACAGAAAAGTTTGGAGAATGAAATCTCCATTTTGTACGTAGAACCTGTCATTTGGCAATTAACCAATAATACTTTTGCATGGGAAAAAATAAAAATCATGGGTTACTGGAGCAACAGTGGACAATTGATTCCTGTAGCTAAAAGTAACAAATTCAGAAATATAAAAGAGACACACATCCACATCAGTTGTGTTTTTTTAAATTCATTTTGGATTGTATTCATTTAATTTTATTTGTAGCAAATCATAAGTCATGAAAATAATGAAAACTGGAAATTTTACAACTTTTGAGTCTCCCGCATAATTTTGTCCAAACTAAGAGCTTACTGGTAATTTGATGTTCAGCGTGTATATTTAATTTAAACCTTTTAAGCATCACATGATCACATTTCCTATACTAGCACATTAATTGTTGATAAACAGAGCAAAACTCTCCATACAGTATTGCCATCTGTGCTAAACAGAGTAATCAATGGATAGCAGACAGCTTGTGCATAAAATCCCTATCTAATGTCTACTCATCCAAATCCCCAGACTAGTTTCTGGCTTGTGGCCTTCGTCAGTGCTTAGATTGAAAATATTTTTTTTGTTTTCAATTTCATTCTCATAGTTTTGTAGTTAAGTAGAGATAAAAGGTGGTTGCTAGAGGCTTGCATTAGGTCCTAAGATCTAGATGCAGTGCTCTCAGATCGAAAGCTCCTCACTGACGAAGGCCACAAGCCAGAAACTAGTCTGGGGATATTGGATGAGTAGGCATTAGATAGGGATTTTATGCACAAGCCGTCTGACATCCATTGATTACTCTGTTTAGCACAGGTGGCAATACTGTATGGACAGTTTTGCTCTGTTTATCAACAATTAATGTGCTAGTATAGGAAATGTGATCATGTGATGCTTAATGGTTTAACACCAATCCTGCCTAATAGGATAGTGGTGGCTATGGTTGTAAAAGAGCCAAAAACACCAAAATGTATTGGTGCTGAACTGAGTTCAGACCCATATGACTATATAAGCTATTGAGCTTAGATTGAAAATACTTTGTGTGTTTTCAATTTCATTCTCATAGTTTAGTAGTTAAGTAGAGATAAAAGGTGGTTGCTAGAGGCTTGCATTAGGTCCTAAGATCTAGATGCAGTGCTCTCAGATCGAAAGCTTCTCACTGACGAAGGCCACAAGCCAGAAACTAGTCTGGGGATATTGGATGAGTAGGCATTAGATAGGGATTTTATGCACAAGCCGTCTGGCATCCATTGATTACTCTGTTTAGCACAGGTGGCAATACTGTATGGAGAGTTTTGCTCTGTTTATATTTAATTTACTAATTTAAATAGCGATAAATATAAGACATTTAATTAAAAGTTTTATATGTGTGTGTATATGTTTTATTTACATACAAGTGTATTTTGCTATTAATAATTTGTGTTAATTTCAGGTTGAATCAGTCGATTTGGCATTACAAATCTTAGACGGCTCAGAATTAAGAGGCCACCATCTTAATGTAGAACGAGCGAAGTTTCAAATGAAAGGACAATATGATCCAACCAAAAAGAAGAAAAAGAAAGCAAAGGATAAAAAAAAATTGCTGAAAGTTAAAACAAAGTATGTTTATGTGTTGTATTATTTGTTGTTGTTGTTAATTATACTGTAATTGTATGTTTACATTTATTCCCGTAGATTCATTTTTATCTATTTGGGTATGCATGTTAGATCTTCCTCTTATTATCTTTTATTTTTATAATGATTTTATATTTAAAAGTTTTTTTCCCAAAGATGTTTGTAGGAATATATTTAAGAGGATATATATATATATATATTCTAATGATTTTTAAAGAGCACGTAAATAATTTTACAGCTTATCAAATACGTAAAGCTAAGAATATAAACTTATTCACTGAACAAACAAGTCCGATTACATTAGTAAGATAATTCTCAAGCTAGAAAGGACAAGCTTGTGAATTGTTTTAGTAATGTATTCAGATTTGTTTGTTTCATGCATAAGTAGTAGTGTATATATATGTAAATAGAGGATTTTGAACTCAAGATTTTTCAGTCTATTCATCCTCATTTTGAACTCAAGATTTTTCAGTCTATTCATCCTCATTTTGAACTCAAGACTTTTCAGTCTATTCATCCTCATTCTATCTCGAGGAACAGATACGCATGATCATACAAATGCGAAAAGGATACATGATCCCCAATATAGTATTTAGCATAGAACCAGCGCTCATCAGTTGGGCCAGATCATAATCTCCCACATATATATATATACAATCAGTGCTCAGTTTATATTAAAATAGCAATTCCTCAAACTTCAATGGACAGGCTTCAATTTTTTTCACCTTCCCAACTATTCAGCCATCCATTTCATTGAAAAACTGATGATGGAACTCTCAAAGCCCTCGCTTGAGATAGAGGATGAATAGACTGAAAAATCCTGAGTTCAAATCCTTCTATTTACATATATAAAACATTCAGCGTAAGCAAATTACATACTGCCTTAGAGTTACATATTGCTTGGGTAATAGCTTACATATTAGTATAAGTTCAGTCCATCCCTCTCCGATTAATATATATGGATACATAATGTCTGATGGCTGCAGAAAGGAGTTTGCTATTAACTGAAAGGAGACCCTTTGATTCCTCTTGGAGGCCTTAAAGGAACCGAGCAGGGCAAATTCCTAATGTCCACTCCATACATTCTTGTCGTTGCAGCTGTTATTACTATGTGATTATTCATATAGTATACGAACATGGATGGGCTGCTCACCAACACACATTAGCCAGCGTGGTGAGTTTATTGGCTTTTTACCTCTGAGTTTAAGATCAAGAAACACCATGGTCTTTCTTCTCAGTGCCTGATAAGGCAGAATGAATGTTTGTGTAAATGATAAATATTTTTCCAATACATATATACAATTATGACAGACAAAAATAAAGCATGGCCCTTATTCCCAGGAGGCTGTAAAGTCACCAACCAAGGCAGCGGTTGGTGGCCGAAGGCGGAGGGTGCTAAGAATCCCCTGATTGCGGACCCAGGCTGCCATTTGATGACGACTTTTTATTTAGGTACTTACAACTGCAGATCACTTTCAAGTGAAGGAAGATTGCAAGAATTAGAAGAAGAACTGTCTTATATTAAATGGGACATTATTGGACTTTGTGAAGTTAGAAGAAAAGGAGAAGAAACAATTGATTTAAAAAGTGGACATATACTCTATTATAAAGGCACACATATTGGAAATACAAGTGGAGTAGGATTCATTATAAATAAAAAGTGGAAGAACAATATTGTGGAGATTGATGGTGTATCGGACAGAGTGGCAAGATTAGTTATACAACTTAATAGCAGATACCAAATGCAGATAATTCAGGTTTATGCCCCAACAAGTTCTCATAGTGATGAAGTAGTAGAAGATTTTTATATGGATGTACAAAAGGCTTTTGATCAGAGTAAACAACATTTTAAAATTGTTATGGGAGACTTTAATGCTAGAATTGGTAGACAAATGAAAGATGAAATTGCTGTAGGTAATTTTGGTTATGGTAATAGAAATGAGAGAGGACATAGACTTGTGGAGTTTGCAGAAAAAGAAAAACTTTATATTATGAATTCATTTTTTGAGAAAAATGTTAAAAGGAAATGGACATGGAAGCATCCAAATGAAGGTACAGCAGAATTGGATTATATTTTGACTAACAGAAAATACATATTTCAAGATTGTAATGTTCTTAATAAATTTAACACAGGAAGTGATCATCGATTAGTAAGGTGTAAGTTACGTGTTAATGTAAAACTAGAGAGACAAAAATTATTAAGAAAAACAATATTTACAGTTGATATTCCTAATCTTCAGAAACATTCTAATGAATTTAAATTAGAACTTACAAATAGGTTTCAAGTGTTAGGAGATTTTGAACATGATACAGATTTGAATGAAATTAATATGAAAATAACTGATACACTTTTAAAAACTGCAACAAACATAGCTGGTAGAAAAAAGCAGCAATTGACTAATAAAATTTCTACTGAGACTAGAGAATTTATGAAGAAAAGAAGGAATATGAAGATATACAAAAATGATGTATTAAAAAGAATTGAATATCTCGAATTTTGTAAAATGGTACGGAAAAGAGTTGAAAATGATATAAGAAAGTATAACTGTGAAATAGCAAGGAAAGCTGTAGAAGAAAATAAAAGTCTCAAAAATGTTAAACAACATTTTGGTATTGGTAGGAAATTTATATCTGCAATAAGAAAAAAAGATGGAATTATTACTAAAAAGAGAGATGACATCATGAAATTGGTAGAAGATTTTTATCAAGAATTATATAGTAATAAAGAACAAGTACCTCCTATATCTATTACATCTTCCGAATTGCCCAGAATTTTAAATGAAGAAGTGAGACATGCAATTAAGTGTATGAAGAAAGGAAAGGCTCCAGGAAATGATGGAATTATAATTGATATATTAAAAGAAGCAGGTGAAGAAATAGAAACAATTTTAGCAAAGTTATATACCAAATGTCTAAATGATAAAGATGTACCGGAAGATTGGAAGAATGCAGTAATAATATTAATATTTAAAAAAGGTGATAAAGAAGATATTAGAAATTACAGACCTATCAGCCTTTTATCAGTTTTATATAAAATTTTTACCAAGATAATTACAACTCGTCTACAGAGAACTTTGGATTTCCACCAACCAAGAGAACAAGCTGGATTTAAAAGTGGTTTTAGTACAATAGATCATATCCAGGTATTGAGAGAAGTCATAGAAAGGACAAACGAATATGAGTTGTCATTATGTTTTGGATTTGTAGATTATGAAAAGGCATTCGATTCTATACACATTTCTTCAGTGATTAAAGCATTGGATCATCAAGGTATACATCCAGAATATTGTCATATTTTAAAGAATATTTATAAAAATGCAACAGCAACAATTAGATTACATAATGATACTGGAAAAATCAACATTGAGAAAGGTGTAAGACAAGGTGACTCCATATCTCCAAAACTCTTTACAGCAGTGCTGCAAGAAGTATTTTGTGGATTAAAATGGGAAACTAAAGGAGTGAAAGTAAATGGAGAGTATTTAAGTCATTTAGATTTCGCAGATGATGTAGTTGTTTTTGCAAATAATGCTTCAGAGCTGCAGGAAATGTTGCAGGAGTTAGCAGATGAAAGTAGAAAAGTAGGACTAAAGATAAATGTTAAAAAGACTAAAGTAATGTTTAATCGATTTGCTCAAAATATGAAAATAAAGATTGATTATGAAGAATTAGAAGAAGTTAACAGTTACAAATACCTTGGTCAGATTATTAATACAGATGGAAACATAATGGAGGAAATTAATCATAGAATTAAACTTGGTTGGAGTGCTTTTGGTAGAAATAACTTGATACTAAAAGGAAATATGCCTATGTGTTTGAAAAGGATGGTTTTTAACAAATGTGTTTTACCAGTTCTTACTTATGGATCTGAGACTTGGACACTTAATAGAAGAGCAATACAGAGACTTCAGACCACTCAAAGGAGTATGGAGAGATGTATGTTGGGAGTAACAAGAAGAGATCGAAAACACAATGTATGGGTAAGACAACAAACAGGTGTTACTGACCTTATTGAAAAAATTAAAAGATTGAAATGGAGTTGGGCTGGACATATTGCTAGAAGAGATGATAATAGATGGACAATTGAAATTTTAAACTGGATTCCAAGAGATTGTAAAAGACCCAGAAAGAGACCACATGTGAGATGGATGGATGAAATAAGAAAATGTGCAGGGGTGTTGTGGATAAGAGAAGCTAAAGATCGGAGAAGATGGATTAAACTTGAAGAGACCTTCATCCTGCAGTGGATTGATAATGGTTGATGATGATGATGATGATGAATGTCTGATAATAGGAGGGGTTAGATTGATGTAATGTCTACATGGGTGTGACCATAATATCAAATCCAACAAGGGCTTTGAACGTTCCATTGTCGTTTTTCAATGAAATGAACGGTCGAATAGTTGGAAGGGTGAGAAGATTGAAGCCTGTCAATTAAAGTTTGAGGAATTGCTATCTTAATATAAACCGAGCACTGAATGTACGTATGTGTGGAAGACTATGGTCTGGCCCAACTCATGAGTGCTGGTTCTGCATGAAATATGTATATTAGGCATGATGTATATTTTTCATATGTCTGTGGTTATGTGTATCGGTTGCTTGAGATAGAGTGGAGGATGGATAGACTGAAAAATACTGAGTTCAAATCCCTCTATTTACATATATAAAACCTTCAGTATAAGCAAATTCCATTCCCACCTTAGAACTATATATATATTTATTATGTTTAATGTATTAGTTTTATTTGAATGTTTTTTTTATTCATGGATTCTAACATAATTTGAGCAATATTCCTCTTATTTCTTCTTCAGTTGTTGTTGACCAGATCAGAGATAGTATTGCATGGGAATTGAAACTGAATTTAAGAGTATTAACCAATTAGTAGACTACTACAGCAATGATCACTAGTTTAATTCCTATGCTTGACTGTCATTAATGGGGCTAGCAACTCGGGAGAAAAGTGAGGAGAATGGATTCTGTATATTTTCTTTTTTTTTGTTGTTAAATTATTATCATAATTTTAAAAATATGGAATTTTTATTTAGTAATGTAGTTTTGTTGAGATGAGTTTATTAACTGTCATTTTTATCTGACGGATTCTTCTACTTAATAATAAAGATCAACTGCAGTTTTTCTATGGTTCTTGAGATATTTTGATGACAATGTTCAACATCATAGACCTTCCAATTTCAATATTAATAAATGGTCTCCGATCATTGCAAGGTTGATAATTCAAGTTTGAGTCCAGTAGGTTCCCTTTCTGATGTTTAAGTAGATTGCTTTCAAACAGACCGACCGTTTTAAAATTGTCATGGAGAATGTTATTACTTGAATTGGAAAACAATTGAAAAATGAACTTTGGGCGATGACGTATCTTACATTAATGACTTTTTTTTTTTGTTGAGTTAAAACCAAAAAAAAAAAATGGATATCATTTTACTATGCAATCTGGAACTTTTTTTCCCACACGTAGGGGAACAATAGAACTACTACTGACATACTAAACGATAAATGTATATTGTTTTTATCGAAATAAGACTACGATTGGCAGATAATTAAAAACTTTTGAAATTTTAATTAACAAAATTAATTATAATCAATGAAACTTTTTCATTAACAAATAATATAATGAAACAATAAATAAAATATTTAACTAGCAAATACTATAAACAAGTAATATGTATAACATGAAAAAAATAGTATGTTTTTTAAAAAGACTTACATTATAACCATAATTAACAAAACTTTTTTATTAACAAATAGTATAATCAAACTTAGCAAGAAATTATACATATTTATTGTTCAAACAACCATAAGATAAAATATAAAATTCTTTTATATTTATTGTTCATATTATTTTAATATTATGCATATTTTATTCACCTATTTACTGTTTGTTATCTTAAATTCATCACTTAATATGTCGATAATGATGTATTGGTTTCCCCAAACATGAAAAAAATTTTTAGAGCAATATCACTGAAACGGTGTCCATAATTGAATATAATAACATCCAACTGAATGCGTGGAGGATTGGATTATATTTTGACTAATAAAAATTATATATTTTAAGACTATAATATACTTTATACATTCACCACAGGAAGTAATTATTGGTTAATATGATGTAAGATATATATTAAGGCAAAATTAAAGAGAAGCAAAAGATATTAAGAAAGATCATTGGTATCTGTAACCTTTACACCAGTGAATTTAAGCCAGAATTTGCAAATCGTTTAAAATGTTGATAAACTTTGAAGATTACACAGATATGGACAAGATCAGTAAAAAGCCGGATATGATGAGATAAAGCAGAATATGAGAAAAAAAGGAATACAAAAATATTTAAAAATGATCTATTTGGAAGAACTAAGTATTTCAATTTTTATAAAACAGTATGGAAAATAATTACTGATGCTACAAAAAAAGATATAATTATGAAATGGCAAGCAAAGTTATAAAATACAATAAAAGTTTCAAAGAAATAAAATGAAATTTTAGCATTGTTTGGGAAAGATGAAACAAAGTACTTTCAACAATACAGCATTTTTTGAAATGCCAATTATTTTAAATGCAGAGATGAGACATATAATTAAATATATGAAGAATTAAAATATTCTTATGTGTTTTAATAAGGGTACCAAACGGTGGCACTACTGTATAGAGAGTTTAATACTTTTCTTAACAGCATTTGTAATCATATGTAATAGTGATCATGTGATATTTTGATGGTTTTATACATATTTTAAATAGAGGGTTTTGAACTTAGGATTTTCAGTCTATATTCATCCTCCACCCATCTCAAACAACCGATATACATGATCACACACATGTGAAAAAGATCAATGATCCTCAATATACATATTTCGTGCAGAACCAGCACTCATCACTTGGGCCAGACCGTAATCTCGCACACATATATACAATCAGTGCTCGGCTCATATTAAGATAGCATTTCCTTAAACTTTAATAGATAGGCTTCAGTCCTCTCACCCTTTCAACAATTCAGCCATCCATTTCATTGAAAAACTATTAATGGAATGCTCAAAGTTCTTGGTGGGTTTGACATTGTAGTCATTCCCCATGTAGATATTTACATCAATCTAATCCCTCATTATCCGACCATTACATATCCATTTACATTAATAGGAGATAGGTTAGACTGAACTTATACTATGTTGTAACCTATTTCCAAGACAATATGTAACCTATTCATCTGCACGACTGTGCCAATGTTATATCTGCAAGTCATACAGTGCGGTCAGCAAATAACTTTATACAAATCCCACGCTGTTCTTTTGCAACTAATGCTCTGCTGTGTATGCTCTCCAACGAATGGTCTATTTTGCAACGAATGCCTTGCTCTGCAACGAATGCTTCTACTCTGCAACAAATGCTTCTACTCTGCAACTAATACTCTGCTCTGCAACGAATGCTTCTACTCTGCAACTAGTGCCCTACTCTGCAACTGATGCTCTTCTCTGCAACTAATGCTCTTCTCTGCAACTAATGCTCTTCTCTGCTGCGGTCTCTTTCAGCTACACCCTTGGACTACATTTCCATTGGCCGCTGGTCATTTACCACTAGCACTAACGCGAGATATTTCTACTCTAATACTGTCCGCTACTCACTACTGTGTGACTGCTCTCTACTGGAGTTGTCCTCTAATTCCTGCCCTGCGTAGATGTTACACCATCTTCTATTGCTTGCTGACAACTGTAGCAATTAATACACCATCCAATAAGGTATCGTCTCTTATCCAGAAATATTTGCAATCAGCAAATATCTCTTGGAATAGTCAATCGCCATTATGTCAATGCCTTAATTAAATTCCACAGCTATCAGAGCGCGATCTAAAAACAGCCTTACGAATAAATTCTAGTTTTTTCTGGAGTGCACAAACATGTCTGCCATTTTACAAAATACTACACACCTCTCTCCACTCCAGAAAAACCCTTGTTGCTACTCTGCTGCCGAAACTTTTTCACCAGTAACCTTCAATGGTGACTGCGCAAGCATTTTATTTCCAAACTTTTCACTTCCGTTATTAACGTTACTAATTGGGATTGACATTTTCACCCGGTTTCTCCGTCTACGGCTAAACTTGTAGTTCAACGTATTCGCTACTCCCAGGTTCCAAATGCGACTGCGCCATTGTAATATCCGCACTTACGACTGTGCCAATGTTATATCTGCAAGTCATACAGTGTGGTCAGCAAATAACTTTATACAAATCCCATGCTGTTCTTTTGCAACTAATGCTCTCCTGTGTATGCTCTCCAATGAATGGTCTATTTTGCAACGAATGCCTTGCTCTGCAATGAATGCTTCTACTCTGCAACTAATGCTCTGCTCTGCAACAAATGCTTCTACTCTGCAACTAATGCTCTGCTCTGCAATGAATGCTTCTACTCTGCAACTAATGCCCTTCTCTGCAACTGATGCTCTTCTCTGCAACTAATGCTCTTCTCTGCTGCGGTCTCTTTCAGCTACACCCGTGGACTACATTTCCACTGGCCGCTGGTCATTTACCGCCAGCACTAATGCGAGATATCTCTACTCTAATACTGTCCGCTACTCACTACTGCGTGACTGCTCTCTACTAGAGTTGTCCTCTAATTCCTGCCCTGCGTAGATGTTACACCATCTTCTATTGCTTGCTGACAACTGTAGCAATTAATACACCGTCCAATAAGGTATCGTCTCTTATCCAGAAATATTTGCAATCAGCAAATATCTCTTGGAATAGTCGATCGCCATTATGTCAATGCCTTAATTAAATTCCACAGCTATCAGAGCACGATCTAAAAACAGCCTTACGAATAAATTCTAGTTTTTTTCTGGAGTGCACAAACATGTCTGCCATTTTACAAAACACTACAGTATACTGAATGTTTATTATAGCAGATAGGGGGATTTGAACTTAGGATTTTCAGTTTATATTCATATGTGTGGGAAATTATGAACTGGCCCTAGTGATGAGTCCTGTTTCAGTATGAAATATATATATTAGGGATCTGTGTGGTCATGGGTATCGGTGTGCTTGAGATGGAGTGGAGAATAAATATAAACTGCAAATCCTAAGTTCAAATCCCTCTATTTGCTATAGCAAACATTCAGTATACTGAATGAATAGGTTAATTATACATCTTTTAAAAGGGGTAAAAATGAAGAACAAGTTGTCAGATTGGTGTAGTAAATATGTAAATGAAAAGGATGTATCAAAGAATTGGAAGAATGCAATAATGATATTCATATTCGTAGAAAGGGTAAAAGAAGTTTGCAATTATATTTTGGAATATTTCTATCGTCTACTATTAAATGTTAAATGTTTTTAAAAAAATTCAAACTTTTTTAAAACTTCTTAAATACATTCAACTGTTAATAATATAAAATAGAATTAATATATAGCACATGGTTTTGAGTGATATTATTATCTTCTTTTCTTCAGGTATTTTTAGACTGACCAGTAACAGTCTTACCATGGGAATCGAATCAATGATCTTTAGATTCATGAATATTAAATTTAAGGTGTCATTCCAACAATCTAGGAGAAATTTCAAATATTTCTCTGTGAGGAGATTCTTGATTTCTCTACCTTTCTCTTATGAGCAGGGTTAGTGAGTAGTTTCCATACATTATGAATTATTACATTGGGTTGAATTATGGAATCATTTACTACTGTCATGTGAGCAGCTTCTTTGTATTTTTTCTTCTGTTGAATATTTTTGTCTTTTCCCCATTGAACTTATATCCATTGGTACATATATGATCTGCTTTAGATACATCTGGATTTTTTTCTTTCTGATTATCAATTTGTTTTCTTTTAATTGCTTTTTAAAGATAATGATTGGTTTTCTTTCACGTTTATTAGATATTACAGAATTCTTCGATTTATATCAGATCTTTATAGAAGTCATAGCAATTGTCCATAAAAAACATTGGATTCAAATCTCCACCAAAAAAAAAAAACAAGCTGGAAATGATACTAACACAGTATATCTCTTCTAAGCATTAATATAAATCACAGAAAAGATCAGTGAATAGGGGTTGCCATTTTACATTGATTTTGCACTCTTTCAATTGTTTTTAAAAGATGTGACTAGTTTCACCAATATATATTCTTCCACATTTATTATGTATTATAGAATTATTTAAATTATATTAGATCAGCTTCTTAAACTTTTTTTATTCATGACCTCTTTTTATCATCGAGATTTTTTCGCAACTCCAGATATTAAATATAAAATAGATAAAGAAATAAATATTCCCATAAATAATTTATTTCTTTGGTAAACAATATACATGTGAAAATAAATAGTTTTAAGATTTCTTTTTAAATATACAAAAATTAATGAAAGAAAATCATGTTTTAATGAGACGGATGTGCTTGTTCTTTGCTGCCTAACAAATTAAGTCTTGGTGAAATATTTGATACTGCTGGACGTAAAGCATCTTCAACGTTTTTCAGTGTTGAATGATATTTGGATTTAATATACATTAAAGCTGAAAAAGTCATTTCACATAAGTATGTGGTGCTGAATGGCAGAAGAACATTTAATGCCATTTCAGAAATTGTGGGAAATTCAGTCCTAGCTCCAATCCAGAATTCAGTCAAGGATTTTTGTGGAAAGTCAAGTTTTAAGTTTGAGTCACTCGATAGCTCAGCAAATTCCTCTTGGGCTTTATATGGCAGGTGATTAATCTCATTAATGTCAATCAAAAATGGTCTTTGAATCCAAGATAACTTTTTGAAATCTAAATTCGATATAAAGTATTTGCAAAACTGTGTTTCTAGGGTTTTTAAGTGATCTATAATAATTTTTGCAATTAAAGTTTTACAATTATTTTTTTCAATTATAAAATTGTCGATAGTCGAAAACATTTCCAATGAATCATTTTCCACCCTATTCTTCCAAATGTTGATCTTTTTAATAAAACCTTCAATTTTATCATTCAAAGTAAAAATATTGCTATTTTTTTCTTGAAGAGACAAGTTAAGATCATTTAGCTTCTCAAAAATATCAGACAAATAGCACAGCTTTGATAGCCATAAGTCATTTTGAAAAAGAGCAGCAAGATCAGATTTTTGTTCGGTTAAAAATACAATAATTTCTTCTTTTAATAACAATAATCTTCTTAAACTTCACCCTCTTGACATCCATCTTACTTCTGCATGTAATAATAAATTTTTGTATTCAGAGTCCATGTCTTTACAAAGATTTGAAAATAAACAGCTGTTAAGGGCATGGCTTTTAATAAAGTTTATAATTTTGACAGCATCCTGAAGCACATCGTTCAATTCCGTTGCTAATTTTTTTGCTGCAAGGGCCTCTCGATGGATCAGGCAGTGTGTAAAAGTTACATGATTATTACCAGAAGCTTTAACAAATGATTTAAAACCAATATTTTCACCAGTCATTGCTTTTGCACCATCTGTGCATACTCCAAAGCAATTTTTCCATTCTAAACCTTCAGTTTTAAAAAATTTGTCTACTTTATTATATATGTCTTCCCCTCTTGTATGTTCTTCCAAAGAACGACAAAATAACAATTCTTCCTCAATGTTTTCTTTATAAATGTATCTGACATATACTAATAATTGAGCTATTTTTGAAATATCAGTTGTTTCATCCAACTGAATTGTAAATATTGGGCTTTCTTTAAGTCTAGTAATAAGTTGCTCAAATTGGTCATTGCTAATTTCAGAAATTCTATTAGTGACAGTGTCATTTGACAAAGGAATTTTCTGAATTTCATCACCATATTTACTTCCATGAAGTATTTCTACCATTTTAATAGCAGCAGGTAATATAAGATCTTCTCCAATGGTGTATGGCTTTTTATTTTTAGCAATCAGATATGAAACTTCATATGATGCGAGTAAATATTTTTCATTAACAGTTATAAATTTCTCAAAATATTGTTTTTCTTTATTTGAAGTTTTTAACAGTCATTCGAAATATTCTTTTGGTTTATTGACATATGAAGGATGCTTGGATTCAAAATGCCTTTTTAATTTTGATGGTTTCATACTCTCCATAGACAAAACATTATTGCAAATTAAACAAAGAGGTTGTTCATTACCATCACAGTTGTTGAAAGTAAAGCCAAATTGGAGAAATGTCTCATCATATTTTCTTTTTCGCATCTTAGATGCCTCTTTCTGATTACGAGATCCTGCTTGAAGAGACTTTGTAGCATTGCCATCTGCATCATTACCTTTGGTACTCAAGTTCAACCATTTATCCATGGGTAAAAAGTATTTTTATCCTAAAATATAAATAAAATAACAGTACTTATTAGTTAGCAGAGACACCAAGTGGCAGCCGTGTTTTTTGTTTAATTATACGAAGCATATTTACTCCCGTATGTTCTATTTTTTAATATCCCCATATGTTTTATTTTTTAATATTTAAAAAATATCAATAAATCAATTATAAATTACCTGTTAAGTTTAAAAAATAGGAATATGTTTTTACTTGTTAATAAATAAATGACAATAAGTTTCAAATAAAAAATAAATTTTTATAATAACTAATAGGATGATAAATTTTGAATAAAAAAATGAGAAAAAAAGTATACAAGCATTTTTATATATAAAAAATAACATCTTTCATAATATTTATTCAAATAAATACTAACCTTAGTCAAGTAAAACAGTAAAATACAATATTGTATTGTTCTTGTGATGTGGACACTTGTTGAAATGAAACTGAAACAAGTAACTTGACCGGAATGCATTATATAATCACAGCGGTGCCAACCTTATTTTTGCCACTGCTGCATATATTTTGATTCTGAAATAACTTATATGCTGAAATCACAATGCGACACCACTATTATGATGCATTTAGTGTTATTTTTCAATATGTAAATGTACAACTTGGCCATCTTTATGATTTTATAATTGCGCTTACAGAAAATGTAATATATTAAATTAAAGATAATGAAGGGATTGCGACTAATATTTCTTTAAATTCATGTATCTAAATTAAATTTTCACAACCTGATTTCTACAGTTTAAGAAACGCTGTATTAGATCTTTACAAAAGTCATAGCAATCGCCACAAATGCACCAAAAAAAAAAAAAAAAACCCAAGCTGGAAGTGATATTAATATAATGTATTATTTCCAATTAGAACCAATGAATAGGAGTTTCCATTTTACATGGAATTTGTTGATTATGAAAAGGTATTTGAGACCTTTAAAATTTTTTTGATTAAAACTTTTCATTATCATGACATACTTCAAGACTATTGTAAAATTCTGAATATTTATCACAATATAAAAACATTTATTAGTTTATGTAGTGATACTATGAAGATTAACACCGGAAGATTATATGTAAGGTAATTGCATTTTTTCAAAACTTGTAGGAAGTATTTAGTGAATTAAAATAAAAAATGAAAAGGAGTTAAAGTTTACTTAAGCAAATAATATCTCACAGCTTAAAAAAAAAATGTTGAAAAAGGTAGAACTAAAGATAAATAGTATATATATGTTTTAAATTTGGTACTGCAGTTATGCCATATAATATTAAATCGTCCATGCACTTTACTACTGTTACACTGCCTTATTTACCACCCTCTTTTACAGTTTACAGTTTCGCTTCCACAGCAATCATCAGAACTTTTATATCTCCTAACTTCAACTGCTAAATTGAAATTTTGAATTTAGCAGTTGAAGTTAGGAGATATAAAAGTTCTGAAGAAAATTGCTGGGGCAATCGAAACTGTAAAAGAGGGTGGTAAATAAAGCATTGTGTAACAGTAGTAAAGTGCATGGATGATTTAGTATTATATCGTGTACATTTGGCAATGCAATAAGAAAGAGTAGTCATTATACTTCTTAAAGAAGATAAAGGAATACTGTAGTTATGCATATGTAATAAGTATTTTTCCATGTGATTTATCATTAAGTTTTTATTGTAAATTTTTCCATTTATTTCATTTTTATATATACCATTACAGTACATTCATCTTCTATTTTCTGCATAATTCATTAGTAGTGTTCTTGTCTACTTTAATTGTACTTCATAAGCTAATTTAAGTTTTCATTTATCGTATATTCTATAAATAACAATTATGGAAAAAAAATCTTATTAGATTTTCAAATATAGAAAGATATCTGGTGCAGTTTTAATTATCATCTATTTGATAGTTAACTAAAAGAAAGATTTAATCTATACCTTTTTCCATCACTTACCCAAAGGTTTAGGAATTTGGATGTGAAATAGATATTAAAAATAGATAATATTTAAATACAATTATAGTATATATATTTTAAACTAAATGTAATTAGAGAGGATTTGAACTCAGACTTTCAAACTCTCTTTAATCATCCGCTCCATTTTATGCAATCGATACATGCGACCACATACATGTGAAAAAGATAAATGATCTCCAATATACGTATTTCGTGCTGAACCATTCGGACCAACTGATGAGTGGCTGGTTCAGCACGAAATACGGATATTGGAGATCGTTTATCTTTTTCATATGCATGTGGTTGTGTGTATGAGTTGTATAAGATGGAGCGGATGATTAAAGGGAGTTTGAAAGTCTGGGTTTAAACCCCCTCTAATTAAAAATGGATAAATTTTTAAGAAATAATCAATGTCAAAACAAAAAACGAAAGAAAGATGTTAATTATATTTTGGCCTATAGAACAAAAATTTAATTAAAGGGATTGAAATTCATGATTATATTTACTAAGTAATGTAAATAGTAAGAGAAAATAGCTGTTGCATATTTCATTTATTGCAATTTCTATTGTTTAATTTTTTTTGTTATTTTTGAATAGTGAAAAATTTTGATGAGTAAATTTTAATTTATTTCTGGATACGTTTCTTTAGATTACTTGATTGGCGGCCTGAACACCTTAGAGGAACTCGATTTAAGCATGAAAAAGTAGTCATCATTAAAAATATGTTCGATCCCATCGATTTCGAGGTTAGTTGAAATGAAATTATTTTTCATATAAATAATTAATGGTTGAAAATCAATTATACCAAAGAATTATATTATTAGCTTCCAATTGATACCGAGGAATAAAAATGGTAAGGAAAAGGTGTTAATTAATTTAGTATAATGTTTATTAATATAATCTCCAATGACGATCTGTTATAAAAATAACCTCATGCTAAGCGCACATATATATATTTCCAAAAAAGTTGAGAGTTATTTATGTCTCTTGTTAATATGAGAGATTTGCATATTCTTATGTTAAGAATATAATAAAATAGTCAGTCTGTAATCTAAGACATGTCTATTAACACATTGCTTCAATTATATTCTTTAATGCTATTAAATCTTAAAAGAACAATGGCTTTTGGTAGAAATAACTTAATATAAAAAGCAGCTTAGTTTTACTTCACTTATGGTTCATAATCTGTATATTGCCCTTAAAACGCACATCCGTGAAGCTACATTAAAAGTTTATAATTGCTTAGCGCCAGAAAATATGCCTATGACTTAGAAAAGATAGGTTTTTTTATAAACATAAATGTGTTTTACCAGTTTTTACTTATGGATCTGAGACTTGGACACTTAATAGAAGAGCGGCACAAAGACTTCAAACCACTCAAAGAAATATGGAGAGATGCATGTTAGGAGTAACAAGAAGAGATCGAAAACACAATATATGGGTAAGAGAACAAACAGGTGTTGCTGACATTGTTTGAAAAAATTAAAAGACAAGTGGAATTGGGCTGGTCATATTGCTAGAAGAGATGATAATAGATGGACAATTGAAATCTTAAACGGGATTCCAAGAAATTGTAAAAGACCCAGAAAGAAACCACATGTGAGATGGATGGATGAAATAAGAAAGTGTACAGGGTGATGTGGAGAAGAGAGGCTACAGATAAGAGAAGATGGATTGAACTTGGAGACTTTCATCCCTCAGCGGATTGATAATGGTTGATGATGATGATGATATATTGTTATGGCAATGTGGATAATCTTATGATAAAAGAAAAACAATTCACGAAGTCTTTTAATTTTTATAATGACTGTTTATTGTTTTATGTGTGTGTGTTTTTGCAAATAAAAAAACAAACAAGCTTTGTGATTAAGCGTTAACATTACTGAAACAACTTTATGACATTTGCGATCTTTTCTTCAATTTGAATTATGTACACCATTATTTAGGCTCTTTTCATTCTGTCTTTTTTTTTTAATTTCATCTCATTGAACTAACATATTGTAATCTTTTTCCAAATTACTAACTCGATAAATCTTTAAAGGGGCCTTATGACATAGGAGTTAACATATCTGACTGTCATGCTAAACAATCTAAAATTTGAATGTCATTTTGTATGGATCTTGGCAATCTAGCAGTTTTAAAATTTTCTTTTTTAAGGAAATGTCACTTACGAATCGAGTAGCAGCTGATAAATGGATATCTAGCTTTCCAGAAAATTTCATATTAAACTAGGTTAGTCAGATGAGTATTAGTATACTGACTACAAATACAAATCATATAATTGTAATATAACATATCACGAACACAGCCTATAGTTTACCTTGTTATACATCTTTATATTTTAAAATTAATACTTGCATATCTTTTTAATTTCGAATCATTTTTATGAGTCTTATTGCAAATAAGAATTTTTTTAAATTTTCTTTTTCTAATTTCAATTCTTTACCTAATTAATTATTCCTCTTCATATTTGCATCAATTATTATAATTACTTTGGGAGAAAAATTGACGCCTTATCGTTGTCCAATATATTTTTGTACTTAATTATAATCCTGATATACCTTCGACTCTATTAATCTTTCAACTTTTTCTTTTTATTATTATTAGTAATTCTGGAAGTTATTGAGTTTCTTTACCAATGAACCTTGAACTGTTCATACAATTGACATATCAAAGCTGTTTTTTTAACTTAAAAAAAGTTGCAGTATTATTGCTTTTAAACGTAGCCAGTAATGTAAGTCCGCTAAATAGGACAATTTCGTGAGTTCTGATCTTTTTTTATGGATTCATTATTTCTTCAAAATTTTTATGAACCTGTGGCTGTTATTGTTGATATTGATTTGATGGTGATGAAGTTGTTCAATTTTAATTCCATTATTCGATTAAAATCTTAGATCGAGAGCTTGGTTTAATGAATTACTCTTTTTATGCATTTCTCAATACGTTGCATCGATACACAATTTTTAGCATAACAAAAAAAATTTATGAGTAATTGATCTCATAAACAAATGTAAGTTTACTATTAACCAGACCAAAGAAATGGTTCCAGTAAAAAAAGTATCTTCACCAAACTGTTCTAGAAATTTTTCCAGGTAGTCACTTTTCTTTTTAATCTTCAACGAGGCAGTTGATGGAGCAACTTTTTTTGATTTTTCTGATCTGTTGGATACTATTTAATTTTCTTTTAGCTTTATTCTTCTGATTCTGCTGTTATATCATTTTATGACTTTTCACCATTTTTTATCAAATATGTTTTTCTTAACCATGACAGTAACAAATATTTTGACCCTATTAAAATTTCAGGCATTGTTTTAAAAATCGGCTACTTTTTAAGCTTTGTTTACAAAATAGGACTTTTCCAAAACTGCAAAAAAAATTGTCCATATTTTATTCCATAATTGATAAATATTAATAAGAATAATCTTACAAGCATTACTTAAAAAGGCAAATGGTAATGTCCCTCTCAAAGGAATATAGGAATCACTGAAATTGACAAACATAAGTACACTTCTTATTAACGCAGTTAGAAAATTATATAAAAATGTATATTCAAAAATAAAAATAGGAAGTATGATTTTGGATAATGTAAAAATAACCTGAGGACTCAAACAGGAATGTTACTTCTCACCGATGAAAGTTACATATAAAACAAACCTTTACAATATGAAGGCGGAAATACGAGAAAATTGGAATTTCTATATACAGTAATAAAATACTTCATTACGTCGATGATCAAATAGTTTGGTTCAGGATCATGATAATTTGACCGATATGGTTAGAAAATTAATATAAAAAATGGGGCAAGGAAATAAATATAACAAAGACAATATATATATATATTGGAGGAACTTAGTAGGATATAATATTAGAAGATGGACAATGAATTGAAAAATGTGAGGAAGATCAAATATCTAGGCATGAAGACTACTCTATTGGGAAGAACAGACGAAATCATGAAAGAAAGAAATGAACTGGGTAGGAAAGCTATAGCAATATTAAATGGGATATTGTGGGATCATAATATGCCAAAAGTTAATAGAAGTTGAATATATGATGCAATAGTGAAGAGTATCATTACATATGAAAGTGAGAATTGGCAGTTGAAGGAAAGAATTGAAAAAGAATTGATGATTATAGGAATGATTATTGGTGCATATTTTTGAAAAAATCAAGGAGAGAATGCATAAGCAATAAAAAAATTTGAGAAGTAATGAATATTAAACACGTTATACAGACAATGGGAATAGTATGAACATGTATAGACGATGTCTCAGGAAAGATACCAAAACAAATATTAAACTGAATGCTATCAGGAAAGAGAAGAAGAGGGTGCTCAAAAAGGAGTTGGAAAGAGGGAATAGATAAATTGAGACAAAAGCTTTCAAGAAAATTTATGCATGAACAGATGCATGGCAATTGTGAATGGGAAGATGTCATAGATGATATAGAACGATAAGAAGATTATAAAGCATGGCAGGATCAGCATAATGGCATTGTCCAGTTGACCAATTAGATTTTTAATTTTTATTTAGGTTTATTCAATTGAAAATGGTTTTAGGAATCTTTAGCTCCTGGGTCTATTATTCTCATCATAATGCTAAGTTATATATAGGGCAACCCTCCAAAGAGGAACTTTGAAGGTCAAGGTATTACTTATTTGTGTAAGCAACTGTTAGATGGAAAATTTTAGGATTTTTCTTCCGTATCCTCTACATTGCCATTTGTTGGGTAACAATTCGCCTGTTAATGTTTTAAAGCTACTAATGAAAAAAAAAAAAAATCATTGCTTGTAATAAGTATTTTTAAAAATTCATAATGTTTGTGTGAGTTTATCATCCAATATGGAATCTTTTTACTGTTTATGAAAACGGAAATTTCTTGTTTAATTACAGCTGTGAGTACAGTTTAGAAATCTTGTGGGGGTACATAGCTATTTATACTATTTTTCATGTCGAGATTATATAGCTCTCATTTTGAATGTATTCATGGAACAACAAAGTTTGAAAACATTACTACGATAATTCACAAACCAGATTCCCAAAGAATCATTTAAATGATTTTTTTGGTGATCCGATTTACGAGATGAATTATCCTAGAATGTTTTTAGATGGTTATTCCTTGAAAATGTTACTACGATAATTCACAAGCCAGATTCCCAAACAATCATTTAAATTATTCTTATGATAATCTGACTTAGGAAATATCTTAGAATGTTTTTAGATAGTTGTTCCTTGAAAACATTACTACGATAATTCACAAGCCAGATTCCCATAGATAATCTGACTTAGGAATTATCTTAGAATGCTTTTAGATAGTTGTTCCTTGAAAACGTTACTACAATAATTCACAAGCCAGATTCCCAAAGAATCATTTAAATTATTCTTGTATAATCTGACTTAGAAATTATCTTAGAATGTTTTTAGACTTGGCTGTTCCTCGAATAGATTTATATTATCAGCGTTATATATTTGATAAGCTGTGGTTTATTTATCGGTTTGTTAACACTGTTAGAATCTCTCGTCTTACACCGATATTTATAAGTTTCATATTTTCTTCTTTAACAATTCTTCATAGGAAGAGTTCCAATCTTCTCAGTTATTTTTATTGTTTTATACTTGTGTAGATGCAATTAAAAATTTATATTGGATATCAGTAATGACCAGATATCACTATTTTAATCCGTATGAGAGAAAGCAGACATAAATTACTTCATGGAAAATTTTATGAACAGTCAGAATGCTACTCATTTGATCATTGAGAGTCAGTATTGATTTTATAGTACTCGATAAGACAATATTAGAAGAAAACAAAATACAACTAATTACAGGCACTGATATGTAAGAAATATTGAAAAATTTATCAAAGATTGATTGAATTGATGTACATATCTTGATGAAATGAAAATCTATTAACCAAAGAAGATAAAAAAAAATGTTGCTACAATTTAAATGGTTATTATATCAGGGCAGAAACTGGGCCACCTACTAAGTTGCAATTTAGCGTAGGTTTTCAGTCTTTGCGAAGCGTAAAACTGTTAATGAAATACTAAACTAAGAATAAAAATAAGCCCAGTTTTAACACTAAAATTTATTAATAATTTTCACGATGTTCTACAAGACTTTTGGATATATTAGTCGTTTTTTAAAGTTAACTAGGTAATCTAAAAAGAGGTGAATGGTATATAAATAATAATAACAAGAAATTATATGAGTTATCGAAAGCAGCTGAAAATATTAAAAACAAAGTATAAAAACAAAAAAATATAGATTTATATTTAAATATTAAATATAAAAAGAGCAGAGTAAATAACGATAACAAATTCATCAGATAACAAATTTTTGGCTAAAAAAAATCATCCTTATGAATACTAGAAGAGGAGATCACCCAATAAATAACAATTTTGAAAGGGTTCAGGTTTGTGCTTGATCGCGCAGTCTAGGGAAATAGCAAAAGAAAAGTCAAATTGTTTGTATTGTTAAAATATGGAGGTATATTATTATTGCTGTTATTTCTTAATAGATATTTTACTCCTCGTGCTAATGATAGTAACACTGGTGCAATATTCTCATAAATTAAATGTTATTCTTGTTTATAAATTAAATTTTATCTAGTATTCTTCTTAAAGATAATTTATAAAGAGAAGGTATAAATCAAGAATTGCAGATAGAGAATAGAAAGTAAAGTTGAGATTTGGAGATATAAGTGAAAGTTCTGAAGAAGATTGCTTGGGCAAGCAAAACTGTCACAGTGGGTTGTAATAAAAGGTTTGGAAATATAAATGGAAGTTCTGAAGAAGATTGCTGGGCAGTCGAAACTGTCTTAGAGGGTTGTAATTAAAGCATTGTAAAACAGTAATAAAAAGCATAGATGATTGAATATTATATTAAAGTACACTTTATTATATATATATTTTTTTATAAAAAAAGCTAATTTGATATCCATTGTAAACCTCTACTCTATTACCATTTTAAAGTTTTATTAAAAAAACCTTTAATTTTCATGTCAAGGGTGTTTTTGCAAATAATGCTTCATACCTTCAGGAAATATTGCACGAATTATTAGATGAAAGTAGGACTAAAGATAAATATTAAAAAGGCTAAAGTGATATGCAGTGGGGTTTTCTGGAAGAAAATAAAGACGGACAATCATGAATTAGAAGATTAACAATTACAAATATTTCGTTCAGATTATTAGCATAGTTGGAAACAACGGAGGAAATTAATCGTAGAATTAAACTTGGATGGACTGCTTTTGGTAGTAATAATTTAATATTAAAAGTAAATATGCCTATGTGTTTAAAAGGGAAGGTTTTTAATAAATGTGTTTTACCAATTCTTACTTATGGATCCGAGACTCGGGCACTTAACAGAAAAATAATGCAGAGATTTTAGACCACTCAATGGAGTGATATATATGTTAGGAGTATATATATTTCTTATAATAACTTCTTCCATATACACTTCAATGCAAACAAATTTTCTTAAAAAACTTCTTTATTTTCCTTACAGTTTCGACTGTCCAGCAGTCTTCATCAGAGTTTTATCGAAAATTTGTTTGCATTAAAGTGTATATGAAAGAAGTTATTATAAGAAATATATATATGACAAAATATATATATGACGAAGCCTACAAGCCAGAAACTAGGTTGGGGATATTGGATGAGTAAGCACTAGATGGGGATTTATGTACAAGCCTTCTGGCATCCATTGATTCTTCTAGCTTGCTGTGAGTGGCAATACGTATAGTGAGTTTTGCCTGTAGTAATATGAAGATATGCAAAGAAAATAAAAGAGAAGAATAAGAGTATATATTAGGAGTAATAAGAAGAGATCCGAAAGGAAATAAATGTATGAGAGAACAAACAGGTATTCCTGATACCATTGAAAGAATTTATAACTAAAGTGGAATTGGGTTGGACATATCACTAAAAGAAATGCTAATAGATGGATAGTTGAAATCTTAATCTGGATTCCAAGAGATGATAAAAGATGTAGAAAAAGATCTCATGTGAAATAAATAGATGGAATAAGAAAGTTTGTTGATGCAATATAGAGAAGTTAGAGATCAGAGACACTGGATTAAAGATGCATCATCCTACAATGGATCAATAATCATTGAAAATGATGACGATGAATACAAATATATATCTGATTTGCTCATTTGAGTCATAAAATTAAAAAGTTGAAACCAAATGAGATAAAATAACTTATTTTTTCTTTCGTCCATATTGTTAATTTGTGTATTGCATGCTTTTTAATCTATAAAAAATGAAATGCTTGATTGCGATTTTTTTGCAGAATATTAAAATCTGGAAAATGCTGTCAGTGTAGAAATATTGAAATACTGGCCACAATCATGATTGATATCTTTTTCCAACAAAAGACAGTTCTTATTATGCAAAAATATTCAAATCTCTCTCGATGAGATTGGATGAATTGGTGATGGAAACCAAACTTATACCAGGTTTTATGAAGAGGTATTAATATAGAAGAAATAAAAGTAAGAACTGATTTATTGTTAATAAAAAGGGAATGGAAGTAGTTTAGAAGAGGTTAATGGTCCAAAAACAAAATTTCCCTCATTTCATGTCACAATAAACTCATCTACCTTTATTCCTTATTGCCCAATTATTTTTCCAGCCCTGATTCATTTCTTTTTTTTCCTACTATCTCATTTTAAAAAAAGTTGTTATGGTAATTTTGTTATCCAGTCTTCATATCAGATGAAAGACCTAAACAAAATAATTTATAAAATTTCTGCCTTGTTACCTTTAAATTTCTCATGCTCTCCATGTAAAATTATCATCATCATTCATCTTTCCAAAATAATTTTTAATATTCTCCTTTCCATCTCCCCACAAATTACATCTACAATCCAGATCCTTTTTTAATTTTTACCTTCTTTCCCTAATATCCAAAGCTTCTGTCCTTGTACCATATGATGATAAACTCCCTTTTGTATTGTCAACCATCTTTACATATTTTATATAATATTTTTCTTATACTACTCCAAACTAATTTTTTTTAAATATATTCATTTTCCATAATTGTACTTCATTTTCTCTAGCTAATTTATCAGTCCTCTTTTCCCATTCCTCGTAATTGTTTTTATACATTATGCCATTTCTTGTATAAATGCATAGAAATAAATTGTCTTTCTATTAACTTTACATATTGTAAAACGTTTCTTGTCCAATATATTATTTGGTTGTCTTCACATGATTCAATTAGACATTATTTTTACTAATTTATTTTCATTTCTGATAGAGATTAACTATAGTTATAGAAAAACCAAGAACACTATAATACATAGATTATAAAATGGTTTCAGATTTATATGATTATACAAGAAAATTGACTTAGACTGGAAAACATTATTTTGTTTTCCCGTTTGGGCTGATAGTTGATAGTAATATAAAAGGACGACTGCTAGAGAAATGGTGCATTTGATGCAAAATATGTAACTGTGCTGCTACCTGATCCAAAGGTCACTGATGAAAGTTACAAGATAAGAACTTGTCTGGGGATATTGGATAAAACATTACTGGATAGGGATTCATTAAGCACTCGGGCATCTCTTGGTTATTAAGGCCGTGCACCACCGGGTGGCATAACCATGATGAGAGAAAAAGAATTTGCTACTGAAGTATTGTAACCAAGAAATCCATTTTATGTCTCTGATTAGTATTTTTTGCTATATACCACCCAGTGCATATCTTCCTATTTGTTTTTGTACTTTATTTTAAAATTTCTGAATCCTTTGGCAATTCTAATTCATTATTTCCAAATATTAAAGCAGGCTCTTATCATGTCTTTTTAAATAATTCTATATATTTCATATTTATTATAGGAGAAACATGGCAGACTTTTAATAATCCCTTTCTAATTATTGCTTTATTCTTAACTAATTCACAGTCATCTGTATAATTCTCCTGCTGATTTAACAAAGTACCTAAATGCATTTTGTTTTCTCTTCCTTCAAGATGAATATCTTAGATTTTTCATCACTGAATTTAATTTTTATACACATTCCTGCATCTCTATATTTTTCTAATAATTTTCTAATATTTTCTATATCGTTTACAAAAGTATATCCACAAAAGAAAAGCTGCCACATTATGTATTTTCTTAATTCTAATTATAGGAATTCCTGTTATTTCTAATCTTTGTATCTCAACCTCCAGTTCTCTTAGCAAGAAAATCATTAATAAAGGTAATAATGGATGTACATGTTTCATTCCAATTTCACGTTCAACTTTCGCTGATTTTACATCTTTCAAATGTTAAATTAGCTTTATCAAGACACTTAATCATTCGTAACAATCTTAATTCTATCTCCATATTTTCAAGACTTCTCCACAATCTATTTCTGTTTACTCTATCAAAAGCCTTTTATAGATCTAAAAATTCAATAAATAAATTATCTTCTGAATGAAATCCATTCTGAATTTCATTTAAAAATTTCATTCTCATCTAACCAAGTTCTAATCCTATTCATTAAGATAATTGTAAATAGTTTATTTAGTACGAAAGTTATGGCTACTGGTGTCAAGCTACATAACAGTCTAAAACCTTTTTCTTTTCTTTATATAATATTATAATTCTTACACCATTCGATTTATTTGAAGTCTTATTGTTAGCATTATCTTTATTAAATTTGCTCTTAAACTAAGCCTTGTATGATTTCCTTTACCTAATACCAATTCTCTGCCCTACTATCTAATCATATTGCTTTTCCTTTTTTCATTCTGCCTTATTGCTCTTTATAATTCTACATTAATAATTATCCATATTTTAAATTAAGCTCTCTAATGAAAGTGTTCTGTTACTAACTCTCCCTTATTCAAAGCTGTTATTTCAAAGTCATTGTGTATTTTTTAAGTTCTTTTCTATCTTCACACTCGCTTATCTTTGAATTTAATAAAATAGTATTCTTTTTTTCCTTACTGCTTTTCTTCATATTGTACAGGTCGAAAAACGTCCACCACCTAAACTGCAAGTCAGATCCAAACTCAGCTGAACCAAACTGAATTCAAATCCAACTCACCAGCTCAGATTAGTAGAAATCTAAATCGAAGGCACAGTGCTATGCGCTAAGAAACTAGCTCAACGGTTGTTGAGGATTAGAGACCCCTGAACTGACACTAATATCGGAGAATAAATTAACTAAAGATAATTTTAAATCGAATCATATGTATATGTTTGGGTTGCCAACACAGACAGCGAGCATTAACATTAAAATAATTATTGAATAAGAACATTAAGAGACTAAGAAACCAAGTGTATTTATAAAATATTTAATAATAATAGTTTGTTTTGTTTGAATTTTAAATAATGATTATATTAAACACCTCTAGCCTTTAACATGTTTATAATTATAATAAGAGTGGCGGTCCTTATTATATGCCAATGAGTATTACGCAATATTTTGGAATTCTATGTCTATGCCCCCAACCAGAAAGTAAAGGCAGATAAAGGTATTCAGTTGTAAAAGAAATTATTACTCTAATTTTATATGAAAGAAGGTGAGATTTATTCTCACAATCGCAAATCCATTCATGAAGAGCAAGATACGTATTTAGGGCATAACTTTAATCTTTATTGGAAAACTTATTTACTTTGAGATAACTGAGAATTTGTCTGACTTTAATTGAAATCACTTCGTCACGAATTACGAGCATCAGAGCGGGCTTTACCAGAACAGAGAGGCAACGGTACTGACGAATTATGAGCTATAAAATGAAATTGAAAGACAATGGCTGGTCGATGATCTAAGTCCTATGACGGCTTGCATTTCACAAGTCTTACTGCCCTTTAAGGAGAGGTGATTTAAAAGTAGTATGGCGGCTTGTATTTGACAAGTCTTATGCCCTTTAAGTAGATGGGAACACGGGAAAGCTAGGCCGAGTCATAACTACGAGCCTTTGGTGTTCCAAATATAATATGAACATGAGATAATTTAAAGTAACAGAAATATTATCACTGCCTAACGGAGCGGAAGATTGCCCTACATCAGCAATGTCGAAGATGATGACTTGATAGTCACCGTTTGAAAAATGAAACCCAATTATAGAATGCTCTACGTGATGACTTGATCAAATTAATTAAAGTCAGACGAGTTTTTAACTAAAACTATTTTAAAGCATTATAAAATTATATTAATCATGCCCCAAATATCGTGCCCTTCCTGAATATTAATAGACAATGAAAACAATTTGAATTAGAATATATTTAGTTGATTCCTTTATCGACCCTTTGTCAAAAACATTTTATGTGAATAAATACGCATTAGTGAAATGAGAAAATAGCTTTTTAACATTATGTGGATATATAAACATTTGTAAATTAGATAGGAGCTGGGGACATAGGTGAGAAACGGAGCTAATAATTTATTATTAGCCAATTATAAAAATAACAAACATTTAATAATTTCTTTCGACTCGATGATTAATAGAACTGTATAAACCTAGTTCTAATGGGCGAGAATTATTATCAGATTTAATATTATATTATTTGCGTAAGGTGAATGGAACAAAAGGGCTCATCGAGTCGAAGGATTATTGACATATAATTAAAAATAAACAACATTAATAAATCACAAGATAAATATATATAATATAGTAAATGAACCGCCATCATAAGAAAGGAGAATTAAATCTAAGGACTAGAGATTTAGAAAATTTATATAATTTAAATAGCGTAAATAAAAGTAAGTTTTACACAGAGATTATTACATTAAAGACTGAAAAGAGCTCTTAAAGGGAGTGTAAAGTAAAGTTCGGAAACTGACCAGAAAATTTAAGGTTCATTATGGAAATATATTACCCATTTCTTCCGGGGCTGGTTCCCTTAGTTTACATGTCCAGGTCGGTAAAACGTAGGCACGCATTTAGTTGATTACTTGAACAGCATTTTATTTGATTTTGGCAGCATGATTGGTCCGGAAAGGATTTAGCAGCTTCATTGAAGTTTTCAGAGAACTTCAGGAACCGTAGCCAGATTCCTGATGTTTTAGCCCTTCACCATGATCGAAACACTATTTAAATTTATGATTTTTAAACGCATAGAGTTCACTGCATTTCTCTACAACAAAGATGGCTTCTCTCTCTCCAAACTTTTCAGAGCTATATATACTGTATTTGATGCCTTCGGGCTAGCGCTTCTTTCATTATCAATGTCACCAAATCTACTGGTTGTTTTTAGATACATTCCTTCGATAAGGCTTTCAAACTCATTAACTTGAATTCATTTTCTAATTAGAAAATGAATTCTTAAAATCAGAAAAATGATTTTAATTAGGAAATCCTTACACTTCAAATACTTATCTTTTTTTCTAATTAATAAAACTTTAACCATTGTTTTGGAAAGGGAAAATCTGAAAGCTTATCGAAAGAATGTAGCTTTTAATCACTAAAAATTTAACAAATTATTTAAAAGTAAAAACAAGCATTCCCGACACAATGAAACTTTCGAACAATTATATATATTTAAATATTTACAAATATATACGCACAATCCACGCAGTTATAATATATATAAATTCATGAATAATTTTATCATGAATTTATTAATAGAATTGATCAATTTAAACCTGAAACAAATTAATTTTAATACACATTTATAAAATAAGTTTTTCTTTATGGAAATTAGCGTGGATTGAACGTATAAAGCCCCATTGCATCGGAAATTTAAGGTTAGTAGTAGAGTTTGAAGTGGGCTTATGGCTAGATGTGATGAAGCTAGGATCGAACTCAGATCCGACTGCTTCAATATATATAAAAATTTTCACAACTCTTGTGCAGCACTGATCAATTTCAGCCATTGATTCTTATTTAATTTAACTTTTTGTTGTTTTAATTTTATTCTAGCTATTTTTTTTTTAAGTAGCCATTATATCTTTCTTTTATTAATCATGTTGGTTTTAAATAAACACTTATTTGAAATCTTTTTCATCATATCATTTAGTAACTTTTAAAATCACTATTTTAGAAGTATTATTCTTATATCTTCTCCTTTATTTTTTATTTTGCATTTCTTCATATATTCACATATCCTCTTCGCTGGCAAAGCAGCCATATTGAATATTTAAAAAATTATGCTAAGCCACAAATTTTATCATAACTTAAGTTTGTATTATTCACAAATGGCATAATATATATTGTTTGTAATTAAGCTGAAAAAAATATAGTCATTGATATTCAAAGTAATAAAAAAAAGAATGAAAGTTAATATTTCTAATAATTATTTTCATATTATTTCATAAATTCAAAATTATCATGTGCATAAATTTTAAAACTATAATTTTATTAGTAGGTTAGTTGCATTCATCATTAAATTTCTGATAAATTGGTATATAATAACACTTACGTAAGATAATCCATCACTTGAACACTTCGTAGAAAGATATTAGTACCTTTCATTTTTTCTAGTAGCCTTTCAAAATGTTTTTCCACGCAGAGGTTTGCAATGAATATGACATCCCTTATAACAAGTAGTTAATATTGATCAATAATTAGTATAATTCTAATATTATAATAAAGAACTTCAATAAAGTTTATAATTTATTAAAAATTACTACTAAAATAGTCACTATATACAAAATAAAATAATAAAACAAAATAAACAGTGAATGAAATACTAAATTCATTATAGAGTTAAGCTTGAGGTACATAAGTTAATAGTTTAGAGTCAGTGCGATGTAGTATTATTTATTCTATCTTTATAGGTTTTGAGGGCTCATATTGCTTCATGCTAGTATGATCATAAATTTAGTAATAGCTTCATCATCTGTCATCTCTTTGCATTTGACATGCAGCTTTGAAATTTACATTGCAGTAGTCTATAATCGACCTAAGTTTATATACTATTAAAATCTTTACTTTTAGCATTTGCGTATTTTTTATTATTATTAAAATGCAGACAAGACATTATAGAAAAAAATCTAAATCAGGTCATAATATTTGAAAAATATATTTATCTTTCTCTTATATCCAGAACTCTGAACATCTGGAGCTAAACCCCAACCATGCCAAAGAATGCAGATAATTCACGATATAGTTTCAACTGTACTAGCAGTCTTCTTCAGATCTACAACATAAAAAATTATACATATTATATCAATACAACAAAATTTCTTATTCTTCATATTTTCATATAAAATTATAATAAAACAAAATAATATAGAGCAAAAACAACTCAATCCAAAAACTTTTCAAACAAAAATATTTCAAATCTTTAAAAAACCCAAAACATAAAAACTAAACTATAAAAAATTAATAATAAAAAATTAAAAAAATAACAAAAAATATAAAAATTTCTTTAAAGTTTATTTTTCAATTATTTTTTAAAATTACAACCAAATAAATATATTAAAACAATTCAAATTTCAACATTAAACCATTAAAAACAAAACCCATTAAATACCATTAAAACATTAATCTAAAAATTAATACCAAAAATTATCATTTTTAACATAATTAATTATATAAATAAGACCAAAAACCCAAAATTAAAATTAAAAAATTAAAATTAAAAAATCAAAACAAAATATTAAAAATCAAAAACTATAAACTAAAAATCATTCTTTCCCCTTTTTTTACACTCCCATTTATACCCTACTTACTTCATTTTATACCTTTATACCATCCCTTCAATTCCCTTCCTCATTTATACTCTAATACTGCCACCATCTTTACTTATTTAACTACCCTCTTATAACATTTAATATCAATACAAACTTAACTATCCTTACCTAACTTTCCTTCTACCTTCTCCTTTTCTCCATCTTTCTTTTTCATTAACCATTCCCCAACTTCCTTTCTTTCTCCATTAACTAGCTCCCTCTATTAACCACTTCTATTACTTAATTACCCTAAATTTTAATTCTTTACCCTATTAAGCTTTACAATCATGAGCTATTTTTTGATCAGCATATATGTTAGTTTCAATAATAATTTTTTTGTATATTTTTTTTTATCAAATATAAATTCAAATAATAATTTAAAAATATATAAAATTATTTACCAGTGGAAAGCTTTAACTAAAGTTCGTTGATTTTGCAGCCTAAGAAGATCAGTTAAATCTTGCATTTTTTCCGATGTAAATTTCAGGATGAATAGAATATCTTTAAAAATGAAAAACTAAAAGAAAGACAAAAAAATTCAGTTTACTTATTTACAAAAATTATCATAAATTTTTTATTTTTTATCGTAGAAAAATAAAACTTACATTTTCTGAAACTAGAAAAAAAGATGGAAACAAAGATGTAAAAAGCGCATGCATAGACTACATAGATTTCTGGTAGTTTTAAACTGAAACCGGATGTTTATAATTTGAAAATTCATGGCCGCATTGTGCGGTCGTAATAACGAAACAGATATATTAGTTTTTTATAAATCTCATATACACTTTAATGTAATTTTTATATAATTCCTTCTTTATTTCTCTAACATTTATGACTGTCCTGAAGTCTTCATCAGAGCTACAACATTTAAACATAAAATGAAATACGATTATGAATAATAATGTAAAATATGTATATAAAATAATGGTTATATGATTATATGTTTAAATGTTGTAGCTCTGATGAAGACTGCAGGACAGTTGAAACTGTTAGAAAAATAAAGGAGGAATTATATAAAAAATTGCATTAAAGTGTATATGAGATTTATAAAAAAGTAATATATATGAAAATCACTATCTCTCATAATTATTTCTAAGATAATATTAAACCTACTTATTTTAATCTTATTCCTTACTTTTCACAATTCCATCAACTTTCCTATTAATTTTATTTCTTAGCTTTGTAAATGCCTTTAATTCTACCAACATAAAATTATAATCACTATTTTTTTTTTTTCAATACATACTTCACAGTATACTTCAGATTCTGTTTTAAACATGTAAATTCACCATCATATATTTTATTTACATTCCCAGTTTTCTGTTCACTTTTCTCACTCATACTTCTTAAAAATGTTTCATTCATAATTCCTAGTCCATTAATTTCAGTTCAAAAAAAAATAGTCAAATACTTCTTTCTAAGTTATCTTCTTTAACAATTTTCTCTATAATCCCTCATTTTTTATTCCTCAAAGTTGCCCGGTTTACTGGTAACAAATTAAAATTTCTCCTATTAAAAACGCTCTCCGATCCTTTCCGCCATATTCCAATTTTTACTTCCTTGCGTATTTATAGAACTAAGTTTTATATCAACACTAAATATTTTTTGTTATAACAATTTGCAGACATTTTCTGCAAAAAAATATTTTTTATCCTTACATTTTCCATCATTCTATCTTCATACTGTCTTATATTATTCACAGCCCCTAAATATAAACATATCGTTCTTTTTTATATCTATTTTTAACATTGCATTTTTACTTTTATCTATATAAATATATATATAACTTCTACATTTGTTTAATAGATAATAAAATTTATTAAGAATGAACTTCTATTATTTTAGCCTCACTTTCTATTAAATGTAACCCATCCCTTTCATGTGATGCGATGCACCATGGCTTCTGACTTTAATAAATGACATTAAGAGAATTTACAAAACAGTTAACCTTCGGAAAATATTACCTTCTATATTATTTGACCAAATAATGAGCAAATTTTCTAAATCCCGATATTTTAATGAAAATAATTTTGAAATGTTGTGCAGTTATCGAAGTCTGGAATCTCTCCGCCACTATGCCCAGAGAAACCTTTTGCCATCCTACCTTTTTTTTCCATTCACCATTCTAAGTTTTTCCCACATTCTTCTCTATCCTGCTTTATCCCATTTCCCAACATTATCTTTATCCATTCTAAGCCTTTATATCTAGATCCCTCTTTTTCCAAACCTAGCATAAAAATCAAGAACCCACTTTCTGTATAATCATTTTGTTTATAACTTTATTATTTGTACCCCTTCTGCTTGTAAGCATTTACATACAATTTTTCCATGTCTTCATACAATCTAGAGTATGGAGGTGTGTCTATTTAGGTAAATTTGAAATTAAGGTTTATTCTATTCTTTATAATTGGAGATAAAATTATTTATATATCTTTTATTTAATTAAACGTTTCAAGTTTTAGTTAAGCTGAATTCATCTCTTAATATAAATTAATTTTTACTTTTTATATATAATTAAGTGACAAGTATTTAATTATTAGAGATTTAAGGGTTTTTAAAAAAATATATTTCATAACTAAAAATCCTGTTCCTTTTTCAATTTTTACACATTTGCTTTTATATTATTAAGATTTATAGTAGCTATTGTTTTTTGTTGTTATTTTAAATCATATATATATAATAACCAGTCAAAACATTATTATCTACTATATATTATTCTTTCACATTGTTTTATATAATCTCAGTAAAACATTTTAAAGATCTAAATGGGATAAAGTATTCTTTTACTGAAGCTAAAGAATTTTCATGTAAGTTCAGGTTTTGTCTGATTATCAAGAGCAATAAAAAAATGATTTGACAAAAGTTGATACTTTTTTTTAACCATAATGACAAATATGATGTAACCTTCATTTATCCTTACTTAAAAAAGAGGTCACACATTTGTAGGTGATGAGCTCATGCTAATGTGATTATCAAATATTAATATTAGAAAAAATGTGTGATAGCTTGTACAAATAAAAAGAAGTATCTATCTGTCTGTTTATATCTATATATTATAGATTTATTTAATTGCATTCAAACAATAAATTAATGATTGCAAATTAATAATATAAACATTGCGCTATATAAAAATAAATGCTTATTTACAGATTATTTGTCTTTTCAACATGTGTGTGATCAGGTGAGTCAGCAATATGAGATGGCACTGAGAGTGGTGGGTCGTGTGAAAGTCTGAGTTCGACCCCGCATATATTACGTATATAAATGCAGATTTAAGTCTGTACAATGTAATAATATTGAAAAGTAAATTTTATACAATTACAAATATGTAATAGATTGAACCTCTACCATTATTATTAATTATATAAAAACATTAACAGAAAATAAAGATTAAAATTGATTTTAAAAAAAAAACCCAAGTATTTGAAGCATTATCGCTATAATTACGATTATAAAAAAAAAAAAAACTACACCATTTTATCATTAAAAAATAAAAAATACATTTGTTCCTTTATTTGAATGCTATTGACTCTTTGATTTATCACGTGTTCATTTTGCGCAACAGACCAAATCTGTAGTCTTTCTCTTTCTATCATTTCTTTCTTCACTGATCACCCCAGTAATACCGA
Organism: Epiperipatus broadwayi; assembly: GCA_028023455.1. NCBI lineage: Eukaryota > Metazoa > Onychophora > Udeonychophora > Euonychophora > Peripatidae > Epiperipatus > Epiperipatus broadwayi. Next base: position 4,239,341 of record JAQFVV010000039.1, read on the forward strand.
GATCAAAACTGCATCCATATTCTTTTTTCATAACTATTAAATACAGATGTGTTTGTTAAATTAGTTTTAGCGTCTTTTTTTTTTTTTGTAAGAATAAATATATAATGAAACTTTTAAATATAATACGTAACAAAACTTTTAAAGGATTCTTTAAATATACGTGAAAGTCGTATATAAAATCGAAGTTTCCCAAGATGCATTTCTGGCAGAAGCTGGTATTATCAGTTGGCCCAGACCCCGGCTCGCCCATTTTCATTATTGTAGTTTAGTATTTATCCGTAGAAAAGTGCTACAATTTACAAATGTGACTCCATTTACGTAAACTCATATTTGATGGTACCTTGAATAAATATTAATATATTTTTTTTATTAAACTGTAAATTATAATTTTCTGCCCAGATATAAAACGTTAAACCCAGTTAAAATTTAATACGTCACTTATTAAAATCCAGCCTGAACTATACACTTAGTACTTTTTGCCTGCCTATGTTAGATTTGCAAACCTCTATATACCTTTGGAATTCAGTCAAATATTTTGTATTGGAATAATAACCTAATATATACGGAGGTGCAGAAAATATTATTAACAGCATTTGATTGATTGCTCAAATTGGAAAATGCATATATTAGAAAAACACTTTAATTATATTACATATATACACAGTTATTATTTTATTTATAATTTATTTAGAAGATACTCTTCTTTTTTTACTTACTGCAAATCATTGGTTAATCCATTTCAGTCTTATTTTAATATTCTATTTTTTTCCTCATATGTCATAGCATCGGCCGGGAGGCGAACCTGCAACAACTGTCTGCAAGCAACTGCTTGCTTGTAAGGCAGCTGCGCTGAGCTCTCGGCTAACAACGCTTTGACTATATTCTATTAATTACATGGAAAAAAGGCTGTATAAAGGAATTTGCTGTTAGGTGAAAGGAAACTTTGTAATTCCTCTTTGAGGCCTTAAAGGAATTGAGAAGGGGAAATTCCTAATGTCCATTCCATGCATTTTTGTTATTGCAGCCCCTACGATTATTCATATAGAATATGAACATGAATGGGTTACCAACACAGATTAGGTAGCATGATGAGTTTATTAGCTTTTTACCTCTGAGTTTAAGATCAACAAATGCCTATTGTCTTTCAGTTGCCTAATAATTGAGTTCTCTTGAAGCAGAAATGATGATGTGTATGAATGAACTTTTTTTTACTTACCTATGAATATGAGACTTGGACACTTAGCAGAAGTGAAATGCAGAAACTTCAGACCACTCAACGAAATATGGAGAGATGTATATTATGAGTAACAAGAAGAGATTGAAAAACGAAGTATATGGATAAGAGAACAAACAAGTTCTGTTGACATCATTGAAAGAATTAAGAAATTGAAATGAAGCTGGGCTGGACATATTATTAGAAGAGATGGTAATAGATAGATAGTCGAAGTCTTAAACTGAATCCCAAGCAATTGCAAAAGATCTAGAACAAGATCACATGTAAGGTGGATGGATATAATAAGGAAATTTGCTGGTGTGATGTGGAGAAGAGAGGTTAGAGATTGAAGAAACTGGATGAAACATGGAGAGATCGTCACACTTCAGTGGATCAATAATGATTGAAAATGATGATGACCTGATAAAAATAATAATAATGGCCAAAATAAGAATATGAATAAAAAATTACATGTTTGTATTGTATAGGGAATATATTTCTCATTATTTAATTTTATAAGTTGTGTAAAATTTATATACATATGTGTGTAAAAAAACCTCTAAAGATTATACAAAATCTTAAATAAGTACATTTGTAGAAACAATGGTATGTAATACATTATGTTATATATAGAGCTCGCAAATAAGCTCTTAACAAGCTTTGCAGAATATCCCCAATCCCAGACCGATTTCTGCTACTGGCTTCCTCAGTGAGCTGCTAGGATATTCAAGCATTAGATTAAAAATACCAGGATAAGCCCAGCACAAGTTTTTAGACATCCATATGTCTTCCAATCCAGCTATCTAACTTAAATAGCCATATGGAACTGAATTAAGTTCAGACACATCATATATTAATAGCTTTAAAGCCTTAATAGCAAAAAATAAAATTACAAAAAAAAAATAGAGTCAGATGTCACATAACCTAATTTAATAAGCTTGTATTACAAATGTTATATATATAGAGCTCGCAAATAAGCTCTTAACAAGCTTTGCAGAATATCCCCAACCCCAGACTGGTTTCTGCTACTGGTGTCCTCAGTGAGGACATTATAGATGTTGTAAATCTATTTCATGGAACAATTAAGACCAAATACTTTGTTAAGATAGTTTAAAAGCGAGATTTCAAAAAAAAAAAAATCATTTAAATAAACCTGGAAATAATGGCCACTTTTTGTTATATCAATCTATTTTGTCAGATAAATATCTGACACTGTTTGTTATATAGTAATAAGTTTACAGGTTTATTTAAATGATTCTTGATGATCTTGCTCGTAAATTATCTTAGTAAATTTATTCAAACTTTTTGTTTCATGCAATAGATTTACATTCTTAGCGTCACATATTTGATAAATCCATAAAAAATTTTACATACTCATTAAAATAATTGGTTGTCTTATAAATCCAATATCTTGGGGGGGGGGGATTTAAGAGAAATGGAAAACTTGCTCAATAAATTTATTTAATCATATTTTGTTTCGACTACCACGATTTCCGCATTATTGGATATAATCTGATTAATTTTGCTGTGGTTTTTCTTTGATATCCAGTGATGTAGAGACTACAAGATATGATTAAATGTCTTTGTTTGGATACACTATCATCCGAAAAACATAAAATAGTACATTAATCCTATGACAGGCTTAAGGAACTTTGAATGTAGGTGGGTACATATTATAACAGAATGCAAATTGCTCCAATATAGGAAGGATAAATTTACTTATTCATCTATTAGTGGAATTCTAATAACATATCAGATATAGGAAAGGGATCATATATATATTTCAATTAACAATGTGCTGGTTGCCCATTTAAAACCTATATTTTACTTATTCATAATTATTTCATTGGAATAATCAGACACCCATCACCACAAATCCCCTTTTTATCAATCTACAACTAGTATATTTTTTCAGACAGACAATATCTTTATAGGATTATAAATAAGCACCATTTCTAATTAAGAAATGATATTATTTGACTAAAGAGTAAATTTAGATCTTTACACCCCTTTTCTTTTCATTGCTTTCTTACTCCTCAAAATTTCTCATCAGCAAAGCTTGGAACTCACAAAGGATAATTATAACGTTTAAACTAACGTTTAAACTTACTTGCTGGAATAGAATGAAACTATACACAAACACAATACAGATTTTAACAATAAACAGCAAAAAAATATATATTTAATCAAATAACTAATGGCATATATATATGAAACACACATAAAAAAAATTAAATTTAAATTGTTGTTAGCAAATACGTATAAAGGAAAATTACATTTAATGCGAATTAATAAAAATTATGAAATTGTAATGATTTATGACATCATAATGACTATCATAGTAAGTAAAATAATAGTTAATCATCCCAGAAATTATTAGTTAATATGATTACTGCTCTTTAAGCATGGCACCATGTTTAGGACAATTTGATTATTAATTACATATCCTCATGGCAGATAGAGGTAACTATTGTTCTGATTGGTTTAACAAAAATAGGACTTATAAGTTGACCAACATGTCTCACTTAGTCCAGGCCAGGCAACTGTTGACGATCTTCCATATGATGGCTACCATCTCTTCTCAGACGGGTAATGGGGGATATTTCCACAAGAGGGTTGAATCTCTTCCTACAGATAGGTAACAGGTAATTCTTCCACAGGAAGTTTCATGATGCAGATTGGCCTACACTTTGGGCTTAGCATGGCATTCTTCTTAGTTTTATTTTTTCCATAACTTGTGCTATTCTAGAATGCTGTAAACTAACAGTTCTTTAACAGAAAACCAAGTGAGCTGCTTTAACCAGGAAATAACAAGAGAGCTGCTTCACAGGAAATCAGATAGCTGCTTTACAGGAAATCAGAGAGAGAGTGTGTGTGGCTTTAACAACAAGTTATATACCGCATCACAATGATAGATGATTCCTCTGTGCAATCAAAATTTAATTTGATTAATCAAAGAAAAAAAAATCTTCTCCCACTCTATATTGGTAACAAATTATTTTTTATTTAATATAAGCAAAACATACTAAAAATAAAATAAAAAAATAAAAACATTTTTGATTATACATTAAAATAGAATTCTATTTCCGTTTTTCCTGTTATCTGGCTAATTTTATCCATGACAGAAAATCAGATAAGTAACTTTTTCTTTATTCTTCAAACAATGCCAATTAATGAAGTGATAATTTAATCATTCTTTTTAGTTACAATAAAAAGTTAAAATTTAAACATATCTTTCAGTGTTTTATTTTATACTATCTAAAACATCAATGTATTTTTATGAAATAAAAATATATCCAAGAAACTACACTGCTTTACAATTATAGATATAATAAACACCTCCACACTTCTCCATTCTTTTCAAATTTATATAAATAAAGATATAATAAAAGACAAATGACCCCCAAGATGCATTTCATGCTGAACCAGCACTCATCAGTTGGCCCAGGTCACTATCTCTCGTATACATCTCTATTATATGCAAAGTATTTATCTAGAGCAATTTGTTACATTTTCATTTACCACTGTCAAACTCCCTCCATTCACAGCTTTGACGCCATCCATTTCAGATAAGTACACTAATGTTTATTACTATTCATTTTCGAAACTAGAGATTATCTCTTGCACAGATGTAAACTTTAAACCTTAGTTAAAGATTAATATATCTAATTTTTTAAATTTACACACACACGGAGTTATTCACCTTTCTCTGTCCCATATGTAATATCTTTTATAAATATAATAAACGCCTCCATACTCCTCCATTCTTTCTAAATTCATATAAATAAAGATATAATAAAAGACAAACGACCTCCAAGATGCATTTTGTGCTGAACCAGCACTCATCAGTTGGCCCAGGTCACTATCTCTCATATATATCTCTACTATATGCAAAGTATTTATCTAGAGTAAATTGTTACATTTTCATTTACCATTGTCAAACTCCCTCCACTCACAACTTTGACGCCATCCATTTCAGATAAATACACTAATGATTATTACTAATCATTTTCGAAACTAGAGATTATCTCTAGCACGGATATAAACTTTAAACCTCAGTTAAAGATTAATATATCTGATTTTTTGAATTTACACACACAGAGTTATTCACCTTTTTCTGTCCCGTATGTAATATCTTTATACAATTGTTTAATCTTTTCCCAATTAATAATGTATAACAAATGATTTTCTTAAAAAAAAAAAAATCAATTATTGTTACTGTGTTAACTCATACTTTAAGGTTATGTATATTTTTCGTCAATTACATGATTAATCAATTGTAATGAGGGCATTACAATATATATATATATGAATATTTATAAATAATTCTCCCTTGTAATATTTATTGTAAAAAATATATATAGTATTTCCTTATTTTTATTATTGATTATTCAAAACAGCCTCCATGTGACTCAGTATGCCAGTGAAAACAATCGTAAAACTGTTTGAAGAATTTCTTGAAAATCCTCTGCCAGAATTTTCTGCAGAAACTTTGTCATAAATTTCTGGATGACCTGAATTGAACTACAAGGTACTTCTTTCGTAGCCGACTTAATTTTGGAAGTAGCCAAAAATCAGATGGAACTAAATGAGGAAAATCGCGCAGATGCTCAAGCACAACTATTTTTGGGGGGCCAAAAATTCACACTCAATCTAGGACAGCATATTATCATGTTATTATGGCCAAGGACCTTGCTTGTCATATCCAGATCACTTGTGCAAAATTTTGGTCCCCAAATGATCTTTCAGGAATATATTCATAGTGAATAATGCCTTTTGAGTCAAAAAAAAAACTGAACAATGCTCTGATTTTTGCATTAGCGATTTATTTGGTTTTGCTTCTGATGAACTGCATTCTATACTTTAATATTTGGTTGACGGCTCATAATGAAATCATCTTTATAGATCTCCCCACATTTTATGATGTTTGCCAAAAATTCCAGATCTATAACCGTGGTTCGATGTATGTCTATCTAGTTCTTCAGTCTGACATCATTTTAATGAATTATCAACAAATGAGACATCGTTTTAATGAATTATCAACAAATTAGACATAAATACTTTCTGCTTTTTCATGTTTAGCATTAAAATGCAATGAACAGCAGTTGTGGGAATGCCACTGAATTCTTCAACGAATCTGAAAAGTATGTAGGGATCAGTTTAAGGAATTTCAGCAACTTTCTTCTCTTCCTGTTGTTTTTGATATGCCCAGCCATAGATTGTCTTCAGTGTTCTCCCTGCCATCATGAAAAAGTGCAAACTACTTGTAAACATTTTTGCAGCTCATGGCTTCACTGCCATACATAGTCTGAATCATTTCAGATATTCTGCAGCAGGTTTTGCCTAATTTAAATCCAAAAATTTAACTGTTAGTATTTTATTCAGGCAAAACCCCATACAGTACTGCCACTCAGTGCAAGCCAGAGTAATCAATGGATGCCAGAAGGCTTGTGCATAAAATCCCTATCTAGTGCCTATTCATCCACTATTCCCAGACTTATTTCTGGCTTAGGGCCTTCATCAGTCAGGAGCTTTGGATCTGAGAGCACTGCATCTAGATCTTTGCCTGTTTAATAACAGTTATAAGCAAGCATAAGAAACAGTGATCGTGTGATGTTTAGTAGTATTTTATTCTTCACGAGCTTTGTACAAAGCTAGGAAACACTGTCACATTTCATATCATAACTTGTGATTCAATCGTGCTTCCATTTTAAAATTTTTTGGAGAATAGATGAACTATGTTGCTTCATTACACATAATTATTCAGAGATGGCACTGCAGGCATCTTGTAGAGAGAAGCAGTCTTTCACTGGGGCAACACTATGTACAGAATATCACAACCGTATAGATAATTTTATTAATGTGGTGAGAGGCATTTGCACTAAAAACTGTCGATATTCTAGGCAGGTCAATATTTAAAATGTCTAGGGGTATATTAAGACATTTTACATGGAGAAGAACATCAAATCTTTTTTTGGGACGTATCAGTGTAGAATATCAACTACTCATTTATTCAAGATTGGTTTTCACAGGCTCAATATTTAAACCCAGTAGTGAATGATGCAAAGAATTTACACTTTCTCCCTCCAATAATATTTGACTGCAATGGCTATATGAATTGAAGTCGTTATATTCTGGAAACAATGTGTCGAAAACTGGTCCTCCAAACTATTCAAACAGTCTAAATAGATATATACATGTAAAATAATGATTGAACTAAAAGAATGACTGTCCAAACCATGATTGTTTTTGTTTTATCACTATATTTCTCAGTTGAAACAAGGTGAGGTTGTTGCTTTTTTTTTTTAATACTAATCCCATAAAACTTTCTAGTGTTTGGGAACAATATAACAAAGTTTATTGACAAGTTCTCTACTATCCATTATATATTCTTGAATCATCATTACTAATTTTCATCTGGGTAGATACCAATGGCTTTAGATATGACTTGGTCATAAATGTTCTTAATTGACAAATAAATGTTCTTAATTTCTACAATCACATGTCCCGCTATGGTTTTTTTGGCTACACCTCTTTGTGATGTTCATTGATTCTTGTGGCATTATTTCTAACTGCAGTTGATTTTTTTTCTGGTTTTGTTCTTTTTGAAATTGTAGATTTTAATACAGAAACAGTTTAACAGTTTGACTCATATATTCTATTTAACTACTGCTTTTAAATAAAAGTCTGAAATTTCGTTTCAGAGTTTTCCAAAGCTGAATTCAACTTTTTGTCAGATTTTGCTTATCATTTCCTTGGAATTCTATCTATAATAAAAAATAAATTACGTATTTATATTTCTCGTTTTCTTGATGCTCAAAATATAGGATTAATATGTTAGGTTTTTCTGTTATTAAATTAAGAAAGGGATGAAAATTAGTTTGAGCTAGAAATTGTTTATTCTAATATATGTTGTTGTTGTTATTATTTCCAATAGCATTTGCAGTGATTTGGTTTTTCTTAATTGCAATCTAAAATGATCATGTGGTAGAAAGAAATCATGTGATCGACTTTTCCTATTACCTCTTTTTTTTTTATAAGGAAATATTTTATATTTCAATTCATGAAAAATAATGTCTTTGATCTAATTAATGTGGTAATATTTGATGGTTTAATATTTGGATAATGGTTTACAAGTATATTGCTTAATTCCAAAATCATTTATATAAATATTTCTGTGCTACTGAAACTTGCTATATGTTTTTATATGCTCGTTTGACTTTGTGAGCATTAAGACAATTAATAATCATCATGATCACCATCGTCATCTACTCTGAATTGACTTTTGTTCTTTGTGCAGCACCCATAGCTTGATTTCATACCACATGGATTATAAGTTATCTCCCTATTCTCATCAAAGATTAGCAATTAAAAGAATAATCAAGATTAATTTAGTGACTAAATAACTTCCAATATGATACCAGATTTTACAATCTTAGTTCTTATCTGTCTATGAAGTTGAGTGTTATATTAATTTGTTTTTTTTTTAAGACTTTATTGATTAAATGTGATATCCATCTCTGTATCCAAAACTAGTAACAGCATTTGTAAAAAAATACAATCTTGAAACCTGATTAAGGTAACCCTTAAAATTAATCCGTATAAAAACCTATTCAACATGATTGCATCTGTAATCCTTACAATCAAAGTTATGTAATGCTATGTAACCCAGAGGATTAATAAATATTATTGTTGAAACAGTAATAAAAAATAAAAAAAAACAACAGCTGCTTATAAATAAGTATGTCCATTATAACTCAAAAAAGGGAGGGGAAAAACTGTGGAATGACTATACAAATCAGTCTATTCACCATAAATACATCCACATGTAGAATGTGCTGGTCCATTTTTCTGTTGTATGATATCTTGATTTCTTCCACAGAAAATTTTTCTTTCTAAAATATCTCAATACCTAGTAGCTCTTCAATGTATTTTATTCTCTACCATATCTTCTCAATGCAAACAATTGACATATCTTTGGCATAATCTCTATAACACAGATAGGGTCTACCTCCCATGGAAACCACATTATGTTCACGATAAAAGAATATTTTTAAGATATCTTGCATTGTTCATCTATGTATTTGTCAAATTCAATGAATATATAATGCTTATAATAACTTTTCATATACACTTTAATGCAAAAAAATTTTTTTAATAAAACTTCTTTATTTTCCTGACAGTTTCAACTGTCCAGCAGTCTTCATCAGAGTTTTCTCAAGCTTTCTCTGCCTTTTAAATAACTGATTTTTTTATTATTATTAAAAAGCAAAGGAAGTTTGAGAAAGGTCTGATGAAAACTGCTGGACAGTCGAAACTGTCAGGAAAATTATTAAAAAAATTTTTTGCATTAAAGTGAATATGAAAGAAGTTATTATAAGCATTACATATGAATATATGAAGAATTGCAAAGAAAGTAAAGGGGAAGAATAAGAGTATGTACTTCAAATTCAATGAAGGTGTGATTTTATAATAGTGGACTCTAGTATCACATCCAATAAATTGAAGATATTGATTCATTTTATAATCTTGCCATTATATTCTTTAGGTAGTATTCTTGGGTGAAAATTTTATATTGCATTGGTGATAGAATATCCAAATCTCACTTTCATGAAATAAGTTAAATAAATTAACTATATTCAGCAGGGCTGCAATAGTTATTGCCCTGTAAGTATATACTATTTTTATTCATCATTCTGTTTATACTTTTCCATATTATTCATGGCTTTTAAGGATTAATCTGTACACATCTGATTAAGCCAACAAGCAAATGCTTTTACATTATATTTTATTGCCGTAGCCAGTATGACAGATATTACTGCCATCACTGAAAGAATTAAGAGATTGAAATGGAGCTAGGTTGGATATATTGCTAAAAGAGATGATCGAAATGGAGCTAGGTTGGACATATTGCTAAAAGAGATGATAATATATAGGGTATATGAGCACAGACTTTCACACCACTCTCCACACCATCTCATAACACTGATACACTTGAACACATATGTCGAAAATATAAATAATCACCAATATATGTATTTCATGCTAAACCAGCAATCATCAGTTGGTCCAGATTACTATCTCCACACATATATGCTATAAGTGCTCAGATATATATTAAGTAGCCAATCCTCACACTCCAATGGACAGGCTTCACTCTACTCCACACTCCAACTCTTCAACCATCCATCCAATTGAAAATCTGATGATGGAATGCTCAAAGGCCACCCTGAGGCCGAGATTATCTGAGCACTTATAGCATATATGTGTAGAGATGGTAATCTGGACCAACTGATGATTGCTGGTTTTGCATGAAATACATATATTGGTGATTATTTATCTTTTCAGCATATATGTGTTCAAGTGTATCAGTGTTATGAGATGGTGTGGAGAGTGGTGTGAAAGCCTGTGCTCATATACCCTATATATTACATATATAGACACAGGTATATAACAAGCCTGTGTGTTTCAGTTATTAAAAGAGATGATAGTAGACAGACTGTTGAAATTTTATATTGTATCCCAAGTGATTGTTAAAAAAAAATGAGATGGATGGATGAAATAGGGAAGTCTATTAGTATATTGTGGAGAAGAGAGGCCAGAGATTGGAGAATCTAGATTAAGCCTGATTGAAAATGGTGAGGATGGTAATCAGGTGAAACTTTTTCAATTTCTAATTAATAAAATGGCCAGCCATAGTTCACTGCTAATAGGCTGATAAATAGGTATTATGCTATTTTTGGCTATAGGGTAAAACAAGAAAGGATAACCATATACCCTTGTTATCCAATATTTGTTTAGTCTGATGCGGACTGACTTCTTCACCGTAACCTGTAGAGGGATGCTGAAGAGGTCTCTCAATGCATTGCACTTTTATTTATGCGCACACATACACACAAATATATGTGTATGTGTGTATTCCGAATTGTTTAATTTTATTCATAAAGGTTAAACAGATTATTATCTCAGGTTTGAGTAATAAATTTTATAATGACATCGTTTCCACCATCTTAAAATTCTTTATCAACATTGAGACTTCGTACACAGCTTCAGATGATATTTAAAGTATGCACTTTTATTATTATCTCATTAACTATTCCTTCCACCTTTAATCCGATTGCATTCTTGAAGCAAATTATTTTCCCGAAAAGGTTTAATCAAGCCAAACATCATTATTATTTATTTTAATGTCACATTTGCCAAACCTTTTAGTAAGTTTGAAAAAAAAAATTCTTGACTCATGTAGAGTATGTATGAGTCAGAAGATGCGAGCTAGCAACAGCTTCCAAATATTTGTAAGCAGTTAAGGTAATAACATCTTTTAGAGAGAGCGAGTGTGTGTGTGCGCGCATATTTGGACTGGTTAAAAATTAAAAGCATGTTTTCCTTTGTTTAAAAAAAAAACAAAAAAATCATATATTTTTATTTTATATATATAAAACACGACACTCATATATAAGAACACATAGAAATTTACATCCTGTTAAACTTATGATTGCTTGATTAGTAAATGGTGCATATTTGTCTGCTTCGCTTTTGCAAGTACAAAGCAAACAAATCTAATACTGGTAATAGTTACTAACTGTATCCTATTCTCATTTGTCTGCTATAGCTAATATTATCTTATACTCTTAGTATATAAGGGTTTCGAACTCAGACTTTCACACGACCCTCAGCTCTCCATGCCATGTCATATTGCTGACCCATCTGATCGTGTGAAAGTCTGAGTTCGAATCTTTTATATATTACATTATATATGTACAGGTGTGTGTAAGCCTGTACAGTGTATTAACTTATACTCTGTGAAAATTCTTATTTGCTACAGACTGATTAAAGAGTTTTTGCCTAGATCCGATTAAACAGTTTTAGCTTCTATAATAAATAATGCACATCTGTGTTGCTCATTCATTAAAAAAAACTATATAATAATATATATATATAAAAAACGCTTTTATGTAATTTGAGGAGTAATGCACGAAAAACAAATATATATATATATTTATTTGACCACAATTTGGATTAATATGTTTAACTTGAAATAAAAATAGCAAGCATCCATAAATTAATTAATTCACGATTCTGACCGAAATTTGGGTTAGCGTATTTAATTTGAAATATAATGGGGCGCGTGGGGGGGGGGAGGGGTGCATCCATCGTTGTCAAACAAAAGTTTTTTTTGTTTGTTTTTTAGTGCATTTCTCAAACTAAAAATGGAAGCATTTTTACGTATACTTTTTTTTTCTTTTTTTTGTTAGTGAATATTTTGCACCTGATTTTTTAGAGGGAGTTTGAACACAGAATTTCAAGCTCCCTTCATCTATCCTCTTTATCTCATACACCTGATACACATGACCACACACATGTGAAAAAGATAAATGATCTCCAATATACACATTTCATGCTGAACCAGCACTCACCAGTTGGTCCAGATCATCCCCCACATATATATATATAATCGGTGCTCAGTTTATATTAAGATAGCGAATCTTCAAACTTTAATGGACAGGCTTTAATCTGCTCTACCCTCCAATTCTTCAGCCTTTCATACCATTGACAATTTGTTGATATATGTCCAAGTTCCTTGTTGATGCTGATGTTATCGTCATGCCCATGTTGACCTTAAGCCACTCTGACCTCTTATGTGTAGGACCTTATTCATTCAAATACACAGAATAGGGATGGGCAGGATACAGGCTGGATTTGTAATATTTTTTGAAATACAAGCATAATTCATATACTTGGAGTTTAATGCAATATATGTATATGCATATATGGAGATCATTTATCTTTTTCACGTGTGTGTGGTCATGTGTATTGGTTATATGAGATAGAGTGGATAGCTGAAGGGAACATGAAAGTCTGTGTTCAAATTTCCTATATTACATTCAAATTCCAAGGATATGAATCATGCTTGTATTTCAAAAATACAACTGATTTTTTGTAACTATTCCTATTCAAATTTATAAACTAAGAATGTAAACAATGTCGCCATATTTCTAATTTTTGAAATTAAATTCATGCATGTTAATAATCAGTCACAAGATTTATTTTTTTTAATTATGTAAACAATACTTTTTAAAAAACAAGTTTTAGTTAAAGAATTAAGAGAAATGAAGATTTCATTCTTCATTTGTTTTTTGTTTTTCTATTTTAATTAATTCTAAGAATGTAATCAATTCTCCACAAATGCATCATACTATAATATTCAATTAGCAATGTTAAATACAAGTAAACTCGATCCAGATCACAAGATAAAGACTTTGAAAAGATAAGAATGACCGTCTCACCTTCATAAGTAAATGCAATTACATAGGCCATTCTTAGGCATCTTGTGATTTGGATCAAGCGTTCACTCGTATTTAACATTGTTAACTGAATATTATAGTATAGCTTAAGTACGCGCATGTATGGACAGTTGATTACCTTCTTAGAAATACAGCTTGACACTGCTAGCAAAATTTCTTGATTATTTATTTTAATTAAATGTAAATGATTTTTAATGAATTTAATGAAAACTTGTTTTTTTTAAAAAAAATAAATAAACTGCCATCTCATGGGCAACTCGCCAACACTGTTAAATTGGATAACTGGCTGGATAATTCTGAAACCTTGCATTGTCCTCACTGCATAAGATGTTTACAAAATTTGAAGGAAATCCATTTGATAGAAGTATATTAAGAATCGATTACAAAATTTAACCTAGACAAACAAATAGACTTTAGAGATATAGGGGAGCAATATTCAGGCCTTGGTGTCAGATGGTGTAGCTCTGATCTTCTTATAGAATTTATTGAGAATATTGAGGTATTCTATATTTGTAACCAGCGAGGCATAACTCATTAATGTATTTTTCAATGTTAGACTTCCAGTCTGATTATAACTTGCACAAGTTAGATTTCAAACCCCATCCTCTGTAAACTGATTGATTAATACTTCTAAGGTTTAACTTCTCACTGACCAAAATCTCCATATCATTTACATGATTTTGTGCAGTCAAACTAGCCGCAGAGCTGTTTTCTTCGGAGAATCATGTGCCAGCCCTGCAGTAAGATTGTCCAACGCCAATACTTTTAAAGAAGCGCTAAAAACAGTCCAGATCATTAATTCATATTTCTAGGCACGAAAACAAATCCGGCCACACATTTGAGCTTACACTTTGTATGTATAGAAAGGAATGATTTTCAACATAAGATAAAGAGGTTTGGCATATTGCCAACAATGCTAACTCGATAAATAAAAAGGAATCCTGTTTCCTGCTCTCTAAAAAGTGAGGCAAATAACTCATTTGTATATATATTTACATAAAATTTACATTATATCTTACAGCCATGACCCTCTTTTCACTAATCATTGCTACGAGGATGATATCAAGATTGAGGTATCAAAAACTGCTCAGCATAAGGTAATAAAACTTTTATTCTTAAGCTTTTTTTACTCAGCGCTCCTAGCGCTTATATCAATTACAATTGTATAAGAAAAGGCAACCAACATATATAGAAACTATTTTTTAAATACAGTATGAAAATCTGTGTCAAAAAAAAAAACATGATATATGCAATGTTTCAATATACGGTCCATCAAATATAATTAAATTAGTCAATAATTATATAAATGCTATACCTAAAGGGCAAAGAAAACAATCATCATCATCCATTATCAATCCACTGCAGGATGAAGGTCTCTCCAAGTTCAATCCATCTTCTCCGATCTCTAGCATCTCTTCTCTACATCACTCCTGCACACTTTCTTATTTCATCCATCCATCTCACATGTGGTCTCTCTCTGGGTATTTTACAATCTCTTGGAATCCAGTTTATGATTTCAATTGTCCATCTATTATCATCTCTTCTAGCAATATGTCCAGCCCAACTCCAGTCTTTTTAATTTTTTCAATGACATCAGTAACACCTGTTTGTTCTCTTACCCATATATTGTGTTTTCGATCTCTTCTTGTTACTCCCTACATGCATCTCTCCATACTTCTTTGAGTGGTCTGAAGTCTCTGTATTGCTCTTCTTTTAAGTGTCCAAGTCTCAGATCCATAAGTAAGAACTGGTAAAACACATTTATTAAAAACTTTCCTTTTCAAACACATAGGCATATTTCCTTTTAGTATCAAGTTATTTCTACCAAAAGCATTCCAACCAAGTTTAATTCTATGATTAATTTCATCCATTATGTTTCCATCTGTATTAATAATCTGACCAAGATATTTATAGCTGTTAACTTCTTCTAACTCATCATAATCAATCTTTATTTTCATATTTTGAGAAAATCCATTGAACATTACTGTATTCTTTTCAACATTTATCTTTAGTCCTACTTTCATCTGATAACTCCTGCAACATTTCCGGCAGCTCTAAAGCATTATTTGCAAAAACAATTACATCATCTGCAAAATCTAAATGATTTAAATAATCTCCATTTACTTTCACTCTTTTAGCTTCTCATTTTAATCCACAAAATATTATTTGCTAAATTATATGTAAATGATAAAAGAACACCATGAAAACTGCAGCAAATAATTATTAATTACCATACTTATTTTTTCCACCATGGTGTAAGCTTTAATCACTGGTAGATATGCCAGATAGTAGTATTTAATAAATTCCTATCCAGTACTGCCTATCCAATATACCAGATTAGTTTCAAGTTTATAACTTTTTTCACTGAGAAGCTTTAGATCTTGGATCAGTGTCTGAATATTTAGGGTCTATAAACTTTCCTTCTAACAGCCATCATTTACTCTGTTTTACTATCAAGTTACCAGCCCAAATTGAAATACATATAACTGTTTTCGATCTAAACCAACTTGCCTGTATAGTTATATAGATCTGAATTCAGTTAAGCATCTTTGTATTCTGGTATTGATGTTTATAAGGTTTAAAAAGGCAAGGAATAAAACAATGGAATTGTTGGGAAATGATTATATTATGTGTAATATTATATGGAGAGAAGATACAATTATTAAACCTCGGTCAAAAACATTGTTAGAGGGATTTTTGCACTAATGAGAAGTTTAGAAAACATTTGAATGAATATTTTAAATGAAAGTTTAAAAACAAGGATAAAGGAAGATCAGACGATAGAAACACCATATAAAATGAATTATCCTATTTTATTATAGAGAAAGCCAAAAGCAAAGGAAAGAACTTATACTTGTTTTTGGTTGATTCCCAGAAAATGTTTCATAACTTTGACCAACTGTTGATTTAAATAATTCTTAAACTATATGGAATAGATAATAATTATTAATTTCATTTAAAATATATTTACAATAATTCAAAAATATCCATAATACTGCAGAGAGAAATTGAACGTTGTTTTGAAATTGGTAAAGATATAAGACAAAATGATCCAATCTCACCAAGCATATTTATCACATATGTGAAAGAATAATGGATACATTAATAAATAAAGAACCAAACAACATTAGTATATAAGAGCAGAATAAATAATTGAGGAAGATAAAACATTGAAATCAATATTAGCGATGCTAAAGTAGCAATGAAAGAGATGTGGATTACAAAACAATGTTATCTGAAGAAAAAATTAAAAATGATAGAAATGAACGAGATATCATAGAAAATGTATATATCTTGGAAGTAATATCACTAATGATCTAGACTGCCAAAAGGAAATGAAATTAAGAATGGCCGGTGTAAGAATAGGTTTGCATGCCATGGGTAGGATTTAGAAAGAAAAAAAAAATCTATACTGGATGTATGGACATGGTTAAAGATTCTATGCGAAGTATCTTGGATAATTTTTTTAAGAAAAAAAATCCTGTAGAACGTTATTGAGAATTGGCTAGATCCAAGAAATTTCCAATGAAGGTTTGTACAAAAAAGTAAATCTGAGGAATTTTATTAAAGAAATTTATAGGAGGAATTTCAAAATTTTTTGGTATTACCCAGGGAACAAATGAAAGATGACACTTCTATACAGTATAGACAGATGATGATATTAAATTATGTTCATGCTATTTTCTAATTTAACATCATCTGTACTGTATAGAAGTTTCATCTTTCATTTGTTCCCTGGATAATACCAAAAAATATTCCAAATTTCTTTACCAAAATTCCTCCCCAATTTACCTTTTTGTATGACCCTCCATTGGAAATTTCTTGCATCCAGCCAATTCTCCATAACTTTCTATAGAATTTTTTTTTTTTAAAATTATCCCAAGATTCTTTGCATAAAATCTTTTACCATGTCCATACATCCAGGGTAGATTTTTTCTTGGATTCTTTCAGCCTTCTTAGAGGATACAATCAAAACTGAGAATTGGAAAAATTATCACGTGATTATGGAAGTTGAGCCCAAATTTTCTGATGTTAATAATATCGACCAGATATTTAAATATTTTTGTTGCTCGTTTTTTACATGCCTTTTTTAAAAAAAAATACCCTTTTTCTTTCGGCTAATCTTTTATTCATTTTCATTTCTGGTTGCATCATATTAATCATAATTCTTTACTATTATTTCCTTTTTTATTTTTAGTGCTTGGTATTAGTGTATTGTTTTTATGACCTGTTTATTTAATTGAAAAGATTTTTTAATTTGTTTTTACTATCTTTTTATTAATATCATCGAAAATTGTTTTTACTCTGTATATACTTGTAGCATGTTATATTTTCACCTCAATTGAAATCTTTTTCACTATAAGTCTTTTTATATTTGGTTATATTCACTTTTTTTTTTCAATGTGATGTGATGCACTGTGTCTTGGAGTCAGGAATCTCTCCTTCCCTTTCCATTCCCCACCCTAAGTTTTCCGATAATCTGCTCCATCCCATTTCCACAACATAATCTTTGTCAACTCTATGGCCTTTATATCTCAATCCCCATTACCGTTTCCTAAACCCAGCATAAAAACTAATAACCCATTTTCTGTATAATCACTATGTTCATATTTATTCTTCCATAACTTCATTATTTGTACCCTTTCTGCTTTCAAGCATTTACATTCAATTAACAGATGCCTAATATTTTCTACGCCTTCCTTATACAATTTTCAGACTAAGTGACCCATATTTTTACATTTACATGTATATTCTCTTGTTGCTAAAGATCCCGTTCGAGCCTTAAACAATAAACTACTTTCCTTGCTATTATCATAAATTAACTGACATCCAATGATCCCTTTACTTCTATATATATTTAAACTCTTTTTACTTTCCATTCTAGTTCTCCATCTCTCCAACTCCCTATTCTTTATTAATGTATCTATCCTTTTATCCCATTCCTTACCACTATAACACTCAACAATCCTCCTAACACAATCATCCCAGCTTTTGTACAAGTATATTGATAAAAATTATATATCCAAATCTTTTGCATACCGCATTACCTTTCTCACCCATCTTGTTGCTTGCCCTTTACTCGTAACCCACTTAAATACTATTTTGGCTATTCTTTTATTATCCATAAACTGCAACCTACCAAACATTTTCATTTTACTTTTTGCATCTCTCATATAAAAACTTGACCATCCCATTTCTCCTTGAATTGCCTCCCTTGCAATTCTAGACATTAGCGCCCTCTTCAGAAAATAGATTATATTATTTTTATACTTTTGTTGTTTTTTTTTTTACTTTTATATGTTATACAATAGTTATTTTGCAAAAATTTTTGATACTATATAGTATTTTTAAAATATTTTCGTTTTGTTTGTTTGTTTGTTGTTGTAGTTTTTTTTACACTAAAAAAAGGCCATTACTTTATTATTATTCATAGTATGAATTAATGCCCATCCTACTATTCAAATTAAAGACGACATTGTCGAAAGCCAAGATAATTTTTAGTTATAACATTTTGTAAACATACGGTATTTTATATGTATGATGATTATTTTCTTTTACGAAACATTTATTAGGAGAAAATTAAAAAAAGTCATATATCACACGACTCAACCAGAGACATTTAAAGTTTCAATTAATATTTGTTCGAATGTTTGTGGTGATAGTATTTTAATGGTAATTTTATGATAGACTGTCAATTAAATGTCTTGAGAAAAATTCAAACTTCATTTAAACTTTTGAAATGCATCCAATTGCTAGTAAATAGTATACAGTTAATATATAACACAAAATTTCGAGTGATATTCTCCTCTCTTCTTTAGGTGTTGCCGGCACGACCAATCGTAATACTAGCATGGGAATCGAACCTGGACAGTTATATCCGTGAATATTGACAATCAACTAGGCTATTCTATCAAAGGCTACAGGTTCGATTCCCATGCTAGTACTGTCACTGTTTGGGCCAATAACATTTGAAGAAGAAAGAAAAATAATATCACTTGGGACGTTGCGTTACATACTCACCTGTTTGCTATTATTGACAATTTAATGTATTTGAAAAGTTAAATAAAATTTAGATTTTTTTAAATGACCTTTAGCAATTAATATTAAATGATGGAAGTAGGCTAATATATAACTTCACTTAATTATTTTTATTATTATGCGTAAAATGTATATACGTGTTAAGAATAAAATATTTCGGAGTTTAACTAATGAAATCATTTATTAATGATTTTTTCTGTTAGTATTTCGCTCATTTGCGACGCCTTTTTTTTTTTTTTTTTGGGAAAGCATTTCTTCCTTATAAACGCTTTCAATGTTAAATTAGCAAACATTTAAATAATAATCCATTTCCTCGTCCTCTTTTGAATAATTTTCGGGGAAAAATTTCTCAGCAGGAAGTTATTTTTTATTTCAAATTTCTTGGAATAATTTTTGATTATTGTCCCACCAAAGATGCATTCCTAGCAGAGGAGATATTTCGCAGCTAGATTTAATTCAATTACGATGGAAAGATGCCGCTGGGTGTTGGGTGCACCAACTTTCTGCGCCGGATGAAATATCTTTGAATTTGTTTTAAGAGATTGACTTGGATCTTTCGGATAAACGCTAAGGAAGGTCAGCCAGTAGAACTGGCGTGGATTTTTCAGACTTCATTTGTTTGTGCTGGAAAATGTTGAAGGCGGCTATAGGATTAATGGAAACCACATCTTGTTAATTAAAAAGTCATTTTTAAAATAGAGGTGTAACCTTTTTTAAAAAATAATTCTTCTTGTCCCTAATAGTTTTAACTACTTTTATATCAATACTTATCGATGTATGTCTGTATGTTGGTTTATTTATAAACGTAGACCCGTAAATATAATCTATCATCATTTTCAACTATTATCATGTTATTGCAGGATGAAAGTCTCTCCATATTTAAAGTTGTTTCTCCAATCTCTAGCCTCTCTTCTCCACAGCACACCAGATAATTTGTTCGTTTCATTCATCCACCTCACATATGGTCTCTTTTTATGTCTTTTAAAATCTCTTGGGATCTGGTTAAAGATTTCAACTATCCATCACCTTTTCATTTCATTCATCCATCTCACATATGATCTCTTTTTAGATCTTTTAAAATCTATTGTAATCCGGTTAAAGATTTCAACTATCCATCATCTAACCTCTTTTCTAAAATGATGTCCAGCCAGATCCATTTTAGCTTATTAATTCTTTTAATGTTGTCAGTGTTTCATGCTTGTTCTTTCATCCATGTATTTCATTTTGAATCTCTTCTTACCCCTCCTAATTTCCATTTCTTCATACTTCATTGAATTGTCTGAAGTCTCTGTATTGCTCTTTTATTAAATGTTCAAATCTCACATGCATGAGTAAATACCGCTAAAATACATTTATTAAAAATACTTTTTTTTTTCTCAAATATATAGATATTTCCTTTTAATATTATAACTGAAACACAGGCTTATTATATACCTGTGTCTATATATATAATATATAGGGTATATGAGCACAGACTTTCACATGACCCACCACTCTCCACTCTATCTAATAACACTGATACACTCAAACACATATATGTTGTAAAGATAAATAATCACCAACATACGTATTTCATGCTAAACCAGCAATCATCAGTTGGTCCAGATTATCATCTCCCACACATATATACTATAAGTGCTCAAATATATATTAAGATAGACAATCTTCATACTTTAATGGACAGGCTCCAATCTACTACACACTCCAGCTCTTCAACCGTCCATCCAATTGAAAATCTGATGATGGAATGCTCGAAGGCCACCCTGAGGCCGAGATTCTTGTCACACCCATGTTGACCTAAAGTTAATCTGAACTCCACATGTACAGGACATAATCCATTTAATACATATGCAAGGATGGGCAGACATCTTTACAATGTAATAACTGAAACACAGGCTTATTATATACCTGTGTCTATATATGTAATATATAGGGTATATGAGCACAGACTATCACGTGAGATTTAATACATATGGAAGGATGGGCAGACATCTTTACAATGTAATAACTGAAACACAGGCTTATTATATACCTGTGTCTATATATGTAATATATAGGGTATATGAGCACAGACTATCACATGACCCACCACTCTCCACTCTATCTAATAACACTGATACACTCAAACACATATATGTTGTAAAGATAAATAATCACCAATATACATATTTCATGCTAAACCAGCAATCATCAGTTGGTCCAGATTATCATCTCCCACACATATATACTATAAGTGCTCAGATATATATTAAGATAGACAATCTTTATACTTTAATGGACAGACTCCAATCTACTACACACTTCAGCTCTTCAACCGTCCATCCAATTGAAAATCTGATGATGGAATGCTCGAAGGCCACCCTGAGGCCGAGATTCTTGTCACACCCATGTTGACCTAAAGTTAATCTGAACTCCACATGTACAGGACATAATCCATTTAATACATATGCAAGGATGGGCAGACATCTTTACAATGTAATAACTGAAACACAGGCTTATTATATACCTGTGTCTATATATGTAATATATAGGGTATATGAGCACAGACTATCACATGTGGGATTTAATACATATGGAAGGAT
Source organism: Epiperipatus broadwayi (assembly GCA_028023455.1). NCBI lineage: Eukaryota > Metazoa > Onychophora > Udeonychophora > Euonychophora > Peripatidae > Epiperipatus > Epiperipatus broadwayi. The sequence goes on from JAQFVV010000039.1 coordinate 4,261,480, forward strand.
GGGCAGACATCTTTACAATGTAATAACTGAAACACAGGCTTATTATATACCTGTGTCTATATATGTAATATATAGGGTATATGAGCACAGACTATCACATGTGGGGTTCAGATTGACTTTAGGTCAACATGGGTGTGACAAGAATCTCGGCCTCAGGGTGGCCTTCGAGCATTCCACATCAGATTTTCAATTGGATGGACGCTTGAAGAGCTGGAGGGTGTAGTAAATTGGAGCCTGTCCATTAAAGTATGAAGATTGTCTATCTTAATATATATCTGAGCACTTATAGTATATATGTGTGGGAGATGATAATCTGGACCAATTGATGATTGCTGGTTTAGCATGAAATACATATATTGGTGATTATTTATCTTTTCAACATATATGTGTTTGAGTATATCAGGGTTATTAGATAGAGTGGAGAGTGGTGGGTCATGTGAAAGTCTGTGCTCATTTACCCTATAATTTAATATTATATTATTTTTACCAAAAGCATCCAAGTTTAAATCTATGTTTCATTTCATTCATTATGTTTCTATCTGCATTAATAATCTGACCAAGATATTTGTAGTTGTTAAATTTTATTCATGATTATCAATCTATGTTTTCTTCTGAGAAAATCTCTTAAAGTTTATTTTAATTCTTTTTAGCATTTATTTTTAATTCTGCTTTCTCACTTTCATCGCTAACTCTTGCAACATTTCCCGAAGAGCTGAGATATTATTTACAAAAACAACAATAGCATCTGCAAAGTCTAGATGACTTAAATAAAGTCCATTTACTTTTTTTTCCTTAGCTTCCCAATGTAATCCACAAAATGTGTCTTGTAAATCTGCTGTAAAATGTTTTGAAGATATGGAATCACCCTCTCATACATTCTTCTCGATGTTAAATTTATTATTATTATGTAATCTAATTATTGCCGTGTATTTGATAAATATTCTTCAAAATATGACAATATCCTAGATGCGTATTTTGATGATCAAATGTTCTAATCACTGCAGAAATGCTTATAGAAAGAAACTTTTTTTTTCATATTCTATAAATCCAAAGCATATTGTCAATTCATATTCATTAATCCTTTCTATAACTTCTCTCAATACTAGGATGCGATGTATTGTGCTAAAACTTTTTTTAAATCGGACTTATTCTTTTGGGTGGTTAAAATCCAAAGTTTGCGGTAGAGTTGTAAATAATTTGGTAAGGATTTTATACAAAACTGACGAAAGACTAATAGGTCTGTAATTTCTAATATCTTCTTTATCACCTTTCTTAAATATCAGTATTATTTTACTGCATCTATCCAATCATCTGGTATCTCTTTATCATTTAAACATTTGGTATATAACTTTGCCATAATTGTTCTATTTCATCACCTGCTTCTTTTAAGATGTCGATTATAGTTCCATCATTACCTGGAGAATTCCCCTTCATAGATTTAAGCGCACGCCTCACTTCATCATTTAAAATCCTTGGCAATTCCGATGTAATAATTGTAGAGAATATATTGTTTTTTTATTATTATATAATTCTTTATAGAACTCTTCCACACTTTTGGGACATCATTTCTTTCTTTCGCAATAATTTCATCTTTTCTTTTTATTGCAGCAATAACTTTTCTTCCGGCACTAAGATTTTGTTTTACATTTTTGAGACTTCATTTTTTTCCATAGCTTTCCTAGACAATTTACAATTATATTTTATTATATTGTTATTAATTCTTCTCCTTACCATTTTTCAAAACTCTAGATATTCATGACTGGATCATTTTGCATATATTCTCATATTCCTTTTTTCTTTATAGAAAACTAATTGGTAAGTTGCTGCTTTTTGTGCCAGTTATCTTTGTTGTAGTTCTTACTAATATTAACGTGTATATATATATTTCATTCATTTTCCGAACTATCTTCCAAAATGTATTAATATTTTAAAATGATTTGCAAATTCTAATTGAAATTCGTTGGTGCGTTTCTGAATGTGAGGAATATCAGTTGTGAATTCTGTTTTTCTTAATTTATATTCACATGTATCCTACATACCATTAATGGACGATCACTTCCTCTATTCTATTAAAAACGTGCAATCTTGAAATACATATTTTCCAATCAAAATGTAATCTCATTCCTTTGTATGTTCATTTATAATAATATTTTTATAAAACAAGTGAATCTATTTTTAGTCCAATAAACATAATTCAGATTCTACGTTTATACGATTTGAAGTGTCATACATATATATTATTTTTCATTTATTGATTACACTTCTCACCTTATATTAAAATCTGTAATAACTTTCATCTCCCCTATTTTATAATCGTTCATAAAGTTTTTCCCCCTCTTGTCTTCATTCTTTTTGTGTTTATTACTACTACTAATATCTATATTGAACATATAAAATGATATAAGTAATAATTGATTATGTGGATCAACAACAAAAAAAAATAATTCCAAATTATACAGGAGAAAGCAATCTATCAACTACTCTAATACTATTCAGTAGCAAATTTTTCTTCTTTCACCACACATATGCCATCTAGTGTAAACTTTAGAAATCAGCTCCTTACTGATAAATGCCTTAGAAACTAGTTCGGGAATATTGAATAGAATGGCACTGAATAGGGATTTATTAAGCAGTACCATATGACGCCTGCTGGTTACTAAAATTTACACTAGATAGCAAAAATGTGGTGAGAGAAAATGAATTTGCTACTGAACAGTGTTGGTGTCATATGATGTTCTGTTGCCTTTTCTCTAATACTAAGCAAACATTTTATGCACAGATACTTTGTCATTCTTATAATCGATGATTTGGTTTGACTATATCTAGTAATAATAATATTGTCCTGCTGAAGCAATTTCACTAATTAAGATTATAACATGGATAGCCATTCAGTCATCTCTTTGGGATAGCTTACATATATTTGTCACTTTATAGCCCTGCCTGTTTAAATCCCTAACTATTATTTAGAGCTACAAATTAAAATAATGAAGCCCAAATAGCATTAATGTATGTCATCATCATCGTTTATAGCTAAGAACATGAGTTTTGCACTGACTGTACTAATCAATCCATAAGCTATATATATATCACATGACATCTTTGCAATACTGTTTGATTTCTGTAGCACTTATTTTTTGAAAGACCTAAACGTCTTATCTAAATATATTTCTTCTATTCTATCATGTTTGTGTGTTTTATATATATAATTTTATAAATACTACCTTTTTTGATTTGCTTGGGGAGGGGATAATCAGGAAAATTTAAATAAATATTCCTTATTCAGTGTGCATACTTTGTTATTTGTCTCATGTTTGCTGTCATTTATTAATTATGAGTATTAGTAATCGTGCCTGAAATTGGTATCATAACTCCTATAACTGAATTTAAATGTGTACATTAAATGCAGATATTAAGAGCATATGGGCAAATATTTTAAATATTTGTATTGTTTTTCTGGTTCACAATTATTTCCTCTGTATGTCTGTTAATTGGGAATATAAATCAAAACTAATATTGTGAGAATTTATTTCCTACACCTGCATGTTTTTTTTTTTTTTGCAATTTTTAATTTCTAAAATGTTTAAATTTTATATTTGTGTGTGTGTGTGTAGCTTTGTACACCTATAATAAATTAAATAGCATATGTGCCTCTTTTAAAAGTTAAATCTGTTTTTAAATTATGTTAACTAGATAGCCCTCTCTCTCTTTATATATAAATATATTTGACACATTGTCCAAATTCATCTGTGTATGATTCATTATACTATATACTGACATTTTGGCTGGGTCACGCTGGCCATCAACTGAGGAACGAACGTTAACTGGAGTAATGAATGTTAACATTCATTACCCAATTGATGACTGGTGCAACACAGCGGAAATGTCGGTATGGCAGAATTCTAAATCGTACAGAGATGAACTCAGATAATATGTCATTTACACCTGTAACCTGTGAAAATCACATTTATAATTATATGCACATACGAATACAATACACAGTCTTCCCAAACATTCTTTAATATAATGAAATCAATTATTAACAGGATAAATAAAAATGAATGTAATTCAAAGAATATAAGTTTGTTTGAAAAGTTTATATATATATGTACACAGATAGTCTCCAAAATACATAAGTAATCCATTCTACAACTTTTATGTGTGTGTAGTTTGATGTTAATATAATCAAAAAATTATTAATCTTTACTGCTAAGTCTTGTTTCCTCATGTGATATCGTATCGGTTTTGTAACAATTCTGACCAAAGATTAAAAGGCACCTAAGGTTATTAAAAAACTAAGATCACCATAATATACAGAAATTGAACTGATTTCAGTTCTCCATGACTCTTTAAGCAAATTGGCTTAGATTAAAGAAATTGACTGGTTTTTCAATTTGGGCTGATAGCTTGTTTAATTTTTTTTAACAAAAAATTAAAAAATGGCTGCTAGAGAAAAGCTGAGTAAGATCCAAAGGGTCCACAGTGCATTGTTCAAAAGTCCAAAAACTTCTCACTGATGAAAGCCATAAGCTAAAAACTGGTCTTGGTATAATTGGATGGGACAGCACTAGACAAGGATTTATTAAGCACTACCGTCTGGCATCTATTGATTACTGAAGTTTGCAATTGATGGATAGTTATAACGAGAATTGAAGAATCTGCTAAAAAGTAACCTCCCATATTTGGTTTATCCTGCATATATTAATTTAAAAGTGCTTAATATTTATATAATATAAAGAAAAAGTAGAAAATATGGGATTGTATATTTTAGGATTTTTGTCTACTGAAGTACCATTTAATATTTTCTTTATATTTAGGAATGTGTCTCATTTCACTGAGGCAAAACTCTCCATATATTAGTGTCATTCAGTGCAAGCCAAAGTAATCAATGAATGCAGAAAGGTTTGTGCGTAAAATCCATTGATTACTCTGGCTTGCACTGAGTGGCGCTACTGTATGGAGAGTCTTGTCTCTGTGAAAACAGCTTGTGTTAGCATAAAGAATGGTGATCACGTGATGTTTAGTGATGTAATGTGTGCATTTTGTAAATTAAACTGGTAAAAAATTCTGCACTAGTTGTAACAATTAATATGTTTAGTAGTAAATTATTTGTTGGACTATTTCCATCATCTTATATTAAATATTGAATGTCTATAGAAAAATTCAAATTATATTTAAACTTTCCAAATACATTCATCTATTAAGAATAGCACCCAGTTTTAATATTTAACACAATGTTTTGAGTGGTATTATTCTTCCCTCTTCTTCAGATGTTTCTGGCCTGGCTAGTGACCATAATAGCATCCAGAATCAGACCTGGACTTTTAGATTCATGAATACTGAATTTAAGGTAATATTCTACCAAAGGCCATACCACTCAAAACATTGTGTTATATACTAATTTATGTGTTGTTACCAACAATTGAAAGGAAAATGTAAATAAAATCTGAATTTTCTAAAAACATTTGCAATTAATATTAGATGGTGGAAATAATCCAACACATAATTACTATTAAAATGTCACCTTCATAAACCTTCAGATAAATAGTTAATATGTTTGTCTATTTTAATGCTTAATATTTGTTCATAGAGGGCGTTGCTGAAAAACAACATTTGGGAGGGTGATTTGAACATTTTGTATATTTGAAATTTTTAGCTCCCCGAAATATTTTTCAACATCTTTGTATATTGCGTCACAGCAGTTTATGAACTCTTAAAAATAATATGATTTTTTTTTTTTTTTTTTCAAGAATTAAAATTGCCTTTTTTTTTTTTAAATATAGAAAGATGCTAGCCTGATTTTAGAATTTCAAAAGGATTTACGAGATGAGTGTGTGAAATTTGGACATGTAAAAAAAGTTGCAATCTGTGACGTAAGTATAATATATTGATGTTGTTATTAATAAATAAAATATAATAACAATATTTTGTATTTATAAGAAATTGGATTACTATTTGAAAATAGAATTTATTATTATTATTTTTTAAATATACATGAATAGTAAAAATTGCAGACGTGTGAGAGTGCTCAGTTTTCTAACCAAAGGAAAAAAATGTATAATCAGCTAATTTTTATATTCTTTTTTTTCCCTATGTCAAATGCGTCGACCAGGAAGCGAACTCCGGCTAGCTGCTTGGAAGGCAGCTATGCTAACCACTAGACCACCTACGCTTGATAATTGTTATATTCTTAAATAAATAATGTATATTGGAATCAGTAAACTATATTAAAGAGCCGAAACTTATAATATATGAATCCGAGCTTTGAAAGATCCTCCAGTAAGCTTATTATGCACTAAATTATTCAATATTACCTAATCATCATTCATTATTTTTGACTATTATCAATCTTCTACAAAATGAAGCTTTACCCAAATTTAATCTAGTTTCTCAAATCTGGTGCTTCTCTTCACATCACTTCAGCAATTTTCCTCATTTATTCATCTCCCATATGACGGTTTTTTTTATATCTTTTGCAATCTCATGTGATTCAGTTTTAGTCGTCCATTTATTGACATCTTTTTTCAGCACAACTCCACTTCAACCGGTTATGTTTGTATTCTTGTTTATTTTTTTATCCACGTATATGCTTCTCTTATTCTCATATATATCTGTCGATCTTATAAAATAGATTTCCGAATTATAAACTATGGTAATTCGCGTCTTACAGGAAGTTCCTTTCGTAAAGCCAAGTGCTTAAATATTATTAGCCAGAAATCAGAATTAGTTAGAAACTTATTTTGTATGAAGTGGATTTTATTTATATAAAAATTTTTTAAAGCTGTAATGCAAGTAGTTATTAAATTCGTACTTTTTATAATCAACTTGTATGTATATAAGTAATTATATTCCGGGTATATAGGAATTTTTTTAAAAATAAATATTATAAATAAGTGTACATCAAGAAGGCAGCATTTATTCTTGAGGGATGAATTGGATGAATAAAACAGGCAATCATTAATTTATTGCTTCTATTTAAGGAATCAAGCACACGTACGAGCATATTCTAGTCAGGCAGGAATTTAATTAATTCCATTTTTATAAACTTCACTACTTAAATACAAATATAGTATGTATACTTAAGCTATATGTAATTAGAGGGGATTTGAACCCAGACTTTCAAGCTTTTTCCCTTCAGTCATCCACTCCATCCTATACAACTGATACACATGACCACATACATGTGAAAAAAAAAAGATCTCCAATATTCGTATTTCGTGCTGAACCAGCACTCATCATTTGATCTAGATCATCATCTCCCCCACACATATATAATCAGTGCTCGGTTTATATTAAGATAGCAAATCTTTACATTTTAATGGGCAGCTTCAATCTTCTCCATTCTCCAACTCTTCAGCTGTCCATATTACTGAAAATATGATGATGGTGGTATCTTCAAAGCCCATGTTTGCAAATTTGTTTGTCTGACCCCCTCATATATAGGATCTTAAGCCCATTTAAATACACAAAAGCGGGATGTGAAGAAAACAGGCTGAATTTGTAATCATTAAATACAAGTATAGTATATATATTTAAATTAGACTTATTTAAATATTGCAGATTCAGCTTATATTCTGCCCATCCCTCTTTTGTGTATTTAAATAGACTTAAGGTGCTACATATGAGGGGTTAGAATGACGCAGTTCACATAGGTATGACAACAAAGTTGGCAAACAAGGGCTTTGAACATGCCATCAACAGATTTTCAATGGTGTGGAAGGCTGAAGAGTTGAAAGGCAGAGACATTTGAAGCTTGTCCATTAAAGTTTGAAGATTTGCTATCTTAATATAAATCAAGCACTGATTACATATATGTGTGGAAGATGATGATCTGGACCAACTGGTGAGTGCTGGTTGAGCAAGAAATACATATATTGGAGATCATTTATCTTTTCACATGTATATAGTCATGCATATCAATTGTATAGGATGGAGATGACTGAAGGGAGCTTGAAAGACTGAGTTCAAATCCCCTCTAATTAAACTTCACTATTAATAAATAGTTAATTATATAAATTAGAATATTAAAGAGTGTAAACATTATTATATGAGTCAGAGTATAAAATTCATTGTGAAATAAGATATTTGATTCCATATAATGCCAATTTTTGAATTGTAAATTTGAAAATGGTCTTATTAACATAATAGTCATCATCTTGAATGAAATTTGTAAGATCTTAAAAATATATTATTATATTTAACTTATGGGGAGCCTTACATACACTAGTCACTAGTTTGGTGCTTAAAAGTGCCTGTGCATATTTACAGCTCTGAATTGTGAATTGCATTGTGGTTTAGAGTTCAGAAGTCATTTAATACAAGTCTCAATTCTTTGGTGAAATAATTTGTATAAGAGCTTTGAACATGCCATCATCACCGTTTGCCTGTACTCCACGACTCAAGACTCTACGAACGGCCACACTTGAAGTTACACGTAGTATATCAATCTTTCGCGGCTGGCATAGGGCAGGGAGAAACATGAAACTTGGGACTTAAAATATATATATTAACTAATTAAATTGCTACCAGCACGAAAATTAAAAGATAAACTTTCATAAATGGTAATTAATGCATATATAGTTATATCAAATATATAATTAACTAAGACTGAATTGGATTGAAATAGGAACAACAAATAACACTAAACCAGAATAAATTTAACATATATTTATTAATCAAACAAAACATAATTTAATGTGGGAAAAGCACGCAGGCTTTATAATGTGAGGATTTGACATTTCTCCTCATCAAATCTTTAATTATTAATATGAAGATACATTTAAAGGATCACTAAGTTGTGCCTAAATAAGATTCCGCCAATTCCTATTGAAAGTCATAGCTACTATTATAAATTTGTTGTAACAGTCTTAGGCAAAATATTGACTATCTTTTCCTTTCAAATATTTTTATTTAAACATTTAAATAAATATTTTAGCAAAATATTTATTGCGACATTATTACTTTAATAAAGTATGAGCGTATAATTCAGCTCAGAGTGGAGATTGAACCCAGAAACCAAAGATATAAATTTCAGTTTAATACTGAATAATTAATTAAGTTATGGAACTCAGAATTGGCTATAACGAGATCACCGACATGCTACAGCACCAGCAAATTACAGTAACAGAGCGCCCTGCAGATAGATTAGAGTCTAGGGTTTTCGTGACAAACACCGGTACCCTGGAACTGAGTGTCCAGCTGCTAAAAGGTCGGGATTGGCTAACACGACTGCCTTGAATTTAACATCAGGTACTAGTGTGCGCCCCAAAAGAAGGTGAGATAGGATGGCCTTTCCCGAGGTCCCATCTTAAGGAGAAGATGCAGCAGAACGTTAAACATTGAACGTGGATTTAATGTATCTAATCCGCCTAGCGAAAGTATGACATTAATTATTACAAAAATATGGGCAATAGCCTGGTTAGTATTACTATCATGAGCCAATTCTAACAACGCTATATAAAATCAAGCGACATTAGGGGAGTAAATAAAATATAATAAAACTCTGGTTTATAGGTTTCAATCTATATACATAATTTATTACAGGGGAGAGGAAAGTATATTTGATCGACTGGCCAAATAATTACTGGATATACTTTCATATTACTAAGACCAGCACATTACTTTAATCTCAGTAAGATGAAATTTAATAGCAGGCTACAATACATTTAAAAATTAACTAAAAATTATAGGAATTCGAACCAGTGAGCATTGATAATGTTATTAAGAAAATAGTTATGGGGAAGATATTTGCAGTTTATCTCCGAATATTTATTACATTTAAATGCTCGCTGATTCGAAGCATTGTCATATAAATAAGAATAACAGTAAAGAAATATTATAGGCACAACCATAGTGATAGACAAAGAAATTAGCGTAGGTTACATATAGTTTAATTAAGATATAGACAAGTTATACAAATGAAATAATATTTACTTAAACGAGAATTTATAATAAAACATTGGTAATCCTGACGTTTAGCGCCCCGAACAATTCTCCCTCTATTTTTAAAAAAATGAACTATTTTTTCACTATGTAACTATATCCAAGTGTAAATGCTAATAAAAAAAGATTAAAAAAAATACTTACATTTACATGCGTATTTTTCACGTATAGCGGTCTTTGCTGTATATAGAACTGTAAATAAATGACGTATATTAACTGTAAATGTTTTTCCGTAAAGAAGAATAAATAACAAGAAAACAAACTTACATTTTTAGGAGTAATTGGAAGCCACACAAGCGAGGAAATGCACGAAAAGGTCGTCGCGTGCGTGCAGATTTCTGAAAGAAAATTCCTGCAGGTAGGATGAGAACAAAGGTGTGCTCATCCCAAATTGGTATTTTAGCTTATGCTATGCGACAGAGTGGACATAGGCATAATTCCACGCGGTCAAGCAAAAGTAGTTCAGAATTTGTCTCGTGTCACAAATGACGCGTGACCAAATTGCGTGAGTCTAAATACAGCCTAAAAAAGTAATTATTTTTTTGGTTATTTATTATTCTTTATGTAATTGCAGAGTATATGTAACTATAAATGTCTTTTTTACATGAAGATGAATAAATAAAATGGATGTAACAAAACTTAATTTTTTAGGCTCTATTTAGTCTCACGCAAAGTTGCTATAAAAATTATGAACTACTGTACTTTGGTCATTTGTGACACGTGACAAATTCTGAACTACTTTTGCTTGACCGCGTGGAATTATGCCTATGTCCACTCTGTCGCATAGCATAAGCTAAAATACCAATTTGGGATGAGCACACCTTTGTTCTCATCCTACCTGCAGGAATTTTCTTTCAGAAATCTGCACGCACGCGACGACCTTTTCGTGCATTTCCTCGCTTGTGTGGCTTTTCGTGCATTTCCTCGCTTGTGTGGCTTCCAATTACTCCTAAAAATGTAAGTTTGTTTTCTTGTTATTTATTCTTCTTTACGGAAAAACATTTACAGTTAATATACGTCATTTATTTACAGTTCTATATACAGCAAAGACCGCTATACGTGAAAAATACGCATGTAAATGTAAGTATTTTTTTTAATCTTTTTTTATTAGCATTTACACTTGGATATAGTTACATAGTGAAAAAATAGTTCATTTTTTTAAAAATAGAGGGCGAATTGTTCGGGGCGCTAAACGTCAGGATTACCAAAACATTTATAGAAGTTTTAAAAAAAAATTACATTATTTTATAGTTTGCTAGCTTTAAACTTTGAAGTAGAAAATTTGAATTTAGAAATAGTTTGTTAACACAGAGCTCTGAGATTATGGATTGGCGTTACCGATTAGTTGCTGGACTGGATAAGGTGTTGACTTTCAGATATTGTGGTCTTCTTGAGCGGCATAGCTGGACGGTTTCTTATGGCAGCTCCGGTGGTTGAAGCATCGGCTAGCAGTGATCGCACCATTCTTTCATTGGGTATATAAGCAGCCGTCGCCTTTCTCCCGTCAGATCTTTCAAAGATCGATCTGACGTAGATTCAGCATGGCAACACCCTTCTAAAATTAATGACTTCTTTTTACAAGCTTAAAATGTACCCTATTTTTACTTTTACTAGAAAAGAACCTGTTTCGCCTGGAAACCTATTAACTCTATCTAAAATATCACACTAAAATGTAAGATTTCTCAATTTGATCAAAAATACTTTTATTTAGGCTTCCATGACGCCACAAATCCTCTTCCAGGTGTCAAAATGGTTTTGCTACAGCGATTTTAATGACTATTTTTGCTATAAATAAATTTGAGTAAGCAATTATCAACTTTCTAACTTTGATTTAATCCCAGGTGCGCTGGATTTAAATGCAAATCTGTTTATGGCTAACTTTTTATTTTAACTAATTTAACTAAAAACTTTTTGCTCTTTTACAAAACAAAATCACGCCACTCTATATATATTATTATATAAATTGAACCGTACATCCACATACGAATTTATATTTACTAAATTTAATAAATTGACATTTTTACTAAAATTATAACATTAAATTTTATATTTTATAAATAAATGATTTAACATTATATTCGCAGTAACAACTACTAGCTTATGTATATACAGCATTTATTCATATGTGCTTATATAATGCTGTGCACCCAGCCGTGATAGAAAGGTTTATATGTTTATTTATTAAAATATTCATTTTAATAGGGTTTGAATCCAGCACAGATGGGTTTGGTGGTTAAACCAAAACGTGCAACGAGAAGGGCTCGAACCTGACTGTTGCAATATATAATTCATTCGATGGGGTTTATGAAAGTTGGGATTATTAATTATGTAAAAACAGTACATTAGTGAATGTGTATTGTTTCATTAAAATATACGATATTCAAGTAAAATAAAAACCATCTTATATATGCGCTCATGGTAAGGTTGTAATCCTAAGTTGGACTATATGTCCCTTCTGTATCATTAAATATTGAACGTCTTTAAAAAATTCGGATTTTATTTAAACTTTCCAAATACATTCAGTTATTCGTAATAATACGCAGATTAGTATATAACACAAAGTTTGGAGTAATATTTTTCTCCTCCCTTCTTTCAGTTTTGCTGGCTTGACTAGTAACAGTACTAGTATGGGAATCAAACCTGGACATTTAGATTCTTAAATATTGAATTTCAGGTAATGCTCTAACCAACTGAAGAAGAGCGGAGAATAATCACTCAAAAGTTATATTATATACTACCCTGTGTGCCATTGCTAACAATTGAATATATTTGGAAAGTTTAAAAAAAGTTAAGAATTATTTAAAGACATTCAATATTTAATATTAGACGGTGGAAATAGTCCGACATTTAATAACTTCTAAATTACCATCATCGCAAACCTTCAGACAAATACTTATGATAAGGTTTGTAAAAATTAAATTGATTACGATTCCTTCATGGTTAGAATATAATTATATTATTGTTGTTAAAAGTGTCATGTTTAAAAATAAAGTGGGTATAATCTGTTTTTTTTTATAAAATAAAATTTTGTTCGATTCTGATTTGTCGTTATCGATAAGTAAGAGCGTGTCAGAATTTGGTGAAGAGGATTCTAACTGGTTCTATATATCTTATATTGTCATTGTTTGCCATTCAATCTCAAAGCAAACCTTTCAAAATAGAAAATCATACTGGGAGATGTACAAAATGATATATCCAAACCAACTGATGTTACAGTCAGAATTAGATCTAAACACTAGACAAATCATCAAAAGATCCAGAAATTGGATATTTGAGCCTAAATATATAGACTTTCTCATTAAGTTTAACCTCTCTGCCTTACCTACCAATCACTTTCTAGTGTAGAGAAGAGGATTTACAAGACTTGAACTTCTATGCAAATTATGTCAAACAGATGACGAAACTTTACATCATCTGTTCTATAACTGTCCCTTTCTTGCTCAACTGCGATCCCTAATTGTAAGCAATGTTTTCTTCCGATATAAAAGATGCCTTATCAATCAAGAGAGCCATCAAAAATGGCACTTACTCCATCATCAGACTTGCAATTTTCTTACTGTTTTCAGTTTGGCCCATGAGGTGTAAAATTCTTTTTACCAATACCAACCGCAATATTTCTCAGATCTACACGGAAATAATTACCAAGATTAGGGACAGAGACAAGTTGCTAGCACCTCACTTTTTGTTTACAGAGACCTGGTCTAATTTCACACTGTACACAAGGGACAGATCACCTCGTGCTTGATCCAGAGTTCTCTCTGATTCAAGTCTATGTTTTCTAAATAATGGCAATCCTGTTGACATTTATATATCAATGTAAACAATAAGAAGTTCATATATAAAACATTGTTTTAATAAATAAAAAAAATTGGTATTGTATGATATCTAATATTTTATTTCATAATGAACCTTTTCTCATATATCTATTAGATACATAATTATATTACATGTTAATCAGTAAATTCTGCTTATAATGAAGTAATTTTTATTACTTATTAAAACAATAAACATTATTGGTTCAAAGTTTTATCTTACAATAGAAGTTTCTCATAAAAGAGTTCAGCCATTACTCCAAAAGAAAAGGACAGAAAGATAAAGAACAAAATGCTAAAGATAGTTGAACTACGAATACAACTCATTGTGTGACAAGATAGATGGTCCTTTAATCTTTTTATGTGACATCTTGTGATCCTAACACCTTCTGAAACAATGTTTTTTCCCCCTGAAAAACCTCAATATTTTGCCTAATTCTAGATGATCTCTATATTATCTCCTCTATATTCTCTTCTTGGACCATATCTTTCAAGTGAACACACTAAGTATTGAATCATTAGGTAATGGGGATCTCTCTTTTCGTTAAAAACAATGCTCAAGTTTACCATAAGGTACTTTTTTAAAGAAGTCTGTTGTTACATATCCAATCCAATGGTCACACTGCTTCCAGATTACTAGATTACAAATGGTAATTGGTTTTATGATCTTGTAGTTATATTTATTGATAATATTATGGAATATCCTAAAAATATTTTTTTCCCATTGCCTTTATGTTGACGTGGGATCTCTTTCATACAATAAATATTACAGAATAACAACCCTACATGAAGCTAATTTTGTTAAAATAATTACGTCAATTGTGAAAAAAAATGCAGCCTTTAAAGCCTCTGCTGCAATTCAAAATTGAGCTCCAATATCCTGTCTCGAAAACTGACCTTATTTTCAAACTGATAACAATGCAAGGCAACAATTATTGAAGATTTTTTTTATATCGGTGATTGATAAATCGCCTGATTTTTTTAAAAATAATTAATTATTCAATCAAAAATCTGTATAGGCTGAATTTAAATATTGTTCTTTGAATCGACAAAAAAGAGTTATAATTATCAACATATTGTAAATCTAGAAGCCAAATAGATGAGGATTTTAATTTGGGTGATGTGATTTATGTAGACACTGTTGTAAAGCATCTATCACATCAATCGGAGATCGCAAACCTCCACCTCATGGGTCAACTTTAGTCTGTGAAAATCAATGTGCTTCTTTATTTTTATCTTTAAAAAAAAAAACAATTGTATTGTAAAAAAATATGTATTTCAATTTGTATGGATAAAACTTCTAGTTATGATATCATTCGTGTTATGATGATTAATGCAGTTCTTTGAGAAAAGTGTTTCAACTGTTACAACAAGAATATTCTATATTTCCTGTGATTTCCAGGTTGGAGTGCTTAAAATCGCAGATTATCATATTTTCTCGCTTAGGCGAGTTGCAGTCGGTTATAGTGGTTATCCAAGCGCCTATGTAATGAAATCTTAATAACTCTGGGTGCATTTTCAATGACGTGCAAAAATAAAACTCAAACATTTAATTTGTTTAAATTATTTTATATTTAATTTTGTTATTAGTATGGCTACAGCCTGTACATTGAGAAAAATTGATAAGGAAAATTAAAGTAGACCAATGCAGTAGTAACAGCCGTTGGATCTGATTAATAAATAACAAAATAATAAATATCAAAATAAATAATTTTGTACCATTTTTACATTCTCTTATTTTCAACCTCTAAAAATTATGGCCTCTGTATACATCAGATAGATTTGAGTTGGTCTACTGCTGAAAAGATTGCCCACCCCTTATTTAAATATTAGACGAAGTCGGAAACAATACTTTCCAATTTAACACAGTTTTTATTTCAGGTGACTTGTTTTGATATTCCATTGATAACACTTAACCTGATATCATTATGTGGATGTTGTGTAACATGAATGAACTTCTGTAAAGAGAGGTCAGCGCGACTGCCTTGCACTTGCAGGCAGTTGCCCGGGTTGCGGGTTCGCATCCCGGCCGATGCTATGACACTTAAAAAAAAAAGAGCAATTTGTTTTCAAACATTGTTGCAATGTAACACTCACGTTGATTCAGAAATATCGCTGGAGGCAGCATGGAGAGACAACCAGATGCCTTTTCACTGAAACACACTATATTCAAGCACACATAAAGTAGAAATGAAATTATTTTTTCTTCTTCTTTAGTTCATTTTTGAATGATAAAATATAAACATTGATAATTGTTGTAGTGAAATATTTATTAGTATTTATTATTATTATATTTTCTAAAGTAGGTTTAAAGTTGAGAAAATTCAATAACGCACTTTTTTCCGTTTATTTTTGTTGTAGAGGCATCCTGAAGGAGTCGCCTCTGTGTTTTTTGCTGAAGCAGAAGAAGCTGATGCTTGTATAGAAGCTTTAAATGGCAGATGGTTTGCTGGACGAAAACTTATGGTGGAAACTTGGGATGGTGTAACTAAATATAAAACAGATGAAACAGAAACAGAAAGGGAAGAGAGAATGAAAGAATGGGAAAACTATCTTGATGATGATAAAAAATAGTAATATAGACTTAGTAGATGCACATATTTTAGTACTATATTTGTTCTGATTTCTTGATATACAGTGTATATATATAAATGTGTATGTGTAAGTAAATATATACATGCATATCGTCGATAAATATTTTAATCGGCACTACTTTAAGTTCTAAAGTTGATATCTAATTGATTTTTAGAAAAACATATTTCTAAGTTTATAGTATAAATAATGTTAATAGCAGCATTGAAGATATTCGTAATAATTGAGGAATGAATTAATGATATTAAAAATTAAATCTGCTTGGGGAAATGCTAAAATTCACATCTTAGATATTACTTCCTAGAATTAATAACTTAAAACAGTTATTCTTAATTCGCAATATAGTTAACAATTATTCAGTCGTAAATCTGTACTTGACAAATTTAAGAACTTAAAATTGTTATTTGTAATATACTACAATTTTTTAATAATTGTAAAAAAATAAAATATTTAAATACAAAATAAAAAGATTAGACAAATAAAAAAAAAAGAGAAAGCCAAATTTTTATTTTACTTTGAAAATTATTTGTTAAATTATTATAATTATGGAAAGAAATACATATGTTATAGTTTTATAGACTACTTTTTAAAATTGTTGTATTTTTGAAAGGTTCTTTTTATTTAATATATGTAAATGCTTTTTTTTAAAAAAACAATTGTTTATTTTCCCTTTTATTATTTACTCTATAAATTTCTACTTAAGATTTATATATTTTTTTTACTTATATTTATTCATGTTATTTTTAAATTTTCGCAGAATTTGTCTTTTTTAAAACCAATTGTGAATTTTTGTGTACGTACTTTTTTTTCATTAAATAGGTTTTTGTTCATTATCAGTTTATTTTTCCCTCTTCGTTATTGTGAAACTGCATTGAATTAATAATTTATATTATTTAAATATAAACTATTCACAGAATAAACAAATCACATATATTTTCTAAGAAAATTTACAAGCTAAAACCCAAAGAGTCATTTAGATGAACTTGTAAAAAAATGCCCACTTTTGTTACATTGATTCCAATCTATTTTGTTAGATAAAAGATGCTTTTTTATCTGACAGAATAGATTGGTATTGATATAGCAAAGGTGGGCATTATTTACATGTTCATTTAAATGATTCTTTGGGGATCTAGCTTATGAATTTTCTTGGTGACATATTAGGACATATTTGTTTTGAGAATGGATTTTTATTCTTAGTTTTACATATTTATAAGCCGTAAAATTATTTACGTGCTTATTAAAATCATTTGAATTATTCAAATATATATATACTGTGTATGTATACATATTTTCTGCTTATGAAGTTTTTAACTATTCTTTTAACATTAGTTGTGAATATAGTAATAAACTGATTATCTTTTTGCTCTTATTCTAATGGTTTTAATTTTTATTTCATTTTGTGTTTTTATTGTTTAGCTCTGAAGCAAACCGTTAGATAATCAAGTCATAATAAAAATATAAAAAATAAAAATTTTAGAATAAGCATGAAAGATAGTCAATTTATTTCTTGTTTCTGTTTTATTGAGATAAATTCTTTTATTATTATTATTATTATTATTATTATTATTATTATCTCCAGTTACATTTTTCAATATTTTTTTGTAGCAGATACCTAATATTTTTCATATAAAAGCACTTTATTTACATTTTATTGACAATAAATATTTTTTTACACCTATTTTCAATACTATTTATTCCAACAGTTTTTATCCGAAAAAATGAAAAAAAAATCCTGCCCCTTAAATATGTTTCTGCCGTTTTGTTTATAACTTCACATTTTTTAGAAAAATCTTTGTTGAAGTAATTTAATGTTCAATTTTTTTTTTTAAACAAAATCAAAAATTTATAAACTTACATATCTTTTGATGTAGAGAAAATTTTTTTCTGTAAATGATCATAAAGAAAATAAAAATGTGAATTTTCTCTCAAGAGTCTCATTTTCTACGAATTTTGGACTCTTTCATCTTATATTTAGCATTTTGTTCATAATCTTTTTTTTTATATTATTGGTACAATTTAATATTCAAATTTTTTTTTTTTATGAATGTCTATATATACAAAACTTATCGTTTGATATTTAAAAATGTTTGTCATGAAAAGTCATAAAGAATGCAGTGGTAAAATTGTAAAATTTCTCGTAGATTTTTTTTTAGATGTATATTAATTTTCCCATCTTTGTGTATGTAATTCTTTGCGTATGTGTTCCATACGCTTTACAAAGCAGGTTTTTCCATTCATTTATTTTATTTAAATGAGTGCACTGTAATCAGTGCTTATCACTGAAAATTCCCGCTCAGCTAAATAAAATGAAGGAAAAAAAACCCCGTTTCATAAAGCAAAGAATTATATATATTAATTACTATTTTTTTATGCAAACTTACTTACCACCATTTTTAATTTTGTCTTAAGATTTTATGTAGAGAATCAGAAATGAAAAATAGTATAAATTGTTTAGGCACTTTGGATAAGTATTTAGTGTTAAATAAAATAATTTTTTAATTACAAAAATCAGTTGAAATACTGTTAATCGGGCTTACTCAGTTTCTGAGTGTTTTTTTTTTTTGAGTTGTGAATATCTAGTAATATTTCAACTCTTTCTCTCTCTCTCACTATAAACTTTATTTGTACATTTCATGGGCCCATACTCTACCGAAAATTTAAATAAATATTATTATTATCTATAGTTGTATACTTTTCTGTATATTGAAATTATTTTTAATAACATTAAACTTCAAAGTATATGATATTAATATTGATATAAAATCAATTTCTAAAAAGGATTTTATTAAATTGACTGGTGATAATCTTTATTACTGAACTCATTTTATAACTTTGACTGTTTGTAATGTTAATAATAAATAAATAAATATTATACTGTAGTAACCAAAACCATAATTATGTTGATTTTTATCTCACCCTCTTCACTTTTTTTTTTTTTTACTAAATGTGATTCAATATTTGAAACACCCCATAGTTGTATTACTTTGGCCACACACCCCCTTTAAATAAAGAGAGCTCAAATTTTGGAAGCCCATTGAAAAGGAAAATCTCTTAAATGTAGATTGTAATAAGATTTCAATTAGCGTTATGTATTGTTTCTATTAAATATAGTTCAATATATTTAATCATTGATGTTTCCTCTTTCTACTTAGCAGTTACATTTAATTCTTTTTAAAGATCAACTACAACAAAAAAGTTAATATTAAAAATCAACAAATAATCATGTTACTTATGGCAACTAGGATCATTAATTTACTGGTCTGTACTTTTCCCCCCTTTAATTTTATTTATAAATGTGTACATTAATTTATTTACAGAATTGTATTTATTTTATTTTTTTAAAGTTGTGGACTCAAAAATTAAATTTAAAAAATGTAAATTACAGCTATGCTATGATAATTTTTGTGAATTGTTCAACCATCATAATTTTGTTCAGATAATAGATGTTTTGAAATTGTATCTGGCCGGAGTAGAGGTTATTCTTTCTCTATATATATTTGTATTATATATTGAATTGTTTTAGACATTTCAGTTTTTTTCCTAAAATTATTTTATTTCAGATATAAAATAATTATTTTGAAAATGTTACTATGAATTTTTATTAGCCCTTTCTTTCATTATTATTGTATTGATTGCCAAAATTTCATTCAATACCGTATTAAACATGGGTTTTCTCTAACAATTTACGTGCATACAGCTACAGAAATTGAATGAGATCGTTTAAGAAGGTAAAAGATATTCTAGTAAAATCGGCTATAGAGATAGCAGGTGAGGGGAAGGATTGAAGATTTCATCAGTCCATTAAGAAAAAATGAATATCTGGAACTCTCTAAAATGGTATGGGAAAAAAGGAGTTAAAACTAATTGGAGAAAGTTTATAACTATGGAAGCTATAGAAGAAAATAAAATTTTCAAGAATTTAAAATTACATTGTGGCATTGGAAGGAAAATTAGTTCAGCATTAAGAAAAGATAGCATTAGTACTAAAACAAAATATGATATTGTGAAGTGCAGGAAATAGTTCAATAAAGAACGCTAATAAAATGAAATAGTCTATATAATTGCATCCTTTAAGATGACATTGACATGTTAGATTAAGAGTGAAGCATGCAAATAAATATATGCGCAATGAAAATAGTCTAGAAAGTGATATCTTTATAAATATTTTAGTAGTAGAAAGTAAACAAACGGAGACTTGTTGGCAAAATTATATGTCAAATGCTACATTGTAAGGATATATCAGATGGCTGTAAGAATTCGTTCGCAATATTCATATTTAAAAAAAGAGATGAATATAATTACAGGCTCATTAGTTTTTTTATCTGCTTTACATAAGTTAATTATTAAGATCAACAGAAATCATTTCCAAAAAGTTTTGGATTCGAGTCAGTCTAAAGAATAAGCTGGAGGTAAAATTGGTTACTGTATACCTGATCACCTTAAGAAATTATAAAAAGGGCCTGAATTGTCATTTTACATTATATTTATAGATTATGAAAAGTCATTTACCTCTATAAGTATTTTTGTTCTGGTTAGATTTGGCTTTCAAACATCCTAATGTAGACCCAAGTTATCGTGAAATTCCGAAGAACAAGTTAGTTAAACTTTAAGAATTCCGTCTTCCAAAATCTTTTGGACAGTTTTACGAGAATTATTTTGTGGAATAAAATGAAGGAGATAGGAAATAAGAAATAAAGATTACTTAATTAAGGCATCTAGATTTTACAGAAGTTGTAATTTTTTAAACAAGTAATTGTTTAGACATGCCGAAAATGTTTAAAGACCGACGATGGCAAAAAAATAAGAATTGAAGAAAATACTAAAAATATTAATGATATTCATTGACTTCAAAAAAAAAAAAGGAAAAAATAAATAAATACAGTAGTGAATTAGAAAAAGTCAGCAATTTTAAATATTTTAATTCATTTATTAATACAGGTGGAAATATAGTAGATGAAATAAATTTGTAGAATTAAAATTGAATATAATGTTTTTGGAAGAAATAACTCAATACAGCATGAAAGGAAAATATTCCATGGCTACATGCATTAAAAGGAAGGCTTCTTATGCATTGAACTAGTACTTTCTTATGGATCTGAGATTAGGATGCTGCTGAAAAAAAACCCTACACTGACTGCAGGTTACACAGTAAAACAATGAAAGTATATAATTTGCATGACATTTTCAGAATTAAATATTTTCAAATATTTATTTTTTGTCTTTAACCAGAATGTTTCTGTAAATGGATCTTGTTTTTGGTTTAGTAAGAAAGGACAAAATTCATATTTTTTTACATGTGTAATTTTTATGAAACATCTTAGTTTATATTTTTTATCACATAAAGTGAGCAAGTCTTGTATATTTGTAATAGGAAATAAAAATGATTACTTATGTTTTCACTGTAAATTTATGCTTGAAGAATTAAAAAGAATGATTTAATTAAAGTGAATAAACTTTAAATATTTAAATTCACTTATGCCAATCTATTATTATAAAGTGCTGAAAATCTTGAAATTGTTAGATCGGAAGTCGAACTCCAATAATGCGCTATTACTTTAAATATTATAAATCTCACACATCAGTAAGAGTTTAAAAAACTTGAGTGAATCACTTAAGTTTAGAGTGCATTTCTATAAATACACCAACTTCCACTGACCATGCTAAATCAGAGTTTGAGTCTATTGTGTGCCTGATGTTATAATCAAATTTTGAATTGTACAAATCTCTTTAACTTATCACAATAGCCTTGATTTAGCATGGTCAGTGAAAGTTGGTGTATTTATAGAAATGCATTCTAAACTTAAGTGATTCATTTAAATTTCGTAAACTCTTACAGACATGTGAGTGCGCAGAGATTTATAATATTTAAAGTAATATCCCATTATCGAAATTCGAGTTCCGATCTAACAATTTTATATCATGTCAATACTTATAAAAAGACAGAATGATACCAATCTAGATTGGTCCTTTTGTAGTTATTCATGTTAAAATACTCTCCATGCAATTATTTCCGTTTCAATTATTTGTATTTAAGTTATGATTATTTAAATTCATTTGAATAAATTTCTTTTGAAAAGTTACTTACGATAAAAATTCTCATTTTGACTAGTGACAGTAGTTTCATTTAAACATATATTTAAAAGCAAGAATTATTTTAGCATTAAACGCTACATTTCTAATAAAGAAATACACACACATATATCGAAAGTGTGGCCAGAAAAATTATTTTCAGCATTTTCTGTTGTTTTAATGCTTTTGGAAGTCCGCATTGTTGAGAAAGAAAGAAATATCCACAAAATTCTGCAAATAATATCTCTTCCCCATGTTTATTTTGTTTAAAATCTCATTTACAACTGTATTTTTTAAAATTGAATTATTTTTTTTTTTTACGATTTGCATAAATATTGCACAATAATTTGATTAAATAAAAAAAGCCAATGGCTTAATAACAAAAGATGTTTTATAATTTTTTTAATTTGAACTTATTTTTATATGATAATATAAAATTTATTTTTCAGCAATTAATAAATTATCTATATTTTGAAGAATTCATTAATAATGTCGATTTTTACTTGATTGTTTACATTTTTCCGTTTAGCATTTCAATTGTGTGCCATCATTTGACTGCTTAGTCATGTTTGCAAAAAAAAAAGAATGGACATTATGCATCCATGGTTTATATCATGTTATAAATTATATTTTGCAGGTTTTACCAGAAAAACAACAATATGGTAGTATGATACAGAATTTCTCAACTTTTTTGCCGCGCGACCCAATAGACTTCATTGAAATAGTTCCGAGACCCAAATGTTTATTACGTAAATTAGAATATAAAATAAAAGAGATATTACATCAGCACGGTACTGCGTATATGTATATATTTGGATCAATTTGATAATATTTATAATGAACAAATAATTTTTAAGTTAAAAGTTGAGTTAAAATTAAACTACATTTTTTTTTTTAAAAGCTTAACACATTTTGTTAATTACCAAAAAAAAAAAAGTGTTTTCTTTTCAAATAAGATTGCATTAATTTTCCACCACTGGCGCTGATTGATGCTTTGGCTGCATTAATTTTAGTTGCATTTTTGGTTGCTATTTTTTGAACAATTACATTTTGAAAATAATCGCGAAATTTAACATTATGATTATTTAAGTTCAAATTTACAATTGTATTTGAGAAACCTACACAAAGCATAGGTAGTATTACTTACTAATTTTTTTTATTAATACTAATATTTTCTTAAAATGTAAAAAGATTTTTGCTATCAGATATTTATGTTTTTATTTCTTGATGCATATTCGCGATCCATTAAAAATTTAACGTGACCCAAAATGCTGGTATGATATATAGCCTATTTTTGCAATAATTTTAATGAAAGATATATTTAAAAAAAAAAAAAAATTTATGGTGATATAGAGAACAAAAAATATCCATTGAAGACTTTTACAATTAATATAATGGGATTTAAGTATATATATAAGTTCGGTAATAGTATGAATACTGAACCCTACCCTCTGATGGTGCTCTTTTTCGCCCAATTCATATCAATATACCGATTCACGGGCCATCTGTTTGTTTACATAATATTATGGTAAAAGATTTTTCAATCAGTTTTTATTATTTTTTCGTGGTCAATGGTAAACCACCAAAGTTTTTTTTTTTTTTATTCCACCCGGGTTTTTTTTTTTTTTGTTTTTAATAAACAAATACTTGGTTTTTAGATGGTCTAGGGGTCATGGTTGGTTTGTAAATTAACGACTAATTGTCTGTAGGTTTCTTTACATAATATTACTTACGGTAAACCAAATTTTTTTTTTTTCACGTTTTTTTTTTTCATTTTTTTTAAAGAAACAAACACTTTGTTTTTAGATGATGTAGGGGTGTTGGTTTGCTTTTAAATTATCGATTAATGCTCCGTCGGTTTGTTTACACAAAAATACAGTAACAAACACTTTGTTGTTTTTAGATGGTGGAGGGGGGTTGGTTGTTTGCTTTTAACTTATCTTCTTTTTTTTTGGTTGATGTTTTGATTTGCTGAAAGACTTCAACAATTCGGTACTTTTGAATAAACCAACACTTGGTTTTTTAGAGGGTGGAGGGGAGAGGGGTTGTTTTGATTTTGAATTGTCATCTTTTTTTTTTTTTTGGTTAATTTATTACGAGGCTTTTTTTTTTTTTCAAATCTTTACGCTACAGAAAGCTTTATATGATAGCGAAAAGTTCTTCCTTAATTTTTTGGGCCTTTAATTTAAAAAAAAAGACATAAACAGTTCATTTTTAAAGAACACTTTTTTTTAAGCCAGGGGGGGTGGGGTGGCAGGGAAGGTTTGTTTTGATTTTTAATTATCGACTTCTTTTTGGATTTTCTTTTTGAACATTTTATTATGTTACCGCACAGTTCTTTATTATTGTTATTTTTATTTTTTTTGGTGGGGTTAAACCCTTTTTTTTTTTTTGGTATAATAAAATATTACCTACTTTAACTGTTAATGAAACTTATCAAATATTACCTACCTACTTTATAATCATGTGAACAACAAAAACAACAACAAGTTTCCCCATAAAATAATTTATTGAATCAAAAAGAAATGAAACTTTGGACAAGTTGTGAAGCAAAACAAGTAAAAAAAACAAACACCAACATTTACGGTGGCATAAAAAACAGCAGCCAAAAGTAACATGCAAATAAAATAACAGAGAAGCCTCAAAGCTGTAAGTAACGGGATTTTGGAGCCTTCAAACCAACTTCCCTTATACAGACCTACATAGGTACGCTTGCAGGAGTTTCTCTTTCTGGGCACAATATTGTGCATCCACTTGTGTGGTGGCCAGCAATTCGCTCAGCTTCGACCAATTTGGACAACTTGCAGACGACATTTGACAGTTCTTGCACGGATTTGCGCATAAACAGGCATTTGCACGCGAACTCGGAAAAAACTACTGAAAAAAAGAACCTTTTCAAGTTGTGTGCAATTCAAAAGCATAGGGAAGTGTGTGTGACAACATGATAATTCTTAATATGGAATACTAATTCCACTATGCTTTCTAAAAAATTTCTGACAATGAATTTTTGCAGAGTTTCGTCATCCAAATACGGCCACCATCAAATCAGACCGTAGTGAGAGTTCAAGAGCTCTCACTTGACGAATACTGTCGCAATGCAATGGGCATAGTATTTCATTGCATAATTGTAAAATACATTACCCTCAGGCAGCCTGGCATGGCTCAAAAACATCTCTTGTACTGTCAGCCATAAGTTAAGGCCGTTAAAATGGTATATTGATGTGCATTTTGTGAAAAGCAGCACCATCAGATGGTAGGGTTCAGTATTCATACTATTCCCATAAGTTCATCTTTTGTATACTTTTTAACAATTTTAGATTATCATTATACAAAGATATTTTTATTAATTACATTTTTAATATTTATAAATCAATTTAGCTATAATTTAACTAATTTTTTTTTAAAAAAATAATTTACTAGATAATGAAAGTGATCTTTCTAAAGAAATAAACAATTGTTAAAATGTATTACTAAATTGAAAAACCACAGTTGTATTTCCTGATTATTTTCACCCCTCCATGCTGGAATTATTCAATGTAATATTTAAGAGACAGAGAGCACACACCCTCAAAAATAGCTTATATCTAGATGCCAGTATTAAGTTTAATTTCCACACAAGTTTTTGGTAAGAAGGAAATGTTCCTCCAAAATTAACTCTCTGGCTATTTCACAGTATAATTTTCTTTTATATTAAATGCTGATTTTTTTTTTTAACTATTATATTAGATTAACTAGCATAAGAAATAAATTAGGAATGAAACTTGTGAGATTTTAAAAACAGATTTAATAACAATTTGTATTGACAAGATTTGACATTTGTCACCCACATAATGTAATTATTCTATTAATACTTAAATAAACAAAGACAATTATAAAGAAAAAATACATTATACAATTTAAAAAATATATAAAATCAAATAATTCACATATTAAAATATATTTTAGATAAGCCTTAATTAATTAATTGAATAAGATTGTAACGGTCAAGATTGTATAATCAGTCAACAAGACTGAAAGACCAAGCAAGAACTCTCAACCAGCAGACGGGGTTATCCCCATGCTTTTAGTTTAAACCCCTACCTAGGCTTCCTAGCCTCAACCACCTAATTAACATCCTTGATGTCACACAGCTTCCATTCTTCATACAGCGTGATGTAGTTCAGGGTTCAAACACAGACTCTCTCAAGGTTCTTCATAACTTCCAACATTACACTATGCTAGCACTTTTAAGTTTTACATTAATTTATTTATATTACCATTGTTGGTATGATTTGGGGGGTTTAATCATTTCTAATGTTACGAGCTAATATATTTATAAGATACAAAACCATGGATGTGTTGTCTTGCAATTAATTGATTTACTAAATGATATATATAATGACTAATTAATAGTTTCGACTCGCATTAAAGATGTACACTTAGTTAACAAGAATAATATATGTTTTATTATAAAATTAAAATAATACAGAGAATAGCTTACAAAATATTAGATTGGACTGATCTACTGGTTTTACATAGCATTACAGAAAGTAGTGGAGGCTTACAACAATGATACAAGCTCTATTAATTTGATTGGAATTATTATAATCTATCTGCCCATTCTAGGTTTGAATATAACAGTTAAGAACATTTATTTAAATGGGACAACTTGTGTACGGGTTCGAGTTCAGGTCACCCAGGGTTGCTGATGAACACAGGTGAAGGCTAAAGATAAACATTACTTGGGAATTGCAATACTACCTATGTGAGTGGGGTCAATGGTACATAAAATGAGGATGATCGGCTTAGTGATCTGACGGTATGGTTCACCGCTGAAGAGTGGATGTCTCAGGCCACAGAGGTGCATCTGATTCTAACCAAGGGTGCATTCCCATGGAGAGAGTGAAGATGTGCTAAATCTAGGATTTGGGGTTGCAAGGAGTCTCCAGCTTCTGTGGAACCTAGACCGGCGCTAATCTATGGATTAGGAGCCCAGGCACATGGTGTCTGGTCTGCCCTTGCACAGTTTGGTCGATTGATGTATGAACTGTACAGAGAATACACGAAGTGAATAATGATACAACCCTTGCCACACATATATGGAGATAGGAATGCAAATATATTGTACTGGTCTGAAATTTCCACCCTGGTCTCATCTACATTTGACCTACATATGCACCGAGCATGAAGTGATGTATGTTGTTAAGTGAAAAATCGATAATAATTCTCCCAAAATATTGTTGGCTAAATATGAAGAAAATATCTCAAAAAGAATTATTAGATGAAGGAGATTCAACCTAAAATTAGGTCAATTGAAACCTTCCCGGTTAAACTATCCCACAATCATCTGATTCACTAAATGTTGATTACTTTTGGATTTTGCACACCTTTAAAGCACTGAAATATTCGAATTCAGCCTTTTGCACCACCCCCGATCAAGAAATTTCTTGTTTATTCTCCTTTTTCTATCTCGAGAGAATGCAAATATAAATGATCACTGTCATATATCTTAATAAATTAATAAGTTCGGACATAAATAGTGAAACAATCCAATTCCCCGCTCATTATATGATTTCTTTCTATCTCAGGTTAATAAGTGGGTCAATACTTTGATTAAAATAATTATAGTTATATGCTAACGAATAAATAATTCATCAAACTAAGTGAGTGAAACAGCAAATGATTTAAATGTGAAATCTATTTATTATCCCTTTTTTTTTTAATCTCCCTCCACCAATTACATATAAAAAAAATCATTTAATATAGTTAATATTTCAAATAATGGAAAATTTAATATTAATGTGAAGTTGATTGATTAAATTGAATATTTATTTACAGAAAACAAATGCACATATATAAAAAAAAATATTTTAAAATGATCATATAATGGGTGTGGTCTATACTCCCTTTCCCACTTTAAAGTAATACATTAAGAAATCAAGTGTATGCAACAAATACATTCAAAAAGAAAGATAATCTGATGGTTTACATGCATGTCTAATGGCTATTCCTATGATTTATACATATGAATATTATGGGTACATTAATATTTTGGGGCTCAATTATATTTATATATGATAGACATCTACATCACTACTTTGGATGCATAAAATGATGCTTAATGAGTATGGCCATAGGACACTCAGCATGAGATGTCACTGTAGAAGTTTAAAGATTAGGAAATAAAGAGATCCTGCACATGGCGGATCTAAGTCAAACATGCGCATAAATACCAACAAATATACATATTACAAAATTCAAATAAAAGGGTTAATATTGATACGATACAAGTAAGTGAAGACAAATTAATTATAAAAAAAAAAATATACACTCATCTGAACTTTTAAATTCCATTAAGTTCGACTTCAAAGTGGACCACATGGCTACTCAATAGGGCTTCCCTTCAGCAATATACGTGTTACAGTCTTCCATCAGGGTAGGCTGCTTCTCCTAAGGCATTTTCGGGCTTCAGGGATGAACGGGCGATGTACTGCTGCCAGAAATCTACTCCATGATTTTCTGGTAAACTTGAATACCCATTAAGGCCATCTCTACCTATTATTGGTTCTATG
The DNA here is from genome assembly GCA_028023455.1 of Epiperipatus broadwayi. Lineage (NCBI taxonomy): Eukaryota > Metazoa > Onychophora > Udeonychophora > Euonychophora > Peripatidae > Epiperipatus > Epiperipatus broadwayi. Next base: position 4,290,443 of record JAQFVV010000039.1, read on the forward strand.
GTCTGTGGTTATAATTTTTCCCGTAGATATATTTTTCACGTCAGACTTTACCATAAAACTCGGCTTTACTTAGAATTGCTTATGATTGGAGATTACGCTTAGCAAGTTGGTCAAATAGGACTTAAATTTTTCTAATATGATTTTTTAATGGAGAGATTATTCATAGACCATTTATGAGCTCTGCAAACTTTTGCTTTGTAGTTAGAAATCTATTGCTGCAATCAGGACAGAAATGGTTATTCTCTATTTCCTTTTTACGTTCAGTAGCTTTTCTAAGATTTTTTTTTTTTAACAGCACCACCATATCCAAATGGTTAGTTTTTAAATCTCATTTCTTCTTTCCTTCTGCTCTAATCTGATTACTTAGACAAGCTGGAGACAACTTTTATTTTCAGCAAACATCTATCATCTGATTACTTGAACAAGCTGGTGACAACTCACCTCAATGCACCTAGTAGGTAGCACAGATGGTCTTCTTATCAGTCTAATTTTAATACCCCCTATGAGTTATTGCATCAGCCAATAATTCAATTATACTTTTATATACTTTATGTACCTTTTATTTTTTTGTGTCTCAAAGTATACCTTTGACTAATATTGGAAATTGTATAGTTTCCATCTTGGCTAATTAAATCGCCCATTATGCTTTCATTCTTTAGATAAAATCAACTTTTTGATTTTATCTTTACAAACGATCAAAAAGACATTTCTTTTAATACCAAACATTTTCTTTCCCTCTTTTGTTCTTTAGTAAAAGCAAATTACAATTTACAAAAAGTTTTTCCATTATAAATCAATATTAATTTTAAAAAATCTCATTATAATAAATACAAAATTTAAATTCTATTTAAACATTTTTTTTAGAAATAACGAAAAAAATACATTTATGTATATGTGTATGGAACATTACAAGTGATAATATAACTTAAATACAAAAGTGTTCCGACAAGTAAACAAATATTATTTATTACAAGCTTAGTTTTTCTTTTTATATAGTTTTGCTGTGCCAATAAAATTTATTAATATATATATAATACATACACTTATACTGTGGGTGTAAATATGAATATAGTATAGACCAAACCCAGTTATTTATGTAACATATATAAATATCTAAATTACGATCTATTTGATCTATTAAAATTATATAATTTTAATACGATAAAGTTTACCTGTGCTGAATCCTCAGCAACAGCCATTTTGTGCATGGACGTTTTATACGGTCTGGCACAATATATATATATAGAAAGATAAAAAAATTATTAAGCCTTCTGTCTACATGAATAAACATTATGGAACATTTTATATATAATCATAAATATTCTGTGATTTTGCATAGCATCAATGCCACGAAGCAGCTGACATGAGCTAATAGAGCAGTACCCAAAATAATATAAGACCTGAATTTAATTAACTTATATGTATGTGTATATATATTCTATCATCCAGTAATATAGACTATGCAAAATCACAGAAATATAATGTTACCAGGCTGCCGGCATAAAAAATAATTTTTATATATTAATGTAATGTTAGGCATCTACAAAATCAACAAGTTTGTTTATTTATTATTTAGTTGATGATGTGGAATATATGTATATAAATGATAAGTTGGATGATAGAAATTAAAATAACTTCAAAACAATTTTTTCTTCAAATTTTACTTTCACCCTGTTATCTAAGGCAGAACTCGTTTGTAAATAAATTAGACAAGTTAGATTTATTATATATGTATACTTAATCAAACCAGATATGTATTAATTAATTAAGTATTAGAAGGCCAATAGTTATATATACATCTGCTAATTTAATATTTGGAATAGAGAGGTACCATTCGATCTTTTTCATACATTTAGATATTCAATAAGAATCAGATTATGTGCATAAATAGTTCAACAATGATAGCTATTAATTACTCATGCTAAGAATAAAATGCTGATATAATACTCGAATCTAAATTAATTAAATGTCTTTAATTAAAAAGGGTTTTTTAATCATTTCATAATGGATTTTTTTTATTAGCATAGTAACATGGAATGGTATACCTATATATTAATGTTAATAAGGTTGTTTGACTGTATCTGCAATACTGTGTAGTACTTGGTATCATGTATCTACGTTCTTTTATTGCTTTCCAAAATACTTCATTGGCCAATCCTTAAATACTGGAGATGCCTGGTATGAACTCCTTCTAAATGTGCAAACCAAAGAAATGGACATAAGCTACTGAAGCATGTTTCAGTCCTGAACCTGGCTCACTCTAAGGCTTTCAAAATGAATGGGGTTCTGGAGCTGTCGAACCAAGTCTCCTTTCGAAGAGAACACTTTTGCTGACAGGAACAGGACTTGCATCGGAACTGCAAAATAATTTTGGACATCTCCAATCTCATTGTTTCACTGCACGCACATCTCTTGCCATGTATGAGTATGTTGTCCTGTAAAAATGTCACCATCCCAGATTCTGTGGATGGCAGTTGGCACAATTTGAATGGCTCGGTTTTGCAATCAGTCATTTTATTTATCACAGACATGTTCTCACACAAACATGAGCTGGTCAAAATCTTGCCTGGACGTACCCTTTCCAAATTTTTTGAAGGTTCCACTTTGAGTAGGGAAGCTTGGTGGTGGGTTTGCAATTGTTAGGAGCCTTGTAAGCTAATTACTTTGACATGCATATTTGAAGAGTTGTGGCAGGCTGAAGTCCAGATACCCTCAGATGATACTATAGTGAATTGTGAGCATTGGGATAAAGTGCATAACATGAAGTAGCAGGCTGGCCACCAGAATGGTATGCAAAATGGCCTCTTTCTGTGCTTTTGCATAGAAATAAGGCTGGCAGCAGCTGCATAACCAGCATAGTTATGTGTTTTTGCATATAAATAATGCCATCAAGTGGCTGATATGAGCTAATAGAACAGTACATTATTTTGTTTTTCCTTCATCAATGTTATTATTAAAATAAATATTTAAAAAGAAATATCAAAAATAATATTTATTTCTCTAGGAAAAAAAGAGATGCTCTAAATGTTCTTTTATTTAGGTCTTGGATTCAATAGTTTGAAAAACTGATTTATATATATATTGTGCCATTACAATTTAGTCACTAGCTAAATTTATAGTAATGTGCATGTAGAAAAGGTAAACCAAAAATCATCATCACATTTTTATATAATCATAAATGAAGCTGTAGGGCATCCAAGTTCAAACCCTACAAGGTCCAGTTCTAAAAGCTTTAGATAGAAAGAGAGTGGGTCAACAATTATATGCTTTATTTGTTTGTGTGTTGATAGAAAGGTAATACACACATTTAAACTATTTAATATTTAAATTTTCTGTTAAAAAGCAAAGTTATAATGCATACGTATAGGCAATGTATGTGTAAGCTATTTAATTGTTTTATATTTCAAATAATCAACATTTTAACTTTCTTTAAAACTAACCTATGCTTGATCAATTTTAATGTCTTGTTTTATGCTTCTATTTTGCTTTTCTTTAATTGTAATTGGGATTTAAAAGTTACAGATTTAATTAAATAATAGGGTTATAATTACTAAGCTAGCAATTATATTATTTAATGTTAGTTTATGAATGATTTGAAAGAATGAAGGATGTGTGTACATTACATACAGAAATTTACATTTACTAAATATTGAAAGAAAAGGAAGGATTAAATCTCCAATTATTTTTTTGTACAATTTTATGTTAAAAGAGGAAATCGGTTTAATCAGATATCTATCTTTGTAGCAATTTTGTTTTTTTTTTGTAAATGATTGTCACTTTGGGAGCTTATAATGGGTGAGAGCTCTATTTTTGAAATTGTCTTATCTTAAGATCTAAAGAAAGAAGCTCAAAGATTTGAAATGTTACCTGGATGTTAAAAAAAAGAGAAAAGAAAGGAAATAAGGATTAAGTCTATTTTTTTTTAAACAAAAGTGTCTGGAAAAAGGATTAAACTTTTCAGTTGAAAAATAATTTAGTTGAAAATAAATTAGAGATCTAATTAAAACGAATTTGTCCAAAAATAGCAAGTGACGCTATCTCTGATTGGTTAAGTTAGCTAAAAATTGGATATAAAAAGCTGTCTGGAATTATTTTTTTTTGGTGTTTATGATTCAGATTATTAAACTATCAAATTGAATGTTGAAAATATAAGAAATGGCTGGCTAGAAAAATTATATGTATGTCCCATTTTTGCTGACCATCTGGGGGAAGCTGCACATCACATAGGAAAGAAAAGATGTGTCTAAAATAATATTCTACACCTTTCAACTGACCAGAGAAATAAGATGTTTTTAATAAAAGGAAGAAAGCATTCACCTGCATTCAAAGAAGATGAATTAATCTACTGATAAATATTAATCATCAAGTCCAATTAATCATTACAACAACTGATTTTAAACTCAAGAAAATTTATAAATGTGAAAACAACCGCTGTATTTCATCCACATGCTTGACAGGAAGAGAAGAAAAATTAATATAATGATTTCCAAATTGTCCACTAAAGCAAATAACCTCAATAGAGTCATCATCATCAAATAGTTATACACCTCAAGAAAGAGATTGTTCCCACGTAAAACGGAAATGGTAGCTGCAGAAATATAGACATTATACAAGACAAGTTTGAACCCTTGGAAATTCGCCACAAACAAAAGATCGGTAATATGACTTTTATATCTATTTTCTTTATGATATCAGTCTTAAGAAACATTTTAGCAATAAAGTGGTATATTTTATTTAAAGAACTTTTAAAGACTATTCAGATCGATTAAAAACAAGAATGTCTTACTAATAATAACTTTGAGCTTCATAAATGATCTTGAATGTATGAAAATTATTTGTTTATTAATTTTACAGTTATGAAAAATATTAATGTGTAAAACAATTTTTTTTATGGTATTATGATGTTAGTTTTACTAATATATTATTATTATTTTGGTTTTAAATAATATTTTGTTATTATGGGATAAAACATGCACATACATAATGATATTTTTATATGTGTATAATTGCGAGTGAATGTGAAATAATAGGTGGTGTTAAAATATTAAATTATTTTGTCTTGAGAAAGTATAGATTTCAGCGCTTGGAAGGGAGGGGGAGCTAATGATTTAAAACTCTTTTCTAAAACTTGCTCTTTCAATTCTACTAACATTTTTTTTTTACATTCTATTTACATGTTAGATTTTTAAAGTATGTGTGCTAATGAGCAGATAATATTTTTTTTTCTTGAAATACTTTTCTCATGGAGTGAAAATCATGGTCAATGTGACGTCCAACTTAATACAAAATACATTTGAAGGGAAAGGAGGGAGAACTTTTTTAATCTGAGGATTGTTATATAATCAATTATTATTATTATTATTCATGTCATATTTCATATTTATCTAGAAATTTTTTTGTATATGTTAGAAATGTAGTAATAAATATTAGTTTGTTTTATTAAACGAGGCGTATATATTTCATTAAGTGTAGTCTTTGTTAAGTGTGATTATTCATCATCATCAATGGTTGAATATTTGTTATTTAAGATATAAGTAAATATGCTAAAATTAAGCAATAATTATGAATTTCTTTATAAAATTTAGTTTTATGTTTAGGCTTAGTCCTAGAGCTGTAGTTGAAACCCTTGTCATTATTGTTATTATTATCATCATCATCATCGTCATCAACGTTTTAATTAATGAGCTGTTTAACTGTTTAAAGGCCATAAATAAATATTGATTTTATAATATTTAGTGATCTCTTAGTATTATTATAACCACATCCCATCATCTATTTCATGCAAGGATGAGTGAATTGCCATCCTAAATTAGTTATATATAATCTGAGCTAGTAAACTTATAAAACATTGAAACACATTTGTTATGCTAAGATCTGAGAAATGATTTATGCCTAATATACTCCACTTTGGTTTGAAGATGTTTTACTTTTGCCTAAATATTAGTGCGTATAGTGATATGGCTCAAAAAGCAAAATCTCATTTTTAATTAGAAATAAAGTACCAAAAGAGGGGATTCAAACCCAGTACATGTGAAAGGTTATTAGATATAACCGTGTCTAGATTCAGATAATCTAGTGGCACCCTGCTAGACCATATTCACTTAGTATTTGTTTAAACATGCACTTAACATCAAACCAAGAAATGAAAGTGGATAAGATCTACTGCCTATATACCTGAGTTATATTTTATTGAATTACTAGGGTACTCACTTCATGTGATTTCATATACCTGAGTTATAATACTTGTTATTAAAAATTTGTTTATAATTCTTATAATCATTCTGTGGACTACTCAGGTATGGTAATATCTTACGACTACTTTTAATATGTTACAATATATATATATATATATATATATATATATATATTGTAACATATTAAAAGTAGTCGAATAATTTTAAACTATTAAAAATATTTTAATTTTAGAACTAATTTACCAAAATATATAATTTATTATTAAATTTAACATTAATGAGCTTAAAAATAATTGAATTTTTGTTTTATTTTTGTTATTTGATAATTATTATATTTTATTATTTTAATTGTTTTTATGGTATAATTTTATGAAGCATTTAATACTTATTTATCTGATGTACTGTTAAATTATTGTGAAAAATGCATCTTTAACAGATTCATAAAAAAATTCAATATAGCATTGCTAAGAATGATAAAGGTAAAGAATTGCTTTTTTTTTTTTATTAAATTATTTTTAAGCTAAAAGAAAAAAAATATTCTAGGACTATTTTCAAAATTGGAAATAGAAGATTTATAAGAAAAGCACAATCAAAAGTATTTGTATTTTTTAAATTCTCACTGGCTACAACTGGGATATTTTAAATTGAATGGTTGACTGTCTCAGTACTTTCCTAAGGATGTCTCTATTTTAAAAAAATCAAATTAGTTACAATGTTTTCTTACACAATGTAAATTTTATGCCACTTTGTTGGCTTTAGTGGTATCTCAGACCACTTGTAGTCTAAATGTAGTTCTATTTTTCCATTTTTTGTGATTCCATTATTTTATATAAATATATTTTTTTGTGAGTAATACAAATTTATTTCATTATTAAGCAAACTACTAATCCCAATTAGAAATGTTATCAGTTGTGGTCTAAACAAAAGTAATTTTATTTCTCCATTTTTCTCAATCTATGATTTATTTATTTTGCTATTTTATACAAATTTAATAGTCATTATAAGTAATGCTTACAAAAATCAAAATCAAATTTATTTATGATTAATAACTTGAAATAAAAGCATGGAGCATCTCAAATTCAAAGTTACAGCACAAATGATGGAATTTTTGACATTACTAAATTGTATATATCTATATATTGCCTATTATGCAGAAAGGAGTTTGTTGTTAACTGAAAGATCCTTTGATTCCTCTTGAAGGCCTTAAAGGAACTGTGCGGGGCAAATTCTTAATGTCCACTCCATATGTTCTTGTCATTGCAACTGTTATTACTGTGATTATTCATATAGTATACAAACATGGATGGGTTGCTCACCAACAACCATTACTCAGCATGGTGAGTTTATTGGCTTTTTATCTCAGTTTAACATAAAGAAACACTGTGGTCTTTTTTGTTCAGTTGCTTGATAAGGCAAAATGAATGTGTGTGTAAATGAGCAATTTTTTTCTAATAGATATATACAATCATGACAGACAAAATAAATCCAGGAGGCTGTAAAGTCACCAGCCAAGGCAAAAGTTGGTGACCAAAGGGAGGTGCTAAGAACCCAGGCTGCTGTTTGATGATGATTTTTAATTTAGATACTTACAACTGCTGATCATGTTCAAGTTAAAGAAGATTTCAGGAATTGGAAGAACTGTCTCATATTAAATGTGACCTTATTGGACTTTGTAAAGTTAGAAGAAAAGGTGAAGAGACAATTGATTTAAAAAGTGGACATGCACTTTACTACAAAGGCACAAATATTGGAAGTACAAGTTGAATAGGGTTCATTATAAATAAGAAGTAGAAGAACAACATTGTGGAGATTGATGGTGTATTGGACAGAGTGGCAAGATTAGTTATTCATCTGAATAACAGATACCGAATGTAGATAATTCAGGTTTATTGTCTGACAAGTTTTCATAATGATGTAGTAGTAAAAGATTTTTATATAGATATACAAAAGGCTTTTGATCAGATTATGGGAGATTTTAATGCTAGAATTGGTAAACAAATGAAAGATGGCAAGTGCTGTAGGTAAATTTGATTATGGTAATAGAAATGAGAGAGTACATGGACTTGTGGAGTTTTCAGAAAAATAAAAACTTTATATTATGAATTTTTTTTTTTTTTTTAGAAAAATGTTAAAAGGAAATGGTCATGGAAATATCCAAATGAAGATACAGCAGAATTGGATTATATTTTGGCTAACAAAAAATACATATTTCAAGATTGTAATGTTCTTAATAAATTCAACCCAGGAAGTGATCATGATTAGTAAGATGTAAGATATGTGTTAATGCAAAACTGGAGAGACAAAAATTATCTAGAAAAACAATATTTACAGTTGATATTCCTAATCTTCAGAAACATTCTAATGAATTTAAATTAGAACTTGCAAATCGTTTTCAATTATTAGTAGCTTTTGATCACAATTCAGATTTGAATGAAATTAATAGGAAAATAACTGATACATTTTTAAAAACTGCAACAAAGATAAAAGCAGCAGTTGACCAATAAAATTTGTATTGAGAGTAGAGAATTTATGAAGAAAAGAATGAATATAAAAAAGGATTGAATATCTTGAATTTTGTAAAATGATGTGAAAAAAAGTTGATAATGATATAAGAAAGTATAATTGTGAATTAGCAAAGAAAGCTCTAGAAGAGAATAAAAGTCTCAAGAATATAAAACAACATTTTGATATTGGTAGGAAACGCATCTGCAATAAGAAAAGAAGATGAAACTATTAGTAAAAAGAGAGATGTCATCATGAATTGGGTATAAGAGTTTTATCTAGAATTATATAAATAAATCATTTTTATATAGCGCGATGTTTGTAAACTGTAATATTTAAAACAGCATTACGCTGTTGCATGTTGCGCTTTGAAGATTTTAACTATAAATGAATGAATACTAACACTCAACCACATGATAAAGTCTTTGGAAAAGATAGAATGGCCATCTATCTTTTCGAACACAAACGCTTTTGTATGGGCGAATCTTAAGTGTTTGAAAGTGAAAGCATGAATATATTAAATAATCACTTTAAATTACTATTACATGCTTGAATGAAAGACGCTAATGAAATTTACTAGAATTTACGATACGTCATTCTTCTTATTTGATATTAAATGTATGTAAATAAATCATTTTTATATAGCGCGATGTTTGTAAACTGTAATATTTATAGTTAAAATCTTCAAAGTGCATGTGCAACAGCGTAATGCTGTTTTAAATATTACAGTTTACAAACATCGTGCTATATAAAAATAATTTATTTATATACATTTAATATCAAATAAGAAGAATGACATATCATAAATTCTAGTAAATTTCATTAGCGTCTTTCATTCAAGCATGTAATAGTAATTTAAAGTGATTATTTAATATCTTCACGCTTTCACTTTCAAACACTTAAGATTCGCCCATACAAAAGCGTTTGGGTTCGAAAAGATAGATGGCCATTCTATCTTTTCCAAAGACTTTATCATGTGGTTGAGTGTTAGTATTCATTCATTTATAGTTAAAATCTTCAAAGCGTATGTGCAACAGTGTAATGCTGTTTTGAATACTAGAATTATATAGTAATGACAAGTATCTCCTACATCTATTATATCTTCTGAATTGCCCAGGATTTTAATGCAGATGTAAGACGGGCAATTAAATTCATGGAGAAGGGGAAAGCTCCAGGTAATGATGGAATTATAATCCATATTATATATATATATATATATATATATATATATATATATATATATATATATATATATATATATATATATATATATATATATATTAGCAAAGTTATATGCCAAATGTCTAAATGATATAGATGTACCAGATGATTGGAAGAATGTAATATTAATATTTAAAAATGGTGATAAAGAAGATATTAAAAATTGCAGGCCTACCAGTCTTTTATCGTTTTATACAAGAATTTTTTCCAACTCATCAACAGAGAACTTTGGATTTCAACCAACCAAAAGAACAAGCTGGATTTAAAAGTGGTTTTAGTGCAGTGGATCATATCCAAGCATTGAAAGAAGTTATAGAAAGGACAAATGAATATGAGTTGCCATTGTGCTTTGGATTTGTTGATTATAAAAAGTCATTTGATTCTATAAGCATTTTGTCAAAGATTAAAGCATTCGTTCATCAAAGTATAGACCCAGAATATTATCATATTCTAAAGAATATTTATAAAAATACAATAGCAACAATTAGATTCCATAATGATACTAGGAAGGTTAACATTGAGAAAGGTGTAAGACAGGGTGACTCCATATGCCCAAAACTTTTTACAGCTGTGCTGCAAGAAATATTTTTTGGATTAAAATGGGAAGCTAAAGGAGTAAAAGTAAATGGAGATAATTTAAGTCATTTAGATTTTGCAGATGATGTAGTTGTTTCTGCAAATAATACTTTAGAACTTCAAGAACTGTTGCAAGAGTGATCAGATGAAAGTAAGAAAGTAGGACTAAAGATAAATATTAAAAAAGACTAAAGTAATGTTCAATGGATTTTCTCAAAAGATGAAAATAAATATTCATTATGATGAATTAGAAGTTAACAATTACAAATACCTTGGTCAGATTATTACTACAGATGGAAACATAATGGATGAAATTAATCATAGAATTAAACTTGGTTGGAGTGCTTTTGGTAGAAATAACTTTATTTTAAGTGGAAAGATGCCTATGTGATTGAAAAGGAAGGCTTTTAACAATGTTTTGCCAGTTTTTACTTATGGATCTGAGACTTGGACACTTAATAGAAGAGCAATATAGAGACTTCAAATCACTTAAAGAAGTATGGAGAGATGCATGTTAGGAATAACAGGAAGAGTGAAAATGCAATACATAGGTAAGAGAACAAACAGGTGTTACTGACATCATTGAAAGAATTAAAAGACTGAAGTGGAGTTGGGCTGGACATATTGCTAGAAGAGATGATAAAAGATGGACAATTGAGATCTTAAAGCAGATTCCAAGAGATTATAAAACATCCCGAGAGAGCCCACATATGAGATAGATGGATGAAATAGAGTGTGCTTGGGTGATATGGAGAAGAGAGGCTAGAGATTGGAGAAGGTGGATTGAACTTGGAGAGACCATCCTGCAGTGAATTGATAATGGTTGATGATGATGATGTAATGGTTAAATATATAAATATAAAGGAAGATTTTATTGGTAATGTATTTGTTATTTGTATTTTTAGGGAAATAATGCTAAATAAAAGTTAAAAAAAAAAGAGAGAAAACTTTCAATACTAAATAATTAAAAAAGGATACCAGTTTACAGTCGAATTCAGTCTTTGATAGAAGAGAAATGTACTTCATGTATATATATATATATATTTATATAACGAAACTTAAATATATTCCAAACAACGGAAAACAATTTATAATATTATATAAATAAAAACTCATAAAAAAATATTTTCGATTATATTCATAATCATTTTCAACTCAACTTTCAAAATTGGAATCATCAATTACCAACGGAAACACATGTATTTATTTTGTTTTAATATATATATTAAAAAATCTAATGATTGTTTTATTTTAATCTTTATTAAATAGTACTGTGATACTAAACTATGGTGTTTTTTTTTACTTTTAATGAACCTTTAAATATTCTTTAATTTTTTTCTTGGCTTACAATAAATTATCGGTAGTGACAATTCTCTATTAATTTCAAAAGCCAAAGTTAAATGTTATCTTAAAGGATCATTAATAATAATAATTAAGTATTTGTTTTTGTTTGGGAGTTCATAAGAAAATTGAGCATCTGGAATGACAGCTTGGGTTTGATCCATAAACCTTCGCTCTGGAATCTTCCATATTACCATACAATCTTTTAGTATTCAAGCACGAGTGCGTGTGCGGCGCAACTATTCCCAAAAGCTATTAATACAAAATAGCTAACTAAAAATAATAAACTAGCTGAGCGCTTTCAAATGATCTTGCCTTCATAATCATAGCTTGCTAATACATTTAATGATATGTAAATATGCTAATTCCATTTTTTTTGATAAAGCAAAGCACGTGTCCTTCCTATATGGCATCGTTGTCTCGTGAGATGAATAAAGCCTCTTTGATTTTTCTTTTGAGGTCATGTCTCTCTCTACACACGATTGTGGGATTGTCCGGAATGCACTCGTGGTGACTTGTGCTCTGGTGCTGATAGAAAACTGAATAGGTAGAAGGATCGTTGCGAGCTCTATTGTATGAATATTTATGTTGTGCTAATCGTGTGGCCAAAGATGCTCTGCTTTCCCCATAATATGTGCCTTTACAATTATTGTTGGAACATGCAATATTATATACTGAGTGGGGGGTCTGTCCAAGCGGAGTTTGGTCTTTAGTGTTATTAATTAAATTGTTAGAATTTGGAGGGGTTCAAAAACAAAGCTGATATTTGTTAAGGATGGAATGCACTTTCTTGTGTAAATTGGATATATATGGAAGCAATAATCTGGGTTTATGAAGGCAAGATCCTTTGAAAGCGCTCAGCTAGTTTATTCTTTTTAGTTAGCTATTTTGTATTAATAGCTTTTGGGAATAGTTGCGCCGCACACGCACTCGTGCTTGAATACATATATTTTCCAAAAGTAAAATTATTTGACTTAATCGGATTATTACGTGTATGGAGAAACAAGTTGCCGACAGGCAGATATTAAAAATCAGCTTGTCAATTTGCAAATTACAGAAAGAATTATTTTCTTAAAAAGATGTAGTAAACAATACCATGTATTTCCTAGATTTTGCAGCTTCAATCTTAAGCGAGCAGTGAACAACTACAACAACATTTACTGGCAAATGAGAAAACATCTTTTAGATCTCGATATCAGTGGTTGCCAGAAGGCGTTGAAGAAACAAAGCAAGAGGAGCCACAGAATGTTGGCACATTTTCCCCAAAAACCCATTCGTCATCTATCATTGCACAAAGTTAGAGAGGAAGTTGGCATTCAAATACAATAGGAAGTTTGTATTTCTAGCGCACAAGCAAGGAATAACCATCCCTGATGACAATAAACAGACATTCATGAATCTAACACAAACAACACCCCCTAGTGAAGTAAAAGATGTGCTAACAAAAGGCCCCAGATTCGTCGGAGGGACATGGAAACAACCGGATATGGAATTAATAGCGGACATAGAAGCTGGACTCAACCAAGAACCTCAAAAAGACGAATATATAGCACAAATCAACACAGCAATGAGACACGCACCGTTAAAATCAAACACCAAACAGTGGGATATAAAAGTAAAAACAACCAAGCAATTCTTTGAATCAGAAAGAATCACATGTATGCATGAAGACAAGGGAAACAGATTTGTGTTGATGCACACACAAGAATACATAGACAAGATTAACATACAGATTAATAAGTTACAGTTTCATAAAATTGATCAGTTCAGCATTGCTAACAATAGAGGTAAATTCATTTCATCCATCCTTAAAAAACATTGCAATAAAGCCTTCACAAAGTCAGAATATTACAGTCTATACCCATCGTCATCAGTGCCACCCAGGATTTTTGGAAGTGCCAAAATGCATAAAGACAACACACCGGTCCAATTAATGCTAGACTTCAGTGGAGTACATTATGCAAAGACAGCCAAGTGGGTGAACAAAAAACTCATCCAAATGTTGGGCTTTGGAACATACACTATCAATTCATCTGCACAGTTCGTGTCCTCCATCAAAGATTTACAACTAAACCCAAACATCAAATTGGCCACTATGGATGTTTCTGAATTATATGGCTCTGTCAATAGAAACAAGTCAATCCAAATTGTCAGAGATGAACTTTTGACACAAAAAATAGCTCAACCTCAAGTAGATTTCATCCATGACTTTCTATGTTGGTTGGACAGCAACATTGTGGCATTTTTCAGAAACCAGTGGTTCTCCATGAAACAGGGCTGGCCTATGGGTTTACCACTGAGTTGTGTAGTTACCAGCATCTTCCTGAACTACTATGAGAGAAAAATCATACCTAGTCTAAACCCATCATGCTTTCTAGTATATACTAGATATGTGGATGATCTAGTCATTGCTGCCACCTCTGAGATCATCACACGGATCACAGCTGAATTGGAAACCAGCACAGCACTAGTTGTGAATGTCACAACTGAAGACACTCACCAACAAGTTAAATATCTTGATGTCAAAATACAAAGAGAAAACAACCACTGCCATTATAGTATGGCCATCAGACGATTGGAAATCAGATGCCATACACACCCCCAATCTCCCACACCTATAGCACATAAATTATCTGGCCTAGCATCTTTTTTGCACAGAAACAGATTGTTGTGTAAAATTGAGGCATATGCAAAAGCAAATGTAATAGAATACAGAGATGAGCTATTGAATTTAGGGTTCAGGCAATCCATTGTTCCATTGTTGACAAAAATTTTTTACATATACAGAATAAACGTCTTAACTCTCACATCACACAGGATAAACCCAGATTATTGCTTTCATATATATCCAATTTACACAAGAAATTGCATTCCATCCTTAACAACAAATATCAGCTTTGTTTTCAAACCTCTCCAAATTCTAACAATTTAATTAATAACACTAAAGACCAAACTCCACTTTTACAGACCCCCCACACAGTATATAATATTGCATGTTCCAACAATAATTGTAAAGGCACATATTATGGGGAAAGCAGAGCATCTTTGGCCACACAATAAGCACAACATAAATATTCATACAATAGAGCTCGCAACAATCCTTCTACCTATTCAGTTTTCTATCAGCACCAGAGCACAAGTCATCATGAGTGCATTCCAGACAATCCCACAATCGGGTGTAGAGAGAGACATGACCTCAAAAAAAAAATCAAAGAGGCTAGAGAGAGACATGACCTCAAAAGAAAAATCAAAGAGGCTTTATTCATCTCACGAGACAACGATGCCATAAATAGGAAGGACACGTGCTTTGCTTTATCAAAAAAATGGAATTAGCATATTTGCATATCATTAAATGTATTAGCAAGCTATGATTATGAAGGCAAGATCCTTTGAAAGTGTTCAGCTAGTTTATTATTTTTAGTTAGCTATTTTGTATTAATAGCTTTTGGGAACAGTTGTGCCGCACACGCACTCGTGCTTGAATACATTTATTTCCCAAAAGTAAAATTATTTGACTTAATCTTTTAGTGTAAAAGCATTTAAAAAACAACTCTGCTTACTTTCCATTTAGTTTACATTAGTTATACAAGTTAGTATATGGAAACATTAATAGTGATAGCTCAAATGTAGATGAAATCTATGCAGAAATCACTGTAAAATCCAATGACCTATATATAAACTAATACAACTCTATCACTAAATGAAAAATTACCGAATGAGCTTATTTTGTACTTTTTCATTTATTACAAGGTTATATTAGTTTACATATGGCTAGCTCATTGAGAAATTTACAATGATTTCCACAAATTTTGATTAATAGGTAGATAATTGTATGGCTTTATTACTCGGGAATTTATAAGAAGTTTGAGCACCAGAACTTGAATCGATCCGGGGACAGTCCAAAGTCTGACATTTTAAGACTGCAGTAAGCTAATTCTGAAAGGTTTTTACTCAACAACTATGTAATTAATATAACTTAAACAGTAAACCAATGAATAGGTTTTTTCCCCACATGATTTTAAATTAAAGTATATATTTCAACAAAAAATCTTAGAATTGTTGGATTTTTTTTTTTATTAAATGTTTTTGTTTAACATAGAAATTCTGTTTGGTTATTTGTCAAATATCGTAACCAATTTTTAACATATTTCCATGGAATTGATTTTCTTTATATTTTGAACACTTGTTAATTATCAATGACAGTGTAATATTTCAGGGTTGTTGAGTCTCAGTATTGATAGGCCAAATTTCAAATCACATTGGAATCAGTTCAATAAGTTTGCAGTGATGCTCACTAGATGGCAGTATATTTTCTAATAATATGTTTTTATTGAATTTCACACTAATTTACTAAAAAGCATCTACAATTAATTAAAATGGTAAAGGAATGTAATCTTAACTTCTCTTGATTGTTTAATTAAAAATTTGCTTTTTTATGAATATTGGAAATATGACAACTTGGTTTAGATTCTCAGTATTTAAATTTGAATATGAATAGTTATAAAAGTCAGTTGCAAAATATATGAATCCTAAAAAATAATATATATAATATTTTATAAAAAACACTTTTATTTAATTTGATGAATAGTTCACTAAACTCCCCCAATATATATATATTTTCTTCAACCACAATTTTGTTTAATTAAATTACAAAGAAATCAAGTTATATGTCACATGATCTAATTTAACAAGCTTATATTACAAATGTTATATATAGAGCACACAAATAAGGTCTTAACAAGCTTTGCAGAATATCCCCAACTCAGACCGGTTTCTGCTGCTGGTTTCCTCAGTGAGGTGCTCTTAACAAGCTTTCCTCAGTGAGGTGCTAGGATCCTAGAACTTCACTGAAGAAGCCAGTAGCAGAAAACAGTCTGGGATTGGGGATCCTAGTACCTCACTGAGGAAACCAGTAACAGAAACCAGTCTGGGGTTGGAGATATTCTGCAAAGCTTGTTAAGAGCTTATATAACAATTTTGTTTGTTGAACATCACTTGAATAAAAGCATGGGATGTCCGTAAATTAATCAATCACTAGTTTTGAAAGTGGAGATTATATTAATTAAATCAGTAGTTTTGAAAATAATGATTAAATTAATTAATTCAATCACTAGATTTAAAATTATGATTAAATTAATTAATTTATGGACACTCCATGCTTTTATCTAATTTTATGATTGAAGAAAAAATATTTTTTGTTTCTTTAGTGAATTAGTGATCAAATTAAATAAAAGCATATTTTTTAAATAAAATGTTGTATATAGTATCAAATTATTAACTTTGAATTGAAGTATAAAAGTAAAAGTTTACCACTAAGAGATTACTAATCCAATATCTTACAACTTTATCTTTCTTATAGTATTGCCAAATCCATAAAATATTAATATCATTTATGTTCTTTATTGCTTTTTACAACCCACTATTGATGATAAAATTATGTGATCATGTATATTTGTATTCATATATTTGTATTGTGTTTGTTATAGTTCTGAAGAAGATTGCTGGGACAATCGAAACCATCAATAGTGAGTTGTAAAAAGCATCGCAAAAAGTAATAAAGAACATAAGTGATACCAATATCTTATACATAAAAAAATCCAATTATCCAGAAATATATTAGTCTACCACACTGCCATTGAGTGTTGACGGATTCTATTCATTGCTTATATTGTTGTTTTTGAATTTGGAAGTGAATTGTTACGATTTGTAATTAAGGTAAAATAATATCAACAGTTTTTATTTTTACCATTCTATTGTCAGATATTAGTTATTAAGTGATCTTTACAAACAGCTGACTTATCAGCAAAATGTATACAAGCTAATTGTTGTCTTTAATACTTTAGGATTTTTGAATTTACAAATGTCGGTGATAAATAACAATGAATTGAAAAAAAAATAGCCACTGAGTAGACATGATTCAAATCCAGAACCTTCTATATGAAGGGAGACGAATTTACCAGAAAATATTTGCAGAAATTTGACTGAAATTTCATTTCATCTCAATTTATTTTTCATATTGCTTACATTGGAAGTGGGGGAAAAAATATCACGGGCGAACTTTTGATTACTGTATGAGGAAGATAAAAAAGAAAAACAATATTTGCTGAATAACTTTCAAAAAATGTGTCATTGAAAAATGTAAATGATGAATTTAAATGCCAGAGTTTTATTCACAGTTTATAAAAAATAAAAACTGTTTTGAATTTATTTTAATGTTTTTAATTTGTGATCAGTTGATAAAAAGCAGCAAAATAGCAAAAACTAAATGATTGAATTTGCAAAGAGATCGCATCTTGTTTGTTTATATTTCTAAATATATATAATCATGACAGAAACTTGGTTTGGGATGCTCTTGGTAGAAATAATTTAATACTAAAAGGAAATATACCTATGTGTTTGAAAAGTAAGTTTTTTAATAAATATATTTTACCATTTCTTACTTATGGATCTGAGACTTTGGACACTTAATAGAAGAGCAATGCAGAGACTTCAGACCATGTAAAGAAATGTGGACAGAAGCATGTTAGGAGTAACAAGAAGATATCGAAAATGCAATATATGGGCTAGAGAACAAACATGTATTACTGATATTGTTTAAAGATTTAAAAGACCAATGGATTTGGGCTGGACATATTGCTAGAAGAGATGATAATAGATGGACAATTGAAATCTTAAACTAGATTCCAAGAGATTGTAAAAGACCCAGAAAGTGACTAGTGTGAGATGGATAGATGAAATAAAAAAGTGTACAGGGGTAATGTGGAGAAGAGAGGCTGAGCATGAAATTTAAATAATTGGAGATGATTATAAATTTATTTAAGTGAGACTAAGTACGCATTTCATCTGATTTAAATTTTAAAGCTCATTGGTATTATACACTGATTTAAACGTTCATGTAAGTTCTTGGAAAATAATGAAAGTAATTTCATTTTTGTATATTGAGTTGGAAATATCCACATATTTAAATATATAAAATGTACCGTTTCTGGACAATTTTATACATTATAAATTGCTAATGTATTTGTTAATCAAGTTATGTGTCTGCATTTATTCGTTTTTGATATTAGAAAGCTTCATAGAACGTAACTACCTTTCCGGATTAACTCGCCTAATTCATTATCAGTTTTATTTTGTTTTGTTATCTAATTGCTCACTGCATCAGTTTTTAATTTATTTAGTCAGCACCAGGGTTATATAACCCATTGACCCAGGGCGATTAATAAATGTAACTATTTCAATTAATTTTGGAAGTTTAGTTTCTATCCTCTTTTTTCTTTTGTTTTATAATAGTAATAGTAACAAGTCAGATGTCACATGACTTATAGTATTGGCATTGAAAAAATAGATACTCTCAAATTAATTAATTGGCATAACTGAAAAATTAAAAACAAATAGATATTCAATGAACAGATTATATCATGAAAAGCGATTTATTAAATTAAAATCTCCGTATAAATTTAACAAAAAGTAAATAGTAAAAGAAACACAAACACATTAAACAGATAGGATATATAATAAGCAAGTAATTAATATTTTATGTGGACTATTAGTTTAACTTGATCAGTCACTTTATCACTGGACCATTTACTTATCAAACTTTCATTTTTATTTAGATCTTTATTTTTAACAATGAGTTCATTGTAAGGTTATGTTAGTCGCTCTCATATAGTATAATGATTTATCTTATTGGTAAGTTTCTTTGTAGTCAAGATATTATTTAATAAGATACCATGTATGGTTTTGTGTCTGAAGAAATCCAACACAAAAATGGGTTTTATTCTTGCAAAGTTATTCAGTTTCTGGTTTAGGAAAGGTGACGGTTCAAGTCAGGGCATTGGTTTAGACTTAATATGGAAAGGATATATCAGTGGGTGCTCTGTTTCTATTCAGACATTATATGACAGTTCAAGACACAAGTAAATCTCTGATGAAACATTTCTACTGTGGCTTCACTTGGGACAACATGAAGTTCATCTCAACTCAATTGTTGAGACTTTTCCACAATCAAAAAAGTAAGGCAAGCCAATGTCCAATACTTTCTTTTCTTTTATATCCTATCAATTTTTGTCTACTGTTCAGATTCTATTCTCACCTTTCTCTCTTCTTCTATACCAAATTACTTTTTAACATTTCTTTGGAATTTTGATTTTCAAAGTCCATTTCTGATAACTCTTTCAGTGATCAGCCTTAATTAAAGGCAATTACCTTTTTTTTCTATAATTAAAATTACTTGCCTTCAGATTTTGTCTTGCTTAGCAATGTGTGTTCTTAATCTTTTTTAAAATATACATATAATCCTTATTGTATATATATATATATATATATATATAATGATAATTAACTATTATATTCAGTCTTTCAATCCACAGAAATACTTTCGGTATACATATATCATTAAAACCAGTCAACACTTAAATAATATTGATAACAATCAACAATTTCAATCTGTTATGTAACAATAAAGGTGGAATCCTCACCTTTATTTATGATCCAATATATCTATACAGACACTAAAGATTGCAACTTGACCATAGAGATTGAAATTATTGATACAAAGAAGTTTAATTAAACATCCTTAAACAGGTAAATATAACTTGTTATGAACACAGACTAATAATTAGTCTATCATAATATTGCAAATTGCAATTATATATATATATAAAATCAATTAGCAAACAAAAATCTTTCCAACCTAGTAAACATTGGAATATTTTTCAGGTCATAAATAGGATTGGATTTTTCCTGCCATATTGTTAATTGGTAGTGATCTAGTATTGTTCAATAAATAGATACTAAAAACTGAATGGTAATGATTCCATGTTAATTTGTCTTAATCGAATGAATGTAAATGAGTTGAATCAAAAACTGTAAATCTGAGATTGTCTTTAAACCAATAAATATTTCTAGCTGATATAATACCACATGTGTACAACTTTTCATAACATTCCAGCTTTGAATAAAGCAAGAGATATTTTTGTCACATATTACTTATCTACAAGTGGTTCATCTTTATTAAGTTTCTTTTCAGAGAAATATTAATTTTAAAGATGAACCAGAAAAAGGAATCAAAAAATTGATCTGTACAGAAATGACATTCATATAAAATTATAATTAGTAATTGAATTAATTCATTTCTGAACACCCAATGCTCTTATTTCAAATTTTAAGTATAAAATTGTCATTTGTGATTGAAGAAAACATTTATTTTGGGGAGTTTGTTAGTGCATAGTAAATAAAGACATTTATTATAAACATACATATATATAATCATTAAAAACCAGTCAACATTTAGACAAACCCAATATCTATAACAATCAACAATTTCAAACTGTTGTCAAGGCAACCTCCTTTTAACAACATATATATTAATTTTAACTTTTTAATATTCACTCAAGTTTTTTATATATATTTAAAATGAAGTCTAAAAATTTGTCACAATCTGTGTCATATGTATGTGTAATATTTTTATTTTATGTAAAGAATTTTTTTTTAAAATACAGTATGTAAATGTTATATATATATATATATATATTATAATGGTCGGGATGTGGGTGATTAATAGAGTCTTACCATATCTGCCGTACAGGGTGCCACTAGGATATTTGAACCTAGAAAATTTATAGAGTAGGCAGATACATGCTGTTGACCCTTTGCCCTTGCCACTAGCTCATGGAGTAGCAGAGGTTTTAAATTATATTTATTAAAAAAAATATACTAGATCACTGCCAGTACTAATAACACAACAGATTTTATTAACGCACATTTAAAATTGAGGAATAAAATTTATATTTAGATTTTAACATTAATTTTTTAAATTTAAGTTACTATTTTAAATAGATCGCACAGATGGACATTTTAATAATATTTTACTTTAGCATGTTGAGTATAGATGGGCTACATAGATTTCTCACTTTAAAAAAAACTTATCAAAACACTCATTCAATCTCAGACTAAAAGTTAATAGCCAAACCAACGCCTGCTTCCAGATATATACTCACAACCAATGCAATATGAAGATGCTAGCATAAAATCACACCGACAGGAATGTGCATCTGACAGCGTGATACTATTTGAAGGACATGATCCTCATCCAGTACAGAAATGGGCATCTGTCTAGTGAAGGAATCATTTATATAAATTAATTAAAGAGTGCTATGTATGGGGGAGAGCGGTCTTTTCTGCTGACTTATAAATCCCTGTCCATAGAGCTAGACGGGGTCAATGGTGCAGGAAATACATCTGTGACCATTGCAACAATATGACTGCCTCTTTGGGGTTATGCATTCAGTTGGGCATGTTGCCCTGTATGCTAAACATGCTTCACATTACATTGATATAAACACCCATATATCCCTCCACAAGCATCGTCCTAACTATGAAACAAATAGCCTGAAATTAACCCCTTAAAATAAGCATAAACGAATTTAAACATAGTTATTAATTTTTATCCATGCAGCTACCTACACCCAACTTTAATTTGATACATTTTAATTAACACTTAACAAAAAAAAAAAAAATGGAAATGATTGCTTAAACAGATGCATAAAAAAATTACTAATAATTGATTCTGAATTCTTTAGGTCAGATAATAGTTATTTTTAGCTATTAATTGCAAATTCAGGAAAAGTTCCTATTAGATAAACACAAGAGTTCATACTTTATGGATTGAGCAGATTGAGAGGTCCATCTTTGTGATCACTTTCGTAGATTGTTTGTCCTTCTTTGAAATGAAATTGCTACTTGCCATGCATTTATTTGGTCAGGAACTGTCATCCAGAGGCCTCAGCTGGTTGTCTGGAAAATTAAACTTATTGCAGACTTCTACATTGTGAAATCTGCAATAGCTAGTTATAACAGTATATTCATAGTCAGCTCTAAGATAACAAGTATAATAATCATTTGGCTTTTATATTTTTATTAGCCTCTTATCATCAAATCTTCAGATTCAATGAGCAAGACATCACTAATCCCTCTCATGTTTCATTTATGGTCCGTGCTGTCATTTCGTGCTTGCATTGGTCATTTAATTTCTTTTTATTCTCTTATCTGACCATTTAATTATTCAAGTGCCCAATGGGCTAGTGTGCTTTAGAACAATCATTTAATTAATAAACAATCATTTCCATTTTCTAAAATTATAGAAATCAACACTATTTCTATTTTCAAAAATATTAAATCTTTACATCTTTACTTTTTTTTTTTTTTTACAAAAAAATACTTTCAAATGCTTTTATTTTTAAAACAGTTTTTAAAGTTTCCCATCTGTGCGATATATATATATATTAAACAACTTTTAATTTTCAGTTTTTAAGTTTTTTTCTTTTTAATAAATCAATTTTTATTTACGATCTTTTTATTTTCATTTTAAAATAATGTAACGTTACAATATATATATATATTATCAGCAAAGTGTGTAAAACTGACATTATAGAATACCTAGGCATTCTATACAATATGTGGGAAGTGTCGGCAAAGTATCCATTTTTATTTTTTTACATACTTTCCCTGAACATTATATAGAATATTTAGGCATTATCAGGAATGCCAAATAATATTTCAGCAAAGTAAGAAAAAGTCTTTTATCAAAAAGGACCATGGGAAAATGTAAAAAATATGAGATATGGGATTTTTCATATTTAACCTATGTTATAAAATACTAGAATGAAATTGTCCAAAATAGTGGTGTAGTGAAAATTATCCTACAGGACTATTTATTAAGTAGATAATCTCTAGTCTAATGAATGACTAATAAAAATTGTCCAAAATAATGTTCTTGGGTTTTTTTTTGGGGGGAGGGGAGATATATACATTGAATTTCTGATATGTTTACCTATACACTGAATTTCTGGCATTATGATGGAGTTTCATTTTCTTAATTTCAAATCAGGCCTGATTATTATTTCTTACTGACAAGGCATGCCATGATAAAACATAATAATAACAAGTTAGCATTATGTGATGATAGTAATGAAATGCTGAATTTTATCTAAAGATCAAACATACCAGAAAAGAAGTAACAGCATTTTTACACCAATACTTCAGAAGTAAAGTACCAAGAGTTAAAGAATTTAAAATCATATAAATCTTCAAGAATGTAAGGAATTTTTTGGTATTTTTTTTTTCTACTCTTCGTTAACTAACTATAAAATGTACACTTAAGATTCACAAACAATTTCAATTGTTAATTTTTTAATCATGTGTTAAATGCATGAAATTTAATGTTTATGTCATCTTTGTGGCATCAAGTATTCTTTCTAGGAATATCTTATATTTTTCTGATTTTTCTTTTGGCATTGTGTAAAGCATTTCACACTTGGATGATCCATTTTTGGCACTGTATAAAATCGCTAGGCAGTGGTGCGCAACCTGGGGGTCATGACCCCTCAATGGGTCACAGAAAAATTGTTGGGGGTCATGAAAATTTTGAGAAGTTCTCATATTGGTTAATATATTTTTAATTGGAAAAACAAAAACATAAACACTATTAAAAATACATGAAAACTGCTCAAATCATTATGACCACTTTTGTGCTTAAATATCATGCTTATATTGCTCTCATTTTTCTTGTTCACTCTCAGAGTTTTGTTTTTCATGCTAGTTTCCTACATTCTTGAATGTACACATTTTCTAAAACAGCCTAAGAAGTTATAATTGCCATAAATCAACATATCTAAGAACCAAGTATTTTTATACCTTAAAGCATCACATGATCACTTCTGGCATCCATTGATTACTCTGGTTGGCACAGGGTGGCACTACTGTATGGAGAGTTTTGCCTTGTTTATTCTCACCTTGTATTTTCATACTGGACTATTTCCACCATCTAATATGTGTATTGGATCTCTATACATTCCAAAAGTAGCAGACAAATTAAGGAAAACCTGCAATCAGTATAACATCAGAACAGCTTTCCGGAGTCATATTACACTATGAGGAATTCTAACATCTATAAAGCCTAAACTTAAAATGCTTGAAAGAAAAAACTGCATCTATGAAACACCATGAAAATGTGGAAGAATATATATTGGTGAGACTAGTCATCCCATTGGAAAGCACTTGCAAGAACCTAAACTGATGATTAGAAGAGAGAAAACAGATGTGTCTAAGGTAGCAGACAATGTATGTACCAATGAACATATGTTCAATTAGGAAAATGCAAAAATATTGGATAGAAAAGAAAAGGTACAAAGAAGAAAATTTAAAGAAGCTGCTCACATGACAATGGCAAAAAATCCCATAAGCCAATCTAGTTTAATTATACCTAATGTATGGAAACCACTAATCAAGTACTTTTAGGAAAAAGTGGAGAAAACAGAAAGAACCTCATAGATAATTATATGAATTTTCTACTGACTGTTGCCTTTGGCAGGATGGCTGTTGGTTAGAGTGTTACCTTAAAATTTAATAATCAAAAATCTAAGGACCCAGGTTCGAATCCTATGGTAGTACTGTCATTGGTTAGGCCAGCAACACCTGAAGAAGAGGGGAGAATAATACCCCTCGAAATGTTGTGCATATACTAATCTGTTTGATGTGCTATTACTAACAGTTGAACGTATTTGGAATATTTAAATAAAGTTAAATTTTTCTAAAGACATTCAATACGCATATTAGATGATGGAAATAGTCTAATATATAAATATAACTAAACCACCATCATGACAAACCTTCACAAAAACATTCTTATACCTTTTTTGTTAATATGCAGTTTCTTCAAAGATCTTTTATCAAATCGTATGTACTGAAGTATAATCATCATCATCAACCATTATCAATCCACTGCAGGATGAAGGTCTCTCCAAGTTTAATCCATCTTCTCCGATCTTTAGCTTCTCTTCTCCACATCACCCCTGCACACTTTCTTATTTCATCCATCCATCTCACATGTGGTCTCTTTCTGGGTTTTTTACAATCTCTTGGAATCCAATTTAATATTTCAATTGTCCATCTATTATCATCTCTTCTAGCAATATGTCCAGCCCAACTCCACTTTAATCTTTTAATTTTTTCAATGAGGTCAGTAACACCCGATTGTTCTCTTACCCATACATTGCGTTTTCGATCTCTTCTTGTTACTCCCAACATACATCTCTCCATACTATAAAGATATATATTTGTATGTGGTAAAGCGACTTTTATTACAACTATATATGCTTATAATAGGATGATAACAACATATAACGGGTCGCGTAAAATTTCAGTCTGAATATGGGGGTGCAAGTATAAAAAGGTTGCGTACCACTGTTCTATATAATGCTGGCTTTCACACTTGTGCCGATAACGTGTATATTCGTATTAGTTGTAAAAACGTAGAACTCTTGCAAGAAATAAAAAAAATATTAATTTTTTTTAGTTTAATTTTTTTGAAATAATAATAATTTTTATATTTCATTAATATTGTTTTTATTCTGTATTCAACTTTCCAAATAAATATATATAGACGCATGATAGATGGACAATTCAAATCTTAAACTGAATTCCAAAAGTGTAAAAGACCCAGAAAGAGACCGCATGTGAGATGGATGGATGAAATAAGAAAGTGTGCAGGGATGATGTGAGAGAAGAGAAACTAAAGATCGGAGAAGATGGATTGAACTTGGAGAGACCTTCATCCTGCAGTGAATTGATAATGGTTGATGGAGACACATATATGGTTACATTAAATCATTAAAATGTTTCTCTTTATATATATAAAAAACTTATATTATTGTCATCAAGGTTATATTACTAATCTGGTATTTGATTGTTTGAAAAACTTTTTACTGTTATAATTAATTCAACGATCTGACACATTTTTATAAATAGTTTTTTAAAAACCTTGAACCTTATTAATTTATAGCAAGTCATCTGGGAAAACAATAATTTTAAAACACAGCCTTGCTATAGCTATTTTTTAAAAAAATCAGATAAAGTAATAGGATAAGTCTAGAACACTCAGTATATTATAAACTTTATAATATTTAATACCTTGGATAAACAATAAAGGCTCCTATTACCATTAACCTTATTTACTATTACTACTTTTTACTGGTAATTATGGCAGCTAAAATAATAGTACTCCATTTATCATTCTTATTATTACTACCGTAGTATTATCGCTGCTACTAATAACTGAAGTTATGTAAATCTACAAGAGAAAACTAGAATGGTGAGAAAATTGCATTTTTTCCTCTGTTGTAAAATTTTAATTTATTTCCAGCTATAAATTGATTTAAAACTTTATTATTTTTACTGCTTTAATTAGTTGTAATTAATAATAATTACAAATGAAATTGGAAATGTTTAGATTTTTCACTCATTTGGAAATATTTAGATATTTCACTCAAGTTTTAAGAATGATCAATTTAACAAATATCTACGTATGCGGGGGGGGGGGTACTTTTTCTAGTTTTTTAGATTTCAGCACTTTGGAAGAGTAGCCAATAGCCACCAAAAAGGTCCATCAAGCGTTGTTAGCCGAGAGGTCAGCGCAGCCGCCTTGCAAGTAGTTGGTTGCAGACGGTTTGCGGGTTCGCATCCCGGCAGATGCTATGATATATGGAAAAGAAAAAAAAAGGTCCATCGTGAAGATGAGATTTTAACGTCAGGACTGGCCTTTATTTTATACTCGGTTATTTTTTGATAAAGTTTTGCTTGTATGTGTGTTTATTTGAAATACTTTTTAAGATTACGCAACAAATTATATTCGAACATACATATACATAATATTTATGAGTACAGGGTTATTTTTAACTGCGATATGTAATTTCCTACCGTCACCAATGAAATCAAGTGCAATTGTAAAAATATTTCAGCACCCCACTTTGCAATATTGGATTGACTGTACAATCTAGTAAAATGGGTTTGCTGAAATGGGTTTTCAATAGCATTTAGTTTCATTAGCCAAGACCTGAGATTATAGAAATTTCGTAAGGATGCCTTATCTTCTGACCTTCGCTCCCAAATCGTTTACAAAATCAAATGCATGATTTCACCTGCGCCGCAATCGATTATGGTGAATCTTGGGTAAAATTTTCCACATGCATAGCTCAACATGTCTATCTATACAATAAAGCTGGTACAAAGACAGAAACACGCTCTATATTTTTTGAACATTTCTCCGCAATGGGTCATCCTTTTGTTCACACCTTTGTTGATATTGTCTGTAGCGAGCGCAATAATGCAAAGTGGAAAATTCAACGAGGCATGGGATATATTAAGTGACAAACACGCCATCAATAGTAAAGGATCATGCTCTCGAAGAAATGGCCTATTTGCAATACATAACATTCTTATGTAAATTTATGTAAACTAACACAAATCATATATACACCATTGTCTCTTTATCATTGTCATTACATCTATGACCTGTATTAATCAAAAGCTAGCTAAACCTAGTTGTTTTAAATTACTTTTTTCGAAAGCGTTTCTTTGTCCATGCTCTTAAATGCATTAACATTAACCATGTTAAAGCTCTCTATTATCATTATATTAAGTAAAATAATGCTATATTTATTGTATTACAATGATTTGACTTAAAACATTTTCACCTGCAAGGACTTTAAAATGACAAAATAATGGATTCTCCCATAAGGGTTTGAATTAGATCATATAAAAATGAAGTTGTGTTTCCAACTGGTAAGTAATGGTTTCATCATTGTTTAAAATAGTTAGTAAGTTTACTAATTCTTTTTATTTAAATACTTATGACTTTTTTTATTTAAAACAGGCAAAACTCTCCATATAATAGTGCCCCTCACTGCAAGCCAGGATAATCAATGGATGCCAGAAGGCTTGTGCATAAAATCCCTATCTAGTGCATACTCATCTAATATGGCTTTTGTCAGTGATGAGTCTTGGAGATCTAGGTGCAATGCTCTCACATCCAAGATGCCTCACTGACGAAGAGTAGGCACTGGATAAGGATTTTATGCACAAACCTTTTGGCATCCATTGATTACTCTGGCTTACACTGAGTGGCACTACTGTATGGAGAGTTTTGCCTGTTTTAATAACAGTTATGAGCAAGCATAAGAAATAGTGATCATGTGACTTTTTATTTAGATACTTACAACTGCAAATCACTTTCAAGTGAAGGAAGATTGCAAAAATTGGAAGAACTGTCTCATATTAAATATGACATTATTAATCTTTGTAAAATTAGAAGAAAAGGTGAAAAGACAATTTATTTAAAAAGTGGACATATTGGATGTACAATTGGGGTAGGATTCATTATAAATAAAAAATGGAAGAACAACATTGAGATTGATGGTGTATCAGACAGAGTTGCAAGATTAGTTATTCAACTTAATGGCAGATACTAAACAACTAAACATCACCTTATCACCATTCTTTATGTTAACATAAGCTGATAACGCAGAGGCAAAACTCTCCATACAATAGCACCAGTCAGTGCAAGCCAGAGTAATCAATGGATGTAGAAAGGTTTGTGCATAAAATCCCCAATCTAATACCTTCTTATCCAATATTTCCAGACTAGTTTCTAGATTATGGCTTTCATCAATGAGGTGCCTTGGATTTGAAAGTACTGCACCTAGATCTTAGGAACTAATGCAATCCTTCAGCAGCCACCTATTTGGGTAACTATATAGCTTTGAATCCAAAATGAAAACACAATAATGTTTTCAATTCAAGCTCATTTACTTGTATAGTCATCTAGATCTGAACTCAATTCAGCATCTATACATTTTGGTGTCTTTGGTTTTTTTAATAATCACAGTCATCATAATCCTATTGTGCAGGATTGGTATTAAACCACTAAACATCACAAGATGATTATTTTTATGCTTACACAAGCTTATAACACAGAGGCTAAACACTTCATTCAATAGCACCATTTTCCACAAGCTAAAAACTAGTCTAGGAATATTAGATGAGTAGACAGTAGATCAAGATTTTATGCACAAACCTTTCACACCCATGGATTACTCTGGCTTGCACTGAGTGGCACTACTGTATGAAGAGTTTTGTTTCCGTGTTATCAGATTGTGTGAGCATAAAAAATGGTGATCATGTGATGTTTGGTGGTTTAATACCAATCTAACCCAATAGGTTTATGGTGACTGTGGTTATTAAAGAACCAAAGACACTAAAATGTACAGATGCTGAATTGAATTCAGATCTACATGACTATACAGGCAAATGAACTTGATTGACAACATTATGGGTTTTTTATTTTGGACTCAAAGGTGTGGTAGATACAGTAAAATTGGATTATATTTTGAAAAAAACATATTTCAAGATTGTAATGTTCTTAATAAATTCAACATAGGAAGTGATCATAGATTAGTAAGATATAAGATAAGTGTTAGTGCAAAACTAGAGCAACAAAAATTATTTTAAAAAAACATATTTACAGTTGATATTCCTAATCTTCAAAAACATTCTAATG
This sequence comes from Epiperipatus broadwayi, assembly GCA_028023455.1. Lineage (NCBI taxonomy): Eukaryota > Metazoa > Onychophora > Udeonychophora > Euonychophora > Peripatidae > Epiperipatus > Epiperipatus broadwayi. The sequence goes on from JAQFVV010000039.1 coordinate 4,320,668, forward strand.
AATTTAAATTAGAATTTCCAAATGTTGTTTCAAATATTAGCAGATTTTGAACATGATTCAGATTTGAATAAAATTAATGGGAAAATATCTAATTTACTTCTAAAAGATGCAACAAAGATAATTGGTAGAAAAAGTAGCAATTGACCAGTAAAATTCTTAGAGACTAGAGAATCTATGAAGAAAAGAAGGAATATGAAGATATATAAAAATGATGCATTAAGAATATATCTCGAATTTTGTAAAATGACATGAAAAAGAGTTGATAATGATATAAGAAAATATATCTGTGAACTAGTAAGTAAAGCGTATAAAAGAATAAAAGTCTCAAGAGTGTAAAACAACATTTTATTATTGGTAGGAAACTTATATTGAAATAAGAAAAAAAATGTAACTATTACTAAAAAGAGAGATGACATGAAATGGACAGAAGAGTTTTATCAAAAATTATATAGTAATAAAGAACAAGTACCTCTTACAACTATTATATTTTTTGAATTGGCTCAGATTTTGAATGAAGAAGTGAGACATGCAATTAAATTTATGAAGAAGGAAAAAGCTCCAGGTAATGATAGAATTATGATTGATATATTAAAAGAAGCAGGTCAAGAAATAAAAATGTTTTTGGCAAAAGTTATATACCAAATGTCTAAATGATAAAGATGCATCAGATGATTGGAAGAATGAAGTATTAATATTTCTTCCTTATCACCTTATTTAAAATTATTAGAAATTACAGACATCAGTCTTTTACCAGTTTTATACAAAATGTTTACCAAGATAATTACAACTTGTCTACAGAGAACATTGGATTTCCACCAACCAAAAGAACAAGCTGGATTTAAAAGTGATTTTAGTACAGTAGATCATATCCAGGTATTGGGAGAAGTTATAGAAAGGCCCAATGAATATAAGTTGCCATTATGCTTTGGATTTGTTTATTATGAAGGGACATTTGATTCTATAAACATTTCTTTAGTGATTAAAGCATTGGATCATCAAAATATAGATCCAGGATACTGTCATATTCTGAAGAATATTTATAAAAATGCAACAGCAACAATTAGATTACATAATGATACTAGGAAGGTTAAAATTGAAAAGTGAATAAAACAGGGTGACTCCAAATCTCCAAAACTTTTTGCAGCAGTGCTGAAAAAAGTACTTTGTGGATTAAAATGGGAAGCTAAAGGAGTGAAAGTAAATGATTATTTCAGTCATTTAGATTTTGCAGATGATGTAGTTGTTTTTGTAAATAATACTTCAGAGCTTCGGGAAATGTTGCAAGAGTTATCAGGTGAAAATAAAAATAGTAGGACTAAAGGTATATGTTAAAAAGACTCAAGCAATGTTCAATGGATTTTCTCAAAAAAGAAAATAAAATTGATTATGATGAGTTAGAAGAAGTTAACAATTATAAATATCTTGATCAGATTGTCACCACGAATGGAAACATAGTGGATGAAATTAATTATAGAATTAAACTTGGCTGGAGTGCTTTTGGTAGAAATAACTTAATATTAAAAGAAAATGTGCCTATATGTTTGAAAAAGGTTTTTAATAAATGTGTTTTACCAGTTCTTACTTATGGATCTGAGACTTGGACACTTCATAGAAAAGCAATGTAGAAACTTCAGACAACTGAAGGAAATATGGAGAGATGGATATTAGTAGTAATAAGAAGAGGTTGAAAATGCAATACATGGGTAAGAGAACAAACAGGTGTTACTGACATCATTGAAAGAATTAAAGGATGGAGTGTAGTTAGGATGGATTGGATTCTAAGAGATTATAAAAGACCCACAAAAAAACCACATGTGAGATGGATGGATGAAATAAGAAAGTGTGCAGGGTGATGTGGAGAAGAGATGATAGAGATTGGAGAAGATGAATTGAACTTGGGGAGATCTTCATCCTGCAATGGATTGATAATGGTTGTTGATGATGACGATATACATTCATGAATGGTAATACAAATAATCCTTTAGCTTATTTTATGTTGGCTGAACCATCTAATAAAGTGGAGGTGCCAAAATATTTTTCAACAGCGCTTGGTTTCTTTGGTTAAGTCCAGAAATTATCTCTATATAGCATACATTTATTTTTATTAAATGCACCTACACACTTGTGGAAGAGATTGACATGACTTGTGTATAGCTGTTTTAAAATACTCCATATTTGAAGTAAAAAAACATACATATGTATCACTTGTCACATTATATTAGTAAAAACATATTCCTTTCTTCTTTGGCTGGAAAATTATTGTCATAGACTATTCTTTGCACATAACTTCTTAAACCACTAAAAAATCATATGATTACCATTACTTATGCTTACACAAGCTGTTATTAACATTAGCAAATTTTTCATTTATGTATGATGTTGAACTGGGTTCTGATCTATATGAATATATAGGCGAATGAGCTTGGATTATGTTTTTATTTTGAGCTCCTATAGTTAACTAAATAGGTAAAATGTGGCTTCTGGAGGATTGGATTAGATCCTAAGATCTATGTGTAGTGCTCTCAAATTCAAGGCTCTTTACTGATGAAAGCTACAAGCTAGAAACTAGTCTGGAGAAATTGGACAAGTAGACACTAGATGGGGATTTTAGGCACAAATCTTCCTGCATTCATTGATTACTAAGTCTTGCACTAGATGGCACTACTATATGGAGAGTTTACTACTGCTATGTAATTTCTTATCTATTTTTGAAAATCTTTCTTATTTTTACAAGACATATAAAATGAGTATGAAATCTTTTTTTATTTATATTGATAAAATGTTTCATAAAAGATATGAATGTTATATCAACAATTTGAGCATAGATCATGCTCTAATTATTGATTTTAAGCAGACAGCAATGGAAGGCTTATTGATTTGGGTCAGCATTGAAGCTCTTAGCATAGCACTCTTAAAGTGCTAGATTTGTTTTTTAAATGTTGTATCATTTATTTGGTCTTTGTATTCATTATCCTTTGATGAAATCCAAAATCTTCTGCCAATTCTTTTAGTTGATGCTGTTCATGCAACATAGGTGATGCTGAACAGGATAGAAAAAATTCAAACGTTAACCTTTCTAAATACATCCAAGTATTATTAATAGCACATAGGTTAGTATATAACAAGAGTACCAAACTCTTCAAACAATACTGCCACCAAGTGCAAATCTTTGTAATCAATGGATGCAGGAAGGCTTGTGCATAAAATCCCTATCTAGTGCCTACTCATCCAATATCCCTAAACTAGTTTCTAGCTTATGGTTTTGGAATTTTATGCGCAAGCCTTTCTACACCCATTGATTACAAAGGCTTACACTTGGTGGCAGTACTGAGTGGAGAATTTGGTACTTTTATTAACAACATGTGTAAGCATATAAAATGGTGATCATGTGATGTCTTGGCTATGCACTATTACTAACAGTTAAATGCATTTAGAAAGTTTAAGTTTGAGTTCTCTAAAGACACTTAACATTAACAAACTCTCCATATAGTAGTGCCACCCAGTGTAAGCCATAGTAATCAATGGATGCAAGATGGTTTGTGCTTAAAATCCTGATCTGGTGCCTACTCATCTCTCACCAGATTATTGTATGGAGAGTTTGTCACTGTTTTAACATGCAAGCATAAAAAATAATGATCACGTGATATGTAGACATTTAATATTCAATATTAGACTTGGACACTTAATAGAAGAGCAATACAGACTTCAGACCACTCAAAGAATTATAGAGAGATGCATGTTGGTAGTAACAAGAAGAGATTAAAAATGCAATATTTGGGTAAGAGAACAAACAGTTGTTACTGACCTCATTGAAAAAATTAAAAGACTGAAGTGGAGTTGGGCTGGACATATTGCTAGAAGAGATGATAACAGATGGACAATTGAAATCTTAAACTGGATTCCAATAAATTGTAAAAGACTCAGAAACAGACCACATGTGAGATGGATGGATGAAATAAGAAAGTGTGCAGGGGTGATGTGGAGATGAGAAGCTAAAAATTGGAGAAGATGGATTGAACTTGGAGAGACATTCATCCTGCAGTGGATTGATAATGGTTGGTGATGATGATGATTAGATCGTGGCAATAATCCAACATTTATAACTTCTAAAATGCTATCATCACAAATCTTCAGATAAACACTAATTTTAATATATATAAAATTATTTTAAATTAAAAAATTGAAAAGCCCAATACAGAATTTCTTGATGCACACATACACATAGCAAAACATATATGTAGCAGCAACTATATATACAAACACACACACACACAAAGAATTGGCACAAATCGCAATTTAAAAATAATGTTTTATTATTGGTTGCAGTATCCAAAAGTTTTTTTAAAAAAGAAAATCCCTAAGCAAATACTACTAGGTTTTCTTAACCAGATTAGGGATAAAATGAAAATTCTCGTTGCTCCAGAATTTTAGCCTTGCTAATATCTTTTCTATGAAGAGGGATTCTAGAGATACCTTTGCTATACAATGAATTATTTTAAAGGCGGTTTTATTGGCGATAAACAGTTTAAAATAAGTGATTAATCAGTAGAGAAATAAAAAAAAATTGTTACGCCTGCTTTTTCCATCTTCGTTATTTATTGATAGATAATAATAGCATCCTTATATATACAATGCACAGCAAGCATACATAATCATCATCGTTTTCAGTCATATTGATCTATTGCAGAATGGAGGTCACTCCACATTTAATCCAGCTTCTCCGATCTCTAGCCTATCTTCTCCACATCCACTAGCAAGCTTCCTTATTTCATCCATCCATTTCACACGCGGTCTCTTTTTGGGTCTTTTAACATTTCTTGGAATCCGGTTTAAGATTTCCACTGTCCATCTACTATCATCTAGCAATATGTCCATCCCAACTTTAATTTTTTTAATTCTTTCAATGATGTTAGTAATACATGTTTAAATTAAGGCCCTTCTATTAAACAATAATTACATAACCTAGCTTGATTAAAAACAATAATTCTTAATTTTAATTTGGTTGTTCCAGATAGATCTCGCATTATTTACGGAATACACACACAATTTATTTAGCGGAACTTCTTTTCTAATCTAAAAATAAAGCTATTGCATGACAGCGAAATGCAATTATTTTGAGATGGCCTTGGGTTGTAGCATCCACGCGGAATTGCGTGTGCGTTTGGTAAAGTTTCTCTCTCAGCATTTTAAGAATGTAGGATGCCGCAAGAAAATAGCCTCGGATAATATATAAATATTTTGAATTAATTAATACTAATTTCTATTAATCTTATTTATTTTTCAATTGGTTGTGTATCTAAAATTTATAGATATGTAAACGTTGCCCCTCTCCCTATCCTCAGCTTCTCTTTTGAAAACAGACAAAAAAAAATTGACTGACTTTTCAGATATTTTAGAATAATATACATATAAATTCATATAAATTTTGATTTACAGCTATGAGGAAAAAATGAAATCATTAAATGTTTATACAGTTTTACGCCTGGTTATTTGACTGTGTGCCACTTTGCCAGAAGCAGTAGTCAAAGACACTTTTTACCTGATAGTAAAAATTTCCTACGGAGAAAGTCGCGCATCTTAAAGATAGAATTCACATTCATAGCATTCTTACACGTATGCTCTTAAAAAAGATAGAAAGAAAGCGTTATCATAAAATAGTGGTTGTTTAGATTAGCTTCTCAGACTTTCAACCCGTGGCTAGCACGTGCCAGATCAGCAAAAACTTCAAGTATGCCAACAATCGTTAATCATCTTTGTCCAAGATAATTTTTTTTCCGTTCTAAACTTCCTGTCCAAATAACCTCGTCCGACCCTGTTCTCATTTGCGCTTTTCCACTATGTGCCTCTAAAAATCTGGAAGCTTCGGGAAAGGCTAATTGCCTTTTTCTTCCAGTTTTAGTTATCCCCAGAAAAGACCGACTACAACAAATTGACTGTACAATCTGTCAAACGGCTGACCGGACATTGAACACATCCTGTATAAATATTAAATTTTACACTATGTAGCCATTTGCTGCCATGTATTTTATTAATAATATAAAACATACTATATTAAAATTAATTATCCGTAACGTAGCCGGCAAATAATAATTTTTTCCATCACGCAACATTAGTTTTTTTTATATATAATAGTATAACTAGATATTTCAATTCTATTCAGATATGACAGCTATTTTTTTTTCAGTACATAATTTTGCTTTCAGATGTCCATATGAAAGTCTATACAAAACGCGTGTAGAACTAATACGCATTCTTAAGTGTATGTTCAGCGTCAAATCTCTTTAGAAGACACACACATACTGATATATATATATTTCAGTTATTAAATCTTACTGTATATCTTTATTTACTTAAGCATCTACAGATAGGGTGGAGGGTGAGAAAGCACAAAGTGGAGTACTTTAAATGCTAGTTTGTTAACTGCTATTGCAAAGTAATTTCGAATTTGTCAAGCGTCGGTGGTCGAGAGGTCAGCACAGCAGCCTTACAAGCAGTTGTCCCGGGTTAGCGGGTTCGCTTCCCGGCCGATGCTATGACACATGGGAAAAAAAAAGTAATTTCGAATTTCTATTACTATTGTTAATAATTTTTGATAGAAAAAGTAATGATGTTATTTATAATAGCAATTCGATATATCAACATTGTTATATAAATTTATGAATAAAAAATCACACAATTATAATGTAAAATGCAACGATCTAGTCAACAGATAGATTTTGATCTAGAAATTAACTGTGCAAGGACTGATATCCTTAAATATGTTTCTTACATTTAGTCTCATAATTCTGTTTCATTCTAAAAAGCTTTTGCCCGAATTATCGGCCATATTTCATAATAATAGAAGCGAATATTCACTTAGGTTATCTGGAAAAACCGTGTTTTATATTTTTACAATCTTAGCATCAAATTTTTATTTTTCTTTTGGTCTATCATCTTATTTTTATTATCAAGTTTCAAAAACAACTACTAATATCAACTGAAGGATTAATAGGTTGTTTCAAAAACATATCTTTCCATTCAAGCAAAAGTTCAGTTATCAATATGTTCATCTTCTGTGAAAACCTTGTTGCATTTCAGTTTTAAAATCCATTAAATATTTCAAGTTAATTTATTATACATTTGCTTGATTTGGAAAAAGAAAACTATTTTTATCAGAAAAATGACAGCTAAATTAAAAGGTTTACTATCTCTGCTTTCTATTATTATATTTGATAACCAAAGATCAATTAATGTGTTTTTTAACATGAAAGTTGTTACATCACATGACCCTTAGATCTAGGTGCAGTGCTCTTAGACACAAGGTTCCTCACTGATGAAAGCCACTAGCTAGAAACTAATCTGGGGATATTGAATGGATAGGCACTAGATAGGGATTTTATGCACAAACTTTCTTGCATCTATTAACTACTCTGGCTTGCATTAGGTGGCACTATTGTATAGAGAGTTTGCTACTATTTTAACAGTTTGTGTGAGCATAGAAAATGGTGATCATATGATGTTATAATGGTTTTATATCAATCCTGCACATAGGATAATGGTAACTGTGATTTTTGAATAACCAAAGACACCAAAATGTATAGATACTGAACTAGATTAAGATCTTTCTGACTATATATACAAGCGAATGAGCTTGAATTGAAAATGTTATTTGTGTTTTGATCTTGGGTTCATAGCTTTATAGTTAACTAAAGAGGTAAAACGTGCTACTGGAGGATTGCATCAAATCCTAAGTCTAGATGCAGTCCTCTCAGATCCAAGACTCCTCACTGATGAAAGCCACAAGCTAGAGGTTAATCTGTGGATGTTGGATGAGTAGGCACTAAGTAGGAATTTTATGCACAAACCTTCTAGCATCCATTGATTACTCTGGCTTGCATTGGGTGGCACTACCACATGGAGAGTTTTGCCTCTGTATGTAAAGTTCCTTTCTAGAAATTTTAGATTAACAATCTCACCCATGATAAGCCACTTCTGTTTAACAAATTCTTTAAGAATATATAATTAATTTCATAGCAAAATATATTAAGACCAAAATTATTTTCAAATAAAATCTAATTTTGGGATGCATACATGATAGTATACCCTAAAAATCAGACTATTCTTAACTCTAAAAATCCACAAATATTATTAGTTTCTCGAATCAAAATATTGCAATATTTCATTAAATTAACCTCAATATTTTCAATATTAAGATCTTTTTATCAATTACAATAAGATTATCTCAGATTGATGTTTCTTGATTACTAAAAAAAAATTGCTTCATTGCTCAGGAGGGAAAAAACCACCAAAACTCTCCACACAGTAGTGCCACTCAGTGCAAGCCAGAGCAGTGATCATGTGAGTTCATAAGAAGTTTGAACCCAGAACTGGAATGATATCTTATTCCCCAGAAGATGGTACTATATCATGCAGCTGAAATAAAGAAACAACTATTTTTTAATGTCACTGTCAAGCGTTGGTGGTCAGGAGGTCAGCACAGCCGCCTTACACAGTTGTCCTGGGTTAGTGGGTTCACTTCCTGGCCGATGCTATGACACATGAAAAATATATAATATATATATATACTGTAACCATATGTATACTTTCTAATATACTATATTTTAATTAATAACACTAGAGAAATAATCTCCAAATATTACTTACAATATTTATTATATTTATTCTACCCCCTTCCCCCAAGTATTTGGTCATTGTCTACAAACTAATAAATATATTAGTCTGTTACATACAATATTACTTGAGAAGGAATGGATGTTATTTTCTATATCTTCACAATTTTTAATTTTATATTATAGATTGTTATATTTTGATATACAAGTGTCAAACTTACTCTATTTATAACTTTAACAGCACCCAGTCTAGATAAATACAGTAATTATTAAACTAGAGATTATCTCTAGCCCAGATATACACTTTAAACTGTAGTTAAAGTTTAATATGATTTCAAAAGAATGTGTGATAGAGTGGAGCTTATTTAATATATTTATAATAGATGTAAATTTTTGTTTATTCATTTATTTATACAGAATCCACAGTCACACATATAGTATAAATTTAAGGCTATGTTCATTTGTCTATGTGACAAATTACCACCATCATCAGATTTTTAATTGGATGGACAGTTAAAGAGTTGGAGTGTGGAGTAGATTGAAGTCTGTCCATTAAAGTATGAGGTTTGGCTATCTTAATATATATCTGAGTACTTATAGCATATATGTGTAGAGATGGTAATCTGGACCAACTGATGATTGCTGGTTTACCATGAAATACGTATATTGGTGATTATTTATCTTTTCAACATATATGTATTCAAGTGTATCAGTGTTATGAGATAGTGTGGAGAGTGGTGGGTTATGTGAAAGTCTGTGCTCATATACCCTATACATCACTATAATTTATGCAATTTAGTATCTTCTGAAGTTGCAATGGCTACAATCATTTATGTGAGGCTATTAACAATGATAGTAATGCATAATCTATATAAACAAAATAGTATTCAAATATGTAACTAGTAGTTAAAGATATCTCTAGTATTTCTTTACTGAGAAACAGTGAAGAAAAAGATAATATTTAACAAACTAGCAAATATTAGGGGCTGGACTCATGATTTTTCTCTCTGTTTTGTTCTCTATATGTAGGTATAAATAATTAGATGATTAATTAGATTGACTAGAAACTAACTATGGAAGGAAAAATAGTTTTCTTGGTACCTGAAGAAATTTTTCAAAGTTCACCAGGACTCAAATCCCATATTATAGATTCAGTAGGCAAATGCATTAACTATTATGCTATAAGATCCTTTTAAAAAAATTAAATAGATTAATGCATGTAAAAATATATGTAAACAAATTTAGAAAGATGTAAGCTCCAATCATAGTGCTTGAAGTATTTATTATTTGATCACTATATGCATACTTAACAGTGGTAGGTTACCTTATTATGGGTCTGTAATTGGAGCTTAAAATTTTACAAATTTATATATATAAATGTAGTATATAAGGTAAATGAAGGATGATATCAAAAATATTAAATCATGGATGAAGGATTTCTAAATTAACTCTCAGCTAAAGAAAGTAAAACAAAATCTAAGGTGGGTAAATTGGATAAAACTATTAGATAATGGCCCAAAAATATTCTGATGATAAAAACCTTATAAACTTTAGTTTACACAGAGGCAAAACTCTCCATACAGTACCATCACTCAGTGCAAGCCACGTAATCAATTGATGCAGGAAGGCTTGTGCATAAAATCCCTATCTAGGGCCTACTCATACAATATTCCCAGACTAGTTTCTAGCTTGTGGTTTTCATCAGTGAGGAGACTTGAATCTGAGAGCACTGAACTTAGATCTTAGGATCTAATGCAAACCTCCATAAGTCATCTTTTATCTTATTATCTAACTATAAAGCTTTGAGTTCGAGATGAAAATACATATTTTCAATTCAAGCTCATTATAGTCACATAAATCTGAACTCAATTTAGCATTCATACTTTTTGGTACCTTTGGTTCTTTAATAACCACTGTGACCATAATCCTAAGATCTAGGTGCAGTGCTCCCAAATACAAGGCTCCTCACTGATGAAAGCCACAAGCAAAAAACTAGTCAGGGGATATTGAATGAGTAGGCATTATATAGAGGGTTTTAAGCACAAACCTTCCAGTATCCAATGATTACTCTGGCTTGTACTGAGTGGCGTTACTGTATGGAGAGTTTTGCCTTTGTGAAAACAGCTTGGGTAAGCATAAAGAATGGTGATCATGTGATGTTTAGTGGTTTAAACTTGAATTAAATGAAGTCTTAGTGACAGTGGTTTAAATGGTACAAAATTAGATAAATATTGGAAGTTTTCACCAAGTATATCACATGAAAAGTGATTGGCATTAATAAGAAAGGTTGCAAACTTAAAAAGTACTTAAAATAAGAATGATTGTTTTTTTTCCCTTTGGATTGATTATTATTAAAAATTATCCAGTTAATTTAACTCCATATTAATTCAGAAGTAATTTTATGCAAATATGAAATTGTTTATAGTTTTCTAACTTAGTATTAAAAGTTTTCTGCTGCAGAAATTAAAGACAGCATGGCGTTATGCCAAATAAATAGAAAAATTGACTAGCATGTTCAATATGTATACTATTTATGGTTTATTGATTGGTTTGCAGAGTCATCCTAAAAATTCATATTTAGAGCAATTTTTTTCTCTTCTTCTGGTGTTGACATGCCTCTACTCATTTGTGAACAGCTGTGTATGTTATGTATACAATAATACACCTTACAAATAAATAAATGCCTATGTATTTGTGTGTGTATATACATATCAGAATGATTTATTCATAGACAACTAATATTATTCTAATCCCAAGAAGAAGAAAAAAGATAAAAGAAATAAAAATAATAATTCAATTCAGTTTATTTATTACATAAAACTACAGCATTAAGTTAATTACAGAATTGCACCATAATTAATATACAATAATATTAATACGCAAGGATATATATTAAATTTTCCCAGTGCATACCACTAACTGAAATAAATAATCAGATATCACTTCACCTTAAACGTTAAGAAATTTTCAGCTACTCTCTCTATGAAAAAAAAAAACGTTTAGATTCCGCATCTTAAAATGCTGACTCTAAACTTTTTATTTTATAGATGGCGTTGCTGAAAATTTCTTAAAGTTTGAGATGAGATGATATTGTATATATTAAATTGTATGGATATCTATATATAACATTTTCTTATAATATTATTGATAAACTTTTTAAAAATTTAATTCAAACGTATTTTCATTGGTAAAATCTTAATAATGAGAATTAAACAAATGAAACAAAGAAAAATATTTTATTGTGTCAGAATGACAAATCTTAATATAAAATAAATTAGAGGCATGTGTTTTATATAATAATTATTAATAGTAATATTTAACATTTTATTTCTTAAGATAATTTTTTGAGTGAGAAGCTTATATAAAAATTTAAGATTTCTGATTTTTCTTCTAACAGATGGAGTTAAATTACAATTATTTAACTTAATATGTTTAATAACTGAAATACAGGCTTATTATATACCTATATCAATATATGTAATATATAGGGCAGCGGTGGTGAACCTATGGCAGGCGTGTCACAGGTGGCACGTTATCGATTTTCAAATTGTATCCTCATTTTACAACGAAAATTGCAAGATTTCAAAAATTTAAGGCGCCATCTAGCCATAGAATACTAAATTTGAACAAAGAGCCGAACAAAAATTTCCGAATACTAACAATGTAATTGTGATATGATAGGAACTTTATATTCAAAGGGGTAGAAATGCGCGCAAACAAAAAACACATTCGCAGAAAGTGATGCGACAGAAGTTTTTTTTTAATTGGTATTTTGTCAGTAATTTAATTAAGTTGCGCCAATTTTTGCTGTTTAATTCTCGTACACCGGATTATTCTTTGATAAGTTTTATATTTATAATAATCTCTCAGCTTTGTGGCTATTAATTGCTTATTTCTTGTCCTGACTATAGATTGTGATACGTCACGAATTGGGACGTGACGATACAGATAGAGTGCGTGCAAAGTAACTAAGTTGAGTTTGAAATTTAGTTGTGACAAGAATAATATTGTGCCTGTGCATTGGTAATAATATTGCTTTGTAGCTGAATTTTAAAGGTAATTAATTTAAACATACATTAAAGCGAAGATTTTTGAAATATTTAAAGAAATATTTTCGATATCAATTTTTATAAATTTCTTCTGGTTTTATCCAACATGGCTAGTGAAAATAAAAAAAACAAAAATTACTATTAAAAACAAGCAACGGATAATTCCAAAGTTGATGGACTCAAGACTACTCAACAAAATCCTTAATATGCTTTTGCTGTAATTGATAACAATGATATTCCAATAAACATCACATGATCACCATTTTCTACGCTTGCTCATAACTGCTATTAAAACAGCAAAACTCTATATATGTATTGCCACTCACTGCAAGCCAGAGTAATCAATGGATGATAAAAGGCTTGTGCATAAAATCCCCATTTAGTGCCTACCCATCCAATATCCCCAGACTAATTTCTGGCTTGTGGCCTTCATCAGTGAGGAGCCTTGGATCTGAGAGCACTACACCTAGATCTTAGGATCTAATGCAACTGGCTTGCACTGAGTGACAATACATATAGAGAGTTTTGCCTGTTTTAATAACAATGATATTCTTTGATAATTACTGCAATATTGTCTGTATCAGAGATGGGCAAGATACCAATCATGGTTCACTAGTAGACCATAAAATCATTTTGGAGTGATGTCTGAATTTAAAAAAAAAAGTAATGGTAACTAACAACACAATACTCTAGAAAATATAGCTATACATAAGTACATTTTATACCCATATGGCTACCACAGGTAAGAATTGTCTCTTTACAATGTGGGCAACCATGTGAAATCAGGTAATGAATGGGTCAATTGGTGTAGTGCCTTCATTCAAAATTTGTGATGATACATATATGGCATACAAACTCATTAGCTTGAATACATTTAATGCACAATGCAAAAATGAAACTTAAAGCATTGGGTATATTCAGTCAGTTATGGCAGTTGCACAGATATAAGTAATTTATTGCGAAAAATTACCACTTTATCACATTTTAAAAAAGAGATGTAATATTTAAACCAATTGCAAAGATATACAATTTTAATACATAATGGGAAGAACAGTTTTTCCTCACAATGATTAATGCAACATATGTCTGTTATGTGTCATGCAAGTGTGCCACTTCTAAAAAAGGAAATGTTGAAGGACATTTTAAAACCATGTGGTAATATAAGTGTGGTTGACAGTGCTACTTGGAGAAAACTACAAGAAATCCTTGCTCTCAAAAAGTATGCCCATCCCCTGGTTTATATCATTTATTTTTAAAAATTGAACAATAGAAGCATTCTTAATATTAGATGAATATCTTCATGGATCCACATTTTCCTTAAAAACATTGTAATATTTTTGAGACTAGCATATTATCACCTTCTTTTAAAACTTCTCCATATTTGTTATCAGATCCAGAAGCTTTTCCATTTCCAAGATTACAAAGAACTGTTTTAGTTTAAATATTTGTCCAAATCTAAATAAATGACTATACAGATTGGTATATCGTTGAAAATTATAAGCCAATTTTATTGTCATTATTTAAAAGATGGTCAAAATATTCCCTTGTATCTATTCGAAGTATCATTATCATATAAAAATGGAATCAATGGAATTCAATAGGATTACAATATTTTTCAGTCCCTATATAGTTTACAATATGACAAAAATAATATTTAAAATGATCATAATCAATAAATGATTACCTTTTTTTTGGAGTTTTAATCCACCGACTTCTGTTTTGAAATTTCTATATTAATTATGCAGTTTCACATTAAATTTATTATTCTGCCAAGAAAAAAAATGCTAGGTTTTCTTTTAATCAAATCATTATCAATAAGATCATTATTTAAGAACCAATCATAATTATTCTTTTTATATTTGCATTCATAACCTACTTCTTAAGAGAATTTTACATCATACATTTTGAACTACAAGTGTCAAATTTATTCCACCCACAATTTTGACCCCATGTATTCTAAATAAATACATTAATGATTATCACTAATCATTTATTAAACTAAAGATTATCCCAAGCCCTGATATAAACTTTAAAGCTCAGTTAAAGAATATAATGGGCACACATGCTGTTACAATATATATATATATATATATATATATATATATATAACAATAAAATTAATAAATATAATGGTAATTAACTATTATATACAATCTTTCAATCTGCAGAAGTACTTTCGGTTAATTTCTTAACCTACCTCAACTGTGGCTTCCATTTTGTTTTTTGAATTTAACAGCAGTTGAGGAGGATTAAGGAATTAACTGAAAGTACTTCTGCAGAGTTATTGTTATTACAATTACTTTAAAATTAACAGTCACTTTATTTGTATATAAAATGTACTTAATAATCTATATTCCATCACTTATTTTTGAAACATGTGAATCAAGACATCTTGATAATCCTAAAAGTCCAGATTATCATAATCGCAAAATGGTGGAAAAGATAATATAATTAAATATTTTACAAAATTTGAAGTGTGTGGGAGATGATGTGCCAGAACAACTGATGAGCATTGGTTCAGGATGAAATATATATATTGGAGATCATTTATCTTTTTCACATGTGTAGGCATGCATATCGATTGTATAAGATGGAGTGGATGACTGAATGAAAGTTGAAAGTCTGGGTTCAAATCCCTGTAATTAAAAATTTGAAATAATAATCAGTTCATTAAAAAAAAGAGTTACAAAGATAATTCCATAGTAGAATTAAAGTTCCAAATACATCTATAAGTAGTATTACTCGGAATTTTGAAAGGAAATACTTTCTTACTGCAGATAATTAAAAAATTCTGAAATATTAGTGGAGTGAGAAAACATTGCTCCCATCACTCAAAAATATATAAATAATCAAATGACTTGATTGCTTTAGAGGTCATAAAATATTCAAACACCAGACATGGCAGGATTGGAATTGATATGAAGATCTTATGCTCCAGAATGTGTCACACTACCTCTGTACTAAACCACAGAGGGCGCTCACATCAGTTTTGTGAATATATAAGAAATAAATAAATTGGTTGTAATGCAAAGTAGCTGAAGTCATTCAGCACAGCCACAATGTTATAAAATTTAACATTAGGAGTAATTAAAATGGGTGAAGACAAGAGTTGAAAAAAAAATAAAGATTTGATAACTATTATCATTAACGGAGTGAGATATAGAGAGCAGATAAAGATGGAGACTTAGAAGGAAAAGATATGTCACTGCATGTTATAAAAAGGTAAGTGAATGTAAATTATGTGCATCATACAAAGGCTAGAATTTTAAAATTGGGATGGGGTGGGAGATTCATAGAGTTAAAAGATAACATTGGAGAAAGACTGCTAATGTTATGTATATGGATAGACAAACTGAGAATGGATCATCAGAAAATATGTTTTATTATTGTCATGTGACTTGATAGAGAAATTATATGAATACATATTTGAAATAGAGATTACAGTGAAGCCATGGTATATGTTGTATCAATATAAATTATGTTAATTCTACACTATTAAAAACATGTAAACAAACAAAAGAAAAAAACATTGGCAACAGCCATTTTTCCATCTGGTGTGTGATTGCATTTATTAATAATGCTTATTTTGCTCACATTGAAAACATCAAAACAACAGAAGAGGTCACAACATTCTGATAATTAACATTGTTATTGCATTTCCACGGGAAAAAGGATATTGAAGAAAAAGAATGATGTCCAAAGCATATTTAATTGCTATAAACCTTTGACATTTTGCTATTCATTTTATTTAAAATATAAAGATATGTTTCAGTAAGTTTGTTATTATTTTTAATTTTTGAATGAATGCAAACAAAAAAAACATGTACCCAGTAAATATATAATTGAATGTGTTCTCATTTTATTATTAGTGATTACATTATTATCTTTTAAAATTTTTGTTTATACTATAATCTTAATTTATATGCACCTACTATATACATATTAAAGCATCCATTTTAATAATGTGTGAGAGGTGTGTGAATGGAAAAATACTGTATATGTGCAACTCAGTAAATAATGCATATTCTATTATAATCAAATCTTATCAACAAAGCCCAAGCTACTATACGTGATGTACAATGTCTGTGAATGGTGCATAAAACAAAATATAGCAGATATCACAGTTCCATGGTACTTAAAAACAACTAAAAGAATGCAGTTGTTTCTCATAGCTGAAACACATAAGATTGCAATAAAATTTTACAACCTTACTGATTATAAAATGCTTTTATAATTGTTTGTTCACTGTGATGAGTAAAAGACTATTTAGAGTATTCATTTTTGTTTTCAGCTTTAGTTTCTTTGCAAGAGAATAAGTAAATAACATAACTTTTATCATCCCCCCCCCCAAAAAAAAAAAAAAAAAAACAAATATGAGGACTTATTGCAAACTTTATGAAGATGAATGAGAATATTCTCAGAAATAAAATGGCTAGCAATTTAAATGAAATATTTTAGGACATAATGTTTGGTTTGTTATGTCGACAAGTTTTACAAACTTTGGCAGATGATCAAAAGTTATACATAAATGAACTTAGACATTAAAAACAAATTACTATCACTGGAACACCTCTTAATAATATAAAGTTTTATTAAGGATTTTTGTTCCAGTTCTAATATTAAGATGTTAGTGGTTAGATCCCCAGACACATCCCACCTATGTGTCACTCATTTGGAATTTTTGTTTCAATTGTTTATAGTGTAAAACAATGGTTTGTAATTTAACTGTAAATAATTTCCTTCTTCTCTGAGCTAATGGAATACATGGCTGTTAATGAAAACAACCACTCAAAAGGTAATTTAAAAAAATCTGCTTTATTACTGCCTAGCATGCTTTCAATATAACATGTATATCATATTCATGGTTTAACTAAGAATATGATATACATTTAGCATGATTCTGATATAACTTACATATATAACTTACATATCATATTCATGTTTTAACCATCAATGTGATCTGCATTTAGCATGCTTTTGATATAAGATGTATATTATATTCATGGTCTAACCATGGATATGATATACATCTAGCATGCTTTCAAAATAAAATGTATATCATATTTACGGTTTAACCATGAATATGATATACACCTAGCATGCTTTCTATATAACATGTATATCATATTCATGGTTTAACCATAAATGTGATATGCATCTAGCATGCTTCTGATATCATATTCATGGTTTAACCATGAATGTGAGTTGCATCTAGCATGCTTTTAATATAACATGTATAGCATATTTGTGTCTTGTTGAGATATTAAATGAATCATGAATGTGATATTTATGTTGTATTAAAAGTGATAAGACATGAATATGACCACATTCATGATTTATCATAATATGTCAATAAAACACAAATATGATTTATGCTATAATTGAAAGCATGCTAGGCAATAATAAAGCTGAATATTTTTTATAAACTATCTATTCTGTGAATAAGGTTTTCATTAACAGTCATGTATTATAGCACAAAACATATTATTATTATTATTATTATTATTATTATTATTATTATTATTATTATTATTATTATTATTATTATTATTATTATTATTATTATTATTATTATTATTATTATCATTATTATTATTATTATTATTATTATTATTATTATTATTATTATTAGCTTTATTATCTAAGTAATACATTGTTTCAGTAGAATTTGAAAGTTATAATTGACTATTTGTTAGTCTGCTTTCAAAACAGGTTATATTTATCTGCTTAATGAGGTTTATTTAAACTTCTTTGAATTAATAATCTCACTGTCTTTAGTCAGGCTAAAATCTTTAATGTCTATATAAATATATTGGACCAGAGATAAAGGTGAGTATCCATCTTTACTATAAAAGGAGGGTATCTTGATATGAGATTGATAATGTTATTGTTTAAGTGTTGACTGCTTTCATGTATTTGAAACCATCAAAACATCACATGCTCACCATTTCATATGCCTACACATGCTGTTAATAAGAGTGCCAAACTTTCCAAACAGTAGTGCCACAAAGTGCAAGCCTTTGTAATCAATGGATAGAGGAATGTTTGTGCATGAAATCCCTATCTAGTGCTTACTCATCCAACATCCCCAGACAAGTTTCTAGCTAGTGACTTCCATCAGTAAAGAATCTTGGATTTGAGAGCACTGCACCTAAACCTTAGGATCCAATGCAATCATTCAGCAGCCACCTTTTATCTATTTCATTAATCATAAAACCAGGAATCCAAGATTAAAACAATATAATGTTTCCATACCAAGCTCATTTGCTTATATTGTCATACTAATCTGAACTCAGTTTGGCACCCACATTTTGATGTCTTTAGTTTTTCAAAAATCACAATCGCCATTAACCTATGGGCAGGATAGGTATAAAATCATCAAAACATCACATGATCACCATTTTATATGCTTACATATGCTGTTAAGAAGAGTACCAAACTCTCCATATGGTAGTGACACCAAGTTGTAATCAATGGATGCAGCATGTGTGTAAGCATATGAAATTCATGTGATGTTTTGATGGTTTTATTCCTATTTTGCCCATAGAATAATGGTGATTGTGGTTTTTGGAAAACTAAAGACACCAAAATGTATGGATGCTGGACTGAGTTCAGATATATATGACTATACAAGCAAATGAGCTTGGATTGGAAGCATTGTGGTGTTTTCATCTTGGGATCCTAGTTTTATAATTAACAAAATAGGTAAAAGATGCCTGCGGTAGGATTGCATCAAATCCTAAGGTCTAGGTAGTGCTCTCAAATCCAAGGCTCTTCACTGATGAGAGCCACGAGCTAAAATCTAGTCTGGAAATGTTGGATGAGTAGGCACTAATAGGGATTTTCTGCACAAACCTTCTTGCATCCATTGATTACAAAGACTTGCATTTGATGGCACTACTGTATAGAGAGTTTGGTACTCTTATTATTTCATGTATTTGCTTCCTACTAATGTGTAAAAGCATTATTACAAATGAACTTTCCCTCTGGTCAATTAATAATTTTATGCATCCACAACAAAACCCAATTAGCCTTCTCTTAATACCAGAAGGTTTATTAGCAACTTCTTCTGTTTTCATCATTTTAGTGTCATCTAGTGTAAGCTTGAAACTGGTCTGGTGAAATTTTGATAGAATTGCATTGGATAAGAATTTATTAGCATTACTATCTGACATCTAGTGATTTCTAAAGCCTACACTAGATGGCTTAAAAGCTAGTGAATTGGGGAAATGTGATAGTCAATAGCAATGTGTAAGTTAAGGTCACATAATATCATTTGGATATGATGTCTTATTTGGCTTTGATCTCAAAAGGTTGATTTGAAAAATTTAGAAATTAGTTTTTAAGACAAAGTTCTTTAATCTTCTATTAAAATTAAACTTGTACCACTCACTAACTTTACCCTTCCTAAACATATTGAAGAGGAATCACCCAAATTGAATTTAAAACCATTAAAACATCATATGCCCACATTTTTTATCCTTATACAAGCTATTAAATAGTAGCAACTCTCTACATATTGTAGCACCACTTCCTGCAAATTATAGTAATAGATGCCAAAATATTTGTGCACTTAAATCCTTACTTAGTGCCTACTAATCCAATATTCCCAAACTAGTTTTTAGCTTATGACAATTAGTCAACAGTGAGAAGCTGTTGATCTGAGTTGCTGGAAGGATGGCATTTGATCATAAGATCTAGATGCATTGCTCTCAGGTCTAAGGTTCCTCATTGATGATAGCCTCAAGATAGAAACTAATCTGGGGATATTAGATGGGTAGACATTTGATAGAAATTTATATTCACAAATTTTCTGGCATCTATTGATTACTATAGCTTGCACCAGATGACACTACTATATAAAGTTGTTATTACAAATTGAATTTAGTGTGAACTCTTCCATAAAAGTTTATATGTGATGGATGATATACTTGAGAGACATTAAAAGATATACTTATGAAACAATGAACAATTCAGATGAATTTAGGATCTTTTTTCTATATAATAACCACTTACTAGGGTAATGCTATTTCTACCATTTAAACTTTGATATTGGATCCATTTTATACGTATTCCCTTTCCTAATTTCATGCACATAAGTCAACAAAATTACAAGAATAAATACAATAAAAAATAGAAATTTTAAGATAATAACAAGAGACATTTATATTTGCATTAGAAACTTGTATAACTTAAATCCTAGATTTTAATAATTTTCACTACAGTAAGTGACTGGGTTGATTTTTTATAGTACTGTATAATTTATCTTCTCTGTCACCTTTGGCACCCAACCCCTTGGGCTTGCTCCATTTGACTCAATTTTTTTGGCTGAGCTTTAAGAAAAACATTTATTTCTAACACTGTTTTGCATATAATATATATATAAGGTGTTTTTGACATTCCAACAGTATTACATTAAAATTGAGTAAAATTAAAACAGAATGACACCAAATACATATATGTAGGATTAAAAATAATCCCAATATATGTAGGATTAAAAATAATCTAAATTTATAGTGTTGAATAAATTCAATATTTATGCTTTTTTTTGCAGGACTGTTTAGGATAGACTTGCATTTTAATGAATTTTTAAAAACAGATTATTTATTGACAAAGAAAAGAAAGATTGAAAGAATTGTGAGGCCCCAGTGGTGCAATTGGTTAGCACATGGTACTTATAAGATTGAAAGAATATGATAATAAAGAGCATATTATTAAAGTTTTCAAATTATTTTTTTCAAAAGCCAAAAAAAGAAGAAATGCTGAAAGAGTCAAATGCTAACACATTTTCATTTCCTATATAAAGGACTCTAGAGGAATTTAAAGAAATAAAAAAAAAGATTTTATAAGTTGCACAAACACTATAAAATTTACTTACAAAATAAGAATTTAAAATAACCTGATCATAAAATCATTATTTCTGTTACTTCTTTCCATCACTTATGATTATACATATATAACACAATAAAAATAATAAATGTAATGGTAATTAACCATTATATTTAATCTTTCAATCTGCAGAAGTACTTTCGGTTAATTCCTTACCCTTCCTCAACTGCCGTTAAATTCAAAAAACAAAGAAGCAAACATCATCAACTCAAATTCTATAAATCCCGAATTTTAATGTTAGCAGCTTGTCTATTAATTATATTTATTTTACTTCTATTTATTAAAATTGCTTCCTTAATTTTTCTTTTATTATGGTTTCTCTCTTCATGAAGAATCGTAACACTTTCAACATCAAACTTAAATTTATATTTACATGTCCTTTCATGATCCAAGGAAACTGAGGCAGTCATGAAATCATTATTATTTTTACTTTCCACATGCTTGTATAACAATCATGTTCCTTTAATCTTTTTTCAATACTACACCTCAATTCACTTATATATGATAACATACATCCACAAAAAAATGTGATATACAACATTACTTTTCTGCTTGACAGGTATGACATTTTTAGAATTATTCATTAATTTATTAACATTAATTGTAACATAAAATGAAACATTAAACACATTCTTATATATATTCTTAAAAAAAGCATTTGAAATATATGGAGTAGATATTCATTTTTTACTATCAATCTTCAACTCCTTTAAACCATTATAATTCTTTTTAAATTGATATAAAGTATTGTTAATCTGTTCCATCTTATAACCAACTTCAAGCATTTCTTTGGCAATATTTCAATATTTTTTAATTTATTGCACTAGTACTAACATAATTTTTCATTACAAAACAAAAAAGATCTAATGGCTACTCATAAACCCATTTAGCCTTCAACATTATTACACACACACACATATATATATATATATGGTAGATATAATTAAAAATACATTTGTTGATCAATCAATAGATATTTTGTAACAGAAATTCACAGAAGAAATGTAGTTACTTTTATGCACTGAATTCATGTAAGTTATTAGTTTATATTATATGATAATTCAAATACACTTTGAAATCTATTATTAAGATGCCAGAAAAAGAATGTCAGAAAGATAATATTTGAGTGTTATCACATGATCTTAGTACTTTAACACCTGGTTATTCCTCCTACCTATAGGGGGAAAAAACTTTAATAGATATATCATTGGTACATTGGTATTGTTTTTCATTAATAGTTTGCATTTCAAATTTATTGCAAGACAAAGTGATTTAGCCATCATGGTGTGCATTTTAAAAAATAATTACCTTTCTAAGAATGTATGTGCAATTGTATGTAAGTATGTGTGTAAAAACAATGACAGCAATACTAAAAGCTAAACTAACTATTAAAATAAAACAAAATACAGTTTTATAACATTAACAACGTTAGCCAAATTTAATAATAATTCATTATTAGTTTTCCTGAAAGTTTGTGATGATGGTATCTTAGTTGTATCCACATATTACACTATTTCCATTAAGTAATATAAGTATTAAATCTCTTTAGAAAAATGGTTTTATTCAAATTTCATCTGTCAGTAATAGCATATAGGTTAGTATTTGCACAACGTTTCAGGAGGTATTATTCTCCTCACTTCTTCAGATGTTTCTGGCTTGACTAGTGACAGTACTAGCATGGGATTCGAACCTTGGTCTCTAGATTCTTGAACATTGAAATTCAAGGTAAAGCTCTAACCCACTGTGCCATCCTGCCAAAGGCAACAGTCAATAGAAAATTTCATATACTTATCTATGAAGTTTCTCCTGATTGGACATTTTCCTCTAAGAACAAAGATGATTAGTGGTTTTCATACAATATGTATAGTCATACTAAGTTGTCTTATGGGATTATTTTCCCTTGTCATGGGAGCAGTTTCCTTGAATTTTCTTTTTTGTACTTTTCCTTTTTCAAATTAAACCTATATTCAATGGTACATACATGGTCTGCTATTTTAGACATCTGTTTTCTCTCTTTTCTAATCATCCGTTTGTGCTCTTACAATCATTTATCAATGGAATGACTGGTCTCGCCAATGTGGGCTATTACAAGCTGTTGAAGGTAATTTGAAAATTTAAATATTTTTTTCTAAAAATATTCAATACTTAATATTAGATGATGAAAATAGTTCAGTATATAAATATAATCATTATTAGTTATTTTCTCTGCTAAAAGCAGGTTTCTCAATGTTTAGATGTACTCAAACGTACACTTAAGGTGCATATATATATATGGGTACATTACAAAGCTTTTTTCTATTTCTCTTTAGGCAGTGAAGTTCAAATAACTCACACTCACTAATTTTTCATATAATATTTTAGCCGTAAGCCAATTATTTGCTGCTTATTAAAATATACATAAGAAAAAAAAAACCTTAAATTTTTTTTGTTTGTTTAAATAAACAAGCTTAGTAAGGATTCTGACGAAGGTTGAGTTTTTTTAAAACAAGTTTTTATCACTTTCTGCTGGGAAAATTGATAATTTTATAATTGCCTGCAGAAATGAACCATATATATTAAAATTGTCTTTATAACAACATTTAAAATATTATACTAATTAATTAATCTCATTATTATTATTATCTGTTACGCACGAAATTAAGTATTAACTGTGAAAATAAAATACGTTTATAAATTATACTACTTTGTGCATATTTATGCTTTTAAATGTAAATTATAAAACTATTCAGGAGTGTATGTGCGCGTATGTGTCGTTAACTTGTCTTTATAACAGAATTTTAATACTCTTATTTATAGATGCGTTTTATTTACGCATGCGTGTCACAGCTCTTTCTAAAAAAAAAAAAAAAAGATTCTGCAATTGAAGTAGTTTATCATTATTTTACTTATCTGAATTTTTAAAATGTAAAACTTTTGCTACTTACAATCTTAAATAACATTTAAGTACCAGTATATTGTCTATGGAAGTTAATGTAATAAGAAGGGATCTGAACTCAGACTTTTAAGCTCCCCATCTATACATCCCATCGTATATAACCGTTACACATGACTACATATACATGACAAATAATCTCCAGTGTACTTATTCCTACTGAACCAGCCCTCATCAATATGTCGAGATCACCATCTGCCACACATGTATATAATGAGTGCTCGGATTATATTAAGATAGCAAATCTTCAAAGTTTATGTTCTCAACTCTCCAACTCTTCAGCCATCTATCTAATTGAAAATCTGATGATGGAATGCTCAAAGCCCTCATATTGGCATCAACAAGGGCTTTGAGTATTCTGTCGTCAGATTTTCAATGAGGTAAAGGGTTAAAGAATTGGAGGGTAGAGAAAATTGAAGCCTGTCCATTAAAGTTTGAAGAGTTGCTATCTTAATATAAACTGAGCACTGATAATATATTGTAATGGTCAAGATTGTATAATCGGTCAATAAGACTGAAAGATCAAACAAGGACTCTCAACCAGCAGATGAAGGATTACCCCTATGCTTCTAGTTTAAACCCCTACCTAGGCTTCCTAGTCTCAACCACCTAATTAACATTCTTGATGTCACACAGCTTCCCTTCTTCATAACTGCATGATATAGCTCAGGGTTCAAACATGGACTCTCTTTCCCTCAGGGTTTTTCACAACTTATGACATTACACTACACTAGCACTTTTAAGCCTTACCTTAATTTGTTGACCTTACAGTTATTGGCATGATTTGGAGTTTAATCATTTCTATAATGCTACAATAAGATACAAAACCATGGATATGTTTGTTTTGGCAATTGAATAGTTTAACTGTTCCAACTCACAATAATGACACTAGTTTAATTAATGATAATGATATATGTTTTATTACAAAAATAAAAATAGTAGAGAGAGTAGCTTACAAATTACTGGAGTAAGATGATATACTGGCTTTTACATAGTATTACAGAAAGTGATGGCAGCTTACAACAATGATGTGTGCCCTATTTAATTTGATTGGAAGTATATTAATCTATCAGCCCATTCTAGGTTTAAATATAACAATTTATTACATATTTTTTAATGGGACAACTTGTGGATGGGTTCGATTTAAGGTCATCCAGGGTTGCTGGTGAGCACAAGTGGAGGCTAAAAGTAAACTTTACTTAGAAATTGCAGTACTACCTATGTGAGTGAGGTTAATGGTAATTAAATATGAAGAAGGTTGTCTTGGTGATCAAAGGGTATCGTTCACCACTGAAGAGTGGATGTCCCTGGCCACAGAAGTGCATTGCAGTGGAGAGAGAGAAGATATGCTAAATCTAGGATTTGTGGTTGCAAGGAGTCCCCAGTTCCTGCAGAACCTAGATCGGCACTAATCTATGGATTAGAAGCCTGGGCATATGGCATCTGGTCTGCCCTCATGCAGTCTGACCACATGACACATGAACCATACAGAGAATATATATATATATATATATAATGAAATCTAATATCATAATATGACCATTGCCACACATATGAAAAGATAGGAACGCAAATATATAGCGAAATAAACAATAAATTATTAATCCTTTTGCCTACATGAATAAACATTATGTAACTTATTTTATATATAAACCATGGGCATTCCCAGTGAACCACATATGATTATTTTATAATTAAAACTTGCAGACAATAACAGTTTTAATCATCTTAAAATTTGAAAATCTAATAAAATAACATTTAAGTATTAGGGAGATTAATTGTCCCTAAAATAGACTGATAGCACAATCCATTACTTCTTTTCATAGTTTATACATGGATTGCATTTTTAATTTATGGAGATTTATTAATATTACTTCCATATAATGAAATCTTGGATTATAAATATTACCGCATTTGCAGGAGTTTTCATTACAAGGAATCATTTTTATCAAAAGAGAATTATTAATTTAGTGGCATGTAAAGTAACAATTTAATAATATATTATTTTATTATGAATGTCTTCAATAAAATTAGTTTCTAACACATGGGTTAGGTTACGTTTATAAAACAACACGGTAGACAAACAAAATGATTTATAAATTAATTGAATAGAAATACGCTTACCATCCTTCATTAATTCTATACATAATTCTAACAATTGATGGATTTATAAATTAATTGAATAGAAATATGCTCACCATCCTTCATTAATCTATACATAATTCTAAGAATTGACACGTAACCTTCCTTGACATGATGGGGGGATAAGAAAAGAAATAAAAAAAAAACAATTTATATAGTGTTATTATTACTTTTAAAGTTTGTAAACTTTTAAAATTTAAATTTGGTGTCTTCTCAGTTCGCTCCATCCTTTGGGATTTTGAAAGCAGAGAAGTGTAAAGTCATTTAATGAATTGAAATTTAACTCTATCATTCAAGGTAATATACATAAATAAAAGTGAAAAAATAGATTTCTAATTTATTAAATAATTAAACCAGTAGATTTAACATTAATAATGAATATATATATTGTGATGGCCAATAAAGTCGTCATCACACGTATATATTTATTAATAAAATTAGATAAATTAGCTACTAGAAAGTAATAAAGGTAAATGGATTAGCTACTAAATTTTAAAAAAAAAGAAAGAAAGAAAAAAGTTGAAATTCAAATGTCGAAATTACTTTGGATTTTGTAATAGTAAGAGAAGAAGAGGGGGGTGCATAAAGAAATGCGTCTCTTTCTCTCGTTTAAAAAAAACTATTGTAACAAGTTAAACTAATTTATAAACATAAATTTGAAAATGAATTGTAAACTTTTAAATAAAATTTAAATGTAATATGTAATGTAAAAATAATATGGCCAGATAAATCAGAGGTGTTAAAGTCTATTGGACTAATTAAATTCCTCGGACAAAGAAAAATATATAACAAAGAAAAGCTTATAATTACATCTAAATTAATTAAAACCTACATTTCAGCCACTAATTAAACAAATAGGTTGATAAGAGTTTGTCGGAAAATCTAAAACATTAATTAAAAATTTACAAAAACAATGAACAAAAGAAAGACAGTAAGAGAGTTACAACTATTATCTGATCATTCTGAGTAGAGATTTTGAGGAAGCAACAGCTAAAAGAAAATGAAAGAAGTGCGCGGCTAGTGGCATTAAAGGGACATGGGTTCATATTCAATCCGTCTCACCACTGACTCACAATGTAAGATCTATGCCTGACCTGCTAGAGAGACCGCAGTTTCTGTGACTGAACAACTTAAGATCTACCTAAAGAATCAACAAGAAGTAAAAAAAAACTGGAACGAGAAATGACCCCACAAACTGAGAGAGAAAATCAATCCAGCCGACAGTGAAGGACATACCACCTCTACAAAAAAGGGATGATCTCCCACTGGACGGTAAAGAGCAATTAAAGGAAATGCCCATGGAAACAACTACAATGAAAACCTAGGTAAAAAGCATGCATGCATTTTTTTATTTTTATATTCGCCAATAAATAAAGAAGGAAAGAACCAGACAATAAAATCTAATTAGGAAGAAATAATCTTGATAGACTTAGAACACTGTCCAGTATAATTTCAGGAGAACTTAAATACGTAACTTTATTATTCAATATGTTTTACTCTATTTATTATTGCTATGTAATTTATATAAGTGTGTAATTTTTTTATTGTTATTATGTATTTTTTTATTTATGTGTGTGAGTGTTATTAAACATATTTATTCTTAAATTACATGTACTTGCTTTATTCTCCTATCACCAAGCTACGACAGGGGGGAAACGGTAATTTATTGATAAAAGGGTAAGGCTGATTTTAAAGGTATTCGTGTGCTACTTGTTTGTGAGAATCTTCCCAATTATATAAAATAAATAGCAAGTGCTGGACATTTGTAAATTTCTTGGAAATAGTTTTGCTTTGTTCAGCAGCCAAGAGTTATTGGCCGGGAAATATAACGCCAAGATAATATGTAGGTATTGCCTTGGGGTTCGGTCAATGGTACAGATATGAAGGAAATTTGTATCTGTATTTGCTCTTTGCTTGCATTGTAACGGCATTGGCTATTAATTAAATTGATAATAAACAAATAAATGAAAGGAAGAATCAAAGTTAAAAAAAATAAAGTATAATAAATAAGAATAAAATGCTATAAAATAAATGTAAGATAAAAATAAATAAAATAATAGAACTAAGAAAACTAATAAAATCAACCAACAAATAAGAATTTCCATCAAAAACCATTTCTGTTCACAAAAGTCATATTTCCATTACAATATATATATATATATATATATATGACTTTCAAGGTTTAAGACTAGCTAAATGAAATATACTAAAGAAAATGAGTTACAGTTAAAATGTTGAGTAAAATGAAAGCATTTTTGCCAGCAATAAGGACTTCTGTGTAGAGGGATATGTGGATTCATGATCTTTGGACTGGCATGAAGATAGTAGTAAGTGGATGAATCTTCTTCATTTTGTTGAAAATTTCTCTGGATGCCAACTTCACCAATGACCATGGAGAAGCTGACACCCAATTACTCATTCATAATGGCAGGTATTTTTAATGTAGTTCAATCTTCTTCTTCATGAAAAATTAACTAATAAGCTGAATCTTAAGTAGAATGAATATGTCTTCTAGATTATATATTATATCTGTACATATTTTATTTAATTAGAATCAGAATAAGAATCAGAATGACCCTTTCCAAGCTTATGTATATTATTTTATGCCTGGGGTCCACTTTCTAATTCTTAATGGATTTAGTCCTGCCTTTCCTTTTAATTGATATTCCATTAATTCTTTGCTTCCTCATGCCTTATGTGTAGCGAATTGTTTTTCTTTCTGTTGTCTTTTATTTTCATTTAACACCTTAAAGCATGTACAGACTCTAAAGGTGTTCAACTGTAACTATTACAGCCGATTGTATATATAGATAGGGAAATACGGGCTTACACTCCCTTTCTTAATGGCTTCCTATCTTTCTTCCATTGTGTAAAATATTTTAACTTTTTTTTTTACTTAATTGATTCTACTTTTAACAATATATATATATATTTTAAAATAAAATAGTGATGATTTAAACAATCAGTTTTTAACTTTTAAAAATGTAAAATTATGCATGCACCTATGCACATATTACTAATGAGAGTGAATATTAAGAAATAAATTATATATATACGATGGGAGATAGGTTAATTTGAGTAAACATGAACAAGCATATATGCATGCAGATATGCACTGCTTCAATATATAATGTGTGGGAGATGATGATCTAGATCAAGTGATGAGTGCTGGTTCAACAAAATATGTGTATTGGAGATCATTTATCTTTTTCACATATATGTCATCATATGCATCAGTTATAGAAAATGGAGTGGATAAATATAGGGACTTGAAAATCTGAGTTCAAATCTCTTCTAATTACATTAATCTTGAATAGGAAGTTACTTATAAATTTTTAAATCTTCGTAAAAATTGCTACTTTCACCACACTTATGTCATCTACTATAAGTTTTAGTAATTAATAGATGCCAGAAAAAAAGTATTCTGTTAAAACAACAATGTGTAAGCTGAAATAATGCGAAACATATTATTTCACTATATATGTATAGTCTTGCAACAATCACATATATGTTGTAAAACAAAAATAAATAATAGAATGGTTTGTTATTCAGGAGCATATAAGAAACATCGGAAGAGACAGATTAAGTCTCACAGCCTACCATTTTAGCACTGTACTAAACCATGTAACACTATGTTATAAATTTTTAAATCTTCGTAAAAATTGCTATTTGTAAATATACCTTTATCCTGCTTAGGAAGGGTAATTGGTCCCCCAAAACTCATCATACATCACATGCAAATAAGCATTATAATGGTTAATGTACATATTATTCTTGTAATTATAAATTTATTTAACGCACATTGATTATGTAAGTAATATTTACTAAGGCAATAAACCTAAAGCATGTGCAGTTGAAAATGCGAAGGTAGGGACCTCTACAGGTCTTAACCACAAGCTTATCCTTGTGTAAACTGTGCTGTGTGAGTTATGCAGGTATTCACTTAAAATATGTATTTATGTATGTATGATAACGCAACTTAAATCTATGTAAAAATGAAAAAAAAAACATAGCTTAAGCTTTGGTACATATGTTCTGTTAAATGACTTAAACATTTTCCACTTATGTGCCATCAAACTACTTAAATAAATATTGATGATATGAATCTTCGGTTGTTTTCTCTTAGCATGTTGAAATCGCCTGAGGGCATAATTTTTATGTAAACAAACAGAATTATAATGTTACCGGGCCATTGTTCTTTTTTTTTTTTTTTTCAACTTTAAAGTGCTTTTTTTGATTTACAATAAAATCATAAATAATGAAATTTATCTAAAAGAAATAAAAAATAAATTGAATAAACCCTTTTTTTTTATTATTATTTTTCTAAAATGAAATTTGTAATTTTAACAAGAAAAAAACCCAAATCAAAACAATATCATCGTGGTTACGCAAATCAAATTTTAACATGAAGAAAAAGAAATAATTTCTCCAAAACAAAAACATCGTGGCCACGCAAATAAAATTGTTACAAGAATAAAAAAAGAAATAATTTCCCTTCCAAAACAACATCGTGGCCATGCAAATATAATTTGTAATTTTAACAAGAATAAAAAGAATGAATTTATTCAAAACAACATCATGGGCAAAAATAATAAACTTGGTATTTTCGATTTATCTCACGCAAAACGTGAATTTTAGCATGATTTCATAAAAATCACACTTACACCTCCCCTTTGATGATTGATTAATGTCACCCTTGTCTAGAGAAGCGGGGCAAAGTTTCCACAATTTTTATTATCTCATACTACATCATTGGATTTGGAAAATAATGACTTGGACATGCGAATTTGAAGATTTTTGACAGTCTCAATTACAGACACCCTCACAAAATATAGTAGTGAAATTTAAAATGGGATTGTTCGTAGAAACTGTGTAACACAAAGTTTACCATAAGAGGCAATGGCCACTGCGGCAGATAATAAACATCCAACTTCTGCTGTAAATACATCTACCATTAAATGTTAAGAATGGGATTGTTTGTATAAACTGTGGCAGAATAATACGTCCTATTTCTGTGCTGTAGCATACAAATAGATACCACTGTAACACAAAGTTCACTGTAAATGACAGTGTCCTTCTGTGGCAGAATAAATGTCCTATTTCTGTGCTGTAGCATAGATAATAGGCACTGCAGACAAGTAAATGGACTATTTCTATGCTTAACCATTGGAATAGAATGTTATATAGTGGTGCAGCCACTTAAACGTCATATTTCTGTGCATTTGCATAGAAATTATACCCTCGAGCGGTTTCAACATGCTAAGAGAGAACAACCGAATCTTCTTCAGTTTATCTAGATGCAATTTTGCATACATTTTTCTAAAAGTTTTATACTGAATGAAATTTTCATTTTTTTTTCCATTTATTATTTTTATAAATTTGCGATAACATTATGTTATAACTGAAACACACAGGCTTATTATATGCCTGTGCTTATATATGTAATATATAGGGTATATGAGCACAGATTTTCACATGACCCACCACTCTCCACACTTTCTCATAACACTGATACACTTGAACACATATATGTTGAAAAGATAAATAATCACCAATATATGTATTTCATGGTAAACCAGCAATCATCAGTTGGTGCAGATTACCATCTCTGCACATATATGCTATAAGTGCTTCGATATATATTAAGATAACCAAACCTCATACTTTAATGGACAGGCTTCAATCTACTCCACACTCCAACTCTTCAACCGTCCATCCAATTGAAAATCTGATGATGGAATGCTCAAAGGCCATCCTGAGGCCGAGATTCTTGTCACACCCATGTTTAAAATTGAACTAATAGATTATTTTTAATTTAGATTTTTGATCATATAAACTGCATTATTATGAAATCATTTTTTATTTTTTATTGCAAAATAATAATTACAATAACTAAATTACAATACGATGAACCTTATTTTGAGCTTAAGCAAAGAACTATTAGTAAAAAAATTTAATCCAAAAAAGTGTGTAAATACTGTGTATAGTTTTTAAAATACAAGTGAATATAAGGACTGCTTTTGATTCAGTACTAATTGATGTACTCATAAAAACAATAGAAAAAACAACAATACCAAAATCAATATTTAAATAAGATATTTATTTTATATAGTGGTGATGTTTTAAATTGTAATAATAATCAGCATTAAGCTAATGAACATGCGCTTTGTGGATTTAACACTAAATGAATACTCTCATTTTTCCAAATACAAGATAAAGTCTTTGTGAAAGAATAGAATGAAGCCACCTATTCTTTCAATCCAAATGCTTAAGTATGGGCAAATGTTAAGTATCTGGAACTGAGAGCTGAAGATATTAAACAATCACTTTAAATTTCGCAGGCGTCATTCATTCAGACATAGTATAAGTAATTTAAAGTGTTGTTTAATATCTTCACACTCTCATTTCCAGATAGTTAAGATTTGCCAATACTTAAGCATTTGGGTTGAAAGAATAGATGGATTCATTCTATTCTTTCACAGAGAATTTATCTTGTATTTGGAAAAATGAGAGTATTCATTTATTGTTAAATCCACAAAGCACATGTGCATTAGCTTAATGCTGATTATTATTACAAAATCAATATTATATTTGCTCACAAACTTACTAATAAATAGAGAAATATATATAACTCTAAGCGGAGAAATGTCTTTTCCTTTTAATCCATATCAATTAATCCTTTACCACGCACGTAAATCCACTATTTAATAATATTCATGCACGTAAATCCACTATTTAATAACATTGAAAAATGGCTACCAGGGATCTATATACCTACACTTGGTTATAATATAGCTAGCTTAGCCTATATGGATGATATAATAGTTTTTCTAATAATTAAAAAACAAATACAAACATTAACTGATATATTGCATGAATACACTTTCACCAACTAGAATATAACCATGATAAAACATGTATATAATGTATATATACAGGCAAAACACATACAAATGTATTTCAGGATAAATCTACAACCTAATTAGAATTCCCCTTTCACTTGAGTTACATGACTATGCAAAAGAAAATACAAAACGAAGTAATTCAAACAACAGAATGGACCATATCCTCCCTCTCAAAAGCATATATTTCTATGCACTCCAAAGTATCATTTATAAACATGCTACTTATTAAAAAATTACTTATTATATACTGATTATAATCTTAACAAAATCCTTTACGTCAAAGATTTATTCACTGTGTAGGAAACTTATGAAGAAGAAACATAGTGGCCATCTCACTCAGGCGAATGTAGTATCATAGCAACCTAAGTGGATTAGGACTACATTCTATTTATGTACTTACAATACAAAAAAACTATTAATCTTTTATCATCCATGACAAGAATATAACAATATTTAGAAGTCATTTTTAAAACAACACATACAGACAAAACTCCTCCATACACAAAATATCTGCATACAATCTTAGAACCTATTAAATTAATACTTAACCCTAACATGACTTTCCCACAAGACAAATAGTGCTACTGGCATACATATGCAAATTCTACACACTAACACAAATTATAGCTTAGACTTGCCAATAATAGGCATAATAATAAGCAACTAATATGTTGATTTAAATATTGCATACTCAAGCCCCTTTTTTTTTTTGGTTTTCTACTCAAAATGAATATGTGGTCATTACCAACATTATATTTCATGAGATATAAGAGAAACATACTTGACACTGTATGTGACTTATACCACAGATTAGAAGAGAACCAAAAAACATATTCTTTGAGTGTAGTAACCTACAATATACTAGATCTTATATTACAAAAATTTATCAGAAAAAAAATGTCAAAACTCTCCATACAGTAGTGCCACCCTGTGCAACCAGGGTAATCAATGAATGCCAGAAGGCTTGTGCATAAAATCGCCATCCAGTGCATGCTCATTCAATATTCCCACAATAGTTTCTGGCTTGTCGTCTTTGTCAGTGAGAAGCCTTGGATCTGAGAGCACTGCACCTAGCTCTTAGGATCTAATGCAACCCTCCAGCAGTCACCTTTTATCTCTACTTAAGTCTTCTGGCATCCATTGATTACTGTGGTTGGCACAGAGTGGCACTACTGTATGGAGAGTTTTGCCTGTTTAATAACAATTATGTGACAGCATAAGAGATGGTGATGATGTGATATTTAGTGGTTTAAAAAAGAATGTCATTATAAGTTCAAATATAGAATCTTTTCCAAATGCCTGCTTCATACAAATAAGAAGTACAACATTTATACTATATGCATTATGGTGCGCTAGATACTCTTATTATTACAATAGTAATGCAAGAAATTTTAATATTTTTAAAAACAAATTAGAGACAATAAAACAAAGAGATAAAAAAAATGATTCCATCAGACATTTTCACTGCCACTTGGTCATTTGTCTGTCAGTGCTCTAAACCCTAGTCAGATATATTTTCTGTTTTGTTATTTTATTGTAAATGTTTTTAATAATAGTATAATTCATTGAACGCTATTGAAATTGTAATATTCTTTGATTAATTTTGTATGAATTTTTTTTCTTTTTAAGTTAAATATCTGTATACATATACATTGTTCTTTTAGACTGAATTTCCTTGAATAAAGTTCCTTCTAAAACTAATGTACACATTTTAGAATTTAATATAATATTAATGTATTTGGTTGTTGGATGCCATTAAAATACAATTTTGGTTATTATACTGAATGAAATACTTTTTTTGGAAGCTTTGTAATCATTAACGATGAAAATCTTTACTTTGGATATATCATTATTGAACTGATTGTCTTGCAAAAACGCAGGAGGAAAATAAAATACTGTACATTCATTAATCGTATTTTAAGTTTAAATCAAAATATTGTATAGAGCACTAATATTATGTGCCATATTGTGTATTATGAATAAACTCTGTACTATGCAGTTTCAGTACAAGTGACTATTTTGATTTTGGATGACATAGCATTAATAACTATTCTATGACATCATCAATCTTACAAAATGGCCATCAAAAATTAAAAAAAAAAATTTTTTATGATCATTACAGTGAATAATCGATTGTAAATCAAAATAGTGGGTGCAAATTGTGATGATAGATATTGTGAATTCTTGCATAAAGGTCATTTGCTAAGCAGGTTAAAGGTGTATACATATTTCTTTTACAACATTTATACCATCTACTGGAAGTTTTAGTAACAAATAGATGCCAGAAAATAGTATGCTGCTAAAACAGCAATGTGTAAGCTGAAATAATGTGAAACATATATATAAACGAGATAATATCAATTAAATAGAGAAATACTTAACTTTTGATAATACTAAGAAACTATCAATTACTATTAATTGAACAATTCTTGAGGCAAAGCAAGTTCTTCTCATAAACCTGGTTCTCTTTTACTTTTGAACCCAAGTTCTTATATGGATTGAAATCCAGAAACCTATTTATTATAGGTGTGAGAATATGAAAGAATAACAACTTTTTTGCCATTCTATGAATAATATTTTTAACTTCTCCAGAGAGTTATATATGTTGAATTAAATGTTTATGTGGATTTTATTATATAGAAATGAGGAGATACTATCCATTAAATAGAAAAACCCTTAACTTTTAATGTTTTTAAGAAATACAATATAACAACTTGTCAACTGCTAAAACGGAGAATCATTCATATAAATAAAATAACTATTGCCAAGCACTTTCAACTCCTACAAGTTCTTATCGAGGCAGTAAAAAATTCCTATTTTCTCCTAAGTGATAAATTCAACATGTTGAATTTATCACTTAGGAGAAAATGGGAGTTTTTTACTGTCTCGATGTTGAATTTATCACTTAAGAGAAAATGGGAGTTTTTTACTGCCTTGATAAGGACTTGTAGGAGTTGGAAGCACTTGGCAATAGTTATTTTATTTATATTGATTCTGTTTTAGCAATTGACGAATTGTTATATTGTATTTTATAAGTTGTATTAACAGAATATTTATAATAAGGCAATTGTGTTAGATATTACTATTTAAATATAATTATTCTATTCTCTATTAGTTTGACAAAGCACCCATTGGCCTTATTATGACAGACTTCAAATGTTATCTCCCTGACTGACTTACCTTATGGGATCATATAGTCTGTAAAATAATGCTTATTTTAAATATTAATTACCAATCCTGGGCCCAATAGTAGTCAGAAATGAGTATTAATTATTTTTAATAATAAAGATTAAAGCTTTAGTACATGCGCCTTGAGTGCTTAATTTTAGCAAGAGACCTCTACAAATCATAACATGAGATTCGACTTTATAAAGATAAGAGGGACCCTCTTATCTCTAACCTAAAGCTTTAGCTTTATGTAAGTATTACATGCTGACATTGCACTTAATAAGAATTAATATTAATAATAAAGATTCCAAAATAGCTTGTATCAGCTAATTCATTGTCTCCATATAGATGATGATTAATAATTAAAAAAAGGTATTTATCACTGAGCAAAGAGATGTCATAAATTTACAGGTGCTATAACTTATCTTTTAATGCAATACATCAAGATTAATACTCTAACACTGGTTTATTAAATAAGTAAATTACTCTAAATACAAAGCAAAAGATACAACTTTATAAGAGAAAAGAGCAAGTCATCTTATCTCTCTTACCTCAATTTATTTACAAAGGCTTATCTGAAGGACTTTGGAAAAAAGCATGATTTTAAATCACATTACTTTTTTAAAATATATCTCCAACTGCTTTACATTATTTCAATAGATATTTGCAAAATTCCAAATTGCTTCATATAACTCTCTATTAGTAAATTGAGGTAAGAGAGAGAGAGAGAAAAAACAGGACACTCTTTTCTCTTAAAAGGTTTTATCTTGTATTTTGGATTGAGAGTATTTTATTTACTTAATAAACTAATGTCAGAGTATTAATCTCAATGTGTAATATGTTGAGTGCTGGGAAGTTTATATTAAATTTTAATTTGTATTAAAAACAAGAGTTCACACAGTATTTGAATGGGAACTCTAAAATAATGTGGGTTTTTTCTTTTTTTTTATGTACAGATGGTTTTGTATTTTGCTTAAATATTGATTATTACATATGATTTTCTTATATTTTAAAATCTAAATTTTTACAAACATTAAAATGACTGATTAAATGATTTGTGAGATCGTGTTACCATCGATGGTTTTGATCATACAGAAATATGGCTTTAATTAGTAGTGAATGATTTTTTCCTTTTTGTATTGTCTGATTCAGTAAGAGATATTACTTTTAGTATTAAAATAAAAAACTCTCAAATAAACTGAAACTTGAGTAAATTAAACATGAATATTTGACAGAATAATAAGCTGAACACAAATGTTCATAAAAATTTAAAGTCACAAGATCAACAAGGAGATTAGTTGATGAAAATTTAAAGAATTGGGAAGACAGGTTTCAATAATACATCCATTCTATTCATTTTGGTTCACACAAAGATACTAGCTTAAAGAAAGTAAAACAACTCTTTGTAGTTTTAGAAATCTCACATTTATTTCTCTGCTGTTAAAAATCACCTTTACTGTTTTAATAGCATGTGTAAACATAGGAAATGGTGATCATGTGGTGCTTTCAGTAATTTTACACCAATCCTGCTCCATAGGATAATGGTGCTTATGATTCTTTCAAAAGAACCAAAGACTTTAAAATGCTCAGTTACTGAACTGGTACTATACAAGTGAATGAACTTGGATGGGAACCATTATTGTATTGTTGACCTGGATTCATAGCTTTACAGTTAACCAAATAGGTAAAAAGAGGCTGCTGGAGGGTTGCATTAGATCCTATAATCTAGGTGCAGTGTTCTCAGATCCAAGGCTTCTCACTGATGAAAGCCATAAGCTAGAAACTAGTCCAGGAATATTGAAAGAATAGGCACTAGATAGGGATTTTATGCACAAACCTTCTTGCATCAGTTGATTACTAAGGTTTGCACTGGATGGCACTACCGTATGGAGAGTTTGCTATAATTTTAGAAATAGAAAAGCTATAGGTCCTGATGAAATTTTTGGAGAAGTTTTAAAATATGATAGTAATAAGTTATCTTGAAAATAATTGGATACTGATTTTTAAGTATATAGGTCTATGAAATTGTGGCAATTTGCCTAAGATTTTTTTATCATTAATAAAATTAAATGCAATAGAAAATAAAGAAATAATCAATAAAGCAAGTCATATATTGTGTGACATTGCTTTTATAAGCTTGTATTTACAAATATGTAATATAGGGAGCGCACCATTAGCTCAATCAAGCTCTTGTTGATAAGTGCAGTAAGAGAAAGATATTTATAATCCCTATCTAGAATATTCCTATTCACAAATCTGTGAGTTAATGGTACACTCCCTATATTAAAATAAAGAAAGTGTTTTTATCTAATTTGAGGAGTAATGCACTAAAAACCAAAAAAATAGTTAATTAATTTAATCTTTTTTAAAAATTAGTGTTGAATTAATTAATTTTCTGGGTATATCACATTTTTATTTTAAGCTAAGTTTAACAACCTAAATTGTGGTCGAAGAAAAAAATTAGATTTGGTTTTTAGTACTCTACTTCTGAAATTAAATAAAAACATTTTTTATAAAATACTTTTAATATTATTTATTAGTCTTCAGATATTTTGCAATGAACTTTTTGCCCTCAGATTTAAAACCTGGCTATTAAAACAATGCCGCCACATATTTCCAGTATTTGAAATAAAATGTGTGCTTTAATGATTGTTTACAAGATTATTAAGTTAGGAAAGCAGCATTTTCAAAAAAGTTTTAGTTTGACAACTAAGAAAAATTAAGATTCCATCTTTCATTATTTTCCATTTTAATTAACTATAATGCTTTCTAAATGTGCAAAAAGTTTAGACTTTGTGGCTAATAATATCCAATGTATAAATATATAAAATGCACTAAAATGCATGAACACACAAGGCTGAAGACAAAGACATATTAATACTATAGATTTATATAAGCTAAATATAGGTATCTAAGTATGTGGCTAAGCACCTTCGAGGGCCAAGGTCCTCATATTCATACCCATCTTGTAAAT
This sequence comes from Epiperipatus broadwayi, assembly GCA_028023455.1. Taxonomy (NCBI): domain Eukaryota; kingdom Metazoa; phylum Onychophora; class Udeonychophora; order Euonychophora; family Peripatidae; genus Epiperipatus; species Epiperipatus broadwayi. The sequence goes on from JAQFVV010000039.1 coordinate 4,360,336, forward strand.
AAATAGGTTGGTTAAAAGCAATGCAAATTTATATAAATGAGGTAGTTAAGTATTCCAATTGGAGATCTTATAATAAGAGTATTCCATTTCCTGGAGATCTTATAACAAGGATATATTCTGTTTATAGAGTTGTTATCTTTAGCGATAAATTAAGCTTCCTTTATTTTTCTCTTAAAATCGTGACACTCTCTGCAAACAGGAAATGGAATACTTAACTACCTCATTTACAAATTTATTAAACACACATTGATTACGTAAATAATATTTACTGAGGCTATAACCTAGAGAATATGCATGTAAAATGCGATAGTAGGCACCTCTACAGGTGTTTAACCACAAGCTTACACTATGGAAGAAACCTCTCTTCTTCCATAACATAAGCTTGTGGTTAAACACTTGTAGAGGTCCCTACTATCATATTTTACACGCATATTCTCGAGGTTATAGCCTCAGTAAATATTACCTACCCCATTTACATAAATTTGCATCGCTTTTAACCAACCTATTTATTTACAAGATGGCTATGAATATGAGGACCTCGACCCTCGAATGCACTTAGCCACATACTTAGATATATGTATTTTGTTTATATGAATATACAGTATTAAGATTTCTTTGTTTTCAGCTTTGTGTGTTCATGCATTTTAGCGCATTTTATATATTTATAATGCTTTTTAGTAAATTAGTCATGAAATTTAATGAAAGTACATTAAAAAATATATACATGATATTTATGTATTAGTCCAGCAATATTTATTTGGAAAAATGATATTCTATAACTTTATTTACTGGAAATGATACAAATGTCTACTAACACTCATTTACATTTTTTGTGAGAAATTATCTTCTACCATCTAAACTTATAAAGATTTTTATTGTGAAAAATGGCCACTTATAACTTTATTTAGTGGAAATGAAACAAACACTCATTTACATTTTTTGTGATAAATGATTTTACAATAAGTAAACTTTTAACAATCTAAATTTATTACATGAAGTAACCAAACCCCCCTCCTCAAACAAGGCAAAACTCTCCATACAGTAATGCCACCCTGTGCCAACCAGAGTAATCAATGGGATGCCAGAAGGCTTGTGCATAAAATCCTTATCTAATGCCTACTCATCCAATATCCCCAGACTAGTTTCTGGCTTGTGGTCTTTGTCAGTGAGAAGCTTTGGATCTGACAAAGGCCACAAGCCAGAAACTAGTAGGCGGATATTGGATGAGTAGGCATTATATAGGGATTTTATGCACAAGCCTTCTGGCATCCCATTGATTACTCTGGTTGGCACAGGGTGGTACTACTGTATGGAGAGTTTTACCTTGTTTATAACAATTATGTGCTAGTATAAGAGATGGTCTTCATGTGATGCTTAATGGTTTAATCACCCAAAACAATATATATATATATATATATATTTAACTGCGTAATTCTGTCCATTTACAAAATATTGTTTCTTAGCATCTCTGTGGGTGGACAGAACTTTTTTACCTTGAACCACATTTCATTATGAATGCCTACTCTCGACAATCCTGAATGAAACATTGCCATTGCTCGGCTGTAAAATTAGTGACAAAACCAACATTTTGATAATAACTTTCTTTTCATTGGAATATTACTTAATATTCACTTACAAAATTAATTAATTTCTTTTTAAAAAGATTTGAACTCAGACTTTCACATGACCCACTACTCTCAGTACCATCTCATATTGCTGACCCACTTGATCACACACATGTTGAAAAGATTAATAATCACCAATATACATATTTCATGCTAAACCATGTGAAAGTCTGAGTTTGAATCCCGCATATATTACATATATAAAGGCAGTTTTAAGCCTGTTCAATATATTAATTTGTTTTAAAAAGGTTTGTAAATGTGTTTAATTCTGTCTTTATATACACATTTGTTTGTGCTGGTGACTTTCATCATCACCAGACTAATACATAAAGTATCTTATATATTATCATCTGAGCAGCACTGAAAAGTTACTAAACTGATACCAAAGGGGCTTGAAATTCAGCCTGCCAAAACTATTAGACTGAACAAGCTCTGAATAGTACATTACCATTGATTGGGTACAAAATTCGAAGATAATCCTTATGATAAACGTCTGTTAAAAATCAGTTATAAGATTTTAGCAAATAAATAATAAAAAAACAAATTAACAGAATTTCTAAGTTAAATAAAAACATTTAATACTTGTAGAAAACTATCATTAAATATCTATTTTCAGACATATGTTAAAAAAATTTCTTACAATTCTCATTAAAGATTTAGCAGGGTTTTGTAAAATTAAAAAGTAATCAAGACAAAACAATCTCCAACAAAAGAGCTATTATGGATAAATGAGAAAACTTCTTTAGCCTAGGGGATTGTCAAAAGCTGAAAGTTATCTATGTTTACATGGATATAATCTCCTTTCTAATCTTTATTACAATAACAATCCATAGAAATATTTAATTAAGCATATATGTATATATTAAATGATAATCATCAATATATTTGAGTCAATTGATGCATAGGTTTGCAACAATGTCTGTCATTAACTGATTGACCCCCAAGATAGCTTCTAGATAATAGAATGAGTGGAAGAATTATTGTTGCAGACAAAAATCTGAGGCACTTGAAATAAAAACTAGTGTTAAACATTTTAGCTCCAAATTGTGTTTTCCATTTATAAAGCAATATATATTTTTTTATATGTCAAAGCATTGACCGGAAAGCGAACCCGGGCCAGCTGCTTGGAAGGCAACTATGCTAACCGCTAGGCCATCAACGCTTGACAAAGCAATAATTTTAGGAACAGATTATAAGTGACTTTACAAACAGGTTTCAAAATGCAATGTGAAGTTGTTACTTTGAATCAATTAAAAAATAAAAGCAATGTTTGTGATGTTCTTTCCAGTCCAAAAGATGATCTAAATGGTGGTATCCAATAGCCTGAATGCAATTTATATTAACTTTTGGTTTAATCATTAATATTTAAAAAGTATAAAATTCTTTACTAGACAGTGATGAGAAAAAATATCGTCAGAAACTTTTGGTTACCATGGTTATGGATTATTACATAGTTATGGATCATTTTAAATATTGTGATAGCTTTTAAGATACAAAGGTAGATTTGAATAATAAGATATAGCACAATCTCCAATGTGCTACTGTTGTATAAAAGGTAGTAAAAGAAAATTGTTTTATCATAGTGATATAACTACGGTAATTAAATTCGCTGGATATAAAGCTGCTATTTTGCTCAGTATATTGTGTGGTTATGAAATGTGGATAATGAATAAAAAAATTAAGAACAGATTGGAACACTTTGAGATGTGGTCATGAAGTAAGATGGAAAAAAATCAGTTGGATGAATAAAATGATAAATATTTTTGAAAAGAATAAATGAAAGAAGAGATAGAAAGAGAAACTGGAATGGACATATATTAAGAATAAAGAATAGTTTAATGAAAAATATTTTGGAGAGAATGATGAGTGTAAACAAGAAGAAAAAATGTAAAAGACTAATCTCACTGAATGATATAAGAGATGGGAAGAGTTACATGGAATTCAAGAAATGGGCAATGAAAAGAATGGAATGGAGAAATGGGTTAATTTGTGATGTGACTGCTCTCTGGTCCCGCCCAAAGGATAGAATACTATTGATTGTTATATGGAAAGGAGACATGGACATTCCAGCCATAATCTAAAAGCATTAGAACAATTTCATTTAATGATGCTTCATTCTAAAAATACGATAGCAAGATCATAAGATTTAATCATTATGTTCTTCAACATCTCACAGAGGCTAAACTCTTCATACAGTAGCGCCACCAGTGCAAGCCAGAGTAATCAATGATGATCATGTGACGTTTAGTGGTTTGAGCGTGTGAAGGGAATGTAGGAAACAATAGATTTGGAAAACATTTTATGATCAATTTGAGCGTAGTTTTCAGGGGAGAGGCCGACCTATTTATGTGATAAAGATTATTTCTAAGCCATACTGGCTGATTGCTTTCATTGGAACGATAATGACAGAAAATAGAATACAATAGATAGCTATAATTAGACAAGATATTGGAGTTTTTTTTTGAAAAAATAAAGATTATTTCGGAAGAAATTAAAAACATATAAATGACGCATAAATAGAAAAGACCAGCATATGATATATTTGGATCCGCTGAATTAGCTATTTCATGTTAACAAACTATAGACTGCTATCTGCTAATAGTTGGATATAATTTATTATAAATAAATGTATGAATGTAAAACATCAACAAACAAAACAAGTGACAATTTAAATTATAATAGTAGCGAAAGGAATCAGTTATCTAATTTAAAACACGCTTATATAATTTCCGTTTTTTTTCTTGATAAGAAACTCGGATAAAAAATAAATAAAAAATAAAACGTAGACAGTAGCGACATCTAGTAAATATTAAAACACATACTTTTTAAAAAAATACGATTTTCCTTACAGTTTAAAAATAATAATTTTTACAGATAGCTTTAAATATTTCCTGACTATGAGATTTTATTATTATAGTATGACATATTGTAAATAATAAAAAAATGGTTTTATTATTTTAATTTCGGAGGTAAGGGCGTTGGCAAAAATGTCCATCCATAGAAAACTAATTCTAAAATGGATTACGTAGATGTAAAATATTTTTTAAAAAAGGTACTTTAAATTAACAATTACAAATTTCAAATATAAATTATTTTGATTGTTTTAATTTTACGGATGATTTCTTATCAAGTGGAATCTACGTAGCGGAAATAGTGGGGGAAAGAAGAATATTATTTAACAGTGAAACAATTGATAAGCTGCAGTTGTTACTATGTATGCTAAACAAATGAATTACCCCCCCCCACCACCACCCACACGTGAATATTATGTATACATGTGAGTGCTTAATTCTAATTACAACCCATACAATATTCTTAACTTTACTTCCCGAAATAGTTTACTCTTAAAGTATTTTTGTTGTAGTCCAAAACCAAATATATACCTTTAAATTAAAAAAAAATAAATCTGCCAAATACTACATCAGTTTTTTTTTTTCATGTGTCAAAGCATCAGCCGGGAAGCGAACCCGCGACAACTGCTTGTAAGGTAGCTGTGCTGACCACTTGGCCATCAACTCTTGACATCAGTTTTTTAAAAACATTTTTGTTCTTGATTAACAAGTATGGAGATGGAATAAAATCTCACTCCTTATCACTGTACGCAAGTGCCATCTATGAAAGTGTGTGTCTAAGGATATAGTTAGAATAGCACTATTATTTGGTAATCATTAATTTAAGGCATCATCGGTGATAATACCATTAAGATCCCATGATTAATTTCTGCCTGTTACACTTCATCAGATAGGGACACTAAATTACACATATCCACTCCGAATTCAGCTTTAGTTTTGTTATGTTATTGAAATTACTGGTTGAAAATTTTAAACTCCCTACGATTTTAATCCCAAGCTAATTATCTAGCTAATAAGTCTTATCCTTGAGCAGCAAATAAATATTGTTTTACAATGTAGCATTAAATGTAATGCTTTAATATAGATTATTCCTTTTTTCCTACATTTTGCTTATATCACATGACCATCATTCTTTCCCGTGAATAAGCTATTAAATATTAACAACTCTTTTCATGATTCGAAGCTCTTCACTGATGACAACCATGAACTAGAAATTATTCTGGAGATATTGGATGAGTAGCATCTACTGATTACTATAGTTTGCACTAGATGGCACTATCATATGGAGAAAGTTGCTATCTTGCTTATAACTGAGTGTACTAACATATATACTTGTTGATTTACTGTCAGACCTATATAACTAAATAAATAAACTGGCATGATTCAAACTTAGGTTATTTAAAACTTAAGGATCATTAGCATGAACTATGCAATAGAAATAAAGGCAATTGCTGAATGAATACCTTATATGTTTCTCATCACTGCCAAGGATATATAGAAACTAATTTGGAATCTGATTCCATAAAACAAAATGATATAAAGTGTAAATAACTCAATACAAATATTAAAGATACAGCTAGAAGTCACATCGTGCTTTGTTTTGATATATGCTGAAGTAACATTCTATACCTTTTCAATGTATTTAATAGAGAAAAAGATAGCCAGAAACTACATATAATAAGTCAATATAGATATTAAAGATACAGCTAGAAGTCACATGATGCTTTGTTTTAATACTGCTGAAGTAACATTCCATGCCTTTTCAATGTATTTAATAGAGAAAAAGGTAGTCAGAAACTACCTTATACCTGTGTTCACTGAATTATATAGTTTCTGATTATGGTAGCTATTAAGATAAGTAAATTAAGGTTTATGTAAATTTGTCATTAGATGCAATAAAGAATTTAATAAAGTGGTTATTGATAGATGACATGGCAAAATATGTTTTCTACCAGAAGAAAGACATTTAGCCAAAAAAAGGGGGGGAGGGCTAGTGGCCATAACATTTTTTATACACCTTTTTTTTTTTGTATTATAATTCAATGTTAAAAATAAAATCATTACTGTGGAGCTGAATTTAAATTAGAATTTTCCATTTACACAGGCAAGTTACATTAGAGTTAACATTTTAAAATTGATTAAAAAAATATTAATTATTAACTTTGATAGTAATGAATAAATTATGATCCATATATAGGCATCAGATGCCCAGTAGCCATTGATTATTCATATTTATTTAGAATATGTTCTAGAATCAGAAAAAAGATACTACTACTGTCCAAAGTAGATATTCTTCTATATCTGCTTGATGATAATCATCAGTATGAAAATAAAATGGGTCAATGGCTATTTAAACAAACCATTCCTGTGGAAATTAGAAACATGGGTAACCATTTGCTGCTTTATTTATTTATTTATTTTTAATTTAATATGATAGACATTTAAATAAGTTTAGTCACAATAATCAACAGTATTTGTTTATAGATGTATTTAATAATTTCTATTCTACAACAACATTTTTGAAAACATTTGAATAAAGACACTTTAAAAGATAAATGTTTTTCTATACTACAAGAGACAAATTACTAAAATCGAACCAATATGTAACAACTGCCGAAGACAAAAAGAATCATTTGACCATATAATACTCACTTGCATAGGATTAGGTAACATAATAAATATAATATTTGAAAACTCTAAAATAAACTATTACCAGATCAAGTCTCTAAAAGACTTTTTAATTCAAACCTAACTCGAAAACCTCGTGTGCAAAAATATAAATGAAGGATGGATGGCCTATGGGTAATTGGATTATTGCCAGCATTGTAATTGGCCATCATAAACAACATATCTTGCCAAAATATGATAACTTATCAGATTTTAAAATCTACACTAGATATGTGGATGATCTGTTTATAGTTGCCAACACTGATGTCATTAATGAAATCAAAAATGAACTCCAGAACAGCTCTCTTTTGACTTTAAACATGGAATGGGAAGATCTTAACAAGCAAGTAAAATATCTAGATTTGTTGGCTCAATGTGAACACACACACTTGACATACAAAATGTTGGTGAAGCCATTTGCAGTAAGAGGCCATATCCAACCCAGTTCCATCACACCCACCAGCCATAAATTAGTTGGGCTCACATCTTTTCTGCATAGGAACCAACAGCTGTGTAAGTTGGATGCAGACAGGAAGACAAATTTAATATTATACAGGAAAGACTTACTGAACATGGGATTCAAACACAGGTTGATCGACAGAAAGATCATACAGTTCAACAATAAAGTAACAAACAATACACCCAATGTGCATACACACAGGCTGCTGCTGCCATACATTCCTAATTTACATAATAAATTTTATGAAATTTTTAAGACAGTTTCAACTAACTTTTTGTACCCCCCCCCCAGTTCTAACAGATTGCTTAACAACACTAAAGATAAACTAGCACTGTCTCAAACACCTCAAGCCGTTTATAATATTGCATGCACTCATGCAAATTTTAGCGCCTCATATTATGGGGAGACCAAGGCAGCAATAGAAACCAGATTACTACAACACAAATATGCATATATTAAAGCTCAGTCAGATCCACCACGTTATTCCATTTTTGCAATTCATCAGAAAATAACAGGACACCAGTGTGAACCTCAAGATGTCAGCTTGGTCTGAAAAGAAAGGCACTATGTAAAAAGAAAAGTGAAGGAGGCCTGCTTCATAGCGATGGATTGCAATGCCATCAACCGCAAGAACACATGCTTCACGATCTCAAAAATATGGAGCAATTAACCTTTGAACTTTGCATAATTGCATATAATTAATTCACTTAAAGCTATGAAGATGAGAGCACATATTTTGAAAGCACTTGCAGAATAGTATAATTTTATTTTGTTTTAAGTATAATGTAGCTTTGAATTTAGGTGCAATAGTGCCTATATTATTTTTAAAAGACTTTTAAATTCCAACCAATAGCAGTAATCAGACTGTTCATCTATATAACATGTGATCTGGATGGTAAGATGTATGAAGATGTTTACAATACAGCACTGAGATGAAGACTCATACTTCATTCAAAAGCTATTAAAAATGAAAAAAGGGATGAAGTGCTTGCTACTAAGGCTAGATACGAGGATACGTGGAATTTATTTCTCAATCCACAACTGCCTAAGAAGCTTATCACAAAGCCCAATCTCATGGACCAATAAAAGAAGTCACCACAGAGGAGAAATAAGATATGCCACTGAGTTAAAACACAGCATGCATTCAAGTTAACACAGAGTCAAGAGACTAATACACATTAATTGTGGGGCAAGAATGAATGCACCCATCCTCAATAAATCAATGTAATAATAATGCAATAAATTCCTTAAAGATAAAAGACAAATATTTCCCAAGATGCATTTCATACTAAACCAGCACTCATCAATGACATCAGATTATAATTTATCACATATTATCTTTATTATATGTTCAGTATTTATCAATAGTATATGACTCAAACCACAACTTTGGCATGATCCATTTTAGATAAATATATTATTGATTATAACTATTAAACTAAAGATTATTTCTAGCCCAGATATGAACTTGAAAATTGTAGTTAAACATTAATATATATTTTCAACTTACTACTTGTGTGTGTTTAATTAAAAAAACATATACTAATCTTTAACTAAGGTATAGAGTTTATATCTGGACTAGGGATAATCTCAGTTTAATAAATGATTAGTGATAATCATTAATGTATTTATTTAGAGTAGATCATGTCAAAGGTATGGGCGAAGTAAGTTTGACACTTGTAAATCAAAACGTAATTATTTTCCTTAAATGCTGCACCAACTTTATAAATTAAAAATGCATGTTTATCAAAAAATTATATAATCCGGTTTATTCAGGTCATCACTTCTCTTTTTATGTTATTCTTTATCTCTTCTGTCCATTCATTCATCACACATATGGTATTTCTAAAGATATTTTACATAACCTTCTGGAATCATAACAAATTTTTATGTATATCATGTAAATAATAATCATTATCATCAACATAATAATAAGAATAGTAATAATAGTAGTAGTAGTAGCAGTAGTAGTAGTAGTAGTAGTGGTAGTGGTGATGGTGGTGGAGGTGGTGGTAGTGGTAGTAGTAGTAGTAGTAGTAGTGGTAGTAGTAGTAGCAGCAGCAGTAGTAGTAGTAGTAATCAATCAATTTATTCTATGAAATAAAACAAAGTACATAACAATTATTTAAACACTCCAAACAAGAAGTAGTAGCAGTAGCAGCAGCAGCAGCAGTATTAGCAGTAGCAGTAGCAGTGGTAGTAGTGGTGGTAGTAGCAGTGGTAGTAGTGGTGGTAGTAGCAGTGGTAGTAGTGGTGGTAGTAGTGGTAGCAGTAGCAGCAGTAGTAGTAGTAGTAGTAGTAGTAGTAGTAATCAATCAATCAATCAATCAATTTATTCTATGAAATAAAACAAAGTACATAACAATTTAAAAACTCCAAACAAGAAGTAGGAGCAGCAGCAGCAGTAGGTAGTAGTAGTAGTAGTAGTAGTAGTAGTAGCAGCAGCAGAAGCAGTAGCAGCAGCAGTAACAGTAGCAGCAGAAGCAGCAGTAGTAGTAGTAATATTAGTAGTAGTAGTAGTAGTAGTAGTAGTAGTAGTAGTAGTAGTAGTAGTAGTAGTAGTAGTAGTAGTAGTAGTAGTAGTAGTAGTAGTAGTAGTAGTAGTAGTAGTAGTAGTAGTAGTAGTAGTAGTAGTAATTCAATTCATTAATTTAAATGGTGAACAACAGCATATGATCAATTACAGTTTGCACATTAAAAAATAAAGGGGATAAACATAGTACAAATAACACTAATAAAAGGAAGTAACAAACAAAAATATAAAAAATATAAATAACTGCATATATAAATGAATAAAATAAATTAAATTAACCAATCATGACATTTTAATTTAATAATATTACAAAATTGCTTATAATTTAAATTAAAATAATTATTATTACCAAAAATCTGATTGTAGATAAAAGGTAGCCTGAATGAAGAAGAAAATTTAAAGACATTAGAATGACAAGTTAGAATGCAAGAGACAAAAGCAGACCAAGTATCATGCTCATAAGACCTAATTGTAACAGTTGAAATTATATCAGATAGAATAACTTGTTGATTGATGATTTTATAAAGATATTTGCAATTACTATATTTCCATCTAGAAAAAAGATGAAGAACGACTTTATTTTTCAGAGAAAAATGTTTGAAGAATTTATTAGATACTGATTGCAATAAATTACATCCTTGTTTAGAATTGGGACTCCAAATTATTGAACAATATTTAATGATGAGAAGAACCGATGACAAAAATAATTTCAACTTTGTATCATCACTGAAATGTAATATATAGGGTATATAAGCACAGACTGTCACATGACCCACCACTCTCCACTCTATCTCATAACACTGATACACTTGAACACATATATGTCGAAAAGATAAATAATCGCCAATATACGTATTTCATGCTAAACCAGCAATCATCAATTGGTCCAAATTACCATCTTCACACATATATGCTATAAGTGTTCAGATATGTATTAAGATAGCCAATCTTCATACTTTAATGGACAGGCTACAATCTACTCCACACTCCAACTTTTCAACCATCCATCCAATTGAAAATCTGATGATGGAATGTTCAAAGGCCACCCTGAAGCTGAGATTCTTGTCACACCCATGTTGACCTAGGGTCAACCTTACCCCTCATGTATAGGACACAATCCATTTAATACATGTACAAGGGATGGGCAGACATCTCTACTAGGTAATAACTGAAACACAGGCTTATTATATAATAAGCCTGTGTTTCAGTCATCACTGAAATGATAACCATGCCTAATAATGGCACCCATGATTTTAAAAGTTTTGCTAACAATCATTTCTAAATGATGAAGAAAATATCCATTACTAGAAAGTAGAACTCCCAGATTTTTTTGGGATTCAACAGAATTAATTTTGTGAGAATTAATAAAATATCAAAAATTAAAAACTTCAGATTTCTTAGAATATGAAAAAAATGGAACATTTATTACAATTAACTGACATATTATTTAGATCATTAAAGTTATTAACACCTTTCTGATGGATAGTGCAGTGAGATCACTAATGGGATTCTTCTAAATTTAATAATAACAGTGGCTATTAATTTCATTTGCTGAGTTTACTTATGGATCTGTGGCATGTATCCTTAACAGAGGGGCAATGTGGAAAGTTTAGACCACCTAGAAGCTGAATTGGGTATATTGGATTGGTGGGCACTGAATGGGGACTTTATGCACAAATCTTCTTGCATCCATTGATTGCTCTGGCTTGCACTGAGTGACACTACTGTATGGAAAGTTAGGAAGACATACATTAGATACAGATGTGTGGATGGCCAAGGAGGCAATTCATAGAGAAATGGGATGGTCAAGTTTTTATATGAGATACAAAAAGCAAAATGAAAATGTTCAGTAGATTGAAATTTATGGATAATAGGAGAATAGCCAAAATAGTATTTAATTGAGTTATGAATAAAGGGCAGCCAACAAGATGGGTGAGAAAGATAATATAGTCTGCACCAAGATTTGGATAAACACTTAATGTCAGTATACTTATGCAAAATGTGGGATGATTGTGTTAGGAGAATTATTGAGTGTTATAGTGGCAAGGAATGGGATAGAAGAATAGAAGCATTAATAAAGAATAGGGAGTTGGAGAGATAGAGAACTAGTATGGAGAGTAAAAAGAGTTTAGATATATATAGAAGTAAACTGAATATTAGGTGTGAGTTAATTTATGATAAAAGCAAGGTAAGTAATTTACTGTTTAAGCTTGAATAGGATCATTATCAACAAAGGAATGTACACATAATTGAAGAAATGTGGGTGATTTAGTCTGCAAGTTATGTAAGGAAGTTTGGAAAATATTATGCATCTGTCACTTGAATGCAAATGCTTACAAGCAGAAAGGGTACAAATAAGGAAGTTGTGGGGAAATAAATATAAACAAAGTGATTATACAGAAAGTGGGTTCTTGTTTTTTGTGCTGGGTTTGGAAAAAGAGAAATTTAGATATAAAGAACTATAGAGTGGACAAAGATAATGTTGTGGAAATGGGATAGAGCAGAATAGAGAAGAATGTGGGGAAAACAGGGTGGAAAAAGGAAAGGCAAGGTGGCTAACAGGTTTCTCTGGGCATAATAGCTGAGAGATTCCTGACTTTGAGGAAGGAGAAGCCATAGTGCATCACATCACTAGGAAATGTTTCACTCCAATTTTTATAAATGTCAGCAATATAACCAATGAGAATATATTTAAAAATGAATGATTAAAGTTTTGCTATTTTGTAGGAAAAATAAAATTATAAACTACTAGAGCAATTAAACAGTTCTCTTATAGATCAATGTAACCAATTAAAAACATGAAAGGAAAACATAACCTTATGCCTATCAAGTATATTAATTATTTACAACACTGTGTTTTTTATTTTTAATTTATTTAATATTATATAAATTAGATTTATATTTACAAAAATAATTTTATATTTCATATAGTTAAAAAATCTATTAGTCTAACTTCATATAATTTAAAATTTTTTATTATCCACACAAAAAATAGGAAGAAGTCATTTGTATTTCCATGATGAACATACTTTATTATTTAGAAGGTGTTATGGCTCACTTAAACAAACTTTTAAATTAATTATAAATATACTTGCTTAAAAAAATAAATGCAGTGTAGTAAAAATAATTAAGTACACATATTAAAAATGCACCTCATTAAATATTTATATGCTAATAAATCTAATTGTCATGAATGTCATATTTTATTATTCTACCATAGCTCAATAGCTCCTCACTCTAGAAGATAATAACTACTGTGTAATTTAAAATGATTTGCTGTAGTTGATCATAAAAAGAGTAAATTTGTTTGCTAAATCTTATTGAACTTTGTGGTGGTGGTGGTGGTGGTGGGGAATCAATAATTAAGAGTATTTAATTTAAAAATAAAAAATAAAAAAATTTTTTTTAGATGACCATGATACAAAAATGAGGATTAACTACTGACAATATTCTTCATAGAAGCATCCTATAATTTTAGTTTAATGGATTAATATGTCTACTAATATTTGAAATATGATACTTTATATATATATATATATATATATATATATATATATATATATATATATATATATATATATATTATAAAAAATGCTTTTATATAATTTAAGGAGTAGTGCATTAGAAACGAAAACATTCTTTCTTCAACACCAATTTCGATTGATATATTTAACTTTAAATAAAAATGAAGGGAATTCATAAATTAATTAATTCAAATGGATTTTATGATTGAATTAATTAATTTATGGATGCCTACCACTTTTATTTCACATTACACTTAGTGATTAAAATAATTCATTTATAAATATTCACTGCTTATATTTCAAATTAAGCATACCAACCCAAATTACTGTCCAAGAAAAAAAATATTTTGTTTTTTAGTGAACTACTCAAATTAAATAAAAGTGTTTTTTATGAAATATTTTTATATACACCTATACCCTACTTTTGGACATTTATGAAGGATTCACTTTAGCAATTATTACCAATTTGTACCCACTATTTTGATTTACAATTGATTATTTGCTATCTTAATTTTTAAAAAAACAGCCATTTTTAAAATGGAGTTATTTTATACAATTGGTGATATCATAGTATAATGACTTTATGTCATTCAAAAGAAAAAGGGTAATATACATGCTAAAATGTACATTATAGAGTTTATTCACTGTGCACAGTACAGTATACAGTGCTATAGTAGACAGTATTTTGAGTATAAGATTAAAATACAATTAATATACAGTACTATATTTAAATTTCAACCAGTATCTTTGCAAGATAATCAATATATTCATTAAATAACATATCCAAAATCAAGATTTTCATCGTTAATGATTACAAAAGCAATAAGTAAAATGGGTTTTATTCAATACAGTAAGTAATCCACAGTTTATTTTTTGGCAAATAAAATACTAAATTTCAAAATGCAGACATTAACTTGAAAACTATATATTTACTCATCTTTATGGATTAAAATTCTTATCAATGTAACTTTGCTTGTGGAAAAAATTTAAATCATCATAAATTGTTGCTTTGGAAAAAAAATGATTTCATGATTTAAGCAATGAATAATCCATTATATAAGCAAAAGTTACTAAATCTAAATTAAAAATAACACTTACTTGATTTAAAATTATAATCTCATAACTTGTTTCAGACATAATCATAAAATTACAAAAAAATGCAATAAAAAAAATACAAATTTCATTTAGCATAAAACCAAAACACCACTCTATCTCATATCACTGATACACTTGAAGACATATATGTCAAAAAGATAAATAATCACCAATATACATATCTCATGCTAAAGCAGCAATCATCAGTTGGTCCAGATTATCATCTCCACACATATATGCAACAAGTGCTCAGATATATATTAAAATAGCCAATCTTCATACTTTAATGGACAGGCTTCAAACCACTCCATACTCCAACTTTTCAAACATTCATCCAATTGAAAATCTGATGATGGAATACTCAAAGACCACCCTGAGGCCAAGATTCTTGTCACATCTATGTTGACCTAAAGTCAATCTGACCCCTCATGTACAGGACATAATTCATTTAATACATATACAAGGGATGGGAAGACATCTCTATATAATAACTGAAATAGAGGCTTGTTATATATCTGTATCAATATATGTAAAATATAGGATATATGAGCACAGACTTTCACATCACCCACCACTCACCACTATCTCATATCACTGATACACTTGAACATATATATGTCAAAAAGATAAATAATCACCAATGTATATGAAAATTGGCTATCTTAATATGTCTGAGCACTTTGCGCATGTGTGGAGATGATAATCTGGACTAACTATGATTGCTAGTTTAGCATGAAATACATATATTGGCTTTATCTTTTCAACATATATATGTTCAAGTGTATCAGTGATGTGAGATAGTGGTGAGTGGTGTGAAAGTCTGTGCTCATATACCCTATATATCACATATATTGATATACATAAAACCAAATTTTTGGTCAAGCATTTGTGGCGGAGTGGTCAGCACAGCTGCCTTACAAGCAGTTGTCCTGGGTTGACAGGTTCACTTCCCAGTCGATGCTTTGACACATGAAAATAAATAAATAAATAAAATTTCATCATATACTATTAATAATTAATTTAAATTGTGTACAGTATACATATTAGCTGAAATATTCAGTCAAGCAGTTTTAAATTAAAACCTTTGTTAATGCAAATTTTAGCCAAATAAAAAATATTATCATAAAGGTATTTTTTGGCAAAAAAATAAAAAGGAAAAAAATGATTTTATGCATTATGCACTTAATAATAAATTTTATATGATAAAAATGTAATATTAATTAATTGAAAAAATTTTATGTTTAATTTTTATTAAGTGGTCCATATCTCTGTCATTACAGTGTATTGTACTATTTGAAAAATTCCAGTACCACACTGAGCAAATGGCTGCAGTGTTAATAAAATGTGATATCTAATGCCATAAAAAAGACCACAACTATTTTATTTGTATATAAAGTGTTATTTATTTAGATCTGCATAGTACATAATGTAAAAAAATGGTTTAAATATTGATTTCAATGCATCAGATAAATTTTTTCTTTTGTAATATATCATAATTATGAGCACAGACTTTCACACAACCCACCACTCTATCTCATAACACTGATACACTTGAACACATATATATTGAAAAGATAAATAATCACTAATATACATATTTCATGCTAAACCAACAATCATCAGTTGGTCCAGATTAACATCTCTACACATATGTACTATAAGTGCTCAGCTATACATTAAGATAGACAATCCTCATACTTTAATGGATAAGCTTCAATCTACTCCACACTCCAACTCTTCAACTGTCCATCCAACTGAAAATCTGATGATGAAAGGCTCAAAGGCCACCCTGAGGCCAAGATTCTTGTCACACCCATGTTGACTGACCTAAGGTCAATTTGATCCCTCATGTACAGGACATAATCCATTTAATACATATACAATGGATGGGCAGATTTTCAATTGGATGGATGGTTGAAGAGTTGGAGTGTGGAGTAGATTGAAGCCTGTCCATTAAAGTATGAGGATTGGCTATTTTAATATATATATCTGAGCACTTATAGCATATATGTGTGGAGATGGTAATATGGACCAACTGATGATTGCTGGTTTAGCATGAAATACATATATTGGTGATTGTTTATCTTTTCTACATATATGTGTTCAAGTGTATCGGTGTTATGAGATAGAGTGGAGAGTGGTGGATCAGGTGAAAATCTGTGCTCATATACCCTATATATTACATATATAGACACAGGTATATATAAGCTTGTGTGTTTCAGTTAATATATCAGAATTGTAATTTTTTTTAAAAATTAACTTCATAATTCTGTTTTGGTAATATACAGTACTATAATTTGAATATTCTAAAACTGATGATAAATAACAAGCCTTCATAGTAAAATAATTTTACATAAATGATATAAGTCTATGAATTTTTATTAAATGAAATTTTAGTATAAGATTTTTTTAATCAGCGAAATCAGAATTTATTTTATGAAACAATTATGGTAAATAGAATTTCTGTATTAGATAATACTGAAAGACTACTTATCCTAAAAAAAATAGGATGTTATCTCTGGAAACATCAGTATAATAATTTATTTTAGAATTATTCTGAGTGCTGCTTTAGTATTAGATAATACTGAAAGATTTTTTTTATCCTAAACAAAGATGATATCTCTAGAAACATCAATTTAAAAATTTATCTTAGAATTGTTTTAAGTGTTGCTTTAGTAATAAAATCTTTATATCGCTCCAGAGTCAATTATACCATGCCCAGAATACTATTTACATTTTACATTTCACCCAACGAAAACTAAAACTCATTTTAACAACCACTTTCTAATTATTGGCATCTATGCTGATAAAGTTGTTGTTTTTTCACTTACTTAAAAACAAATGACGTCAGACCAAGTAATCCTAATATTGATCATTAAAGGCAATGTTTTTAAATATTTAGTAGCTATTTATATCTAAGATCATAAACAGACATTGTAGTTTTTTTCAGGTACAGAACTCCTAACAAATCCAGCTAACAAATCAATATTAATTAGTAAATAGGTAACAATTATTATTAGCTAAAGAATAAAAATCTCATATGTGCGTGAGTAAGAAAATAGTCAATGATGTAACTATAAATTATAAAAACTATGTTTATAATATAATGCAGCTTTTCTTATTAAAATGGGTGAAGGTATAATTTATACTACTATGGGCACTCAACTTATAGCCTATCTTTGGGTTACCCCAAATTCTCAACAGCTGTGACTATGACCCTAAAACCCAAAGTAGTTTAAAATCCTGACAAGGTAAATTCTAAAAATTTAAATTATAAACAAATGTAAATGAGACATTTATTTTATATAGCATGATGTTTATGAATTGTAATAAACTAAAGATCAGCTTTTCAAGCTAATTCACAAGTGCTTTATGAATCTTAATAATAAATGAATACTTTCACTTCCAACACAAGATAAAGAATGACATATCATAAATTCTAGAAAATTTCACTGGTGTCATTCATTTAGACATAGTAAAAAGTAATTTAAAGTGATTGGTTTATCTTCACCCTTTTATTTCCAGTGCTTAAGATTTGCCCATACTTAAGCATTTGGGTTGAAAGAATAGATGGATTCATTTCTATTTTTTCACAAAGACCTTATCTTGTGTTGGAAGTGAAAGTATTCATTTATTATTAAGATTCATAAAGCACATGTGAATTATCTTGAAAAGCTGATCTTTATTTTATTATAAGCAAATCAAAATTTAGACATGTCAGTTTCATTATGAAACTATTTATCTAAAACTTAATTTTTAATTAACTTTACTAAATAAAAAAATTGCTTTAAAAAATTGATTTCTAATAAAAGTACTTTGTTTTATGTGTATTAAAACAAATTATTAATCTACTGACATTTTATATTTTTGGTATTTTGGATTGTTCTTGTGTGTTGTATTAAAAGTTATTTTCTAATTTTTAAATTCCATAAAAATTAATAAAAATAATTTCACAGGCAGGAAAACAAAATTATATTTTTAAATTTTCTATTTTTTAATGCTTTTCTGCCTTCATGGAAAGGCAGTTTAAATTTGTAGTTCAAAATTTTTAGTTTTAGAATCTTTGTTCAGTATTATGAATCAATATATTGGTCTTGATCTGTTAGAAATATAAGTTTACAAATAAAAAAAATCTAAAAAGTTTATTTGAACTTTTTAAATATTAAAAAAAAAAGTGAAATATGTATTAAAAAGAATGACTTTATTATTATTTGTCATAACACTATTAAACAAAGTAAATTAGCAAAATCTTTGTTGAATGAATTCCAATTTTAAACATGAATAAATGATTATAAAGACATCATAATTCTATGCAATTCTGTTCTAAATTTTAAAATTGCATATATATTTATTAAATTATCATAAAAACTCAATTCTAAGGTATTTAACAAAGTGTTAAAAATGTAATTATCAATTTACTTTTTAACATTATTTCAAATTTCTTAACTTGTATTTCTTAAAAATAAATTAAATCTAAATATAAACATGAATATATTTCTTTTTTAATAATTATGGAAATATTTTATAAAATAATTACAAATATTTTAATAAATTATGAAATTATGTAATTTTTTGCTTATTTTTACAAACAATGAAAGAACAGTTTTTTATGTTTTTTATGCATCCAATATCAGAATCCACCAATCAGGGACCTTTTAAGTTTGTCAGCATAATTGACTTTTTTCTGACATCTTCAGATTTTTTTAAATTAATATTTGTTATTTTTAATTTTAACTGTAAAAGTTGCAAAATAGCACTAAAAATAGTGGTAAAAGACTGATTTCAAGCTAATGCATGACAGTGCCAACATTGTATTCAATAATATCATGTTACTCATAATCTGTAAGATAATAGATATGAAACAAATTATTGATCTATTGACATTTTACATTTTTGAGATTTTAGATTGTTGATGACATGATCTAGTGAAGAATTAAAAGTAATTTCTTGTTTTCTAAATTTTATAAAAATAGTAGTAATTTTTCAAATAGGAATTTTTTTTATTTTTAGCCTTGTCACATGTCAATGTTTTTATGTCTTTCCCTAGTAGCAATTTGGCTTTATCATTCAATATTTAAATTTTAGTATGAAAGCCTTTATTCAATATTATAAATCAATATATTGAGTTTGATTTGTTAGAAATTTAAGTTTACAAATAAATGAAATTCTAAAAATCATAATTGAACTTTCCAAATATATAAAAAATAAAAATTATAAAGAGAAGGGCTTTAATCTTTTACACGGGTACTTTAAACATTTATAATAGCCAAATGAAGTAGTTTTTTGACTATAAATGGAACTCTAAAACCTTGACTAAAGATATGGACTTTATAAAGATAAGAATGGTCATCTTATCTTTAACCTAAATTCACATTTATAGAGGTTAATCTGAAGCTATTTGAATTGAGAGCAGAAAGATGTTACTTCACATTTAAATCCACTATTTCATTTTTGACAAATTTGAATATGAAATCTTGTGATTTAAACAAGCATTGGTGGTCAAGAGGTCAGGGATAGCTGCTTTACAAGAAGTTGTCCTGGGTTAGTGGGTTCACTTCCCAGCTGATGCTATGACACATGAGAAAAAAATCTTGTGATTTAATGAGTTAATGTTACAATTTTTTTAATGGAAATGTAGAAACTAACATAATGTTATAATTATTCATCACTCATTTGGCTGTTATAAACATTTAAAGCACTTGTGGAAAAGCTCAAAGCCTTTCTCTTTATAATTATATACTGCCCATGTGCTCGATGAATAATTACAAAAAATAAAAATGTGAAATATGTAACAAAAATAATGACTTTATTGTTCCTTGTCATAATTAACAAAATTAACATAAATTAACAAAATCTTTGTGAATTCTAATTTCTAAACATAAATGAATAATTATAAACTTATCACAAATCTATAAAATTTTGTTCTAAAATTTAAAATTTCATTTATATTTATTAATTAGTTCAGGTTCTAACTTCTCCTTTCTTATTTGAAAAGGTCCTAGTGAGATTTCCCTCCATATTTGTACATTTTATTTTTACAATTAAACCTTTTTTATATCATAAATTGATAATCTTTACATCATTTTTTGGTAGTTGTAACTTATGCCCCATGTGCACCAAGAGGTGCTGTTTCCATGTCAACCACAGAAATATTTAGAGTAGGGGCAAAAGCAGTGATGCAAGTTCCTGCCACTAGATGGCACTGCTCACCATGCATACACACAGGAACCTTATGCCAAGTAGCTGCCAGCATTACTGCCCACTTGGTGGCACTGATAGCCATAGGTAAACACATCTAGCTTACATCATCTGCTTTTGGCCCCCTACTCTCAATATTTCTGTGATTGATATGGAAACAGTGCCTCTTGTGGCCACATGGGGCATAAGTTACAACTATCCATTCTTTTTACAAATGTGAGCTCTCAAACAATTAACATTTAAAAGTTAATATTTGAACTTTGTAAAAAATATAACAATAATGCTTTGTATATTGCATGTAATTTTATCTAATCAAAAAGTTAATAGAATAAAATATTTGATATTTGAGTTCCATTTTTCAAATTTAAAAATAGGGTTAGTTATTAATATATATATATTATAATGGTCATGGTGTGGGTGATCAATTTAGTCTTACCGTATCTGCCGAACAGGGTGCCACTAGGACATTTGAACCTAGAAAATTTATAGAGTAGGCAGATATGTGCTGTTAAAATCCAACTTTTATTTTTGACCATTTGTTCTTGCCACTAGCTCATGGAGTGGCAGAGGTTTTAAATTATATTTATTAAAAAAAATATACTAGATCACTGCCAGTACTAATAACACAACAGATTTTATTAACGCACATTTAAAATTGAGGAATAAAATTTATATTTAGATTTTAACATTAATTTTTTAAATTTAAGTTACTATTTTAAATAGATCGCACAGATGGACATTTTAATAATATTTTACTTTAGCATGTTGAGTATAGATAGGCTACATAGATTTCTCACTTAAAAAAAACTTATCAAAACACTTATTCAATCTCAGTCTAAAAGTTCGTAGCCAAACCAACACCTGCTTCCAGATATATAGTCGCAACCAATGCAATATGAAGATGCTAGCATAAAATCACATTGATAGGAATGTGCATCTGACAGTGTGATATTATTTGAAGGACATGATCCTCATCCAGTGCAGGAATGGGCATCTGTCGGGTGAAGGAATCATATATATATATATATAAATTAATTGAAGAGTGCTACGTATGGGGGAGAGTGGTCTTTTCTGCCGACTTATAAATCCCTGTCCATAGAGCTAGAAGGAGTCAATGGCACAGAAAATATGTCTGCGACCATTGCAATGATATGACTGCCTCTTTGGGATCATGCATTCAGTTCGGCACATTGCCCTGTATGCTAAACACACTTCACATTACATTGATATAAACTCCGATATATCTCTCCACAAGCATCGTCCTAACTACGAAACAAATAACCTGAAATTAACCTCTTAATATAAGCATAAACGAATTTAAACATAGTTATTAATTTTTATCCATGCAGCTAACTACACCCAACTTTAATTTGATACATTTTAATTAACACTTAACAAAAAAAAAAAAAGAAATGGAAATGATTGCTTAAACAGAAGCATAAAAAATTACTAATAATTGATTCTGAATACTTTAGGTCAGATAATAGTTTTTATTTTTAGCTATTAATTGCAAATTCAGGAAAAGTTCCTATTAGATAAACACAAGAGTTCATACTTTACAGATTGAGTAGATTGAGAGGTCGATCTTCGTGATCATTTTCATAGATTGTTTGTCCTTCTTTGAAATGAAACCACTACTTGCCATGCATTTGGTCAGGAATTGTCATCCAGAGGCCTCAGCTGGTTGTCTGGAAATTAAACTTATTGCAGACTTCTACATCGTGAAATCTGCAATAGCTAGTTATAATGGTATATTCATAGTCAGCTCTAAGATAACAATTATAATAATCACTTGGCTTTTATATTTTTATTAGCCTCTTATCATCAAATCTTTGGATTCAATGAGCAAGACATCACTAATCCTCTCATGTTTCATTTACGGTCCGTGCTGTCATTTAATTTCTTTTTATTCTCTTATCTGACCATTTAATTATTTGAGTGCCCCATGGGCTAGTGTGCTTTAGAACAATCATTTAATTAATAAAACAATCATGTCCATTTTCTAAAAATATAGAAATCAACACTATTTCTATTTTCAAAAATATCAAATCTTTACATCTTTACTTTTTTACAAAAAAAATACTTTCAAATACTTTTATTTTTAATATAGTTTTTAAAGTTTCCCATCTGTGCGATATATATACGTTAAACAACTTTTAATTTCCAGTTTTTAAGTTTTTTTTCTTTTTAATAAATCAATTTTTATTTACGATCTTTTTATTTTCATTTTAAAATGTAACGACATTTTATATACCATTACAATAATATATATATATATGTTATAATTAAACATTAAATTTATTGTTATTGAAATCTAAAAAAAAATTCTTCACCAATATTGACAAAAAACTATCCTGTTACCAGAAAAACGTTTTTAGTCCAAACAAACTTTTTACAATTTGTTTTCATAAAAATAAATATTTTCAAAAAAAGTCTAATTATAGTCACATAGGCTTTTCATTTAAGTCCCTAAACATCACATGATTACCATTTAGCTGTTAAAACAGAGCCAAAACTCTCCATAGAGTAGGGTCATCCAGTGACAAAAGTGGCTGCTAGAGAGTTGCATGACATCCTAAGATCTAGATGTAGTGCTCTTTGATCCAAGGCTTCTCACAAATTCACAATGTAAAAACTAGTTGAGATATTGAACCTGTATGCACTAGATAGGGATTTTATGCACCAAGCCTTTTCCATCCATTGATTATTCTGCCTTGCACTGAATGGTGCTACTGTATGGAGAGTTTTTCCTCTGTTTTAATAAATATTTTACAAAAGTATGCCCTAAATAACCTTTAATATGTAAACAAATTATTGAAAATTACAATTTTTATTTTCAAACATCATTTTTGGATAATTACCTTCAGGCTAAAAAATCCCCCAATCAAAAATTGTTGTTTCTGTTGAGATCAAAATGGGGCATGTCTGTTATGCAAACTACATATATTTAAAGGTCTATCTGCTAAACATAGCTTCTGATTTTTTTTTTTTGCAATTTCCATGGTAAAATAAAACTGTGCATGGTAATATAAGGGTACAGATAGGCTCAAAATAATGAAGAAAATGTACAATGATCATAATGCCCAACACCTGCCAAAATAAGTGATTTTGTATCTTCTAGATAATAACATATTGAATTGTTCCAAAAATTCTATTCCATGCTGTTCCATTTTAATGTTTCTTCAAATTTCTTACCTTACATTTTTTAAAACGAAACATATTTCAAAATTTTTTAAATGAAACATGAATATATTTCTTGTTTAATTGTTGTAATAAAAATATTTTGTAAAAATAATTATAAATATTTAAATAAACTACAAATTATGCATTTTCTGCTTATTTTTGAAAGCAATCAAAAAGGAATTTGCTAAATTTAATTATACACACAATATCTATGAATCTATTATAATTTTATCTTTCTTATTGCATTGCCAAATCCCTATAATATTAATATGATTTTAGTTTTTTAATCCTTTTACAATGATTTTTACTACCCACTATTGACAGTTTCGATTGTCCCAACAATCTTCTTCAGAACTTAATATAAGTAGAAGTTCTGAAGAAGATTTCTGGGTCAATCAAAATCATCTATAGTGGATTGTCAAAAGAATTCAAATATAAATAGAAGTTCTGAAGATTTCTGGGGCAATTGAAACCATTGATAGTGAGTTGTAAAAAGCATTGTAAAAGTTATACAGAACTAAAATGATATTAATATCTATAAATTTACCAATTAAGAACCTTTTAAGCATGCTTTAGCACATTTGATCTTTTTTTCTGTGGATTACCCTATGGACTACTGACATCTTCAGGATTTTATGAACTAATAAATTAATATTTACATTACGTTTGATTTTAACTATAAAAGAGGCAAAAAAGAGTGGTTTAAATCCAACACATGATAGCACCATCACAGTATTCTGCTGGGATGCCATGCAATCCACAATCAGCAAGTTAATAGATACAAAACAAATTATATATGTGCTATCATTTTACATTTTCAGCATTATAGATTGTCAAGATTTTGATCTGTTGAGATATTCTGTGTCAGGTGTGTTTAGTTATCAATGTTTACTGTCAGAATTTTGATTGTCATGATTTTGAACTGGTAGGATTGGATTTTTGCTTTTGGAGGACTAGCTGTTGAGATTTCCTTCACTGTTATCTTTTTCTCTCTCATAATGAAATAATAATTTTTATTTGCTTAGCACAAAATGATTCTGGTACAATGATTACTGTCAATAGCATACCTTTTCTTAATTATGTTGATTCTTATTTTGATTCTATAACTGCTAGAATTTCACTATCTTGCATAAAAAATGAAATCTGACTCAATGGATTAATTTTCTTTTATAGCACACAATGTGAAACTCTTAGACTGGTAGCTATCTAGTGTCACTAAATTGCCTTTACACTTACAGGCATAATAGCATCTTTACTATACACTTTTACTAATTCTTCATTCAAAAAAATCAATCTACGTATTTGTACTATTAAGAAAATTGATTTCAAAATTTAGATCGCAAAGATCGCAATATCAAAATTATTTCAAAGGTCCAAATGCTGTATACTTAATAGGGAATATTTGACATTATATAATTCCACTTTGTTTCATTACTCTTTTAAAATAAAATCTTAACAATTGATTCCAAGTTATTAATAGAAATCATTTTCTCTGCATTTTATTTGACATACTGATGATTCCCAAGCTAAAGATTTTACAAAATATAAACCATGCAATTTGCTTTCTATGTTTTTATTTTTTACCTATTTTCAGATACTGGTTTGTTTGAACACTTAAAGTCTAAACAGCATGGGTTCTGTGCTTCATAGATAAAATTGTCACTTTTTGTGTTAAAATATCACATGACTCTATCACATGACTTCAGGTTACATATTCCTGTTACAGTAGCAGCATATATTTTCTTCTACCATCTCTATGCATAAAATAGGAATTTCTTAAGAACTATCATCTGGAATCTGTTAGTTACTAAAGCTTACAGATGGCATAGAAGTGGTGAAAAAAAAAGCAATTTTTATTTTTTCAGATAATCATTATATCTCATAAATATTGGCATTGAAATAACAATCCACTCTATATATCATTCATAGTTCTTTACTTGGGACTTATATATTATCTGATCACTGGAAGCTTGCTAGTTGTTTTTCTTTTAATTATTCAATTTTCAGGGTTGTTGAAATATTTGTTTTTTTTTCTTCTCAAAATTATTTTACCGAACATGTTACTTGTAAAGTTTAAAAAATATTAAGAAATTAATTATAAATCCCAGTTAAGTTTTAAAAATATTTAAAAATCTCATAAATTTTATTCACAAGATTTAATTAATTTATATATGTCATATATCATGTGGCTGATGACAGCCAGAGCTAGAAACTGGTCTGAGAATAGTTTGATTTTCTGAAAGCTAGTTGCTCATTATATATAAATATTATAAGATAAAAATATTAGCATGTTGTGAACATTGTTGTGATTTTTTTACATTTAGTGTAAGATTGTTGGTGAATATGTTTATATTTTTTTAAAAACATTTTGCCAGATTGGTGGAAGGCCTATAAAACTGAGGAATTACCCATGCTGGATTTAAACATTTTAAGTTAAATTACAAATAAAAACTGTGGATCCAAAAAAAATGCATTTGTGGTGTTATTGCATGCTATTAGGGATTTCTATCTGCTAACATGAATAATCCACATTCATCACTTTGTTTCTTCACATTTTTTATTTTGTTTATTTCACTTTAAATTATATTATATTTATTTTAATTACAATAAAATGTACTTTGGTGTAATTTCTTGTATTTTTAGAATATCAAAAATAAAATAAAAGGAAATATAAAATATGATAGCTTCTGATCAGCCATATTGTTTTCAACCTTGAAAATGGATAATTAAAAAAATACCTGGCAAGTTTAGAAATATAATACCATTTACTGAACTGTATAAGAATTGTGCTTAATACTGAACAGATAACAGAGACTTTTTGTCATAATATGACATAAAAAGATATGCATTGCTAACTTGCAACATACATTTCCAACACCAGCTTCATATTGCACCCTATAAATGACAGGTAGCGCTACCTCATATTAAATTAGTCAAAAAGGAATCATTTTTACATCACATAGATGTAATTGGCATGATAAATATCTATTTCTGTTATGCTAGGAATACAGAAGAAATTTAAAAAATTAGTACCTATCACAAACATTACTAAGTTTTTTTAAAAAAAAAAACTTTTAAATTTATTTCTAAAGAAACGATGTAAAGAAGTAAATACTTATAAAGAAATACTTACGAAGGATTTTTTTTTTTAAAAAATGAATGATTAATTTTTATGTGCAAGAAGGCACGCACATTAGAATGTCTATCTAAAAGAATGGTAATTGGAATACTTTCTGTTTGAGGCAAATATTTTGCATAATTTGGTTTATGTTCAATGTATTGTAAATATTTATTAAATTTCTTTAAAAATAACTTTCTTTATATTAAACCTTATATTGAAAGTTTCTTTTATTTTTATTAGCTCTTAAATATTTATACTTTTATTTACTTGTAGAATTTGATGAGTTTTGTTTCAAGTGCTTTAATTACGTTCTTTTTACCAGTAAATGAAAAGAAAATTGTTTAACATTAAATTAAGTAGAAAGTTTGAAATATTTGCGCACTATGCAATTTAAGAGTAATTGTTAGAAATAACAAACCTAATGAAACATGCATAATTGTATAAACTGTTATAAGAATGAAAATTGCTTTATTTAAAACTTTGTCTATTTATATTAATCTACTATACACACACATATATGAGTATACATCATTTTATTAATATGTCTGCGCACGTAAATTATTCAGATGCAAATACATATACACTATATATATAAAGAAATACATATAGTTGGTGTTGGAAAGTCTTTCAGAAAAAAAACAACAACTTAAAAAGGCAACATTGCATAACTATGGTATGTCAAATAATCAGACCAAAAGATCTGCACTAATAACTGTGGATATAATTGTGTCACAAACTATCACCTCGCTTCTATTGATTACTAAAGGTTACACTAGATAGCATGACCGTAATGAGAATAGAGGAGTTTGCTAATGGATATCAATAAATAAGCTAAGGTCATGTTATGTAATTGGTCATGTGACATATATATGTAAAAGTTTTTTTGTTTTTTAATAATTGTGTTAAAGATGTATAGAATCGCAAACTATCACTTGCTTATATTGATTACTAAAGCTTACACTAGATGGCATGACTATAATGAGGATAGAGGTGTTTGCTAATGGATAGTAATATGTAATGATCATGTTATGTAGTTGGTCATGTGACATATATATGTAATTTTTTTTTGTAATAATTGCGTTAGAGGTGTGGTATAGAATCACAAACTATCACCTGCTTCTATTGATTACTAAAGTTTATACTAGATGGCATGACTGTAATGAGAATAGAGGAGTTTGCTAATGGATAGTAATGTGTACTGATCATGTTATGTAGTTAGTTGGTCATGTGACATATATATGTAAAAGTTTTTTGTTTTTTAACATCACTGTCTTGTTAACTGATTAGAAGCAATCAATACCTAGTTTACATGAAGTATAAATGTATTTAACGCACATTGAATACATAAGTAATATTTACTAAGGCAATAAACCTCAAGAATGCTACTAAGGCAATAAACCTCAAGAATGCGCGCTTGAAAATGCGAAGATAGGGAGGTTTCTACCTTCGCATTTTCAAGCATGCATTCTTAAGGTTTATTGCCTTAATAAAGTATAATAATAAACAGCCACTTGTAAATAAATACAACAGCTATTGTTTTAAGAAGTAAAAAAGCAAACATAGATTATATTCATTTTCTTTGCAAAACTAAATTTTGTTAATAGAGGGTGATGCTTTGATACAAATAGTAGGAAGAAGTTATTTTGGCAATTATATATTTCTAGAAGCAAGGAAATAATTAACATCTATATAAATCATGGTAAGTATATATAATAACTAAATAAATTATAGTACTGGGTTAATATTTTGGAACATTAAATTTTAAATAATTCATCTTTTTGATTGTTTCAACATTATTTTAAATGCTTTTACATTAAATTGCTCTGTCTGCACACGTTTCTATCTGTATGTCCAGATTTTTGAACATTTAACAATGAAAATTCCACTCCCATTTAAAACTTGAATTCAAATTCTTATTCTTCTCAAGAAAACTCCTTAGCAATGGAGCCAATGGAAATATTATGTTTGTAGAATAAAATTGTGCTAATATTGATTTAACTCAAACTTAATTAATTAAAGTAATTAAAATTAAAAAAATATATGTGATGAAAACATTACATCTGTAGAATAAAATTTTGTTAATATTGATTTAACTCTTAATTAATGAAATTAATTTAATATATATATATATTGCATACAAACAAAGAAAATTAAGAGATTAATGAAGAAAATTATTTTTTAAAATTGAAATTATATATTTTATTTATATTTATCTTTTTGATATGTGTATGATAAAGTGTGTCAGCAGTATCAGATAGTGTGGATAGTTGAGGGTGGTGTGAAAGTCTGAATTCAAACCTCTTATATATTACATATTGAAGTGCAGGTATGAAAAAGTCTGCACTGTAGAAAAAATTTATATATTAAAATATAGTGTTGTAAGGTCTTCCCATCCCTCATATATGTATATAAATGGATTATGTCCTGTACATGAGGGGACAGATTGACTTATGGTCAACATGGGTAGGATGAGAAGGTTGTCACCAATTTGGACTTTGAGCATTCCATCATCAGATTTTCAATGAAATGGATGGTTGAAGAGTTGTGGTGTGGAATAGATTGAAGCCTGTCCATTAAAGTATGAAGATTAGCTATCTTAATATAAGCTGAGCATTGATTGTATATATGTGTGGAGATGATAAACTGGACCAACTGATGAGTACTGGTTTAGCATGAAATATGTATATTGGTGATTATTTATCTTTTCAACATATGTGTGATCAAGTGTGTCAGTAATATGAGATAGTGTGGATAGCTGAGGGTTGTGTGAAAGTCTGAGTTCAAACCCTATATATATATATATATATATATTATAACTAAAAAGTAAAAAAATACTATTAATTTTTTTTTTAAAAAATAATGCTTTTATGTAAACAGCCAACTAAAAAGTATAAAAACAACAAAGTAATTTGACAAAAAAACATGTTGTGTCATTTCATAAAAGCATTTGAGGCTTTAAAAATCAAAATGGTCTCAAATGCTTTTATAAAATGATACATATTTTTTACTCAGATGACTTTGTTATTTTTCTATTTTTTAGTCAGCCGTTTACATAAAAGTATTATTTTTTTAAAAAAAATTTAATATTATATATTATTTATTTAATGAATAACATGATTACATTGAAATAATTAAAAGTATATTTTTGAAGATTTATTTAAAGCTTAATATCGTGAAGTATTGAACTAATACTATGGTTTATATTTGATTTCTGTCTGAGAAAATAAAAATCTGGTCCATCAAATGAATGTCTGCCATTTTGTGCTTAAATATTAAGATTTTAAAATAATTTGAGACAATCAACAACAAACTATATTAACAAAATCAAGGATTTTCATTTGCCATAGTTCCTATTATCTAAATCTCAATATGTTTTTGAGAAGAAAAAAACTTAATATACATATATTACCCCACATTCATAACTAACCCAGAATAGCCAAAGAAATAAACTCTAAAATATGACCAATGGTTTCACTGTTACAAACAGACTTCTCAATTGTAAAGGACTAAAACATAACAAATTTATAGTAAATATTACCCACAATTCTCACTTACATGCCACACTCCCTTAATATTAAAATGAATAAACTCTAGTTTAATGAATGACTAATGATAAATGCAGTTAAGTTTATCAAAAGTGAATGAAAACAGGTTGTAAGTGGAAAAAGCTTGGCGGTTGAAAAAGAAAATGTGAAAAATTGCCATATATAAATACACTTCATGTAATAAAGATGTATATGGGAGATGGTAATCTGGACCAACTGATGAGTGCTGATTCAGCATGAAATGCATCTTGGGGGCATTTGTCTTTTATTGTATCTTTATTTATATGAAAAATGAAAAGAGAGAGAAATGGAGTTTATTAATAAATCAATGTTTTGATATTCCAAAACTTTAATAAGTACAAAAATGTTTATAGAGTTAAATGTCTTTTCAATAAGGCATGAGCTTATGCTCATTGATTCTTTCTGTAACTACTCTTATTACTTGTATGTGATCTATTGTTGCTGTAGCTATTTTTAAATCCAACTTTCTTTTTTTAGTTGAATTAGTCTAATGTTCTATGTAGAGGATTTGTAAAATATATTTGTTAGTTTTATATCTTCTTTTGAATTTGTAATTCAAATTTGTACACCTTTGTTTGTATGCATAATAAAGTGGTTTATTTTTTTTATAACTTAAAGGTGAGTGCACTTTTGGTGAAACTCACCATAACTATAGCTGTCATCACAAATACTTAGGCCTTATATAAACAGAAACTAGAGTTTCATGCTAAGAAACACAGCATTTGGATAAATACAAGTTCAGGCTTGCAAGTGCTATGATTATTTTGAGCTTCACTGAAAGTGCATTCAACTTCAGATTATAAAGAAGAAAGAAACTACTTCACTATGCATATGAACAAATGTATGCAAATTTGAAAGAAGATAGGATATAAAATATTTCATATGAAGAAAAGGTTAAATCATAAACTTTATTATAACTTGAAAATATATTGCTTTAAATGAGTATTTTATAGCAGACTTTAAATATCATCATCATCAACCATTATCAATCCACTGCAGGATGTAGGTCTCTCTAAGTTCAATCCATCTTCTTCAATCTTTAGCTTCTCTTCTCCACATCACCCTTGTACACTTTCTTATTTTATCTATCCATCTCACATGTGGTTTCTTTCTGGATCTTTTACAATCTCTAGGCATTTTTTTTTATTTCAAGCTGTAAAAATAAATTGTTTAAACCACTGTCCAAATTTTATATAGCCCTTGGTATATTTAAAGACTTGTCGTTTAAACTTTAAATACCAAGGGCTATATAAAATTTTGAGAGTGGTTTAAACAATTTATTTTTACAACTTCAAATTAAAAAAAATGCCTAGAATTTGCTGACTTTTCTGTAGAGATGACTAAAATTGAAGACTAGAAAATGGATAATTCTGATTGGTCTGTTGGATTTAATAAAGGACCTATAATTCAGATGTAATAGCAAAAGTAAATCAAAATGTTTTCAGTAATAATGAGTATGACAATAATAATAATAATAATAATTCAATTCAATTCATTTAAGTGCCAAACAACAGTATATATCCAATTATAGTTAGCACATTAAAAAAAATAAAAGGGATAAATATAATGTACATAATAATAATAAAAAGTAACAATCAATTTAACAAATATATATATAAATAAAATAATATTTTTGAGTATAAACCGTGTATTGTTTTGCATTACAATCCGATATTTCGACGGACTAGCAACCGCCATTATCAAAATTAACTTTTAAAAGAAAAATCATTAGATTTCAAGCAATAACATGACTCAGTGTGAGATTCAACTTGAAGTAGTTCAGCATTCACAATATGAGGCTTATCAAAATGTTTATTTCCCTCAGTTTTTTTACCTATTAATTTTAAGTCAATATTAGATCAAATGAAAGATTTCCACATAGCTGGAATATGTTGTGCATCAAATTAATAGGTGAAAAAACAGGGAAATAAACATTTTGATAAGCCTCATATTGTGAATGCTGAACTACTTCAAGTTGAATCTCATTTCTCATCTCGCACTGAGTCACGTTATTGTTTGAGATCTAATGAGTTTTTTTTTCAAAAATTAACCTTGCTAATGGTGGTTGCTAGTCCGTCAAAATAGAGGATTGTAATGCAAAATAATATATATATAATCAATTTAAACCAATCAACAATGGCATTTAAATTTAATATTACAAAATTGTTTATAATCTAAATTGAAATGATTCATATTACTAAAAATCTGATTGTATAAAGATAGTAGCCTAAATAAAATAAAAAATTTAAGGACATTGGAATGATAAGCTTTAATATAATAAGCAGACCGAGTATCATGTACATGAGATCTAATTATAATAGTAGAAATTGTGTCATATAGAATAACTACTTTAACAATTTTATAAAGATATTTAAGATCTTTATATTTTCTTCTAGAAGAAAGATGAAAAACAATTTTATTTTCCAGAGAAACATCATCATCATCATCATAGTAATAATAATGAAGATGATGATAATGGTGGTGATAATAATAATGGTGACAAAGATAATAATAATAATAATAATGAAGATAATGATAATAGTGATGATGATGATAATAATAATGGTGATAATAATAATAATGCTGATGATAATAATGGTAATAATAATGAAGATGATGATGATAATAATAATAAAAATAATAGTGAAGATAATGAAAATAATAGTGATCATAATGATAATAATAATAATAATGGTGGTGGTGATAATAATAATAATAATAGTGGTGATAATGATAATAATGATGATGATAATGGAATATGATAATAATAATGATAATAATAGTGATGATAATAATAATAATGATGATTATGATAAATGATAATAAAAAACACTTTCTTGGAAACCCTGGAGAAGAAATAGAATTTAAACAGCATGAAGTCATACAAAAACTAGCTGTAACTCCAGACTCAAAACACCATGAAATTTATGGAATTGTGTATGGCCACTTAAGACAGCATACTGCAAAATATCTATCACACCTTGCAAAATTTCTTATCTAAAAGTGTATCTCATATAAATGACATATACCTCATGTCACTAATATTCTTTGTTAAAAAGCAAGACTTATTTATATAAAATTGCAAATTTGCATCCTATATCCATGAGTCCAAATTTTAGAATCAATATTAAAATATCAATTGAAGCCATATCTTCTATCTATACTAGAAACAACTCAATTTGCAAACACAGGGCAATTAGCTTTTCTTTTTAAAACCATAATAGATTCTGTGAAGAATACTGATCTCTGGTAGTACAGCAAGATATCAAATCTGTATTTAATATGATTCCAGTTTACATCCTAATTAAT
The DNA here is from genome assembly GCA_028023455.1 of Epiperipatus broadwayi. Taxonomy (NCBI): domain Eukaryota; kingdom Metazoa; phylum Onychophora; class Udeonychophora; order Euonychophora; family Peripatidae; genus Epiperipatus; species Epiperipatus broadwayi. Next base: position 4,394,469 of record JAQFVV010000039.1, read on the forward strand.
ATTTGTAACAGACAATCTATTACTAAATAGGGAAATATGTGTCATGCTAAATGGGAGATAGTCTCTACGATGTAATCCCTATAGTCAATTCTTTAATGATACTCATTAAGTATACTACTGTTTATTCATATATATTATACCACTAGTGAAAAAAAAATTAAACAGAAATTATCTGGTGTATATGTTTCTGGATTAAAATAAAATATTCTCTGTTGTATACATATATTTATGTCGTAGGATTTCTAATATCTCAAAAGCAGATTCCCATATTATTAATGATATTAACTGAATATAGTAGTGATTCAAACTTGAATTCAATGTCATGTGCATGGCCTATATTTACCAGAAAAACCATAAACATACACTTTGAAGGAAAGCCTAGTTCATTTTTTCATTTTCCATTCTATTTAAATGATTCAGCAATGCGTAATCATATTCAGAATAAAATTAAAATTGAAAACATCAATTTATTATCCAAATCATACCCTTCACACTTTTCAAAGGCATTATCATTAATATACTGATCATAACCAGGATAACATACTATTATCCTAAAGTAATTTTTACTAAAGCCTTTACAGAGTATGCACATTTACAATGTAGAAAACATCTATGGGTCAGGTGAATAGTGAACATCTCACTGAGATGCCTATAACACACACCACAAAATGGATAAAGATTATGTAATATTAGTATCTTCATGATTCAAAAGACATTGAACCTAATATCATTATGTTCAGAAATTTTCTCAAGTAAAAATAATGAAACCTCTTCAGTCAATGAATATTGGAAGGATCTGATATTGGCAATCATACACATTCTTAATTTTTCCTTTTGTCTATCAATGAATAAATTTAAGTATTGGAATGTCTACTTATTATTGCTTACCTACACTGTGAGGGCTGATAATACTAATATTCTCAAGCTTAATAACAAGTTTCTAATTAGGACATTATTATTTTGGATGCTCAAGCCAAAATACTATGATTTCTTTATAACAATATCAGTTTTGGAATGTCCAAATTATAATAATATACTCTGCAATAACTAAATTATCAATAATTCCAATTAAACTATAAACTCATAGTTTGGGAATTTATGCAAATGTGGAGTGAGTGCATTCATTGCATGACAGTGAACCAGGTGCATATTTATGTATAATAATAATCTAAGATGTCCTATATCTTCTCCTTTACTTTTTTGCATCCCTTTATATATTCATATATTACTTTTTACAAATCTCCACATATACACTCTAATGCATTTTTTTAAATTATAATTTCTTTAATTTTTTAACAGTTTCGACTACCCTGCAGTCTTCATCAGAGCTTTTTCAGGACAATCAAAACTGTTAGAAAATTAAAGGGATTATATTATAAATTTTTGCATTAGAGTGTATATGTGGAGATTTATAAAAAATAATATATATGAATTCAAGAAGATATCATAATACATTTTGAATGAAACTAAATATAACTAAAGAAGAAGGATATAGGATAATAACCCCTTATAGCACATTTAATATCACTTAATCACTTATAAAGCATCATATGAGTCCATGGTACAATCTAACTATCTCTAAATGGCAGTAGAGAATATGACAAAAATGTTAATGAACTATTTGTACATGTTTAGTTTTTTTCCTCTATGCAAATAAACTGTAGATTATATAGCAATTGAAGTAACTTACAATAGACAACTTGTATCTTTTATAAACCAGATACTGTTCCTATATAATTTAATTGTTTATTGTATTGTAAGCTAAGCAACATGTTAACCAACTTATATATTACTTGTAGTTTTATATATTGTACCTATATAGGGTATATGAGCATATACTTTCACACCACCCATCACTCTTCACTCTATCTCATAACACTGATACACTTGAACACATATATGCCAAAAAAATAAATAATCATCAATATACATATTTCATGCTAAACTGGCAATCATCAGTTAGTCCAGATTACCATCTCCACAAACATATGCTATAAGTGTTCAGATATATATGTGTTCAAGTGTATCAGTGTTATGAGATAGAGTGGAGAGAGGTGGGTGGTGTGAAAGTCTGTGCTCATTTACCCTATATATTACACATATAGACACAGGTATATAATAAGCCTGTGTTTCAGTTATTATATTGTATCTATGTAAATTAATGAGTAATGCAGAGGCAAAACTCTTCATACAGCCACACAATGCAAGTCAAAATAATCAATAGAAGATAGAAAGTTTGTGCATAAAATCCCTATCTACTGCCTACTCATCCAATATCCTCAAACTAGTTTATAATTTATAGCTTTCATCAGTGAGGAACCTTAGATCTAAGAGCACTGCACCTAGATCTTAGGATCTAATGTGACCATGCAGCAGCCACTTTTTACCCTTTTAGCTAATAATAAAGCTTTGATTCCAAACTGAAAACACAATAATGTTTTTAATTCAAATTCATTTGCTTGTATAGTCATAGAGATCTGAACTCAGTTCAGCATCTATATATTTTGGTGTCTTTGGTTCTTTAATAACCACAATCACCATAATACTATTAGATCCAAAGCTCCTCACTAATGACAGCCACAACTAGAAACTAGTCTGGGAATATTGAATAAATAGATACAATATAGGGATTTTATGCACACACTTTCTAGCAACCATTGATTTCTCTAGCTTGCACTGAATGGTGCTACTGTATGGAGAGTTTTGCCTCTGTGTTATCAGCTTGTGTAAGCATAAAGAATGATGATCACATGATGTTTTATAGTTTAATATCAAATGTGGTTATTAAAGAATCAAAGACACCAAAATGTACAGATGCTGAACTGAGTTCAGATCTATATGACTTTACAAGCAAACGATCTTGAATTGAAAACATTATTGTGTTTTCAATTTGAGTTCAAAGCTTTATAGTTAGCTAAAAAGGTAAGAGGTGGCTGCTGGATGGTTGCATTAGATCCTAAGATCTAGGTAAAGTGCTCTTAGGTCCAATGCTCCTCACTGATAAAAGCCACAAGCTCGAAACTAGTCTGGTGATATTGGATGAGTAGGCACTAGATAGGGATTTTATGCACAAACTTTCTAGCATCCATTGATTTCTCTGGTTTGCACTGAGTGGCACTATTGTATAGAGTTTTGCCTCTGTGTTACGAGCTTTTTTAAATCATTCAAATGGTGATCACATGATGTTTAGTAGTTTAAATTAATGAGTGTTGTATTGCAAGTTAAATAACATTCTGTTAGACAACTTGTATTGTTCCAATGTTCAAATTTTTAATGCAACCTATTTCTAATTGATCAATAAAGTGCTTTGAAAAAATGATGAATGATGATACAATTCAATTTTATTTAAAGTACAAAACAACAACCAATGGTCAATTACAGAATGTACATTAAAATAATAATTATAGAAAAACCTTAACATTGAATAAAAGTATTGAAAAAAAAAAAGAAAAATGGGAATAAAGTCATGACAGATGGTTTGGCAATGAGATCACAAATAGTATTTTAGTTTTAGAGTTCTGCAGAATTGATTGAAATATAGATGAAGTATATTGTTGTTCACAAAATCATTATCATATGTGCTGATTATAAAAACTATCGAAGAAAACCTAAGAGCATCTGAATGACAAGAAATTAGATTTAAAGGTCTATGTGATCTAATATAATATTGAGATGTCAAAAATGTTAATGATAGTGATAATAATAATGATGACCATAATGATAATGATGATGATAATAGTGATGATATAACAATGATGATGACAATAATAGTAATAATGATGACAATAACATATAATGATGATGATAATGATGATAATAATATTGATGATGATGACAATAATGACGATGATAATAATTATAATGATAATAATAATAATGATATTAATAATGATGATAACAATAGTAATGATGATGATAGTAAGGATGTTGATGATAATGATAAAACAATATGATAATAATAATGATAATAAAGATAGTGATTATAATAATAATGATGATAGTAATGATGGTGGTGATGATAATGATAAAATTAGTAGTAGTAATAATAATAATAATAATAATAATGATTGTAATGATAATGATGATAATAATTATGAAAATAATAGTCATAATAATAATAATGATGATGATGATAATAATGATAATGATAATCATAATAATAATGATGATAATGATAAAAATAATAGTAATGATGATGATAATAATAATGGTGATGATAATAATAATGAATGGCAATAATAATTATGATAATAATAATCATGATAATAATAATGATGATGATAATGATGATGATATAATGATAATGATGTGCATAATAATAATGATGATAATGATAAAAATAATAGTAATAATGATGATAATAATAATGGTGATGATAATAATAATGAATGGCAATAATAATTATGATAATAATAATCATGATAATAATATTGATGATGATGATGATAATGATAATAATAAAATGACTTTATTGCAAAATGTATGAATGCTGGAAGTGTGGATGTGATTCATGGACTTTAACTTTCAGATTTGGCCACTCTACCACTGCACCAACTCACGCACAGTAACTTTGTTACAAATAATATTGATAACAGTAAATACAATTCTATTAAAGGTAGAGTTATATTCTGTAGGACTATTCCTAAAAAGCTTAAGATAAAATAAAATCTGTGTTAATATTTGCAGATCAAGTGCAAAGAAAAATGAAAAAAAATCTCACTTTGTTCAACTAAATGGAAATATTGTGTTTGATCTATAACTTTGGTTCATGAATATCTCACGATAGCTCAACCATATGCAATTCAAATAAGATTATAACATGCGCCGCCCCCCAATAGTTGGTGAGGGAATATACTACTGCAGGTATTGATTCTGAAGTTTTTCTTTTTCTACTACTCAAAAATATGATGTAATATTTGCAAGAGTAAACACATAAACATAAACCAAAAATAGTTAAAAATTTAAAGTTATAAATGTAAAAAAAAAAACTACGTAGTGAGAAACTGTATGAAATTAAAAGAAAGTGTTAGATATGAGTGTAAAGGAATCTTTTAGAAATACTTGTCATGTCACTTATAAATTAAATTTGTGTAATGTACACTAATAAATATAAAAACAACAGTATGTGATATTAAGGGAATTATTTGTGCATGATCAGAATGAAAAGACCTAAATGGTCAATATGTATCTTAGTAACCATCAGAACATTTTCCCAGTGTTTACAAACATATATTAAAAGATAAATTGCATCAACTGTAATTTGTATATATATATATAAATATTTGAAAACCAGGCACTCTTCACAAACTGGGAGCTTAATTGTAAGTATAGGGGATTTGAACTCAGATTTTCAAGCATCCTTCAACTATTTATACTATCTCATACAACAAATACACATGTCCACATACATGTAGAAAAGATAAATAATCACCAATATACTGACTATATATGTGTGTGGTAGATAATAATCTGGACCAACTGATGAGTGCTGGTTTAGCACAAAATATGTATTTGGTGATTATTTATCATGTGTGGTCATGTATATCAGTTGTATGAGATAGTGTGGATAGTTGAAGGGTGCTTGAAAATCTAGTTCAAATTCCCTATACTTATATATATATATATATATATATATATAAGATATATATGTATATATATATATATATATATATATATATATATATATATATATATATAAACCCATTCATGGAATAAACATAGTCCAAATATGTTATTAAGGTAATATGCAAGCAATATTCCTAAAGAATTATTTAAATAAATTTGAAAACAATACCTACTTTTTATTTTATTAATGTCGATCTATTTTTCTAGATAAAAGAGAATGCAATAAATGGATTTCTGTTCTTACATTACATACTTGATAGTCAGTAATATGTATGTATAAATGTTAAATAATTATCATTTACAAAGAAAGAGAATTAGATAAGTGGAAGGATTGACTGCATCAGATTTTGTTATTATAAAATTACTCTTGCAAATATTAACTCTACTATCCTCTGACAGATTTAGTGTTCTTCCTGGTAAGAGATTTATAAGCTTTCAACATTTGATTTTAGTATTAAACCATTAACAGAATATAAAAAAAGTGAACTTGATTCAGTAGTAATATATATTTACAAATGAAATAAATTCTAAAAAATCATATATGAATTTTGCAATATTGAAAAAAGTAAGATTGTGAGAAAACAACTGTTTGGGCATTGAATAATTGTAAGCAGCAGCTTGTTTTCTAAAACCAACAAAATCTTTTTTATTTGTATTTGATTTTAAAATCTGAACAAATAAATGTCAATATCTGACAAATCTGTCAAATTGTGTTTTAAAATATTATAATTTTTAATCATATTTACATTGTAATATATTCTAACAAATGGACAGTACCAATGTATTAGCAATCAGTTTGGAAAGGTATGGTCCTGCTATGGCATGATTGTCTTCATTAATATTATACGAGTACTTACAACTTTCTATTTTTAAAACTAAAACATATTTTTATAAAATAAATGTATAATCAGGTATACTTTGATTTTTAAAAATTATTACACCATTATTGTGTAAAAATAATCATGAATCTTAATAAACTTCACACAAAAAAATACAAAAAAATTTTTAAAGCAATCTCACAAAGCATGTGAAAATCTGATAACAAAGAGGACACATATCAAAACAGGAGTTATTTCTTTTAAGTTACCATATTTTCAATTGTTCTTACATCTTTAGATTTTTTTAAAATTAAAATAGAATAAAAATATATGTTAACAAAATATCACAATAGATGGCTGCACAAGCAAATCAACTTGTGTTTTTCTTGATGTTCTGGCCTGCACCTGGATAAAAAGACTGGTTCAGATTGAACTTCAATAAATAGTTAAACACATTAATAATATATTTAGATATATGAGGTAAAACTAAATGCTGGAATATCTAAAGATATTTTTAAAAATTCAAAAGTGAGATTGGAATGTTAAATATCAAATCAAAAAGTGCATCAGCTTGATAAAGTACTTAAATACTAAGTACTTCAAAATGTGGAGTTTACAGGTTTGTTATCTTTGTAAAATTTTATATTTCCATATTTGATATTTGGTGGTTTGCTTGTAATATCATTAAACTGAATAGAAATTGCCCTGCCTTATAAATTTAAATATAAACTGATTTGAATAAAGCTGTAATAACATCTCAGTTGATTTAGTATTGTTCTATTCTATGTTCCGTACAAAAACTCATACAATGGATAAAAGTGGACTAATTGTTTTTAATAACATTAATGATTTTGATGTTAGGGATATTGCATTTATTTAGCATCACTCAGAGATTTGTTGTTGCAATAATCCTGTGTCTCTATACATTTCTGTTATAAAGACTAAACTTAATATATATATATATCAACATTACCCCAATTCCAAAACTCAACCAAACTAGCCAAGAAAATAAAATCTACAACACAACCAATGGTTTCACTGCTACAAGCAGACTTCTCAAGTGTAAAGAACTACAAAACAACAACATATTTATATTAAACATTACCCACAATTCCATTTACTTCCCATCCACTCTTAATACTAAAAAAACTTTTAAATAAGTTAATTGCTTCAGAATCATAAATTTTTAATAATAAAGATTTTTTAATTTTTTTTATTTTATTTCTCTCAAAAAAGACAACCTTAGTTTCCTCAAAATTAATAGGGTAGCCTATTATGCTTTTAACATTTATATATATATATATATATATATATATATAATATGTTAAAATATATATATATATATATATATATCTATATATATATATATTATAATAAATGCTTTTATTTACTGTGGATCAAAAATGCAAAAATTGTTTTTTCAATCTTAAATGAGTTTTTTTTTATTTAACTTGAAATAAGAGTCTGAAGTATCCAAACCTTCATTAATTAAAATTTGTTGTTGGAAAATTAGGGACTGAATTAATTAATTTCTGGACATCTCATGCTTTTGTTTTAAATTAAATATAAAAACCCCAATTGTGATTGAAGAAACAATTAATTTTTGCTTTTTTGGAGCACAGTAATATTATACATATATTATTTTTAAGTCTTTAGTATTCTCACAGTAAATAAAAATGTTTATTATAAAATAGCATGGATACTGAACTGAGTTCAGATCTATACAACTATACAAGCTAATGAGCTTAGTTGAAAACAATAATGTTTTCATTTTGGACTCAAAGCTTTATAGTTAGCTAAAAAAGTAAAATGTGGCTGCTGGAAATTTGCATTAGATCTAAAGATCTAGGTTCAGTACTCTCAGATCCAAAAGTTTTCATTGATGACAGCCACAAGCTAGAAACTAGTATGGGAATATTGGATGAGTAGCCACTAGATAGGGATTCTATGCACAAACCTTCCTGCATCCATTGATTACTCTGACTTGCACTGAATGGCACTTCTATATGGAGAGTTTTGCCTGTGTATTATAAAATAGTTTATATAGATATTTTTAATTTTTAGTATTCAGATATTTTTGGTAATTATTTCTATTTAAATAAAAAAAAATAAAAAACATTACTGCAGTTTAACTTTTTAAAACAAATTCATGGTGCATTAAAACTCAATTCAAATATTATTTTATAAAAGAAGCTTTTTCAAAGAAGAAATTTTATAATCAGAATAAAATCAAATTTCATTCATTTTATAAGAAACACCTTTTATAATCAATTGAGACTAAGATTTTTTTTTATTTCTGTTATGTTTGTTAATAGTTTTAAGTGTAATGTTTTATATTAGATAAAAGTGTTTAAAAGAATATACCACCCTTTTGTGTGTATCACAAAAAGACTTAGTAAACTGAATATCAACTATATTTGAATTTCAGTTCACTGATTCTTCTACAATAAACAAACCAGGAAATCAACCTGAAATATGTCAATTATATTGTATTGTCATTCATTTATAATACTTACCCAAAATTTGAAGCAAATCTGTTTGATAGAAATATGGTAAACCTCAATTTCAAAATTTTTCTTAAACAAACTTACAGAGTTTCTAACTTAAATAAAAGTGGTTACAAATATTTGCTTTTTTAGGGGGACTTAACATTAAAAACAAATGCTAATGGTTTTATTGCTTGTGAGTTCAGAAGTTTGAGCACCAAAATTGTGAGCATCAGAATCAATCCTGGGATCTCTCAATCCTAAGATGGAAACTCTACCAATTGAGCCAAACTTATAGAGGGTGAAAAAGACTAATGGCTTTATTGCTTGGGAGATCAGAAGTTTGTGTGCCAAAATTGTGAGCATCAGAATCACTTCTGGGACCTCTCAATCCCAAGATGGACACTCTACTAACTGAGCCAAACTTATGGAGGCTGAAAAAGAGTAATGACTTTATTGATTGAGAGTTTATAAGTTTGAGTTCCAGAACTGTGAGCAACAGAATCGATCTGGACCACCTGATCTCAATATGGATGCTCTACCAACTGAGCCAAACTTATGAAAGGTGAAAAAGAGTAATGGCTTTATTTCTCAGGAGTTTATAAGTTTGAGTGCCAGAATTGTGAGCACCAGAATCGATCAGGACCACACGATCTCAAGATGGATGCTCTACTAACTGTGCCAAACCACACAGAATGAAAAAAAGACTAATGGTTTTATTGCTCAGGAGTTCATAAATTTGAATGCCAGAATTGTGGGCACCAGAATCGACCTGGGAATTCCTGATCCCAAGTTGAACGATCTATCAACTGAGCCAAACTTATGGAGGGTGAAAAAGGGTAATGGCTTTATTGCTTGGGAGTTCAGAAATTTGAATGCTAGAACTGCAAGTCCCAGAATCGATCCTGGGGCCTTCTGATCTCATGTTAAATGCTCTAGCAACTATACCAAACCATGCAGAGTGCATTTAACATGATCAGCAAAACAAAAAAAAACATTGCTTCTAATTGTTCCAAATGTTGTGTGTGCATATATGCTATGGTCCTAGGGGAATAGACTTAATAAAGAATTTTGATTTGTTTGGAGCATAGAATATGATTAATTATAATAAAAAAAACCATTGGAAGCAGCTGAGATATGGAGGAAGGCAAAATATATATGTGGAAAAAATAAAATCAATAATACAAAAATATTAGAAAAAAATTAACGAAAGGTTTTCATATAAAAAATGGACTTGAAATTACAGCAAAGAAAACAAAATCAAACAAACATTTAAAGGTTAAAAAAAAAGATATTAAATAATTTAAAATAAAAAGCTAGTTATTGTTTAATTTTTAAGGACACGATATATAGAACCCGTCTTAGAGCAGTTGACGTACGATGTGTATATTGTAAATGATTTTATATAAGCGTATTCACAGATATACATACGTGTATGTGCATTGAATGTGTTCTTATACATTCTTGTATGTGCTTGCATTTAAAACGTTTGCTCCCAGATGTCTCATTTGGAGAATAAAAAAATAGAATTCTTTAGCGCAAGCCAATTTCTGCAAGCAGTGACCAGGAACGAGGTGAAAAAGAAACTGGAACATATTTCTGGAAACTGACGTGATATCTAGACATCTAACTATTATTCAGTTGTCATCTCAGTCAGCTACTGGAAAATTTTAGAATAAATTGTAAATCTCTGGAAAAATGTTTCTGGATAATATTCTTAGTTAAATTAGTCTGTCAAATGTTTTATTGATTATTTTTATAATTATATGTATATAATTAATGCTTTTGTCTATACTAGATTTGTACTTTTTAAGTTTAAATAAAATTATCTTTTTTTTTTTTTGGTATTAATATCGTAAAATTTTAATATATATTTATTAATTTTTAAAATTCTTAGCTTCCTAATCCCGAAATACAATTAAACAATTCATATAAAAAATAATCTAAAATAATTTCATACACAATCACACATACATAAATATATAAAGCATTTTGGGGTAAAAAACATTTGAAACCTGTCAATTAAACTATAGTAATTTGCTGTCTATATATGTACTTATCAAATAATGAAGATATGTGTGAAAGATTGTGATTTGGATCCACTGTTGAGTGCTGGTTCAGCACGAAATGTGCATCTTGAAGAACATTTATCCTTTTCACGTCTTTGATTACATGTTTAAATAGTATGTGATTTAATAGAAGTTTGAAGTTTATTTAAATACATATTTAAATTAATATACTATACAGGCTTAAACATGCATATATATATGTAATGTATGCGGGATTCGAACTAAGACTTTCACACGAACCTCAATTCTCCTTGCCATCTCATATTGCTGACCCACCTGATCACACGTGGGATTCAAACTCAGACTTTCACACAAACCTCAATTCTCTTTGCCATCTCATATTGCCAACTCATCTGATCACACACAAAACTTAAATCCCTTAAATACATATTATCAGAAGCTTAAATATCTTTTTTAAAAACATAATGTGTATATAAAGTTAATTTGTAACAAATACTATATGGATTACTTGGAAAAGTATATATTTCTAATGTATCTGTAGTGTGAAAGATTTGATCTGTCTTCTGGGCTGATGGAAAATTGCCAATGTTATCTAACTCATTGGAAGTTCCAGTTACTTTTTTAAGTTAAACATAAAGATAGAATACATTTACGTGATACATATCCTTCACAGGTAACTTGCAAAGTTTATTTTAAATCTTACAACAGTTCAAACAAACATTATTTTAATAATACCAGAAATAATAATGCAATATCAAAATATTTTTTTACACTTGGTAAGCAGTCTATGTAATGATGTTGAAATGTATTTCATATTGCTTGGGTATCAATCCATGAGATGATACATATGGCCCAAAATTGTGAAATTTGGAGGAGGGTAATGAAATCCTTCATAGGACCCTATTGTATTTTTCAAGGATTGCAGAATCATATGATAATAATTGATCTAAAAATCAGTGCACCATATCTAATGACTTAAAATAACAATTAGAAACATTAAAAAAGTGTAGATGTAATTATGGATTAACAAGTCCAAATACATTACTAAGATAATTCACAGATGGATCTCCAAAGAGTCATTTAAATGTTCTTGTAAATAATGCCCAACTTTTATTATAACAATGCCAATATATTTTATCAGCTTATCATTAATATATCAAAAGTTGGTCATTATTTACACGATCAATAAAATGACTCTTTGGGGATCTAGCTTATAAACTTTTATGTTAATAGCAATATTGTAGATAAATTTTTTTAATAACTTTATTTCTTTAATAGTGTTATATACATTTAATCAATTTCCATTTATTTAGCTTTTTTAAAAAATTTATATACTCAAATCATCATCATTTTTAAACATTATTGTTCCATTGCATGATAAAAGTCTCTCCAACATTAATCCAGTTTCTCCAATCCACAACTTCTCCATATCACAGCAGCAAACTACTTTATTATATCGTCCATATTATACCTGGTCACTTTCTGGGTCTTTTACAATTACTTTGGATCCAAGTTGATTCCAATGCCCATCTATTAGCAATATATCTAAATAAGCCCAATATTAATTATGTAACAGTAAATTGTTTCAAGCAATGGCAAAGAATGATATCTTCCCAATAACAATAATAATAATACACAAGGAAATCAATTTGTGCATAAATTTAACATTTATAATAATAATTGGATGATTAATACTACAAAGTTTGTATCAAATGTGAGCATGAAATACCAAAGACTTAGTCACAATCTAAGCATCTTGGGCTCCAAGGTCTGCCACTGTAATCAATGTACTAAACTGCATAGAACCATTTTACATTTAACATGATGTATATAAGGATTGATTTAATTGGCAATAATAAATATATTGTTATGTTACCATTTTATGCCATTGTTGATATGTTGCAACATAAGGATTTATTCAATTTTATTCCAGTATATCTTATCCCTAAATTTTTTTTCCCACAACATCCCAGGAATTTTTCATTTTATAATGTATTTATTTTGACATGGTCTGTTTCTAAGTCTCTTAGAATTTTGGAGAATTTAATTTAGAATTTTACATATCAATCTCTAGTCATCTTTTCTCAAGATATGACAACACTGTTTGTTTATTATTCCTTTCACAGTTAATCTTCTTTTATGAACACCAGCGTACATTTTTCCATACTTTACTGCCTATTGCAAAGTCTTTGCTTTGCTATTCTTGAAAGTTTTCGTCTCATATCCAAAAATAAGCTCTGGAAAAATACATTAAAATTTCTTTTTTAAGGCACATGAGTATATTTACTTGACATTATTTTTACTGAAATCCCTTAGTCAATGTTTAATTCAGTAATTCATTTTATCTATTACATTTTTATTTACATTAATAATTTGTCCAGAATATTCATATTTATTAAGAAATTACTAACAATTTTTTAGTCCCAATTTTTTACCTTCAATAATCTTGTAAAATTTCCTGCAACATCTAAGAGACAGAATCATCTTGCTATATATTTTATCATTGTTAATCTTAGTAGTGTTATTACATAATCTATTTATTGCTGTTGTACTTTGATAAATATTCCTCAGTATTTTAGAACTGCAACAGAAATGCTTATAGAGCTAAATGATGTTATATCCAACTTTTACTGTTCTCTTCTATAACCTTTCATAATACTCAGCTATTCATCTGTTAAGCCATAATCATCATCACTATCATCATTTTAAACTGACATTAATCCACTACAGAATAAAAGTCTCTCATTTAATCCAGTTTCTCTGATAAATAACCTCTCTTCTTCACAACACATCAGCAAACTTCATTTCATCAACCATCTCATATGTGGTCTTTTTTGGGTTTTTTTTACGTTCTTTTGGGATCCATTTTAAAACTTCAAATAACCATCTATCATCATTTGTTCTAGAAATGTGTTCAGTCCTGTTTCATTAAAGTTTAATTTTTTTTTCAATGATTTCCTGCACAGTTTGGTACAGCTGATAAAGTATCCATCAGGATCTAAAATCCCAGGATCAATTCTGGAATTCACAGGCTTGCTACTCAAAATTCTTATAAACTCCAGAGTAATAAAACCATGATTTATTTCAATGATGTATATTTAGATATTGATCTATTGGGTGATCATCATCATTTTTTATATGATTTATTTCAATGATGTATATTTAGATATTGATCTATTGGGTGATCATCATCACGATGAAAATCATTCCAAATTTAATGTTTCTCTAATTATTAGACTCTCTTCTCCACATCACATTAGCAAACTTCTTTATTTCCTCAAAATATATGGTTTTTTTTTTACAATATATTGGAATCCATTTTAAATCAACTGTCTATCTATTATCATTTTTTCTAGAAAGTATATTCAATCCAGTTTCATTTCAGTTTCTTAATTTTTTTAATGATATCACACACATTTATTTTGTTTTTGATTTCCACTTCTAACAATATCTCTCATTTAATAATCTGAAATCTCTGCATTGCTTTTTTCTTTAAGTCAAAGTCTCATATCCATAAGTAAGAGTAGATGAAACAAATTATTAAAAGTATCCTTTTCATAAACATAATTCTTCTTAATATTAAGTTACCTTTACCATAAAGCTCTTTCTCAATCCTATGATTAAATTTATCATTTATGTTTCTGTATGTATCAATGATCTAACCAAGATTTTAATCTTTACATTTTTTTTCCTGAGAAAATCCATTGAATATTACTTTAAAGGCAATAAACATCACATGACCACCATTTTTTATGCTTGCTCTTATGTATAGAGAGTTTTGCCTGTTTGAATATTACTTTAGTTGTTTGAGCATTTATCTTTGAAACTATTTTCTTATTTTTATCTGATAACTCTTGCAACATTTTCGAAAGCTCTGAAACATTATTTGCAAAAATGCCCACATCATCTGCAAAATCTAGGTGATTTGAATAATCTCCATTTACTCTTCATCTTTAGCTTTCCATTTTAATCCACAAAATACTTCTCATGGAACTGCTGTAAAAAGTTTTAGAAATATAGAATCACTCATCATTTTTAAATCCATCTGTCTTTATTTGTATTGTTTTTGGTTGTCTAGAGTTCAATATTTCCTATAGACAATATTTAATGATTATGTATATATATATATATATATATATATATATACATAATCATTAAATATTGTCTATATATATATATATATATATATAATGAGCATGCCAATGGCTCTTAACAAGCATTTCTGAATATCCCTATTCCAAGAACATTTGTAATACAAGCTTATTAAATTAAGTCATGTGATATATGATTAGATTTCCTTGCAGTTATTGTTATTACTTTTAAGACTGTGGTCATTTAATATTGCTAAAGCTATTAGTCTATGGTGCATCTGAACTTAGTTCAGTTCCATAGGGGTATTTAAGTTAGATAACTGGATTTGGAGACATATAGATGCCTGAAAATTTCAGATTTTCTACTTAATAGTTAAACATTAGGTAAAGCGCTGGGCTTGATCTGATATTTTAAATCTAATGCTTCAATATCCTAGCACCTCACTGGCGAAAACCAGAGCTAGAAACCAGTCTGGGGATAGGGATGTTATGAAAAGTTTGTTAAGAGCTATTGGCATGCTCATTATATAACATTTGTAGTACAAGCTTGTTAAATTAAGTCATGTGATATATGACTTGATTTTCTTGCAACATATATATATATATTGTAACGGTATTTAATATGCTGTTACAGTAATTTAAAATTAGAATAAAAACTTTTTTAAGTTCGTAAATAAAAAACTAAAAGCTAAAATTAAAAAGAGTTGTTCAATATATGTATATATATATTCGCACAGATGCTAAACTTTAAAAGTATTTCGTTTTTAAATATAAAAAAAAAGTATTTGAACATACTTTTTTATAAAAAAAGATAAAAGATCTAAATATAAAATATTTTAGAAAAAAGTAACGTAAGTAAAAATAGAAACAGGTATTAATTAATTCCTGAAATCTCAAAATGGAAATGATTGTGTTATTAATTATCGAAAAGCAAACTAGCCCTTGGGGATCTTATATAATTAAAAAGTCAGATGAAAGATATAGATAAAAATTAAAGATTGTATTCTGCTCTGAAGCACAATGGCCAATAGAAGCAGAAAACCAGTGCTCAGACATTAATGGAAATGATTGATTGTTCAGTGAATACGGATGATGTGTGTAAAAAGAAAAACATTGAAATTAAGGAAAGTTCCAGCTTGATTTTGTGAGAAGGGTGATAAGATGCACTTGTCACCCTCTCTCACTTATTTCAAATGAAATAACTGTTGAATTATGAATGGTACTGTTGCAGACCCGAATCATATGGATTCTGCAATAAAATAAAATAATACCAGGATTGAACCAGCTAAGGCCACCTTCAGATAGACGGGTCTTCAAATAAAGATTTCATGGAAATTGACACCAGGAACTGGGACTCTTCTACTGTAAGAGATATAACTGAAAAATGAAAAAAAATAAATAATTAAGAACTTTTAAGATTTGACAAGCTAAACCTAAATTTTTTAAAATGAACTTTAATCTGACTTTTCAAATCAATTATTAATGTTTAATTTTTATACTTTTGAGTTTGCTGACTTAATCATTTTCATTTTTTTTTAATATTTATTGACTAAATTATTTAAATGCATTAAATTTAAGTTGGGTATAGATGACTGCATAGATTCGTTAACGTTTAATTATGTTTTTATTTTCATATTTGATTAAAATATATAGATATTCGGTAAATATGATACCTCACGTTGAGTATCTAAAAATGTATTTATTCGAGTGTCTTTTAAGTTATTGGTGTCAATGCGGCATCTTATGATGAATGCCATTGGGTTTCTTGTAAATTTCCCTCTGCAATTCCATCAATGACTTTATATTTTGATCGTTTATGTTTATTTTGAAATGTTTTTGACTGAGTAATCTATGTAGCTTATCTATACTCAACATTCTAAAGTAAAATTTATTAAAATGTCCATCTGTGCGAACTGTTTAAAATAATTTAAATTTAAAAATTAATATTAAAATCTAAAGAAATTTTATTCCTCAATTTTATTTATATGCGCGTTAATAAATGTTTGTGCTATTAGTACTGGCAGTGATCTAGTTTTTTTTATCTTTATTAAAAATATATATTTAAATAAGAATTTATATTTTATAAATCTCTGTGTCTCTCTGAGATGGTGACTAGGGCTCATGGTCGGAATAAAAATATATGTAAAAATTAGATTTTAACAGTCATGTATCTGCCTACTATATAAATTTTCCAGGTTCAAATGGCCTGGTGGCGCCCTGTATGGCAGATACGGTAAGACTCCTATTTTAAATCCATTTTCCTGACCGTTATAATATATATATATATGTAATAAAAGAATAATAGGTCAGATTTTTATTGTTTTGTTTTCATTTTCCTTAAATACAAATGTCACTGTTCTCTTTTTATGGTTATCTAGTAAATAATTGCCAAATGAATTTTTTTTTTTTTGTATATAAATTTAGCAATAATTTATCATTATTACTTGATTCTTTTAAAATATCTATCATTATTTTATCATTCTGGCAGATTTTCAATCTTCCTACATTAAATTTGATCACTCTTTTTCATCTGAAATATATAATATTTCAATTGATATTATTCTACAGCTTCTTTTTTATATTATCATAGGGTTTTATTTACTTTATAAAACTCAGTTTATGATATCATTGTATATAGCAACAAGTCATTTTCACTACTTTGATTTTAATACATTGTACAAGCTTAAACCTGCATTTATATATGTAATATATTGCAGGGTTCGAACTCAGACTTTCACACGACCCACCACTCTCAGTGCCATCTCATATTGCTGACCCACTTGATCACACACATGTTGAAAAGATAAATAATCACCAATATACGCATTTCATGCTAAACCAGCAATCATCAGTTGGTCTAGATTACTATCCTCACACATATATATAATCAGTATTCAGCTTTATATTAAGATAGCCAATCTATATACTTTAATGGACAGGCTTCAAACTATTCCAACTCACAACTCTTTAGCCTTTCATTTCATTGAAAATCTGATGATGGAACATTCAAAGCCCTTGTTAGTGCCAAGGTTGTGTGAGGATAGTAATCTAGACCAACTGATGATTGCTAGTTTAGCATGAAATGTGTATATTGGTGATTATTTATCTTTTCAACATGTGGGTGATCAGGTGGGTCAGCAATATGATATGGCACTGAGAGTGGTGGGTCGTGTAAAAGTCTGAGTTCGAACCCTGCATATACTTTGATTTTAATAATTTTCACATTTTTTATTTATATTCATTGTTTCAATCAGACTTTCAGCCCCTTCTCTATTCACACTATCTCACACTACTTGATACACATGACTGCAAACATGCAGAAAAGATAAATAATCAACAATATACATATTTTGTGCTAAAACAGCACTTATCAGTTAGTCCAGACTACCATCTCTCATACATATATAAATTCAGTGCTCAGTTTATATTAAGATAGCAAATCCTTACCCTTTAATCGACAGACTTCAACCCACTCCAACCTCCAACTCTTCATCCATCCATACCATTAAAAATCTGATGATGCCAATATTGTTGTCATGCCCATGATGACCTCAAATCACTCTGACCCCTTACATATAGGACAGTATCCATTTAAATACATAGAAGATGGATTGGCAGAATGGAAGCTTAATATGTAAGGTTTGAAATACCAGTCACTCTTATACCTGGAGCCTAATTGTAAATATAGGGATTTGAACTCAGACTTTCAAGCCCCTTGTTTCAATAGAAAATGTTTTTTAAATTGCTGTGGGAAATTGTAAGTAGCATACATGTTTTGCTAAGTAAACAAAAGGAGTTAATCATCCTCCCTCATGCTATGAATTAAAAGCATTGCAAATGTTGAACAAAGGATGAAGTATAGAATGAGTCCACCTATTCTTGGAAGGTCTGACGTTTAATGGCACATCTTTGTCAATATTGTTGATAATTCAGAGTGAAATTAGTGTTTTCCTGAAGGTTTGTGATGATGGTGTTTTAGTTCTATTTCTATATTGGACTACTTCGATCATCTAATATGAGTATTGAATGTCTTTAGAAAAATTTAACTTCATTTAAATATTCTAAATATATTCAACTGTTAGTAATAGCACATCAAACAGTTGGTATATGCACAATGTTTTGAGAAGTATTAGCTGGCCCGATAGCAGACCATGTATGTGCCAATGAACACATGTTCAATTGGGAAAATAGAAAAATATTGGATAGAGAAGAAAAGATACAAAGAAAAATATTAAAGAAGCATCTCACATGATAATGGCAAAAAATCCCATAAGCCAACCTAGTGTGACTACACAATGTATGGAAACCACTAATCAACTTTGCTCTTTGGAAAAAGTGGAGAAATCAGGAGGAACCTCATAGATAAGTATATAAAATTTCTACTGACTGTTGCCTTTGGCAGGATGGTCCAGTTGGTTAGATCATTACCTTAAAATTCAATACTCAAGAATCTAAGGGTCCAGGTTCAAATACCATGCTTGTACTGTCACTAGTCAGGCCAGCAATACCTGAAGAAGAGAGGAGAGAACAATACTTTTCAAAATGTTGTGCATATATTAACAGTTGAATGTATTTTGAATATTTAAATAAAGTTAATTTCTTCTAAAGACATTTGATACTCATATTAGATGATGGAAATAGTCCAATATAAAAACACAACAAATATTATTAGTTTCTTGAATCAAAATATTGCAATATTTCATTAAATTAACCTCAATGTTCTCCATATTAAGATCTTTTTATCAATTACAATAAGATTATCTCAGATTGATGTTTCTTGATTACTAAAAAGAAATTGCTTTATTGCTCAGGAGTTCATAAGAAGTTTGAACCCAGGACTGGAATGACCTGGGGATCAAAGCTGATACTATATTATGAAATGTGTAGAAGAGTTCTATCGAGAATTACATAGCAATGTGAATATACAATATTAAATACAAGATTGTCTTGAATATTTTACTTTTGTTATAATATAAAATTTATTAATTACAAATTATGTATAAGTATTAACATGTACAGGGGGAATTTTTTTTTTTTTTACATAAGGTGCATGGCTTATAAAATATATTACGACTAGTATCTGAAGGCAGATAGAATGATTCACATTTAAAGTATAATTTATATCATTTTAAAATAATAAACTAAAGATTCTCATAGTATTTCTGGGTATATATTTTAGGACATATAAATATATATTATACCACTTTATATTATTTTTTTTAGAACGTTATATTTTTTGCTGTCGAAAATTATAGAACAGTGAGCCAAATAGTTCTAATAGTGTGAATAATTACTACAGCATTGTATGGATTGAAATTTTTGATGTTTTTCTCAAGCAATTCTTTTAGATTAATTATTTGCTTGTGGAATACAAAGTGTCTTAAAGATGAGAAGTATGAACATATTTCAAAAATGTGTATCATAACTTTTGGATGACTATTACATAGGGGCTGCAGAAAGGAGTTTGCTATTGACTGAAAGGAGACCCTTTGATTCCTCTTGGAGGCCTTAAAGGAACCGAGCAGGGCAAATTCCTAATGTCCACTCCATACGTTCTTGTCGTTGCAGCTGTTATTAATATGTGATTATTCATATAGTATACGAACATGGATGGGCTGCTCACCAACATGCATTAGCCAGCGTGGTGAGTTTATTGGCTTTTTACCTCTGAGTTTAAGATCAAGAAACACCATGGTCTTTCTTCTCAGTGCCTGATAAGGCAGAATGAATGTTTGTGTAAATGATAAATATTTTTCCAATACATATATACAATTATGACAGACAAAAATAAAGCATGGCCCTTATTCCCAGGAGGCTGTAAAGTCACCAACCAAGGCAGCGGTTGGTGGCCAAAGGTGGAGGGTGCTAAGAATCCCCTGATTGCAGACCCAGGCTGCCATTTGATGACGACTTTTTATTTAGGTACTTACAACTGCAGATCACTTTCAAGTGAAGGAAGATTGCAAGAATTAGAAGAAGAACTGTCTTATATTAAATGGGACATTATTGGACTTTGTGAAGTTAGAAGAAAAGGAGAAGAAACAATTGATTTAAAAAGTGGACATATACTCTATTATAAAGGCACACATATTGGAAATACAAGTGGAGTAGGATTCATTATAAATAAAAAGTGGAAGAACAATATTGTGGAGATTGATGGTGTATCGGACAGAGTGGCAAGATTAGTTATACAACTTAATAGCAGATACCAAATGCAGATAATTCAGGTTTATGCCCCAACAAGTTCTCATAGTGATGAAGTAGTAGAAGATTTTTATATGGATGTACAAAAGGCTTTTGATCAGAGTAAACAACATTTTAAAATTGTTATGGGAGACTTTAATGCTAGAATTGGTAAACAAATGAAAGATGAAATTGCTGTAGGTAATTTTGGTTATGGTAATAGAAATGAGAGAGGACATAGACTTGTGGAGTTTGCAGAAAAAGAAAAACTTTATATTATGAATTCATTTTTTGAGAAAAATGTTAAAAGGAAATGGACATGGAAGCATCCAAATGAAGGTACAGCAGAATTGGATTATATTTTGACTAACAGAAAATACATATTTCAAGATTGTAATGTTCTTAATAAATTTAACACAGGAAGTGATCATCGATTAGTAAGGTGTAAGTTACGTGTTAATGTAAAACTAGAGAGACAAAAATTATTAAGAAAAACAATATTTACAGTTGATATTCCTAATCTTCAGAAACATTCTAATGAATTTAAATTAGAACTTACAAATAGGTTTCAAGTGTTAGGAGATTTTGAACATGATACAGATTTGAATGAAATTAATATGAAAATAACTGATACACTTTTAAAAACTGCAACAAACATAGCTGGTAGAAAAAAGCAGCAATTGACTAATAAAATTTCTACTGAGACTAGAGAATTTATGAAGAAAAGAAGGAATATGAAGATATACAAAAATGATGTATTAAAAAGAATTGAATATCTCGAATTTTGTAAAATGGTACGGAAAAGAGTTGAAAATGATATAAGAAAGTATAACTGTGAAATAGCAAGGAAAGCTGTAGAAGAAAATAAAAGTCTCAAAAATGTTAAACAACATTTTGGTATTGGTAGGAAATTTATATCTGCAATAAGAAAAAAAGATGGAATTATTACTAAAAAGAGAGATGACATCATGAAATTGGTAGAAGATTTTTATCAAGAATTATATAGTAATAAAGAACAAGTACCTCCTATATCTATTACATCTTCCAAATTGCCCAGAATTTTAAATGAAGAAGTGAGACATGCAATTAAGTGTATGAAGAAAGGAAAGGCTCCAGGAAATGATGGAATTATAATTGATATATTAAAAGAAGCAGGTGAAGAAATAGAAACAATTTTAGCAAAGTTATATACCAAATGTCTAAATGATAAAGATGTACCAGAAGATTGGAAGAATGCAGTAATAATATTAATATTTAAAAAAGGTGATAAAGAAGATATTAGAAATTACAGACCTATCAGCCTTTTATCAGTTTTATATAAAATTTTTACCAAGATAATTACAACTCGTCTACAGAGAACTTTGGATTTCCACCAACCAAGAGAACAAGCTGGATTTAAAAGTGGTTTTAGTACAATAGATCATATCCAGGTATTGAGAGAAGTCATAGAAAGGACAAACGAATATGAGTTGTCATTATGTTTTGGATTTGTAGATTATGAAAAGGCATTTGATTCTATACACATTTCTTCAGTGATTAAAGCATTGGATCATCAAGGTATAGATCCAGGATATTGTCATATTTTAAAGAATATTTATAAAAATGCAACAGCAACAATTAGATTACATAATGATACTGGAAAAATCAACATTGAGAAAGGTGTAAGACAAGGTGACTCCATATCTCCAAAACTCTTTACAGCAGTGCTGCAAGAAGTATTTTGTGGATTAAAATGGGAAACTAAAGGAGTGAAAGTAAATGGAGAGTATTTAAGTCATTTAGATTTCACAGATGATGTAGTTGTTTTTGCAAATAATGCTTCAGAGCTGCAGGAAATGTTGCAGGAGTTAGCAGATGAAAGTAGAAAAGTAGGACTAAAGATAAATGTTAAAAAGACTAAAGTAATGTTTAATCGATTTGCTCAAAATATGAAAATAAAGATTGATTATGAAGAATTAGAAGAAGTTAACAGTTACAAATACCTTGGTCAGATTATTAATACAGATGGAAACATAATGGAGGAAATTAATCATAGAATTAAACTTGGTTGGAGTGCTTTTGGTAGAAATAACTTGATACTAAAAGGAAATATGCCTATGTGTTTGAAAAGGATGGTTTTTAACAAATGTGTTTTACCAGTTCTTACTTATGGATCTGAGACTTGGACACTTAATAGAAGAGCAATACAGAGACTTCAGACCACTCAAAGAAGTATGGAGAGGTGTATGTTGGGAGTAACAAGAAGAGATCGAAAACACAATGTATGGGTAAGACAACAAACAGGTGTTACTGACCTTATTGAAAAAATTAAAAGATTGAAATGGAGTTGGGCTGGACATATTGCTAGAAAAGATGATAATAGATGGACAATTGAAATTTTAAACTGGATTCCAAGAGATTGTAAAAGACCCAGAAAGAGACCACATGTGAGATGGATGAATGAAATAAGAAAATGTGCAGGGGTGTTGTGGAGAAGAGAAGCTAAAGATCGGAGAAGATGGATTAAACTTGGAGAGACCTTCATCCTGCAGTGGATTGATAATGGTTGATGATGATGATGATTACATAGGATCCATGTGGGATCCAGATTTAATTTAAAACAGTTAATGAGGAAAGTTTTTGTAGGAATTATGTTGAGTAATGAGTTATGAAAACATTTTATCCATTATTGAGAAACACACATATTTTGGTAACTGATTAAAGTTTTGGCAACTAGGAGGGTTGTCCGTAGATTTTTGTCAGGATATATATTTTTTCAGATCTTCAAATGAAATACCAATTAAAGATTTGATGTTATAATTGTCCAATAGATCCACATGCTCGATGGCATGATCAGTATATAAAAAAAGACTTTCATACGGAAGTTGAGCTAGCAATATGGAGTTGGGAATTGGATTAACTGTAGTTGTTGAATATATCTTAGTTCTTATATAGGATACAAATGATTGAAGACATTAGATTAAGATCAGCACTTGTAATTGATAGAAGATGTGATGTTCATCCCTAGATATATGATATTATTGTAGTTATGATATTTTAAACAGTACTCCTTAAAATATGCATCCATGGAGTACAGTAAGAAAATATACTACCCAGAATAGCAATAATAATACAACTTTTACTATAGGGTAGAACAATTTTGGGCAGAGGGCTTTTATTTTTAAACTTGTTTATGACCAGATGATTTAGACGATGGCGTAATTGTGTTTTGAATAAGGTAATTGGAATTCTGAGAAAAGATGAGTGTGTACCTATGAAAAATAAAGGTAGATTGTGACCTGTAGTATCTGCCACATGGATGACTTACAAACTTGTAGATCCTGTTAGGGTTTCAAATTTGTTCAGAATATGAAGAATGAGAGATTCTGAATAAATTTGAAACCCTATCTCAACATCATCAACAAAAAATATCATTTTAACAATAGTACCATGATGAGGAAGAAAGAGGCATTCTGCAAGATGCCCAGTCTCTTTGATCATGGGATCTATATATATTTTAAATAATAATGAAGTAAGTTGTGGGCCTTGTGGAAAATACTGTGGCTTGATTTGAAAGGAGAAAAGTGGTGCATGTAATTTTTTAATTTGATGCATCTGTTGGTAAGTGGACTTTCAACAAAATATTTGGAAACAACATTAATATATTAACTTAATACAAAGCATATATAAATAAAATAGAAAACAAAATTTAACAATAACATTTTATTTAGTTTGATTTTAGGACTTAAAAAATATGTAATTAAGCTTTCTTTAATAATAAGGGCATATATATTGAACCCTTTTTTGTAAAAAAAAAATTAGAAAATTACTTAAATGTATTGTAACTAGATTTTATTCATGACTACTTATCTTTATTCAAATATCTATAAGGCAATAACATGTAATGCTTGTGCAACAATTCTTTGTAAGGGCTTAAGATAAAATTCATTTATACAATGCCATGAATAAATAAAGGTCTTATAAAAAAAAAAAAAATTCATTAACTGACGTTTTTTTCCATTTTTCCTCCTTCACAATACTTGCTTCATCATTAGACATTTTCATAGGATATGCTATTAAAATCTCAATTACATAACAATATGTATAACTTCCTAATCTTATGGACATAGAAAACCCATCTTTAATGTGTAGCTTTGATATCAGCAAATAACTACTAATAGTCTAAGTAATGCAATATTTCTAGATCATCAGAAGTGCATTTGCTGAGAATTTAGTTAATCACAAATCAATATTTTATTTAATAGACGTGGCACCAGTTTAAGAGAATTTCTGTGGGGGGGGGGGTTCTCTGCCTTTGCATGATATTTTCATTGTTTCAATAATTTATTTTTAATATGGCAGAATTGAAAATGAATGATATAGCTTTATAAGCCATTTTTCTTACAATTTATAGTTTCATGCCAGTCTATTTAAAAACAGTTTATTTTGCTCTTATATTATTCAACATGGGTAAAATGACAACCTTGACACTAATGTGGGCTTTGAACGTTCCATCATCAGATTTTTAATGAAATGGATAGCTTAAGAGTTGTGAGTTGGAGTAGTTTGAAGCCGGTCCATTAAAGTATGAAGATTGGCTATCTTAAATATAAAGCTGAGCATTGATTGTATATATGTGTGGAGATAGTAATCTGGACCAACTGATGATTGCTAGTTTAGCATGAAGTACGTATATTGGTGATTATTTATATTTTCAACATGTGTGTTATCAGGTGGGGCAGCAATATGAGATGGCATGGAGAGTTGAAGGTCGTGTGAAAGTCTGAGTTCGAATCCCTTATACATTACATTATATATGTGCAGGTATGTGTAAGCCTGTACAGTGTATTACATTTTTTATATTATTATATTTTTATGAAGATTATTTACCAAACTTTTTTAATGTTGTTTGTGAATGATTATTCATAATCGATAAATATTTACGAATCTCTGATATTTATTATTTAGTCATTGTGTAATTAATTAGTATTCAGCACGGTTTTCCAGCTCCTGGATTTTTTTTCCCGCGTCTTATCACTGTTTTATGTTAGCTATGACTACTTTTATAAAAGAGATAGATAGATAGAGTTTAAAAAATATCGAGTGATAACGTTAAAAGTTCCTATGCTTAGAAGTGATAACAAAATAATTTTAAGAAGGAATGGGGGAGGGGGGTTGTCAAATTGTTTAGCATTAGCCTTTTGTCTTAATTTTTCAATTTATATTTTCAGATGGGATCTTTTTTACGATCTTTAAAGTCGTAAAAGGGGATAATTTGGAATAAGCGTATAGAACAGCTGTCTTAATTATAACTGTCACAATGAAGCAATTATTGCACTAACTGAGGCCATGCCTGACAGAAAAACTCACTGCTGGTAAATTTATTTTAGATTAAATCTAAAGTTATTAAATCATTACTTGATACATATTAACATTACGCGATAGCTAATATCACACAAAAACAAATGTTTTGGTAATTGAAATTTAACTATTTTCCACATCACAAAAACGATATATATGTAATAATACTTTACTAATTGACAATATATCTAGATATCTTTCTTAATTCTAATTTAAATTCTCGTTATTATTTTCTATTTTTCATTTTTTCTTATGTTAACTAATCTAACGATCTGTGTGAAAGTATTTTTTATATAGTTGTTCATAAATCGTTACGTAAATCTGATTTTTTGTTTTTGATTTTTTTATGTTTTTTTTTCATATGTCATAGCATCGGTCGGGAGGCGAACCCGCAACAACCGTCTGCAAACAATTGCTTGCTTGCAAGGCGGCTGCGCTGACCTCTCGGCTAACAATGCATGACAGGATTTTTTTATGTTTAATGATAAACAGAATGTAATTGACTGAAAAACATTTAACATAAGAATATACATTTAAATATTCAAAATAGATTTTTTTTAAACATATATATCCGTTACAATAAAGACCTGTCCTGATAAAGAGACTATCTTAATTTTAATAAATGTCAATTGCATGAGGGTAATCTATGGAACACAGAATTGGAACGGTCATGATTTGAAAAACCATATCATGATACTTTTATGGTTCAATCAATATTTGCATTAATTTATCACAGTTGCAAACTTTTAATGAATCTTTTTAAATATATATTCAATTCATGGTGCAAACGTTATTTCCACTAAACAGTTATTAATTTCTAAGATGATAGATAAATGTTCCCATTTATATAAACCATGTGATCAAATGTTGATTTGTGGATCATGAAGGTGATATTATGCATATTCTATATGCTGTCTAATCCCAAAATGTTTACATGGCAGAATTTTTGTGGAACCATTTTTGAATAATAATTAAACCCTTGATATTCATTTCTGACATCTTTGATTGCTTGCCATGAGAAATGAATTAATATTTTTTAAAAAAATACTGTTAAATAGTTCTATTTTATGTAAACTTCAAGTAATTCTTGATGCAAATAATGGCCCTCCATCACAGCTGTAATGATATGACGTTTTTATTTATTGTCTATTCCTTTCTCCATCCAAACTTTTTGAGTTTGGAAACCTCTTTCCAAAACAATAACCTATTATTTGAAGAGTAGAAAATATTAAAAAAACTTATGTGATTTTCTTTGAAGACAGAAAATATTTGTTAACACTTTTGAATGACTAAATATTATCTGAAGAAATAAAAAAAAAGTTAGTAAAATGTCCTTATATGATTGGCTGGAGAATAAAGATTGTGCACATTTTGGATTAAGCTTAACTTAACTTATAGAAATGTTGAGAAACAATAAATTAAATAATATCTAATATCAAAATCATCAGTGGATATTAATAGCAATACTTATGAAGTGTTTATAAAAATATATATAAACATAAGTGAAAAAATAACAATAAAAGGGTGATAAAAACATGGAAAGTTAGTAGCTAAATTACCCTATATGAGGGCCATTTGGCAGACATTCCACTTAAAAAAACAATAATAGATAAAAAGTCAAATTTGGACTCTACATAAAATCAAAAAGCTGACTCTAAATAAAAGTCCAAACTTATAGTAAGGATTTCTGGGCCATAAAAAAGATATGTCCATGCATTGTCGGATTGCAGAAGATAATTTCCAATATAGTTATAATGATTCTTATAAATTGTATTTATCATCCACAATTTTCTAGATTATGATTGAATAATTGTAAAAAGTTATATAAAATATTAAAATCTGTGACATATCTGCAGGAAAGAAGATATCTAACACTAAAGCCTATGAATTTTATATAAGAAATTTTTAACTATACAACCATGTGATAATTTTACAATATATTGCTTCATAATTTTAGGTTATACCAGTATAGATTTAGATAATCTACAGTACCATAGTGTAATATGGTGGACTTGGCCAGCTCTAATCCAATCATGCATTATAAGCCTCTCCAATCAAATAATATTAAAAGGGGGGATTTAATAAATATTCCTGAAAAATGAAAATCATGGTAATAAAATAAAATTAATATAATAAAAAAGATTCTCTCCATTGATATCATATACCTATTTGAATAGTATAATTTAAATTATATTTAGGTAATTATATAATTATAATAAAATAAGTATTCATAAAGAGAGATTCACAAAATTTGTAACACTGCTTGTAAAACTTTGTGTATGCTTAATACTTCAAGTTATAAAATTATATATTTTATAGTCTTAATTAATAACCTAATTAAAATATATTTAAAAAAACATCTAAACTAAAAAGAAGTACTAATTAAGATTGCTGATAAATTTTAATTAATAAATAAATATAATCAAAACTGTAAATTCTAGCTTCTGAGGCATTCTAGATTGTTTCAAAAGACTGCACAAAACCAGCCAGCTAGAATGTCAAAATTATTTGAGAAACAAACATGATTTGAAAATTCCATCTGAAAATGTATTCACCAGAAACCATGATGTAGCCTTTTTAACTTCAAAGAAATGCATAGAAGAAGCCCAGAGACAGAGGACATAAAGAAGGACAGCTTTTGCCCACAGGAGAACTATTTTCCATATTCAAATGTCAGGTTAATCAAAACCAAGAAAACACTAAAAACAATCAACAGAGACTTTCTAATAATTCAGATTCGGAATAATCCACCAGCTATCTATCTTGAATCGAATTGTGGTAAGAATTTATAGATATATAAATAAAAGACCTTTTTAAAATATAAATATTGTATGGATTTTTTGACAATTATTTTTTTAAATGTATACATTATTTAGATTATGTAAAGTTTGTCTATTTATCATTAATAAATTTTATTAATGTACCATAAGTAATATATATATTAGTTAATTATAAATTTATTTAAACGCACATTTATGTAAGTAATATTTACTAAGGCTGTAACTTCAAGAATATGCATATAAAATGCGATAGTAGGGACCTCTACAGGTCTTAACCACAAGCTTATGCTTTGGAAAAAAAGTGGGAACCCTTCTTTACTTCAACCTACTTTCTATTTAACTTCGCAAGTATTGATGTGTAATAAGAAATGTGGACTTAATCAGTGAAGTATTGAATAGCTTCACGCTCTCAGATCTAACCACTTCAACTTCATCTAGTTAAATAGAAAATAGGTTGAAGTAAAGAAGGGTTCCCCTCTTTTAAGTATAAGCTTGTGGTTGGTCCCTACTATCGCATTTGTACACGCATATTCTTGAAGTTACAGCCTTAGTAAACATTAGTTAAATGCATTTGTATATAATTAATCATTGATTTTTTTTTAATGTTTATCAATTTATTATTTTTAATCGTCAAATAATAATGTTTTCAGGTAATTTTTGAAGTTAATTGAGAGTTTGTGGAATAAATAAATAATAGTGCTATTTAATTTATTTAGTTGTCTGTCCATAATTATTTCAGTAGTTTGTACCTCCAATATTTTCTTACATGTTGATTCTCCACTAATCCTGAGTGCTCATGTTCTGATCTAAAAAAAAATGAGAGGAAACAAAAATGCCAGAGGGTAAAATATTTATAAGTGATCTTTACTAAAAGAAAGTGGCGACCTGTATGTGGGTTAATAAAATTCAAACCCAAATACATTCAAATTAACTTTATATTTGGTGGGTGACTAGAAAATAAAACTACATGCCTTATATAAAGATTTATATAATAACGAATTGATCATCATCATAAAAATAATGTCATTTAATCTTTGGGTACAAAGATAAAATACATATTATGTATGAATAATTCATATGTACACAGGAAGCTTTTATCTCTGCATTGATATAGGGATAGATATGTGCATCATCAGTATAAGTATGATCATCATCATCAGTGATAAGGTATTCCTGATATGTAACTGGTGCATCAATGAATGGCCTGAATTAATAGGATATGATAACCAGTATCTAATAAATTCAAAATAAATAGATAGTTTGGAGTGAGAGCTGAGATAACTATAAATAAAATTGAAAAAAAAAAAATGTAATAATAAAGAAAAAAATATAATTATAAAAAAGGGCATTAAAGCAGGTTAATTATTGGGCAGGTAGAAAATGAAAATTTAAAAGAGGGGCAAATGTAGCAATGAATGTGGGTATGACTGGATCTCAGGTGTATTGTAAGGGTAAGGCTGGTACACTATTTAATAAAAATAAGTGTGTTAAAAAGGCACTATAAAAATAATAATGGTGAATGGTAATCATATTAGTAGTAAGATAATATAGTCAATGTTAAGAAGATCTAGAATCAAGAAAAAAATGCAAGCAGAAAAAATGAAAAAACAAGAAACAGAAAATAAAATAAATGTATTAGAGGCAATACCGTGTAATAGTCAAATGATCACAGAACACTAAGCATTGCATAATACTGATGTTCATTTTAATATGGAAAAACTTGGGGAAAATAATGAAAGCAATGATGAAAGAGAATTATAATATGAAGGCAGAAAATCAACAAAACATGGAGAGAATGTTAAAAGAACATAATGAAAACCTGAAGATTAAAAGAAACCAGCAGATATTTAAAAAATATAAAAAAGAAAGTCAACAAAATACAGAAAGAATGTTAAAAAAAAATAATGAAAATATGAAGAGAATGTTAAAAAAAAAAACAGAAGAAGAGAATAAACACATAATGAAAGAAATTTTAAAAGAGGATAGAATAGGTAATGAAAGAGAGGTTTAGTCAGAACATAAAGAAACAAAATGGTGAAGCTACATTAAATATGCAGAAGAATATAAAACAAACTGAAGCAAGTGAGAAGTTAAAGAAATCTAAAGTTGATATAATGTTGTCATTACAAAAGGTAGAAGCTAACTCTAATTTGAATATGACAAACAATATTGCAGATAACTGCAAAAGTCAATGTTTCAGGATGATTATTGTATTAAAATATGATAAAAATAAAATGAATACACAAAGCATAAATAAAATGGATATAGAAATTGATGCTATAAATCATAGGTTCACAAACTTTTTCAGGCCACTGCCCCCTTTGCGAAACATAAATTTTGTAACCCCCCCCACCCAAGTATAACAGTTTTCTGCATTCAATCTGTTTGATATTTTTGACGTAAATAGCAACTAATGATACTGTACAGGATGATGCCTACCCCGTAATTCATACGATGCACACAAGATATAAATGTCACCCATCAGAATAAGGCATCAACATAAACTCAATATCAATAACAAGAAGAAAAATGAGACAAAATTTAAAGTTATTAAATTTAAGTTTAAATGAGTGAAATCAAACCAAAATCGATTATATTTCCTGATTTTTCCCTATCCAAAACTCTATTACCCTGCTAATTGGTACTACAAAGTTTTAGGCTGTAGTTCTTTGAAAGGCTGACTGAATCTAAACCTCACTTTTATGTGCCACTTTTGAGAAGAAAAACAAAACTCCTTTCAAAAAGGAAATACCACCGCCAACAAAACAAAACTAACAAAAACCAAATCAGCATGTCAATAAAATTTCAATAATCGCGTACAGAGATGGCAACTAATAATAATAATAATAATTTCATGCAAAGTAAGTTTCTCTTTTCTCAAATAGAATAGTGTGTTAAAAGCAAACAGCAACAACAACAAACAAATATAATAATAAATTTATTTCACCAGTTCTTTGTAATTAATACAGTAGCTTCAATGCCTTTATATGTTGATATTTTAATTACAAACAAATATATATATATATATGCCTCAGCATACACACAAGCATTCGAGAAATTAATTTGGTAGAACTGTTTTAAAGTAGGAAAATCAAATAATAATTTATAGAGAAACAAAAAAAAATTACAAATAATAAACCATCCGACTTCCTTCTGGTTTCTTTCCATTAACTGGATTTAGTAACTTTTAAATGCGCTGTAAACCATGATAACAAGGCAGTGAGAGCTTCCCTTCATCACAGCAAGAATGTAGGTATTAAGGTGTTCATCATCATCAACTAGCATATGTGGCTACATGAGCAGTGTAGGAGTCTGGCTGGTGCACTAACATTGGGAGTTTACTTCATTAGCATTTTAATGATAAAATTTAGGCATTTTTATATTTCTCAGATTTCTCTAAGAAATCTTTATAATAATGACAGTAGCCAACCAAGAGTCGATCATGCAATTCTGCCTTCTTTTATAAAATTCTCCACTGCTTTACAACTAGAATATTTCTCTTAGTTCAGCAAATCCTAAACCGCCCAGCAAACAAAACATAGCAAGAAAAGCAGTAAACTCAGAAGAGACCCCCCTTCCATTAGCTGCTGAAAACCTTTTATAGCACACCTATAACAATACAAATTGAGTACCCATATTTCACTATTACAACCATTATCTCCAATTTTTTGGATAATTGATCATAACACAACTGATATAGCTTTTTACACCTTTTTATCTTTCACTTCTTTCATTTTTCACTGACTCTTTTAATTCCTCAAGGAATTCCATTTTACATATAGTTTCTAATTTTAATGCAATGGAAATAGTTTTTTCCATCTTTACAAAAGATTAAAAACAAACACAAAAAAAACAAATCTGCAGATATGACAAATTTTTAGATTCTCTCAGCTGACATTGGCCTTAAATTACTTTATTTTTTTTTACAAAAAATATAATGCACAGGATGACACTTCTATCTATTAGTAAAATTTAAAATTAGCCATTCAATAATAACCTAAATTCATTTTAACTTGTTAATAGAAAAAAAAAATCAAAAATGTGCAAAACATTTACAATTATTCTGACTATTCCCCTTTTTTATATATTCTTGCACATAAACAATTTATAAAATAAACATAAAATTGGCAAAATAATGTAAAAATAAGCAGTTTGAGAGTGAGTTAAAGCCAATGATCAGTGCATCCAGAGAAAAGGCTTGACCACCTGCATATCCCCTAAATGCTTCTGAACCCATTATCACCCTCCCCCCCTAAAAGTCTTTACCACCCACTGGGAGGGCGGTACCACACACTTTGGGAAACACTGCTATAAATGAAAATAGCATGGATAGTAAAATCTCAAATGGTCATAAGAGGGATGTTTATGTTTTTGTAATAGATGTACATTTAAAAAAAGACACACACACACACACACAAAGTGGAAATTGATGTAAAATATGATGAGGAAAAAGAAATAATGGGACATTTCATTGAACCAAATATTAATATATTATAAGTAATTACGTCAGGAGATAAAAAATAAGAAGTAATAAAGTTGGGAAATAAATTATACTCCTCAAATGTTAAAGGAATGGATAATAAAGAAGGAAAATTATAGGTATGATTTGAGCCATAAAATCTACAAATAGAAAATAAAAAATAAAAGTAATCCAAGAAAATTCAAAATTGAGATGATAACATCTTAAATTTAAGTCAGCCAGTCAGGATTATTAAGTCCAAATACTAGTGATGTGATAACTTAAGAAAAAGATAGAGACAGGAAGTGAAAAACAGAAAATCCACTGCAGTGGCAAGGTCATACATTAATTAATAAAGAAATATCTGGAAAGTGGTTAAAGTTTAACCTTTATATGAATAAGGATGGCCTACTTTACTTATGGTTCTGGATTTGTTTTTGAAGACAAATGATTTCAGATATAAGGTATATACAATAAGAAACAAACTTTAAATAAATATATTAAAGAATGACAAATGTTGACAGTGGTAACTGAGAATGGCTTGCTAAGAAAAAACTGAAAGACTGACATAACATAAGATAATGATGCCAGCCAAGAGTTGAGTAAAACAAAAATAAAGAGAAGCATTAACTGAAAACCTCTAATCAGAATGTAATTTAATATCTTGAGGAAGAGCATTTTGTGAAATATTAGAAATAGTGAGATATGCTAAGAGAATCCTCTATTCGTTTTTATGGGTAATAAAGGAATATATTGCTCAGAAATAAAGATAAAATATTAAATCCTATCTCTACTGAGATATCAATTATTAAAACAAAATAATTGGTTGGCCAGTCAATCTTTGTGATTATCTGGAAGATGATTGGTGTTTTTCAAATATATGTGTGTAGGATTGAGCAGTCATGTGGACATACTGTATTATTTGCAGTCATGTGTTTTTTGTTGTATTTGCATTTAGAGGGATGAAAACTCTTCTGCTGGATATGAACCTCAGTTGAGATTTCCTGGGATTACCTATTAATAGTCAATCATTCTTGGTATTATTTTTTTAACTGGAGCTACACTTATGGCAGAAGGCTCAGTATCAAACATTAATCCAGTTGATATTTTGAATTGTCAAATTGACTGTACACTTGAGTATTGTAACACTGATTCTCAATTCTAGATCATGCCAGATTAATTGCTTTTAGGAATGTATGATGGGATAGTTGTGTAAGAAAGTGACCAGTATTCTGAGGATGATATAGCACCAACACCAACTACAAATGTCTAAATGTATATCGATTTGGATTTATAAACATTAACAATTAAGCTAATGATCAAATGATGAAAGAGACTAATCTCATAGTTTAAATAATGAAAAATGAAATATTCACTTCCATTTCATTGTTGGAAGGGGTATTGTAATGTTTTGAACTTGGCCAGCTCTTACCAAGTCATGTACTGCAAGCGCCCTCAATCAAATAAGCTTAAAATGGGTTGTTATTAAATATTACCAAATAAAATAAAAATTATGGCAATAAAATAAAATTAATGTAATAAAAAAATTTTCTCCATTGATATAATATACCCATCTGAATATGTATAATTTAAAGTATATTTAGGTAATTATACAATTATTATAAAATATGTTTTCATTAAGAGAGATTCACAAAATTTGTTAAACTGTTTAATATTTCATAACCTTGATTGATAATTCAATTAAAATTAAATATGTTTAAAAAAACAACAACTAAAAAACAAGAACTAATTAAGATTACTTATAAAAGTGTATTAAGGTTAAATTCAATCAAAACTGTAATTCAACATAATTAAAGAATTTTTAAAAAAGAAAATGAGACACAGGATTTAAAGATAAGAATAAAAGTAAGGAAAGATTTGCTCTTGGTTTGCAAAAAGCTATAAAAGAGAAAGAAGAGGAATGCTTGGTATGCATTTTAGATTTTCACATACCACTGTAATTGTGAGATTTTTCAGTACTGATGCAAAACTAGCCAGCTAAAATGTCAAAATTATTTGAAGAAAAATGAACAAACATGATTTGCTAAGTATCCAATGTGTATCAGTGACATAAACCACAATGTAACGTTTCTAACTCCAATGAAATGCTTAGGAAGAATCCAAAGAGAGAAGGCATAATGAAATACAGCTTTTTGCCTACAGGATAACTTTTTCGAATTGCCTGCATTTATCAAGCATCAAATTCAAGTAACAGGTTAATCTGAAGCAAGAAAAGTGACATTAAAATTAAATCAATTAAAACTTTGTAATAATTCACATCTGAAATAGTTCAGTGGTAGTAAGATTACTAAACAGTTTTGAGCCAAACTGTGATAAGAATTTATAAATATATGCATGCATATAAAAGGCTTTCTTAAAGATTTTTTCTTCTCCTATTTATCATTAACAAATATTATTAATCTACCATAAGCAATATGGATATGTTAGTTAAGTGTGTTTGCATATTTATAATTAGAATTTTGATATTTTTTAATGATTCTTTATCAATTTATTAATTATAATCATCAAATAATAATATCTCCAGGTAATTTTTGAAATCAATCGAGTGCTATACTTAGCTGTCTGTCATTCTCACGGTGGTCTCACTTCAAATGTGTATATGTCAATTTTTCTCTGATCTTGAGTTCTAATATTCTGAGCTCAAAACAAAGCAGAATTGTTATCATGAAAAATGTGATGATGATGTCAGAGGGTAAAATGTCCATAGGTGTTCTTTTATACAATACCCTGAATATAGGTTAACAAAGTTCAAACCTGGGTATATTCAAATTAACTCTTATGAATAAGTGCTCAATAAAACTCCTTGAGATAGGATTTTATTGAATGATGATCTTTGATCATCATCATCAAAATCTGATTTTCATCGAATGTTGATTAATCTTTGGGTACACTGACAAAACATGTTAGAATAATTTGTAAATATACAGAAAACATCTATGTGTTGATATAGGAATAAATATAAATATTAGTACCATCATCATCAGTGAAAATGGGTTTCTAGTGCAATATCTGGGTATAATAATGTTTTGTTGATTAATTTATACTTTTCTAGTCAAAAATATATGAAGAGTCTAGTGGTATAATGGCAGATCATTTGCCTCCCAAACTATGCTCTAGAGTTCAAATCTGGGGTGAAAAAAACTTACCAGAGAACCAGCCTGTAGCTAACACAGATGACTATTCATTATTAGTTAGTAAATGGATATATAATCTTAGCTAGACAGTAAAACAAAACCTCACCACTTAACAAGTGGCAAGGTTGATAGTAGTAATGTTATTTTATCCACAGATTCTTTAAAGGGAAATGTTGGAGAGGCCTTTCTTCTGTGGTGAACTATTTTAAAAAAAACTCCATTTGTTATAATGGCTTTCACCTTATTTCCACTAACAATTTTTTAAAAAGGAGACTACAACTTTCCTCTCATCTTTATTACAATGATTTTTCCTTGCATTGTTTCATGTTTTAATATTTTTTTTAATCATTCAGCACTAATATCTATGTTGATTTACCATAACTATGTTAACAATTAAATATTTTTAAGTGTGAGAGAAAGCAATCCATAGCTATGAATAGGAAGATAAATGAGAATGGAATTATAGTTCTGGAAAGTAGTTGGTGGCCAAGTGGTTAGCACAGCTGCCTTACAAGCAGTTGTACTGGAATTCGCTTCCCAGCTGACACTTTGACACATAAAAGAAAAAAAAGATAAGTAATACATTATTGAGAAACATTTTAGAATATATTTGTAATATTGCTAGCTTGTATGATATAGCCATATTAAAACTATTTGGATATGTAGTTAGTAATGCTACTTTTAGGGGGGAAAGACTAGACAAAATATAAAAGATCATCACTGAATCCAAAAGAGCTTTTATGTGATAAATATAAATACAGATTGCTTATATACTGATAGGAAGCAATTAGCAAAATAAGGTGAAATAGAAAGGAAATTTTTAGACCAATAGAATACATTGCCTATTATGTTACTCAGACTAAAAATATATATAAAAATAGTGTACTTTTATTACCAGAAAAAATATTGCAAAGATTACTGTAGGAGATAATGCTGTGATTAATCAATTAATAGCACTATAATAATACAAGCTTATGTTGCAACAACTCAACTACATTAATAAGTTAAAATGCTGGCAGATTGGCAAAATATAAAGCAAAATAAAGTGGAAAAGAGAATGTAAAGTGATTAAAATACTATCAGCCAATATGAATGTAAAAGCTGAAATGAAACAGGAATATAACTAATAAATTTTTGTGATTTCAACAACAAAGGATCTTGGAGAGAAGACATTCTTTACAGATTAACTCTGAAAAAAGGTGCAATGAAAATTTCTTTGTTATAGAGATACATTATTGAAAATTAAGATTAGACTTGTTTAAGTGTGAATAGCTAAATTGATAATATGAGTGTTTTGTACTAACTTAATCTAAATAACAAATAAACAATGCAAGACAGTACTTTTTAGAGTTATATATATACACACACAATATTTCACACCATCACAGCCAATGCTTAAATGGAATGAATAGAATATTTTCTTAAGGCAACATTCAATTTAAAAAATACAAATCTGAGTGTTGACTTGGCAACAGATTTCTGATATTTTATTGGTTAATTTTAGCATTGAAATAATAAATGAAAATCTGAGTGTTGCCTTGGTAACAGATTGCTGATATTCTATTGCTTAATTTTGGCATTTGAAATAATAAATGAGAATCTGAGTGTTGCCTTGGCAATAGATTGCTAATATTCTATTATTTGAAATAATAAATAGAAATCTGAGAGTTGCCTTGGCAACAGATTGCTGATATTGTATTGGTTAATTTTAACATTGACTATAATGATGGAGATTAATATATTATAATCGATTAACTATTCATACTTATGGTTTATTATATTTAAAGTTTTGAATAATAGTTTGTATAAAGGTTTACAGATATGATTATTAAATATAATTTTATTATTCAGGAGTTTGTATGAAGCTTGAGTGCTGGAAATGCCATAACTGGAATCAATCTGAGGACCTTACCTTCTAGAGATTGATGCCACTACACTAAACTATGCAAAGCAAATAATCAAATAGCTTTATTACTTTGGAGTTCATAAGAAATTTGAGCATTGGAAGTGCCAGGAGTGGAATTGATCTGAGAATTTTAGATCTAGGGTATGACACTCTACTACTGCACTAAATCACTGAGGACAAAATGATTATTTATTAATCTATATTCAAACAGTTTATTGTAGCCTGTTTAATGGATATTTAAAACTTCTAGGCCATCTTTTAATGACATTGATGGCCTATTTAAGTTTTTAGATCCTGATAAGTGGATATCCATTTATTACCTAAATGATGTTGCCTTGACAATATATTGTTGATATTCTAATGATTTATTTAAGCACTGGCTGTGAAAATGTGATTTACATATAATAATCAATTATCTATGCACTCTTATGGTTTAATATATAATGCTATATATACTTTTGTAATTTAACAATGTAGTAGCACATTAAAGTTTATGATGCGGTTTTAAATATAAGATGTTGAAACAAATTACCTTAAGAGAATAACAAGCAATGGCAAACTACTACATGTTGCTACTTAGTTATAGTACTCTTTTGTCTGGTTATTTAACATGCTTTTAAAAAAAGCAAAATAATTATTGAATAAAAAATGGCAGATTTTGTATAGGTAAAGATTTCAATGTGTTAGGTTTAAAAATAAAATATTATGAGGAAATTAGAGATACAAAGAGAAACTGGATTAGGTATATATTAAAAAGAAACAGTAGTTTAGTGAAAGATACTTTAGAGGAAATGGTTAATGGAAAAAAAAGAAAAAATGGAAAAGATTATTCTTGCTGGCTGATATAAAAGATGAGATATGTAAAATTGAAGATCTGGACAGTAAGAGAATGGATTGAAGAAATAGGTGAATTTGTGATGTGATTGTTCTCTAGATCTGCCTATAGGATAGAATACTATTGTTTGATTGGTAAGATAAAATTAAAAACATGGTGCCTAGTATTATAAGTGTGTGTGAAAAATGGAAATAAATGAAATTAAAAGTAGAAAATACAAGTAAAAAATTAATAAGTTTAAATAACTTAAGTTTCAAAAGCAAATAGCAGAAAAAAACATCAATAATTATCCAAAAGCAAATTCCATAAATCACTTGTAATCACCTTCCCCAAGTAATCTCAATAATTGATGTTTTTTTAATTTATTTTAAAAATAAATTATTTCTATAGTGTAATTTCCACTGTACCACTCTCATGCAAAGTAGAGAATGGTTTCTATATTCTTTTAACATCTTGTGGAAGAATGTAATCATAAACACATGCAAAGACATGGAAAAAAGATTTATATGAACTCCAAGATGCATATTTCATGCAGAACAAACACTCATCAGTTGACTCAGATCACAATCTCTTACACATATTATTGTTCAGTATATAATCTCTTACACATATCTTTATCATTGTTCAGTATATAATCTCTTACACATATCTTTATCATTGTTCAGTATATAATCTCTTACACATATCTTTATCATTGTTCAGTATATAATGTCTTACATATATCTTTATCATTGTTCAGTATATATGGATAACCAATTATCATATTTTAATTGATGTGCCAGACTTGCAGCCCCCATAACTTTGACACATACCACTTAATGGAAGATTTCAATAATTTTTATTTAGTCATTTGATTGGATATTATCCATTTAATGAATAACATTTATATAATGTAATTTTCACTTCACTACTCTCATGCAACATAGGGAGGGATTGGTCTTTATCCACTTTTAACATCTTATAGAGAGATGTAATCATAAACACATAATTAAAGATGTGAAAAAGATGTGTGATCTCCAAAATGCACATTTTGTACTACACCATGTCACACAGACCACAACCTCTTAAACATATTTTTATCATTGTTCAGTATATGTAGATAGTCAAATTACTTCAGTTTAATTGATGTGTCAAACTTACTGTCCTCACAATGTTAACATAAACAACTTGATGGAAATATATTAATAATTTTTATTAGTCTTTCATTAGACTAGAGATTATCCATTTAATGTGCATCTTGGAGATGGCAATCTTTTTCAGATGTCTTTTGTTATGTGTTTATGATTACACCCCTCTGTAAGGTGTTAAAGGTGGATAGAAACCAGTCCCTATCTTACATCAGAGTGGTGTCATGAAAATTACACTACAGAAACATTATTCATTAAGTGGATAATCTCTAGTCTAATGACTAATAAAAATTATATCTTCCATCAAGTGGTTTGTGTCAAAGTTGTGAGAGCAGTAAGCTTGGCACTTATCATATATAATGAACTATAATAAAAATGTATGTGAGATTGTGGTTTGAGTCAACTGATGAACGCTGGTACAAGATGAAATATGAATCTTGGGGATCATACAATTTTTTCACATCTTTGGTCATGTGTCTATGATTACAGCCCTCAACAGGGTGTTAAAAATGGATTAAAAACCAGTCCCTATCTTGCATGAGAGTAGAAGAGTAAAAATTTCACTACAGCAATGTTATCCATTAAATAGATACTCCCTAGCCTAATGAGTGACTAATAAAAAAGTATTAATATAATTCCACTAAGTGATTTATGTCAATGTTGGAGGCAGTAAGTTTGACACATCAATTAAACTGTAGTAATTACCTGCCTGTTTGCCTGCCAGCCTGCCCATTTGCCTGCCTGCTCACCCATCTAACTATCTACTTACTACCTACCTATCTATTCAGCCATCTATCTATCTGTCTATCTATCTGTCTATCTATCTATCTATCTATCTATCTATCTATCTATCTATCTATCTATCTATCTATCTATCTATCTAT
The DNA here is from genome assembly GCA_028023455.1 of Epiperipatus broadwayi. Taxonomy (NCBI): domain Eukaryota; kingdom Metazoa; phylum Onychophora; class Udeonychophora; order Euonychophora; family Peripatidae; genus Epiperipatus; species Epiperipatus broadwayi. The sequence continues at coordinate 4,436,188 of JAQFVV010000039.1, forward strand.
CTATCTATCTATCTATCTATCTGTCTGTCTGTCTGTCTGTCTGTCTGTCTGTCGACCTACCTACCTACCTATCTACCCACCCAATCACCCATCCATTCATCCATCCATTTACCTAGTGAACAATGATAAAAGACATGTATAAAAAATTGTGATCTGGACTAACTGATGAAGTCTAGTTCAGCATGAAATGTGCATCTTGGGATCATACTTTTTTTCATATGTCTTTGGTCATTTGTTTATTATTATATCTCTCCACAAAGTGGTAAAAGCAGATAGAAATTAGTCCCCTACCTGGCATGAGAGTGATGTAGTGAAAATTACACTGCAGAAATATTATTCATTAAGTCAATACTCTTGAGTGTAATAAATGACTAATACAAATTATTAATATACTTCTATTAAATGGTTTGTGTTAAAATTGTGAGGGCAGTAAGTTTTACACTTATCAATTAAAATGTAGTAATTGGCTATGTAAATATTCTGAGAAATGATAAAGATAAGTGTAAGAGATTGTGAAGTGAGCCATCTGATGAGTGCTGTCAGCACAAAATGTGCATTTTGAAGATCTTTTTCACGTCTTTGGACATATGTTTATGATTATACTTTTTCACAAAATGTTTAAAGATGGATAGAAACCAATCCCTACTTTGCATGAAAGTGATATAGTGAAAAATACACTATATAAATATTATTCATTAAGTGGATACTCTCTAGTCTAATGAATGATTGACTTCTCTTTCTTAGTTTTTGTATCTTTAGAAAACATGTTCAATTGATCTTCACTTTTTAATTTTTATCAACACATACTTTTATGTTTTTATATTTTTAATCACACTTATCCAAATGATTTAGTTTTTATCCAGTTTTTAGTAAATTCACTTTTCAAATAATTCTTTACCATTTCTCTCTTTTTTTTTTTAATAGACAATACTAATCACACATTTGAAGAAACATTTAATAAATCTCTTTAATTTACGAATTTAGACCCAAAATTAATGTTTTTTTAGTAAGACCAGTTCAATCGTTATGACTTTTTAAATTTTGTTTTATTATCATTTAATAAAATCAATAATAAGCATATCTAAATATTTGAAAAGCAGGCATTCTTCACAAACCTGGAGCGTAATTGTAAATATAGGGGATTTGAACTCAGACTTTTAAGCATCATTCAACTATCCACACTTTCTCATACAACTGATATATCACATGTAGAAAAGATAAATAATCACCAATCTACGTATTTCATGCAGCAATCAACAGTTGGTCCAGATTATGATATGCCACACATATGTATAATCAATGCTCGGTTTATATTAAGATAGCAAATCTTCACACTTTAATGGACAGGCTCCAATCCACTCCACTCCAACCTCCAACTTTTAAGCCATCCACATCATTAAAAATCTGATGATGGAAAGCCCAATCTTCACACTTTAATGGACAGGCTCCAATCCACTCCACTCCAACCTCCAACTTTTAAGCCATCCACATCATTAAAAATCTGATGATGGAAAGCCCAAACCTCATGCTGATGCCAATATTATCACCATGCCCATGTTGACCTCAAGTCACTCTGACCCCTCATGTATAGGATCTTATCCATTTAAATACATAGAAGAGGGATGGACTGGATACAAGCTTCATGTTTAATTTTGTTTTATTATCATTTAATCAAATCAATAATAATCATATCTAAATATTGGAAAACCTGGCACTCTTCACAAACCTGTAGCTTAATTGTAAATATAGGGGATTTGAATTCGGACTTTAAGCACCCTTCAACTATTCACACTATCTCATACAACTGATACACATGACCACACACATGTAGAAAAGATAAATAATCCCCCACACATACATATATCATGCTAAAACAGCACTCATCAGTTGGTCCAGATTACCATCATCCACACACACATATATAATCAGTGCTCAGTTTATATTAAGATAGCAAATCTTCACACTTTAATGGACAGGCTTCAATTCATTCCAACCTCCAACTTTTCAGCCATCCATATCATTAAAAATCTGATGATGAAAAGCCCAAACCCCATGCTGATGCCAATATTATCACCATGCCCATGTTGACCTCAAGTCACTCTGACCCCTCATGTATAGGACCTTATCCATTTAAATACATAGAAGAGGGATGGACAGGATACAAGCTTTATGTGTAAATATTTGAAAACCAGGCACTCTTCATAAACCTGGAGCTTAATTGTAAATATAGGGGATTTGAACTCAGACTTTCAAGCACCCTTCGATCACACTATCTCATACAACTGATGCACATGACCACACTCATGTTAAACATATCTCTATGTTATTTTCAAAAATGGCCGCCCATTAATATATTTTTTAAAAAAACTAAAAAAAAAAAATAAAACACGTTCTCTTTTTAAATCTTTTTTTTTCATTATATTTTACGAATATATTTCTATATATATAAGCTATAAGGTTTATATGAAAGCTAGAAAGTATTTGAAAAAAAAAAAACAACAACAACAAACTATATTATTATTGTTAAAAAAAATTCATTTAAAGTATAGTTAATAAAGAATGGTAATTCATATTGGCTACGAACAATTAATTTGGCCAATATGCGATGCGTGTGCATGTTATAATAAACGTATAATTACAAAAAATACATACCGTTGCTTGGTATCTAGAATAAATAAAAAAATGTTTGTTGCTCTAGATTATTAATTATTTATTATTACAATTCATAATAAATATTTTTCTTTGTATTATTTGTATTTATGTAGATTAGTTGATTTATAAAAATGCTAGACATAAGGCAGGGAAACTAACAAAATTTATTGAAATTATCGCCTGCTTTGTAAAAGAGCGCGATTTTGGATAAAAAATAAAAAGGAATACATTCAACTGAATAACATGTTTTCAAAATTTCCTGCTTAAAAAGCTGTACTGTGATAATAATCATATGTTTTAAGTGATCAAAAACAAAAATATTGATTTCTAAATTAATAAGTCAGAGGAAGGGGTTTGTTCCTTCATTTTCTATAACATTTCCCAGGACATATGAACGAATTAACGTGAAAATTAAATTATTCAATGCAAATCTCTCTCTTCAATATTAATGAATGTATCATAATTTAGAACACTTTTGATCAACAAGGAAGCAAAAGTATAAGGAAAGATAGTTTAAAAATAAAGTCGGATATTGAAAGTTAATATTACTATTAACTTCATTCTATATTTGTGGGTCCTCCAAAAGCAAATATGTGAAGACAATTAGCAATTTTTATTCGGTATCGCACTATCCAGGGCAAATTAAAAAAAATGATAATATTATAAATAGTCAATCGTCATAGATAACATGACCCAATTCTCTTAAGCTTGTAAGATATAAACAATGAGGATTGCCAATCCCTCAACAAGCTTTGTGATAAATGCTTAGCCAGAAAAAGCATTTAAAATATCTCTGTCAGGAAACCTCCCCCCCCCAAACTTCTGACCATGGTTTTGTGCTTTGGCACTCCTCAGAGAGGTGCTAGGATAGGTTCAGACACTAGATCTAAAAATGCCAACCCAAAGCCAGCATTAATCTAAAAGTTATCTATTGAGTGGAAAATCTGAAATTTTCAGATACCTACATGTCTTCAAACCCAGCTTTTCAACTCAAATAGCTATATGGGGCTGAGAGATTTTCAGCCATACCATATATTAGTAGTCTTAGCAATATAACATTGCATAATCAAAATAAGAGTCACAGATCACATGACCCAATTCTATTAAGCTTGTGAGATATAAACAATGAGGATTGCCAATTCCTCAACAAGCTTTGTGATAAATGCTTAGCCAGAGAAAGCATTTAAAATATCTCTGTCAGGAAACCCCCCCCCACCTCTGACCATGGTTTCATGCACCTCTCTGAGGAGTGCCAAAGCACGAAACCATGGTCAGAGGTTGGGGGGGGGGTTCCTGGCAGAGATATTTTAAATGCTTTCTCTGGCTAAGCATTTATCACAAAGTTTGATAATATTATTGTTTGTTTGTTTTTTTAAAATAAATAAATATATATTATTGTTTTAATCTATAAAAAAAATAATTTGTTGATGCGTTCTATGTAAAGTATAATCTTACTATCAAATATCAATAATAAAAAATATGAATTAATGTTTAATATGCATATGCAAATCGATTGTAAAGGTGATTGTTTTAGTTAAATGATTTATTATTATTGAACAAACGTACAAAAATATTTAATTAATAAACAGGATTATAGTATTAACTTTTGCTATGCTTTAAAGATATATAACTTGAAGCAGAACAAAGATATATGTGTATTTTTAATCTTTATCATACAGGAGAGAGTTAAATCTTGTTAACTCTTAATGAAATATACTTCTGCTCTGTTTCATAATTATAATATGCAAATCAAAAACAATTTCAATTGTAAATGATAGATAGGTTTGATTTTTTCAATTACCATATAATAATAATAACAAAATTTTGTTAAGATTGTAAAATTATTATTGAAAGTAGATAAAGAGATATATTTATTGATTTATTGTTTGGTGTTTGGTGTTTTACTATAAGAGTCACAATATATATTTTGTTTAATAAAATTCTTATTGTTATCATTTACCATGGTGTCTTTGATCTCTAAATTTTATTTAGTCCGCTATTTTATTTTGGAGTTAATATTAATTCTTATTAAGCACACATAATACTTAAATAAGGCTATAACCTTAGTACATGAGCCTCAAGTGCTTAATTTATTACAAGAGAGATCTCTACAAATCTAAATGCAAAATTTGACTTTATAAAGATAAGAGCAGCCACTCTTATCTTCAACCTATTTTTCTAAATATATAGACAAATCTAAAGCATTTTAATTTAGGAGTAGGAAGCTAATAAATTTTTCACTGATTAAGTCCACTATTTCTTTATAAAGTCAAATCTTGTATTTAGATTTGTAGAGGTCTCTCTTGTAATAAATTAAGCACTCAAGGTGCATATACTAAGATTATAGCATTATTTAAATATTTGGGGTTAATGCAAAATTTGTCAATGATGGATATTGCATTTGGGTTTGTTACAACTATTCATTATGTTACTCTTATTTTAATATTCCAATATAGAGATTTAAAGTATTTATAACTTATTCATGCATCTCTACTACAGGGCATGATGTTACTGTAATTGGATTATTATGTGGCGTCCAATTGGTTATACATAAAATATCTAGCTTGAATGGTGCTTATCATCATCATTAACAAATAATGTTTGCAGATTAGGATATATGTGAGCATTATGCCACACTTTATTCAGTGCTTTTATTTATTTATGCCTTCTCTTGTAGTAGCATTTATCATAAATAAAAAAAAAAAAGCTTGTTTAGAGCTATTAGCACACTCTTAACTTTACATATTAGTAAGTGCAAGCTATATATAAGTCATGTGACTTCTGACTTGTTACTATTACTATTATTATTTTGCGGTTGTGGCTTTGGCTAAATTAAAGAGCTAAGCCTACTAATATATGGAGTATCTGAATTAAGTTCAGGCCCATATGATTTTTTCAGTTGGAGAGCTGACTTTAAAGACATGTAGATGTCTAAAAGTTTCAGATCTTTTTCTAACAATTATCTTTTAGATAAATGCTTTGCTTGAGTTGGTTTTTTAGATCTAATGTCCCAACTCCTCACTGAAGAGACCCATAGGTCGAAACCGGTCTGGGGATGGGGACCACGATTTGAATGCCTTCTCTTGTAGTAGCATTTATCATAAATAAAAAAAAAAAGCTTGTTTAGAGCTATTAGCACGCTCTTAACTTTACATATTAGTAAGTGCAAGCTATATATAAGTCATGTGACTTCTGACTTGTTACTATTACTATTATTATTCCATTATAATAAATATACGACTAAACATCATATGATTACCATTGATTACTTTGGCATGCACTGAATGATGCTACTGTATGGAGAGTTTTGCCTCTGAGTAGAATATATATATATAAACATTAAAAGTCTAAAGCTAAACTAGTGAATGAAATAATTAAAATTACCCCCAACTTTAAAAGTAAACCAGACTAGCCAAAGAAAATACACTCTATAACACAACCATAGGTTTCACTGCTAAACATTTTCAACCATTATCAATCCATTACAGGATGAAGATCTCTCCAAATTTAATCCATATTCGCTGATCTCTAATCTTTCTTCTCCACATCACTCCAACACACTTCCTTATTTTATGCACCTATCTCACATGTGGTCTATTTCTAGGTTTATATTTTATTCTTTATAATGAGCATGCTAATATAGTTCAAACCAAGATTTATCAATAAATGCTGCAAAAGAAAGCATTTAAAAAGCTTGATTAGAGCTTTTAGCATGCTCATTATTTTATTTTGTAATACAAGCTTATCAAATTAAGTCATGTATGACTTTATTTTATTATATATATTATAGGAATAATCAATCTTTGACAGCAAACATAAAATATGGTCAAATCATTGAAGGAAAACTGAAATAAATAAAAAAAAGCCTCATAAAATAAATATAAAAAAACAAGATTTAAAAACAAAGTGTGTTAAAGAATTTGCCATTTCTTAATCTATCATTATTATCAATCAACTTCGTAAACATAAAAAAATTGGTTCTTCAGGTCATTTTCTAAGTATATTTCTAAATTTTTTATTGTTTATTTTTAATGATTTAATTTTACTTCCATTTATTTTTATTTTCAACTCCAACACTAATTTTAACCATTTTTTTTTCCTCATGTGCCACAGCATCAGGCGGGAAGCGAATCCGCTAACCCGGGACAACTGCTTGTAAAGCAGCTGTCGCTGACCTCTCGACCATCAATGGTTGACTAATTTTAACCATTTTATTAAGCTAAATCCCTTTTTCTGTAAGTATGATAACAGAAAAATCTTTATTCCAATGCTAATTTCATTGTATTTTTTTTAAAGAACATTATCATCTTTTCGAAATAAATATTAAAGGAGATATAAATAAAAAATCTATTTTACTTTTTTTTAAAATAAAAGTTAATCAGTTCTAATGTATAATATAAACACTTTTTTTTTTCATGTGTCATAGCATCGGCCAGGATGCAAACCTGCTAATCCGGGACAATTGCTTGTAAGGCAGTTGTACTGACCTCTCGACCACCAACGCTTGACAACACTTTTTTATTATTATTTCTAATAAACTCAAGCATTGATTTATTGTTCTAACAATTTTTATATTTAACTATTTTTATAATTTTCTATAGACTATCAATATCTATGCCGTCTGATTAATCCGAAAAATTAAATTCTGATTAAATAGTTTATTTCCCTTTCATCAAAAAAAAAAAAAAAGAAAAGAAATTGTTTGTGACCAAAGTCTCAGCTGAACAGATTTTGCTAAATGACATTCCAAAATAAGACAACATTGATAACTAGTCTTGCATTGGTGGCCGAGAGGTCAGCGCGACTGCCTTGCACTTGCAGGCAGTTGCCCGGGTTGCGGGTTCGCGTCCCGGCCGATGCTATGACACTTAAAAAAAAAAAAAAAACATTGATAACTAAAGGAAAAAAAAACCAGCGTCTTGAAGCATAATATATTTTATTCCAACAATTAAGTTAAACAATTCTTATCATTTTAAGCTGTGGCAAAATAAACATAATTGCATTAACAAAATAGAATGTTAAATTATATGGGGAAATAACTGATACAGATTTAACAGCTTACATAAGCATAAAGAAATAGTGATCATGTGATATTTTAGTTATTTAAAATAGAAAGTTCTATAAAATCATTAATTCTTTTGCTGTGTAATTAAAGTAAAAATACATTACAGTTTGAAAAAACATTTATATTGCAAAGATATCAAAGGCATTACTTTTCAATAGTACTCTATGAACAAAGTATTCATATTTTTGAAATACTGTAAAAAGCAGATCGTCAGCACTCTTATAAAAAAGAATATAAATAACTTACAAATTAGCATTGCCTTTAGCAAAAAAGGTAAACTGAAGACCATTAATAATTTTTATTAATGGATTCATTACACTAAAGATCCAATAATGAATAATATTTCTGTAGTGTAATTTTCACTACACCACTCTCTCACAAGGTAGGGACTGGTTTCTATCCACTTTTAACACATTGTAGAGGGATTTAACAATAGACAAATATTAAAAAAATTGTTTATTTGATGAGTAAATATTGTTGAAAAAAATCCGCAACTAAGAACATAAAAGTATGTCTAAATTATGGAAAAAATATTCAGAGTTCTGTAACTTGCAACACTAGTGCATAAATAATGATGCAAATTAAAATATTTATGTGCAGGTGTTACAATGGTTTGTGGTATGTTAATTCATCACATACTGTGTATGCACACACACTGTGACAAAATTGTTTTAGATCATACGATTTATTTTCAAGCACATTTCAAATTTTATTCCACTAAAATTTCTCCATCATCATATGGGCTGGAACTGGTAAATATAAAATCCATGTCTTTCCAGCAATAAATATTATCTAATTTGCAATACTTCTTTGTATATTCGTGGTGACGCAGATACATTTTGCAAATTAAAATATTTGTGTACATGTGTTCTAATTTGTGCATACATTACATTGTGTTATAAATATTAACTGCTTAAGAATTCTTTTAATATTAAGTGTGTGTGGGATGTAACTGGGAATTGTAGAAAATAGTTAGTATATATTTGTTGATATATTTTAATCCTTTGCACTTGAGAAGTCTGCTGTGACAGGGAACCCATTGATTGTGGTATAGAGTTTATTTTCTTTGGTAATCTGATTTAATTTTGAATTTTGGATAATTTTAATTATTAAGTACGATGTGTGGACATAAGTTCCATAAAAAATATTTGTAGAATCTACAATTAATTGATTATTGAATGTATTCTATAAAAATATCTCATATTTATAGGTTATAACTGTAGCAAAAATAAAATTGTGGTTTGTTCCACACATTCTAGAATGTCTGGTCCTTTTGATAATATAATCATAAATATTTTAAAAATAAAAATAAATACATATAATTATCTTATAATGAAAATAAATTATTTTATAAAGCATTGAAATTAATCATATATAAGTATTAACGCTTAAAAAGATAATTTTTAAAAAAACTCAACAACATAGATATTAGAATATTAATATAACCAAAAATATATAAAAGAAATAAATGATTCAAAATAAATAAATTAAATTAAATTATTTATAAATCATTCCAAAATCTAAAACACTCTTATTTTTAAAGTCAAATTTTTGCTAAAAGAAAATAGTGATATTAAAAAAAAAAGTAAATTGCAATTATATTGTAAGAATTAGATTTGGAAAAATTTGTTTAAAGAATGTGAAATACCTAACATATAAGTATATATTATCACCCATATATATATATAAAAGACTGTGGAGAAATTTTCATCACTTCTGATGGAAATCAGTCCTCTAGTTGAAATATATGTATATAAAAACCAATTGTATAAACAAGTATCAATGTTTTGTTTTTTTAATTTATTTATGTATTGCTTTTAGTTAATTCATACATTACTTATTATGTTCTTATATATAGTACAATAAATACAGCATTATTTTCCACTATAATAAATAATGTTATTTTCCAACATTATATGTAATTTTTGGTTCTGATTCATGAACCATATCACCACCCCTTTATTTACTAGATTGATCAACCAAGATTTTGCATTGATTAACTAATCTAGTAAATAAAGATGGCTGAAATTTGTATTAACAAGATGTTAGTGCATAGAGCTGTTATTTTGCCCGATTTATTGCCTAAAAATAAAACAAACTTCAGATCAACATAGAAAAAATAGTAGAAAGGTTTTGTTTACATTTAGTAGCAAGATTCTAAAAATATAATGACAAGATCGTAAATTATGTGTTTTACTATTTGCTGAATAAAGGCTTATCTTTGTTAGATTGGTTACGTTAGCTGACGCGGATTTCCTAAAACAGTATTTTATAATGAACTAAGGAGGCAAACCCCATTTATTGCACCATGTTAAAAATTATATTTACTACTTTAATTGAGAAGATATAGGTGATATATACAATAATAACTATAATTAGGCAAGAAACTGAAATGGTTTAAGTTTGATCCAGAAGATAACTCGGCACTGCAAGAAGCCAAACAACAAATCAAAGAAACAGCTTGTGATATATAAGATACGGATTAATTTATAGTTATTTAAAACTCATCTTTAACTTTTTGTTTTTAGTTTGTCTTTGTTTATATTTTTTTTTCTCAAGTTAGAATTGATCCCACTGTTACTAATGCGGTTTAATAAAATAATATCATTGTGCACGAAATTAACTTAAGCATTAATTTTGAAAACAAAGCGATTACAACATTTAATTTGGTAAACTTATATGCTTTTGTTTATTTTTTTAAGATAAATTAAAAATACAAACTGGGAGGGAAGAATATTACTATTAAGTAAATAAATAAATAAGTCGCACATGTATTTATTTTTTATTTAATATTAAAAGCAAAGAAAAACAATTTAATGCATTTTTATGCTAAAATTCTCATATTTCTATTTGTTAATAATTGCTTACTATTATTAAGATGTGGTCATCTTGTGGTCAGATGCTTTCGAATTGTGCTATCCATCACTTTAGCTGACCACTTGTTTTTGGCTCATTTCCTTTTTCTGCCAATCATAACACAGAACCATCGTTAATCATAGACTGTGATACGAAAATCAATCATGGAGACATGTCATATTTTACTCTAATTTGTTGATTCAAGAAATTTGAACTAGCAGGCTGTCTGCAGATTTCCTGAAATGGGTGACTAAAAATTAAAGCAGCTGCCAAACATAGCTTTAAACGAAGTTAACTATGGAAAAAGTTTTTTAAAACATTATATACGCTGTATAATAATAAATCTTTGCTATTATTATTCATATCGATCTATAAACATTTTTTTCTCTCGGTACGCGCAAACATATACGCGAACACCTTAATACAGTATTATTATATTTAATGAAGTTTGAAATAATAGATATTAAAACATTTTGTGTTCCGATAGTATTGAAATAAGTATATAATTTTTGGAATATTGCATATTAATTTAGTTTATATTTAATGTTCTAATTAACCAGGAAATTCAAGAGCAGTAAAGTTTAAACTGTGAATATTATAATCTTTTTTTTTTTACAGTTATATATAAAAAAAATGTGAGCAATTATTTTTATTGCATAGTAACTGCCTGTTGTTAGGTGACATGGTATGATAATCACATTTATTTTTCAGTAAAATATATAATTTACTTTATATAATGATCTCATAGCAATGACTACTATTTCCGTAGACTAGAGTTCGAATTTAGCTAAAATTTAAAATTCTCTTCGAGTTCTAATCATGCTTATAATTTTTTTTTCTAGATAACCTTTATACTAACAATCACTACATGACCATTTACTGACCAATAATTGAATAGTTATTCAATTATTGATCAATGAAGGATTATTTAGGGATTTTTAGGTAGAAGATAAAATAAGAAAGAAAATGTACGTTCTCATCATCTGGTATTTGATTGATCTGGTTTGCTTATTTGTATTTTTATTCGTTTATTTATATTTTGCATATGTAGTTTAGAGTAAAGGATTTAAAAGCTAAATGTTTCTGAATCACAGCTTAGAAAGTTTCACTTCTATTTGGTAAAATATCATCTGACCCTCCAGACAACAAATCATTAAAATTAAATTTATACTTTTTAATAATTTATTCTTGATTTTTTTTAAAAAAAACTTATAACCATATTTTATTTTGATTTAAAAAAAAGTCTACTATGGCATATATAAACAATCTGGGCAATTAATTGCTGTTTCAGCATGAAATGTGCATCTTTGGGATATATATATATCTTTTTCACATGTCCTTAATCATAACATTTATGATTACGCCTATCCACAAGTTATTAAAAATGGATAGAAATGAGTCCCTACTTGTGACAGAGTAATGTAATGAAAATTACACTACAGAAATATTCATTAAGTGAATAATTTTTAGTCTAATAAATAAGTAATAAAAATTATTAATGTATTTCTATCAAGGGGTTTGTGCCAAAGTAATGAGAACATTAAGTTTGACTCTTATCAATTAAACTGTAGTAATTGGCTATCTATATACTGAACAATAATAACGATATGTGGAAGAGATTGTGGTCTGGGCCAACTGATGAGTGCTGGTTCAGCATGCAATGCACATCTTGGGGATCAAATATCTTTTTCACATGTCTTTAGTCATATGTTTATGATTACATCCCTCCACAAGATATTAAAAGCAGATAGAAATCAGTCCTATCTTGCATTAAAGTGGTATAGTGAAAATTACAATTACAGAAAAGGATATTCTTTAGTCTAATAAATAACCAATACAAATTATTAATATACTTCTATCAAGTGGTTTGTGACAAAATAGTGGGGACAGTAAGTTTGACATATATTTATGATTACATCTAGTCATAAGATGTTAAAAGGCAGATAGAAACCAGTCCCTATCTTGTGGGAGAGAGGAGTAATGAAAATTACACTACACATTCATTATTGAATAATCTCTATTCTAATGAATGATTAATGAACATTATTAATATACCTACATTAAGTGGTTTTAATGAACATTATTAATATACCTACATTAAGTGGTTTGTGTCAAAGTTGTGAGGATGGTAAGTTTGACATCAATTAAACCATAATAATTGGCTATCTGTAAAATTGTGGCAATAATTGATAAAATGATTGCCAAATTTGGGTAGGGGGGGGTTGAGATGGATTACTTACCTCACTTTTTTTTTCTTCAAGTAATACTCTTTTTTTAAAAAAGAAAATTATTTTCCTATTGTATTAACATTTATTAATATTCATAATTTAAGCATGCAATTAAACAGCAAATGAATAATAATTCACTTTATTGCTAAAGCCATTCACCAAGCTACAACCTTTTACTACTATCAGATATAAATAAGCATTTATTTTTATAGCACTGTGTTATAAATTGTAATACATTAAAGATCAGCCTTGTCAAGCTATTGTGCATGTGCTTTTTAAGAGTGTTAATAATAAATGAATACTTTAACTCCCAACACAAGATATAGTATTTAAAAAGCGCATGCACAATAGCTTGACAAGGCTGATCTTTACTGTATTACAATTTATAACACAGTGTTATAAAAATAAATGCTTATTTACATATGTTTAAGTTTCATTTGAGAGTGACGTTTAGTAAATTCTAGATAATTTCGTCGACGTCATTCATTCAGACATCATAAACAGTAATTTAAAGTGAGTGGTCTATCCTCACACTTTCACTTCCAGTACTTAAGATTTGCCCATATATAAGCATTTGGGTCGGAAAGAATAAGTGGATTCATTTTATTTTTATCTTGTGTTGGGAGTTAAAAGTATTCATTTATTATTAACACTCTTAAAAAGCGCAAGCACAATAGCTTGACAAGGCTGATCTTTAATGTATTACTATCAGATATATAAATACAACTAAAATCAGTTAAAGTAATATTTTTTTAACTTTTAATAATATAAAGGCTTGTTTAAATTTTGTAATGCTATTTTAAATATTATTGTTATGCTAGTGGCTGGCATGAAATAGTAATATCATTTGAGTGCAGCTTATTATTGCTCAATTCTCTTCTTGTGCCCTTGAAAACAGAATTTAATATATGTAGTTTGCATTTTAATTTGTTTGCTTGAAAGCAAATAGTTTGTTTTGATATCTGAATATTTAGATTTATATAATATATTTTAAAATATAATTTTTTTCTACAGTACAGGCTTTTTCATACCTGCATTTATATATGTAATATATGGGGTGTTTGAACTAAGACTTTCACATGACCCTCAACCATCCATGCTATCTCATACTGCTGAGACATTTGACCTCACACATGTTGAAAAGATAAATAATCACCAATATATGGATTTCATGCTAAACCAGCACTCATCAATTGGTCGAAACTCCACCCCACAACTCTTAAGCCATCCATTTCATTGAAAATGAAATAGATGGCTGAAGAGTTTGTGGGGTAGAGTGGTTTGAAGCCTGTCCATTAAGTTATGAAGATTGGCTATCTTATTATAAGCTGAGCTTTGATTGTATATATGTGTGGAGATGATAATCTGGACCAACTGGTGAGTGCTGATTTAGCACAAATTACATATATTGGTAATTATTTATCTTTTCAATGTGTGTGTGATCAAGTGTATTAGCAGTATAAGATAGCATGGATGGTTGAGGGTCATGTGAAAGTCTGAGTTCAAACCCCCTATATAATGTATTTTAGTAAAATATAATAAAACACATACTTGAAAACAAATAATACATCTAAGACATGTTTTAAATGGTTAATCAAGCCACACAAAAATGTGGAAGTGAATAAAAAGATAGTTAGTCATTTCAATGCACAAAAAAAAACCCAATAATCATTTTTTCAATATACAGTATTTAATCCCAAATGAGAGCTGGGAATTAACATTAATCTCCCTTTCATTGATCCACATAGTAGTTTTTAACATTTAAGCATCAATGCATCACCTGAACAATAAGATATTACATAATCTTAGCTTACACATCGCTATTCATTAGCAAATTCTTCTATTCTAACTACTTTTATGCCATATAATGCGATCTTTAGTAATTAACAATGTGAAAGTTAAGGTCATGTAATTCCAAAGAATAAAGATGCCTATGGTTGCAAGAAAACTAAGGGCACCATAATATATAAAAATTGGACTGGTTTTAGATCTACATAACTGAACAAGCAAATAGACTTGGATTAAAAAAAGTTTTTCAAAGTGAAAAATAGCTACTAGTGGAAAGGGACATTAGATCCCAAAGTTCCAAGTCATAAGCTAGAAACCTGTCTGGGATATCCGGATAGAACATCACTGGATAAGGACTTTTAAGCACTACTACTGGCATCTATTGCTTAAATATTGCATCATATGGCATAAAAGTAATGAGATTAAATTAATTTGCTAATAAATTTTGATTTTTAAATTAAAAATGCATGATTCTAGTTGAGAGAAAGAAAAAATTATTTTTTTTGAAAAATGCATATATATATATTGTAACGAGCACAGACGTTCGTTACATTGTTTTTTTTTTTATATTTATTAAACATGAAAGTAAATTAAAAAGTTCGCATTTAAAAATTTTCTTTAAGAATTAAAAATTGAAATTAAATATCATCTTAAACTCGTATATATTAAATCGCACAGATAAAAAAAAAAAAATTATTAAAATAAAACTGTATTAAAAATAGAAAAGGTATTTTAAAAACAAAAACTTAAAAAGATTTAGAGATAAAAATATATATTTGATTTGGAAAACAGGTTAATTAATCAGAAATGGAAATGATTGTTAATTAGTTAAATGTAAACCAGCCTTGGGCATTTAAATGTAAAAACATCGGTTAGATAGAAAAACAATAGAAACAAATAGCCAATGAAAGAAATCCATCGGGAAATCGGACCTCAGCGAAAGGATCATCACATCGATGACATAATGCCAAGTCAATCCTTCGAATACGTATAAAAGGAAAATTTGGAAATTATTAATTAGTGAGTTATTATGATTATTACGATGTGACAGATAGATGTTAGTGCGGAGGTGCGGGAGAAGAGATTGAAGGACGCACGTTCAATCTCTTCAGTTTTGCTAGGAAAGAAAGAGAAATGAACTATCGTTTTTCTACATTGAGGACCAGTTAAAACAAAAACCTCCGGATGGATAAATAAATCGGCCAACAGAATATCAATTTTAGGACGGCGTGGGAATTCAAACTTACAAATGACAGATAAAGGTGAACTGTTTAAAACCGTAAGAACTTTACAATTAATGAACATTAAGTTAAAAACTTTTCGTATTTAAAATAATTGCATTAGTTTCCTATCTGACTAAAGTAGTTAAAATGTTATTTGATGTATTTTTTATTTATTTGTGTAAAATCATTTCCATTTATTTAATTTTGTTCTTTAAGTTTATTTATGATTTCTGTTTTCCGATAAATTAAAATATATCAATGTTAAACTTAAGTCGGGCATGAATGGCTGTATAGATTTGTAAAGTTATATTAGGGGAGGGTAATCTTAGGTTATTTGTTTCGTGGTTAGATTGGGTCAATGGATTGGATATATTGGTGTGATTAGTAGATGTAATATTGATTCGCTACGGGCAGAATCGCTTCATACGCCGCACACTTCCGTTTGCCTATGGAAGGAATTATAAGTCGGATACCGCAGTTTCTTTCTATGGAGTTTTTTGTTTTATTGCTCTTCTTTGCAGATAGATGTAATATTCCTATCTCATAAGAGGCAATTTCTTCTCTTAACCTTTTGTGCTGCCGTATTTTATTACATTGAATACATCGATATATTAGATGAATTGATGCCAGTTTGACTATGAATTTTAGCCTAAGGTTAAATAGGGATAGAATGTTTATTTTCAAAAGCAAATTTATGTGGTCTATTCATACTCGACCCTAAATAAAAATGCATTAAATTTAAATTGTTTATAGACGCTTGCATGGATTGTTTATTGGTTAACTATGTTTTGCGTTTCCATATTTGATCAAAATATATAGACATTCGATAAATAATGATACCTTACGGTGAGTATCTAAAATGTATTTATTCGGATGTCTTTTAAGTTATTGGTGACAATGCAAGTATCTTATGGTGAATACTATTGGGTTACGTATAAATTTCCCTCCGCAATTGTCAGTAATCAATAATTTTGTATTTTGATTGTTTATGTTTACTTTGAAATGTTTTTGACCGTGAAATCTATGTAACCGATCTATATTCAACATTATAAACAAGCTTTCATAAATTTATCTGTGCGAACTTAATTAAAATGTAAAATTAGAATATAATAGTAATTAAATGTAAATTAAAGTCAAAAATCAAAGTTAAAATAATGTTAAATGTTAAAAGGTAAAACTAATACTAAAATAATTTTAAATCTTATATATATGTGCATAAATAAATGTTTGTATGCTAATTACTGGCAGTGGCTTATTTTATTTATTTTTTAATGTGGAAATCTAATTAGATAAGATATGATATTATTAAATCTCAGCTACTCCCTGAGCTAGTGACATGGGCTAACGACCGGAACCAAAATATTAAAAAAAAATTTTTTTTTTTTGACTTACGTATCTGCCTACTTTATAAATTTTTCTAGGTTCAAATGCCTAGATGGCGCCCTGTAGTGCAGTTTACATTAAGTACTTTCTCCGGATCGTTACAATATATATATATATCAGGGATGAAGTGTCCATGTATTGAATGGAATGAGTGCTTCTGTAGAAAAATTCATTAAAACTTTCAAAAGCTTTAATTAAAATTCAGTTTAAAAAATTCACTAAAGTATGTACATATTCAACCTCACAAAATTGATCCAACAAGTTGCACATATAATAGTGTATTAAGAACAATAATTACAATAGTGTATATGCACTATTTTGTAAAACTTTAAAAAAAAAATCTCAACTATTTTGCTAAACATAAAAAAATAACGAACTATTCAAACTTTTTTTTTATTACAGGGAATTTCTGTTGACTCAATTTTTTTCATCAACAGTTGAATTGTTTTTATATATGGCAAGAAATGTTACTGACCAATTAAAAAATAAAAATATCTTGATAATTTATTCTCTGATTTACAGATAAGAGAGTTTTAGATTTTTCTAGATGTGTATTATTTTATATATTATGCGCTATTATGTAAAAATTGTTGTGGCAAGTGAAATAAAAACATTATTAAAAAAAGATTATATAGTGTGCTTCTGTTCCTAAAAAAATCACATTTCGTCACTGATATATATGTATTTTGTAATAGTAACCACTCTTTTAAACAATTGTAAATAGATCAAAATAATAATAATAATAATAATAATAATAATAATAATAATAATAATAATAATAATAATAATAATAATAATAATAATAATAATAATAATAATAATAATAATAATAATAATAATAATAATAATAATAATAATAATAATAATAATAATAATAATAATAATAATAATAATAATAATAATAATAATAATAATAATAATAATAATAATAATAATAAAGGAATATTTGCAAATTAATTTTAGTCTAGGGAAATATAGATATTTTTAGTCTAGAGAAATGTAGATATCTAACAGGCATCCATGTACATGATGGAGTGACTATACAATTTTATTTTTAATTGACAAATTTGTAATAATCACAGGTAATGATCAGATAAATGCATATAAAACAAGTCTTTATGCAGATTCAATCATATTTCCTGATTTCTATCTTCTCCACATTAATACTATTATTAAATGACAAAATAAATAATTGGCTTGGAATTTGGATGAGAAATATACAAGCAACAAATTGTTAACAATAACTTTAATTAACAAATAGAATGATAATAATAAAAAATTGTATTTACATATTTATTTTTAAAATTGTATGCATGAGAGAAAAAATCTTTGTGGATTTATAACAATTCACCAAGAAACTGTTTAGTTTATAGTAAAATTCACTTACCTTGATATCTCTATGAATACAGACATATATTTGTCTCCATGAATGATATATGGCTATTAAAATCATTAATTTTAAATGTCTGTCAACAATAATCATATTTTAAATTCTTAAGCCAATAAACATCACATGATCACCATTTCTTAGGCTTTCTTATAACTGTTATTAAAATAAGTAAAACTCTCCATATAATATTACCACTTAGTGCAAGCCAGAGTAATCAATGGATGCCAGAAGGCTTGTATGTAAATCCCCATCTAGTGTCTACTCATCCAATATTCCCAGACTAATTTCTGGCTTGTGGCCTTCATCAGTGAGGAGCCTTGGATCTAATGCAACTCTCCAGAAGCCACTTTTTACCTCTACCTAACTACAAAACTATTAGTCTTAAATTGAAAACACAATATTTTCAATCCAAGCTCATTAGCTTATATAGTGATATAGGTCTGAACTCAGTTCAGTACCTATACATTTTGTTGTCTTTGGTTGTTTAATGACCATAGCCACCACTGTCCTATTATGCAGGATTGGTTTTAAGCCAATAAACTTCACATGAGCACCATTTCTTATGCTTGCTTATAACTGTTATTAAAACAGGCAAAACTCTCCATACAGTATTACCACTCAGTACAAGCTAGAGTAGATGGGGATTTTATGTACAAGCCTTCTGGCATCCATTGATTACTCTGGCTTGCACTGAGTGGCAATATTGTATGGAGAGTTTGCCTGTTTTAATAACAGTTATAATCAAGCATAAGAAATGGTGCTCATGTGATGTTTATTGGCTTAAAACCAATTGGATAGTGGTGGCTATGGTTATTAAAGCACTAAAGACATCAAAATGTATAGGTATTGAACTGAGTTCAGATCTAGCTTGGATTGAAGAATATTATTTTGTTTTCAATTTAAGACTCATAATTTTATGGTTAAGTAGAGGTAAACAGTGGCTGTTGGAGGGTTGCATTAGATCCTAAGATCTAGGTGCAGTGCTCTCAGATCCAAGGCTTCTCGCTGAAGAATGCCACAAGCCAGAAACTAGTCTGGGGATATTGGATGAGTAAGAACTAGATGGGGGATTTTATGTACAAGCCTTCTGGCATCCAATGATTTCTCTGGCTTGCACTGAGTGGCATACTATATGAAGAGTTTAGCCTATTTTAACTTCTTGTGATTTATTCCATGTAGTTTTTCCTATGAGGTTTTCCCAAATATTTAGAGCATTAAAATTAAGTAGATTTACAAACTGGTTCATAGAAGAATACTTCCGAGTGATAATCAGTTAGAGGGAAAGTTGTTGTTTTTTTTTTTTACAGCTAGAAAGTGCCATTTTTTTTTTAGCTTCATACAGTAATTAATAAACTGGTGGAATTACAGTTAATTTTAAGGCATTTCTTTGTTTACAATTTTCATATTCAGATACATTAATGGAAAGGTCAGAGATGGCATTCTGAAGTTTTATTCCAGAGACTGTATACTATTTACTAAAAAAAATCATTACAATTTTTATTGACTTCTAATCAGTCAGCGATACAATGAAGAAGTAACAGTTCCCTCTCTTTTCTTGAAAAAGCAGACAATCTAAGTGGTTTTTTTTCCCAAAGTCATTTTGTAACTGGTTTCTATAACAACATTTTTTTAAAAAAAAAACCCAGTAATTTTATTTTAAAATAAAAATGATAATGCATTTTACTTTTTACAATTATTATTATCATTTTAAATTATTTAAAAAATTTATTTTATACGCATGACTTGTAATATATTTTAACATGTAATAAAAATGCATATAAAATCCATGTATGTAAACTCAGCCATGAGGGTTAATATAACATTGAGAATGGTGTATAACAGGGTGACTCCATACCTCTAAAATCTTTTACAGTAGTGCTGCAAGATGTATTTTGTGGATTAAAATGGAAATCGAAAGGAATAAAAGTAATAGGAGATTGTTTACGCCATTTAGATTTTGCAGATGATGTATTATTTCTTTTTACAAATAAAGCTTTAGAGCTTCAGAAAATATTGCAAGAGTTATCAGATGAAAGTAAGACTAAAGGTAAATGTTAAAAAGACTAAAATAATGATCAATGGATTTTTTCAAAAGATGAAAATAAAGATTGATTATGATAAGTTGGAAGAAGTTAACCTTGGTCAGATTACTACTACAGATGAAAACATAATGAGTGAAATTAATCGTAGAATTAAACTTGATTGGAGTGCTTTTGGTAGAAATAACTTAATATTAAAAGGAAATATGTCTATGTGCTTGAAAAGGAAGGTTTTAATAAATATGTTTTGCCAGTTTTTACTTACAGATCTGAGATTTGGACACTTAATAGAAGAGCAATACAGAGACTCCAGACCACTCAAAGAAATATGTAAAGATGCATATTTGGAGTAACAAGAAGAGATCAAAAATGCAATATATGAGTAAGAGAATAAACAGGTGCTTCTGACATGATTGAAAAAATTAAAAGACTGAAGTGGAGTTTGATTGGACATATTTCTAGAAGAAATGATAATATATGGACAATTGAAATCTTAAACTGGATTCCAAGAGATTGTAAAAGATCCAGAAAGAGAGAACATGTGAGATGGATGGATAAAATAAGGAAGTGTGCGGAGTGATGTGGAAAAGAGAGGCTAAAAATTGGAGAAGATGGATTGAACTGGAGAGATATTCATCCTACAATGAATTGATAAGGGTTGACAGTGATGATGATGATGATATAGACAATATAGCTGTATTTAAATATTATATATAAGCACCTCCATTTCAATTACATAATTTATTTTCATATTTATTAAACTAATTTGTTATTTAGAGGTTGATAAAACCAGGGCTCTTCCTTTTTTTTTGAATATTTGGATAGTGATTTCAGATTATTTATTCTGTAAATAAATTAAAATAATAGATGGAATTCACTCTCTTGTTTAACTATGTCAATAAACTAAGTTTTTAAATCACCAAAACTAAAAGACAAAGTGGTAATATTCTGTCTTTTTACAGTTTGTTGATGTTTTCTGAAAATAAGACCTAACCAGAAAATAAGTGGTAGCATGATTTTTCAGAATGTTCATAATATAAGTCCTACTCTAAATATAAGCCTTAGTTAAGAATATCAGTCACAAAGATGGTTGGTTGATGGGCATAGTGAATTATAAAGTAATGAATGTATAAATTACTAATATTATCGACATTAATGCTTTAAATAAATGGTAATATATATGATTTTTTTTGTATTTTTCCATCAAGAATTTTCAACAAACATAATTCTACCTGTATAGAGAAACAATTTTATCTGCCACAAATCACTATATCATACAATTTATAATTTCATATCTATATATGTTATGTACTTATTTTATTTATATTTAATACTTAGATTTAGAATGCTCAATTTAGTTTTAGAGTTTTATCATGGTAGCTTTTAAATATTCAAGATATATCATACCATTTACAACTTTCTTAAACACTCTATCAATACTATTTTTTATATCAAAACTTTATTCTAACAGTTTCGACTGTCCTACAGTCATCATCAGAGCTACAATATTAAAATATATAATTAATACACTTATACTGATAGAATAAAGTTTTGATATAAAAAATAGTACTGATAAAGTGTTTAAGGGAGTTGTAAATGGTATGATTTGTGAAAGTAGAAATCAATACATAGGAAAAGGAAGAAGATAAATATTCAAGATAAAATAAAAATTAGTTTGATTTCTTAAACATTTTTTCCTTGCCGCCTAGAAGATTTTATTAAAGTAATGGAAGTGATTTTAATAATCAAAGTTTAGCTCAAATTAAATCATCAATCTTTCTTCTAAAGAAAAGTTTTAAAAAAGAATATTTGGAAGTGCTTACAATGTGCACACTTGATATTAGATGGATATAGTTGTGTCGCACATGAATCACATAATTCAGTATGCCATAGTTACAATGGACATACTTAATGAGAATTTGTGAAATATAGAAACAATTTCTTAATTTTTCTGCTTGCATTTTTTTTGTTGCTTTTATGCGGACAAACTATTCTTAACTGTAATCATTTTTGTTACCATTCCTATCTCCCAAGTCTTCAATTAACACTTAATTTAATGATAAATTTAAATAAATAATATTTTGATTCCCAGATAAAATAAATGCACAAAGAAAGAGCTATTCTGATGAGTACAAGAAAGAAATTGTGGGCACTCCCAGGATAAGAATCTTACAGATTTCTGCAAAGAAAAGTACTTGAATAAATGTACATTTTTGTACTTGAATGAATGTAAATTTTTTGTACATAAAATAAGATATATCTTGAAAATAAGCATTACATCTTTTGGAGCAAAAAATAATATAAGATCCAGACTTATTTTCTGGGAAACACAGACCTTTTACTTTAACAAAAACTCCAATAAAAGAGCTATTGTAAGTTAATGAGAAAACTTGTTTAGTTTCAGGGATTGTCAATTAGTAGTAGTTAATAGACTCTTGGAAGCATCAAAAGCTAAATGTTACCTCTATTTACATGGATATAATTTTTTCATTTCTATTCTTTATTATAACAACAATCCAGAGAAATATTTAATTTTAAGGTATATAATTCTAAATTTTATAAAATATATTTACGTGGTAAAACCAAGAAAGGTAAAGGTTATTTTAGTTGTCTTAGGGTTTGAACTTGGGATTAATTTATTTGAAGTAGCATAAATTATATAAATCTTGGTATAAGTATTTATTGTAAAATGTATATGAGATAAAATAGTAAAATGTAGCTTAATAATATTTGTTGATAATTAATTGTTTAATAATACTTAAAATTATAGGGAAGTTCAAATTGAATCTTATAAATAAAAATATGCAATATAGAGATTGATAATCATATCTGTGTGCATCTAATATTATAAAGTAATGACTATTTCAGGTGAAATCTTAATTTATTTTAAAAAATAAATAATATTTATGTTATCAATTTTGTGATGGAAAGTTTATAAAATTAATTTAGGATCTAGTCTGCATAAAAATAAAATGATATAAATTGATTTAAAGTAAATGGTAATTTTTATTAAGTTTACGAAAAATATTGCTGTTTTTATTGATAAATATTTTAAACAGATATTTGTTTTTAAAAGATAGTCAAGCTAAATATAACTAATTAAATATTCAGAACCAGAGGAGTAGAAGAATTAACCAATGAGAGAGCACAATTTGGAATAAATTAAAAACAAACAGACAATGTTTTGAAGAAAAAAACAGGGGGGGAGAAGAAAAAAAATTACAGATCAGACAAAAAGTAATTTAGTTCTCTAAAATTCTATTTAAACTTTTAAATATTATTTTAAAAAAGTAATTCATTATCTACTTGAGAGTTTAAATTATACATTATAAAGTTTTCTATTAAAATGGAGTCAAGGAAGGTTAAATCTCTACTGGTGAAGTCAACAGTTTAATAATTTTGGGAAATATCTTTGAGTCATTATATTGAAAAAAATATTAGAAGAATGGAAGGAAAAAGCTGTAAATTTTTGTCAAAGTGCTGTAAAGTTATAAATGTATTTAAGAAAAGCACAGTGAGTATTGTGTTAATATATGATTTGTTTATTAAGCAAGCTGAAGTACTTATACATCATGGCTATGATAGAATTTGTAAAAGATTAAGTTGGAATCTGTGGATGAATAAAAAAAAATTATTCCTGACAGAGCTAAGTATAAATTTTTTAATATAGTTAAAACTAAATCAGTAAAGAATGATAGTGGAAATCTTTGTCTATGGAAAAGTGGACTTAATATTAGAGAGAATATATAAAAATATTTACTTGAAGTTTGTGATGATGGTGTTCTAGTTGTATTTTTATATTGGACTACTTCCATCATCTAATATGAGTATTGAATGTCTTTAGAAAAATTTAACTTTATTTAAATATTCCAAATACATTCAACTGTTAGTAATAGCATAACAAACAGGGTATATGCACAATGTTTCAAGAGATATTCACCTCTCTTCTTCAGGTCTTGCTGGCCTGACCAGTGACAGTACTAGTAAGGGTCCAGGTTCGAATTCCATGAGAGTACTGTCACTGCTCAGGCTAGCAATACCTGAAGAAGAGGGAAGAATAATACATCTTGAAACATTGTGCATATACTAACCTGTTTTATATGCTATTACTAACAATTGAATGTATTTAGAATATTTAAATAAAGTTAAAATTTTCTAACTGACATTCAATACTGATATTAGATGATGGAAATAGTCCAATATAAAAATACAACATATAAAAATCTCTGAAAATGAAAGAATTATTTATCAAAACCATAATATGGAAAAACAAAATAAGTGTAAAAAATTAAATAATTACTGAGGACAAATAACAAAGAATAAATATGTATTGGAGGGGAAATAATTGAATAAATTAATGGAATAAACATCTTATTTGAAAATATTAAACGTATATTAATGATAATATCAGTCTATATTTAAAGAGAAGGTGTAAAATGCTATATTCTAAAGGATAACATTGACAAAGAATACATAAGAAATATTGTGAAGATTGAAATATAGTGGTGGATTGGTGAAATGTTGATATTACAATAAACACAAGAAGTTTATAAATAAAATTATAGTATCCAAGTTGAAAATAATATTACGAAAAAACTGATAAATAGTAAATAATCGGTTTGCAGTGGAATTTTGTATTTTGTGATATTACTATAAGAACAAGAAGAGCAGAAGTGAGGGAGGGGGAGCTAACGTTTCGTTAGTCTAAAGTGTTTGAAATAATTTGGTTACCATAAAAATTAAAGATCTTCAATGTTGAACTGGTGTTTTAAAAGGAAAAAAAAACTGCTATAGTGTTTGAATCTCGTTTAATTTTTATAATTTATAGAATACAGTATATTAACCAGGGTATAAATAAATGTATATTTGCTAATCTATGTTATGTAGTTAGCTGTAATTAATTGTCTAAAATTTTGTGTATTTTAGTAAATAGTTAGGATAAAGGGGGGTAAACAATACGTTAATAAAATATACATATGAAAGTAATCACACGTGTTTATTATAAGAAGATGGTATCTGTATGTGTTAGAATATAATATTGAAACAATAGATTATGATATTTAATTAAACTTTGATCTTATATTCAACAATAAATAGTTTAATATAATTATGGTGGGATTATAATTAATTCTAATTCGTAAGTCATTATCGTCTATTATAGGTAAGAGACGTAAGAAATACCTAGAGATTGGAGGTGAAAGCAAAGAAAATTGCATTGATGAAATTAAAAATAAAAAGCTAATAGCTAAGTTGTTTAAATAAAATAAATATTATGATTATGTTATTTTAAGATGTACTAAAAGTTGTATATCAACATTTAGGATACTATCGTAAATTCTGAATGTAAATTATTTCAGGATAATTTTTGTTATATTTGAAAGTGTATCATATAATATCTTCATTTTTTATTTAGTCAAGAGTTAATAATAAGACCATTGGAAAATTGAATGGTATATATGAGAAATCAATGATTCAATAGTTGTTGAATTATAATTTTATTGGCTTAAGGTATAAACAAAGTGAAGTATCCATATGCACGTCTATATACATTAGGACACGATGTTATTAAGTAATCAGAATAGCGAACAGTCTGCAACAACTCTCTCTCTACTTTACGTAATCGCAATTCCCACGCCGTTCTTTTCCAACGAGTGCTCTCCAACGAATAGTCTATTTTGCAACGAATGCCTTGCTCTGCAACGAATGCTTCTACTCTGCAACTAATGCTCTGCTCTGCAACAAATGCTTCTACTCTGCAACTAATGCTCTGCTCTGCAACGAATGCTTCTACTCTGCAACTAATGCCCTACTCTGCAACTGAGGCTCTTCTCTGCAACTAATGCTCTTCTCTGCTGCGGTCTCATTCAGCTACACCCGTGAACTACATTTCCACTGGGCGCTGGTCATTAACCGCAACCACTAACGCGAGATATCTCTGCTGGTGTTAAACCGATGTCTACTCCAATACTGTTACTCAACTACTGCGTGACTGCTCTCTACTGCAGTTGTCCTCTAATTTCTGCCCTGCGTAGATGTTACCCAGTCTTCTGTTGCTTGCTGACAACTGTAGCAATTAATACACCGTCCAATAAGGTATCGTCTCTTATCCAGAAATATTTGCAATCAGCAAATATCTCTTGGAATAGTCGATCGCCATTATGTCAATGCCTTAATTAAATTCCACAGCTATCAGCGCGCGATCTAAAACAACCTCTCAAATACATTCTAGTTTTTTCTGGAGTGCACAAACATGTCCGCCATTTTATACAAAACACTTCACAAAGATCAAATGATGTGTCATGAGATATATAAAAGAAGATAAATGTTTAATACTTTAATAATATTAAAATCTGGGTAATCCTGACTTTTAGCGTCCCGAACAATTCGCCCTCTATTTTTAAAAAAATTAACTAACTACTTTTTCACACCTAAAAAAAAAGTGTATGTAACTATATCCAAGTGTAAATGCTAATAAAAAAAGATTAAAAAAAATACTTACATTTACATGCGTATTTTTCACGTATAGCGGTCTTTGCTGTATATAGAACTGTAAATAAATGACGTATATTAACTGTAAATGTTTTTCCGTAAAGAAGAATAAATAACAAGAAAAGAAACTTACATTTTTAGGAGTAATTGGAAGCCACACAAGCGAGGAAATGCACGAAAAGGTCGTCGCTGCATGCAGATTTCTGAAAGAAAATTCCTGCAGGTAGGATGAGAACAAAGGTGTGCTCATCCCAAATTGGTATTTTAGCTTATGCTTTGCGACAGAGTGGACATAGGCAGAATTCCACGCGGTCAAGCAAAAGTAGTTCAGAATTTGTCACGTGTCAAAAAACCAATTCACATTTAGGATCCGGGTGTCGAACTCTGTCATTCTATATATGTAATTTCAGAGTATATGTAACTATAAATTTATTTTTTACACGAACATCAATAAATCAAATGGATGTAATTGCAGAGTATATGTAACTATAAATGTCTTTTTTACATGAAGATGAATAAATAAAATGGATGTAACAAAACTTAATTTTTTAGGCTCTATTTAGTCTCACGCAAAGTTGCTATAAAAATTATGAACTACTGTACTTTGGTCATTTGTGACACGTGACAAATTCTGAACTACTTTTGCTTGACCGCGTGGAATTCTGTCGTTATAAAAAATGGACGGATCCTAAATATGAGTTTGTTTTTTTGTTATTGAGTGTTCTTTATGTAAAAACATTTAGAGTTAATATACGTCATTTGTTTACAGTTCTACATGCAGCAAAGACCGCTATAAGTGAAAAATACGCATGTAAATGTAAGTATTTTTTTTAACATTTTTTTTTATTAGCATTTACACTTGGATATAGTTACATACACTTTTTTTTTTAGGTGTGAAAAAGTAGTTAGTTCATTTTTTAAAAAATAGAGGGCAAATTGTTCGGGACGCTAAAAGTCAGGATTACCAAAATCTGATTTTTTTTTCATGTGTCAAAACATCAGCCAGGAAGCGAACTCGCGACAACTGCTTGTAAGACAGCTGTGCTGACCACTCGACCACCAACACTTGACAAATCAGAGTATTTTATTTAAGAAAGAAAATAATAATACATATTTTTAAATCTTTCTATATCTGTGATGTATAATTTATAAGGAATAATGGGTGTAAATAGCAGTTTATAGACAGGGAATGATTATTTAATAAATATATATGATTTATTATATAAGAAAATAAAGTTCCGTATAATATTAGAACCACATCTTATAAAAATGGGGTATTAAAAATTTAAGATAGATGTAATTGTAAAGAAAGGAAATATAAATGTGATAACGTATAAATATTTTACTTTATTATATTATTATATAATATTTGTTATATTGTTATGTGTTAATTCATTTACTAGTTCAAAAACAATTATTAAAAGATTTTGTAAACAATATGTTAATAAAGTTAATGTTTATAAGTTGAACTTTATAGAGTACTAATTGTATTATACACATTAATTAATTAAAGGGTACAATTTAAAATTTGAATAAGAAATCCTTTAAATATAAGATAATATAAAATAATTATAAAAGAATAACTTATCTAAAAAGATATATTAATTTATTCCAGTTTACTTTGATCACATAAGTCATTAATAAAATATATTGTAAATTTATTAAAGTATGTTTATTTATAGTAAATCAGATTATGAATTAGTTATTATTTGGAATTATAAATTATGATTATAATTTAGATAACAGTAGTTATTTATTATTACAATATTAGAGAACGTAATTCTTAAGGTTTTAGTCTTAATAAATATTACAGTTAAGTAACGATAATTATTACAATTTAATATTAGAGAACATAAATATAAAATAATAGCATAATTTGGTCGTGGTTTGCAGACTGTACTGTC
Source organism: Epiperipatus broadwayi (assembly GCA_028023455.1). NCBI lineage: Eukaryota > Metazoa > Onychophora > Udeonychophora > Euonychophora > Peripatidae > Epiperipatus > Epiperipatus broadwayi. The sequence continues at coordinate 4,465,205 of JAQFVV010000039.1, forward strand.
GCCGCTAGAGGCGCTGTTTCTGTGTTTTCACACAGAACATACAGGGTAGGGGCCTCAAAAGCAGACGACGCTTTTTCTGCCGATAGGTGGCGCTGTTCACCATGCGTACGCACAGGAACTTTCCACAAGCTGGCTGGCAGCTTGCGTCGTCTGCTACCAAGAACCTAGGTGGCGCTGATTGCCGTAAACACATCGAGCTTATGTGTCGTCTGCTATCAGAAACTACCAAGATTCTAGCCCACTACGCGGCGCTGTTTCTCCACGTTACACACGGTAAAAACAGCAACCTCTAAATGCCTCATTGCTAACGTTTATGAACATAGTACTTAAAACATTCAGGGCCTATAATGTACAGGGGTGAATAATTTATAAAGTCATAACTATTTAAATATACGGTCAAACTTAATAATTTTACATTCTATTTCACCATTTCATGAATCGATGTATTTTTAAAGTATGACTTTGTAAAAAGCGATCTGTTTTTTTAATTATTTACTCTAAAAGTGGTTTTTTTTTTTTTTTTTTGTAAATAAAACAAAACGTGATTTTCGGTCTGTTTTTTTTTTTTTTTTAAAAAAAAAAAAAAAGCTAATTTTTTTCCCTACGGCAGTATATCGTTCAAAAATATATTATTTTAAAAGATTATTGTTTGTAAAACTTTTTTTTTTACACTTTCAATTAATATTTTCAATAAATTTTAAAGTAATATAAATTATATTTCGGTTTATAGATTACTATTTCGAAAAATAAAGTGTTATTTGCGTGCTGGAAATACCGTGTGCTTGTTACTCGCGAGCAATAATTCGTAGATATGTTTATCAAAACTTCCTCTCACAATAATATTAAAGGCATAAATATTTATTGAAATTGTATTTAAAATTTTAGAATCATTTTAATAACTAAAAATATCATATACTCACAAGGAAATTTCAAAATAATAGGTTTAATATGTGCCGTATGAGAAAAGTAAGAGTCAGAAAAAAAAAAGATTTAGAGCAAAATATATATACATTTAATATCTTTATTGATGGTTGGAATTTAAAAAGTTTCTTTCAAAACTGATGCTCGTGTTAGGCTTGTATACTGTTAAAATTAAAACTATTCGTCCTCATAAATAATTTGGAAGACATTGCCTGTCAAAATTGGATAATCATTGAAAATTATATATGATCTTAATAGCCTAAAATTCAGAAGCCTGATAGTACTGTCTTTGCCAGTGCACTGTTTCTTTCTTTCATTATTGATACATAAGTAAGAACAGGTAAAACACATTTATTAAAAATCTTCCTTTACAGACACGTAGATATATTTCCTTTTAGTATCAAGTTATTTCTACCAAAAGCACTCCAACCAAGTTTAATCCTATGATTAATTTCATCCATTATGTTTCCATATGTATTAATAATCTGACCAAGTTGTTTGTAACTGTTAACTTCTTCTAATTCATCATAATCAATCTTTATTTTCATATTTTGAGAAAATCCATTAAACTTTACTTTAGTCTTTTAACATTTATCTTTAGTCCTACTTTCATCTGATAACTCCTGCAACATTTCCTGCAGCTCTGAAGCATAAGTTGCAAAAACAACTACATCATCTGCAAAATCTAAATGACTTAAATAATCTCCATTTACTTTCACTCCTATAGCTTCCCATTTTAATCCACAAAATATTTCTTGCAGCACTGCTGTAAAAAGTTTTGGAGATATGGAGTCACCCTGTCTTACACTCTTCTCAATGTTGACTTTCCCAGTATCATTATCTAATCTAATTGTTGCTGTTGCATTTTTATAAATATTCTTTAAAATTTGACAATATCTTGGGTCTATACCTTGATGATCCAATGCTTTAATCACTGAAGAAAAGTTTATAGATTCAAATGCCTTTTCATAATCTACAAATCCAAAACATAATGGCAACTCATATTCATTTGTCCTTTCTATAACTTCTCTCAATACCTGGATATGATCTCCTGTACTAAAACCACTTTTAAATCCAGCTTATCTTGGTTGGGGGAAATCCAATGTTCTCTGTAGACGAGTTGTAACTATCTTGGTAAAAAATCTGTATGTAACTGATAAAAGGCTGATAGGTCTGTAATTTCTAATATCCTCTTTATCACCTTTTTTAAATATTAATATTAATACTGCATTCTTCCAATCATCTAGTACATCTTTATCATTTAGACATTTGGTATATAACATTGCAAAAAAAAAAATTCTATTTTTTCCCCTGCTTCTTTTAATATATCAATTATAATTCTACTATTACCTGGAATCTGGAATCTTTTCGTTCTTCATATATTTAATTGCATGTCTCACTTCTTCATTTAAAATTCTGGGTAATTCAGAAGATGTCATAGATATAGGAGGTATTTCTTTATTACTATATAATTCATCACATGATCACATTTCCTATATATGATCATGTGATGCTTAATGGTTTAACACCAATCCTGCCTAATAGGATAGTGGTGGCTATGGTTGTAAAAGAGCCAAAGACACCAAAATGTATGGGTGCTGAACTGAGTTCAGACCCATATGACTATATAAGCTATTGAGCTTAGATTGAAAATATTTTTTGTGTTTTCAATTTCAATCTCATAGTTTTGTAGTTAAGTAGAGATAAAAGGTGGTTGCTAGAGGGTTGCATTAGATGCAGTGCTCTCAGATCCAAAGCTCCTCACTGACGAAGGCCACAAGCCAGAAACTAGTCTGGGGATATTGGATGAGTAGGCATTAGATAGGGATTTTATGCACAAGCCTTCTGGCATCCATTGATTACTCTGTTTAGCACAGGTGGCAATACTGTATGGAGAGTTTTGCTCTGTTTACTATTTACTATATAATTCTTTATAAAAGTCTTCTATCCATTTCATGATGTCATCTCTCTTTTTAGTAATAATTCCAGCTTTTTTTTTTTATTGCAGATATGAATTTCCTACCAATACCAAAATGTTGTTTTACACTTTTGAGACTTTCATTCCCTTCTGCTGCTTTCCTTGCTAGTTCAGTTATACTTTCTTATATCATTTTCAAATCTTTTCTGCATCATTTTACAAAATTTGAGATATTCAATCCTTTTTAATGCATCATTTTTGTATATATTCATATTCCTTCTTTTTTTCATAAATTCTTTAGTCTCAGTAGAAATGTTATTGGTCAAGTGCTGCTTTTTTCAACCAGCTATTTTTGTTGCAGTTTTTAAAAGTGTATCAGTTGTTTTCATATTAATTTCATTCAAATCTGAATCATGTTCAAAATCTACTAATACTTGAAAATTATTTGTAAGTTCTAATTTAAATTCATTAGAATGTTTCTGAAAATTAGGATTATCAACTGTAAATATTGTTTTTCTTAATAATTTTTGTCTCTCTAGTTTTGCATTAACATGTATTTCACATCTTACTAATCGATGATCACTTCCTCTGTTAAATTTATTAAGAACATTACAATCTTGAAATATGTATTTTCTGTTAGTCAAAATATAATCCAATTCTGCTGTATTTTCATTTGGATGCTTCCATGTCCATTTCCTTTTAAAATTTTTCTCAAAATAATTCATAATATAAAGTTTTCCTTTTCCTGCAAACTCCACAAGTCTATGTCCTCTCTCATTTCTATTAACATAACCAAAATTACCGCCAGCACTTTCATCTTTCATTTGTTTACCAATTCTAGCATTAAAGTCTCCCATAACAATTTTAAAATGTTGTTAACTCTGACCAAAAGCCTTTTGTGCATCCATATAAAAATCTTCTACTACTTCATCACTTTGAGAACTTGTTGGGGCATAAACCTGAATTATCTGCATTTGGTATCTGCTATTAAGTTGTATAACTAATCTTGCCACTCTGTCCGATACACCATCAATCTCCACAATGTTGTTGTTCTACTTTTTATTTATAATGAATACTACTCCACTTGTATTTCCAATATTTGTGCCTTTATAATAGAGTACATGTTCACTTTTTAAAACAATTGTCTCTTCGCCTTTTCTTCTAACTTCACAAAGTCCAATAATATCCCATTTAATATAAGACAGTTTTTCTTCTAACTCTTGCAATCTTTCTTCACTTGAAAGTGATCTGCTGTTGTAAGTGCCTAAATAAAAAAGGCATCATCAAATGGCAGCCTGTGTCCACAATCAGGGGATTCTGTGCAGCCTCTGCCTTCGGCCACCAACTGCTACCTTGGTTGGTGACTTTAGTCTCCTGGGAATAAGGGCCATGATTTATTTTTGTCTGTCATAACTGTATATATATATTGGCATTTTTCCATTATCATTTACACAAGCATTCATTCTGCCTTATCAGGCAACTGAGAAGAAAGTCCATGGTGTTTTTTGATCTTAAACTCAGAGGTAAAAATCCAATAACTTCGTCGCGCTGGCTAATGTGTGTTGGTGAGCAGCCCATCCATGTTTATATACTGTATGAATAATCACATAGTAATAACAGCTGCAAATGACAAGAACATATGGAGTGGACATTAAAAATTTGCCTTGCTCAGTTTCTTTAAGGCCTCCAAGAGGAATCAAAGGGTTTCCTTTCAATTAATAGGATGACAAGAAATTTGTAACCTCCTGAGTGTAGACAATTTCTTGCATTAAATCAAATCTTAACGATTAATCAAAGTAAATTATAGTTTATTAGTTGATATTGTGAAATTGGTAAATATTTAAGTGTCTCTGTTGGGTGATATATATTAAAATTTGTCTATTTAGAAATTCATTTATAGATTCATTAAACCACCTAACTACTCACAAACATTATATTAGAAAATTTGTAGAGATTCTAACCAGTAAATAAATTCAAGTATATTTATTATCTCCTTTAAGTTTGCCACTGTTTTCTGTTTGATCACAAATGCTATAATACATCATAATGACAATTCTAGAGATATCATTGAGGTATAGATCCAAGATATTGTCATATTTTAAAGAATATTTATAAAAATGCAACAGCAACAATTAGATTAGATAATGATACTGGGAAAGTCAACATATTAAAGTAATTTCCTTGAATTATTAAATTGAAAACATTTTTATAAAGCATGTTTATATATATTATTTGAAGTATATTTCTAATATTTAATGTAATGGGTGCTTTATAATTAACAATTTTATAATTAATGAATATAAATAAATATAAGAAGTAATTTTCTTTTGAGTGGTATGTTAAAGAATTATAATTTCTTTGTTCCTAATATGAAAGATACTTTCTATATCTGTTTTTGTATCATTAATTTGAATTATTTGAAAGTAAGACAAAAGAGTTACTAATGAATAATATTTTTACCTAATTTTTTATATTGTTAGGTTCAACTCTAAATTATCTTAAATATCATAAGAATTAAGAGGTTATTAAATGTTTAGGTATTTAGCCTTTATTGGTACATAATTAGATATGAATGAAATTAGAGTTTTATTTTGTATATTATTATCTTTAAAATGAATCACAAATTATGCTTCCCCCTTCCCTAATGCAATTTGAGAATGTTTGTAATTTTTATTTTTATGAGATTAGTCAAATAATTTAAATATTTAGGTTCAAGAATACAAAAATTGGACAGTTACAATAGTTGTAGGCTACATAATTGCCCAGTCACAAAATTCAGGTGTAGCTGCAGTACAAGTTATAAATGAAATTCTATGGAGAAGTCCAAAGATACTAAACCATTTTAATAGCACTTTATAATAAAAACAATTACTGTGTGCATTGGATTTCTGACTTTCAATGCTCATATATTAATTAAAAACAATCAGGGAACAAATAATTTTAAAAAATTTTCAGGAGAAAAAAAGAAAACAGACAAAGAAAATCTTTGACCATTGATCATTTTTTATTAATCTGAGCTAGGATGAAATAGTGAATGCCCATGCCTTATTCACTCCAATTTTATTTAACTATAAATTTGGTCACTTAACTACTGGAGGCATTCAATCAAGAGCACGATGTGCAGTGCTAAATATTCAAGAAATTAATATTTGTGTTGGGGGAGGGAGAATCAATGGTCTGGCATTCGGTCAACTCAAATACAATTACTAGCTTTTTAATAACAGTGATTTTAATATACATCATTAGACCTGAAATTATCTTGACTGCTATAAAACAGACTTATCTTCTGATAGATTTTCATCTCACCCAAAGCAATGCCATTCTGATTGTAATGCTTTGCATAAGTCTCATTTACTAAGTCAAAGACTTATGATTTGGAGGTGAATAACACAGGTGATGAATGAACATATAAAAATTTTGCAGTTTTAATTTTAATAAAGAACAACTATTGATAAGCAAATATTCTATAAAAACAAAAATAAATGAATTTAGGAAAAGTTACTGATTTTAGCTTTTTCAGAATTTCTTCCATGATATACATGTATAAACAACATCCCATTAATAGTTAAATCCCCCAGCCAGATAGTTGATTAATAAAACCTCAAAATATCTAGTCAACATACCATTGCAGTCAAATTCCTTACTACATTAGGTGTTTCAATTCAAATAAGTCTTTAGACTATTCTGGAGAAACAAAAACAGTCCCAAGCATTATACATATTGACTTGAAAACAGGAAATGTTTATCTGAAAATTTGTGATGATAGGGATTTTACCTGTAATTATATATTGAACTATTTCCATCATCTGTTAATAATTATGAAATATTTTTAAAAGATATCTAACTTTATTTAAACTTTTAAATACATTCAACTGTTAGCAAAGCATACAGATTAATTTATTACAACATTTTGAGTGCTCTTTTTTACTCATCTCTTCTTCAAATGTTGCTGGCCTTACCAGTGAAAGTACTAGCATGGAAATTGAACCTTCGATTTTAGTTTTGTGAATTTAAGATAATGCTTGCTCTTACTAATTAGGCTATTCTGAAAAACCAAGTCACTAGAAATTTTATATATTTATCTATGAAGACTCTTGGTTTCTCCAGTTTTTTTAAGGGCAAGGTTAATGAGTAGTTTTGAAATATTATGAATTATTTACATTAGACTGATTTATAAAGTTATCTACTATAAATGTGAATGGCTTATACAAATTTTACTTTTTACTTTCTGCCTGTTATTTTTCTTGTCCAATGTATTTTAGGTCCATTTTGGTTTTTCTTTTTAATCATTACTTTTTGTTCTTTTAATTACGTATTTTGAAATGAGTCAGATGATTTCAGCCATATATGTTCTTCCATATTCACATGGTATTTCATAGATGCAGTTTTTGTTTTTCAATATTTGCAGTTTGTGTTTTATAGAAGTTAGACTTTTTCATAGGGCACTTATGACTTTGGAAAGGAATCTTAATATACTGATCACAGATTTACTTTAGTTTAGCTGCAATTACTAATATCTATGGATATGCTTTAATACCTATAATTGTTTTTATGGTGTTTCTTTTAATTGGCTATTTCATAATGATAGCTGATGGATAAGTATTTTTCATGAGAGTTTATGCTTTATGATTTTTCTTTTTCCAAGTTATTGGTTTCTGAATAAGAATTTTTATTCTGATTAGAGTGTGTGAGTTTTCTGTTGATTGTAATTTTGATTTTGCTATGAGGGAATCTTGTCAAAAGAAAATTAAGAACTGTAATGTCTGTTCTTGTTTTAATTCTATTGTGAACTTAATTAAAAGAACATAATTATTGATAGTATCCAGAATGTTTGTAGAAATGCTTTACCATATGGCCATAGAAAAGCCAGACTTTAATTGTAGATAGAATTTTATTTATGGTTGTAGTTTCAAGTTCTTCCATGTAAATATTGCTGATCAGAGATAGCAATAAGGAATCAAAAAGCATCTTTTGATTTTGTTGGAAGAATTCTATAGTATATAATAATAGTATGCTGTGCAGAATGTTAAGTGTAATAAACTATCAATTGGAAGAATTATTCTGGTTTGTACACTACTATTGGTATTTAATCTTTTTTTTACATTAGATAATGCTTTATCACAGAGTACTTTTGTGATTAAGTTTTTCACATCAAAATTTCCCAATATGTTAGTTCTTTCACTTTTCATGTTGATTAATTCTACAATTTTCTTAGAATCTCTAGCATAGAACTGTCTCTTCTATGCCAAAGGACTAAGAACATTAGAATTTTTGATATAGTGAGTTTTCAGAATTAACAATAGATCTTAATGGAACCTGGCCTTTATTGATTTTAGATGACCACAAAGATGTGGAATTTTTGCCAAAATATGTCAATCTAATTTTTTCTGAATCATTGAAATAGTTGTGATCAGGGATGCTTTCTGAATAATATTTACAGTTGTGATTCATAGCTAGTATGGGACTTTTAGTCTGTTGGGAGAAGCTCTTATTGTATCATAATTACTATTATCCATTTACAAATGTTACATTGCTCTTGCTAGCAGGAAGAATGCTTATAGATTTGTCTAGTTTAAGATTTAATAGATTTTTCTCTCAACATAAGTGATATTAGATTTGTATTGTTGGTGTCTCATTTTCCAGCGTAATTTTGCTTTCTCTTAACAAAGTCTCACTTGCAGTCTAAATAATTCTGTCTGGGAATGAATGAGAGGATTTAGTTATAAGCTTTTAGAAGCTGATTGGAAAACTTATGAAATCTTTATCAGTAAATTTATTTTTTAACAAAGATTATTAAAGTCAACATTGAGAAGGGTGTAAGACAAGGTAACTCCATATCTCCAAAACTTTTTACAGCAGTGCTGCAAGAAATATTTTGTGGATTAAAATGGGAAGCTATAGGAGTGAAAGTAAATGGAGATTATTTAAGTCATTTAGATTTTGCAGATGATGTAGTTGTTTTTGCAAGTTATGCTTCAGAGCTGCAGGAAATGTTGCAGGAGTTATCAGATGAAAGTAGGACTAAAGATAAATGTTAAAAGACTAAAGTAAAGTTTAATGGATTTTCTCAAAATATGAAAATAAAGATTGATTATGATGAATTAGAAGAAGTTAACAGTTACAAACAACTTGGTCAGATTATTAATACATATGGAAACATAATGGATGAAATTAATCATAGGATTAAACTTGGTTGGAGTGCTTTTGGTAGAAATAACTTGATACTAAAAGGAAATATATCTACGTGTCTGTAAAGGAAGATTTTTAATAAATGTGTTTTACCTGTTCTTACTTATGTATCAATAATGAAAGAAAGAAACAGTGCACTGGCAAAGACAGTACTATCAGGCTTCTGAATTTTAGGCTATTAAGATCATATATAATTTTCAATGATTATCCAATTTTGACAGGCAATGTCTTCCAAATTATTTATGAGGACGAATAGTTTTAATTTTAACAGTATACAAGCCTAACACGAGCATCAGTTTTGAAAGAAACTTTTTAAATTCCAACCATCAATAAAGATATTAAATGTATATATATTTTGCTCTAAATCTTTTTTTTTTCTGACTCTTACTTTTCTCATACGGCACATATTAAACCTATTATTTTGAAATTTCCTTGTGAGTATATGATATTTTTAGTTATTAAAATGATTCTAAAATTTTAAATACAATTTCAATAAATATTTATGCCTTTAATATTATTGTGAGATGAAGTTTTGATAAACATATCTACGAATTATTGCTCGCGAGTAACAAGCACACGGTATTTCCAGCACGCAAATAACACTTTATTTTTCGAAATAGTAATCTATAAACCGAAATATAATTTATATTACTTTAAAATTTATTGAAAATATTAATTGAAAGTGTAAAAAAAAAAGTTTTACAAACAATAATCTTTTAAAATAATATATTTTTGAACGATATACTGCCGTAGGGAAAAAAATTAGCTTTTTTTTTTTTTTTTAAAAAAAAAAACAGACCGAAAATCACGTTTTGTTTTATTTACAAAAAAAAAAAAAAAACCACTTTTAGAGTAAATAATTAAAAAAACAGATCGCTTTTTACAAAGTCATACTTTAAAAATACATCGATTCATGAAATGGTGAAATAGAATGTAAAATTATTAAGTTTGACCGTATATTTAAATAGTTATGACTTTATAAATTATTCACCCCTGTACATTATAGGCCCTGAATGTTTTAAGTACTATGTTCATAAACGTTAGCAATGAGGCATTTAGAGGTTGCTGTTTTTACCGTGTGTAACGTGGAGAAACAGCGCCGCGTAGTGGGCTAGAATCTTGGTAGTTTCTGATAGCAGACGACACATAAGCTCGATGTGTTTACGGCAATCAGCGCCACCTAGGTTCTTGGTAGCAGACGACGCAAGCTGCCAGCCAGCTTGTGGAAAGTTCCTGTGCGTACGCATGGTGAACAGCGCCACCTATCGGCAGAAAAAGCGTCGTCTGCTTTTGAGGCCCCTACCCTGTATGTTCTGTGTGAAAACACAGAAACAGCGCCTCTAGCGGCGACAGTACAGTCTGCAAACCACGACCGTCTTCATATTAGTGAACAGATAAAACCAACAACCATTCCATATCATCATCATCATTATCAACCATTATCAATCCACTGCAGGATGAAGGTCTCTCCAAGTTTAATCCATCTTCTCCGATCATTAGCTTCTCTTCTCCACATCACCCCTACACATTTTCTTATTTCATCCATCCATCTTACATGTGGTCTCCTTCTGGGTCTTTTACAATCTCTTGGAATCCAGTTTAAAATTTCAATTGTCCATCTATTATCATATATATCTTCTAGCAATATGTCCAGCCCAACTCCACTTCAATCTTTTAATTTTTTCAATGAGGTCAGTAACACCTGTTTGTTCTCTTACCCATACATTGCGTTTTCGATCTCTTCTTGTTACTTCCAACATACATCTCTGCATACTTCTTTGAGTGGTCTGAAGTCTCTGTATTGATCTTCTATTAAGTGTCCAAGTCTCAGATCCATAAGTAAGAACTGGTAAAACACATTTGTTAAAAACCTTTCTTTTCAAACACATAGGCATATTTTCTTTTAATATCAAGTTATTTCTACCAAAAGCACTCCAACCAAATTTAATTCTATGATTAATTTCCTCTATTATGTTTCCATCTGTATTAATAATCTGACCAAGGTATTTGTAATTCTTAACTTCGTCTAATTCATCATAATCAATCTTTATTTTCATATTTTGAGCAAATCGATTAAACATTACTTTAGTCTTTTTAACATTTATCTTTAGTCCTACTTTCCTACTTTCATCTGATAACTCTTGCAACATTTCCTGCAGCTCGGAAGCATTATTTGCAAAAACAACTATATCATCTGCGAAATCTAAATGACTTAAATAATCTCCATTTACTTTCACTCCTTTAGTTTCCCATTTTAATCCACAAAATACTTCTTGCAGCACTGCTGTAAAAAGTTTTGGAGATATGGAGTCACCTTGTCTTACACCTTTCTCAATGTTGACTTTCCCAGTATCATTATGTAATCTAATTGTTGCTGTTGCATTTTTATAAATATTCTTTAAAATATGACAATATCCTGGATCTATACCTTGATGATCCAATGCTTTAATCACTGAAGAAATGTTTATAGAATCAAATGCCTTTTCATAATCTACAAATCCAAAACATAATGACAACTCATATTCATTTGTCCTTTCTATAACTTCTCTCAATACTTGAATATGATCTACTGTACTAAAACCACTTTTAAATCCAGCTTGTTCTCTTGGTTGGTGAAAATCCAAGGTTCTCTGTAGACGAGTTGTAATTATCTTGGTAAAAATTTTATATAAAACTGATAAAAGGCTGATAGGTCTGTAATTTCTAATATCTTCTTTATCACCTTTTTTAAATATTAATATTATTACTGCATTCTTCCAATCATCTGGTACATCTTTATCATTTAGACATTTGGTATATAACTTTGCTAATATTTTTTCTGTTTCTTCACCTGCTTCTTTTAATATATCAATTATAATTCCATCATTACCTGGAGCCTTTCCTTTTTTCATACATTTAATTGCATTTCTCACTTCTTCATTTAAAATTCTGGGCAATTCGGAAGATGTAATAGATATAGGAGGTACTTGTTCTTTATTACTATATAATTCTTGATAAAAATCTTCTACCAATTTCATAATGTCATCCCTCTTTTTAGTAATAATTCCATCTTTTTTCCTTATTGCAGATATAAATTTCCTACCAATACCAAAATGTTGTTTTACATTCTTAAGACTTTTATTTTCTTCTACAGCTTTTCTTGCTAGTTCACAGTTATACTACAGCTTTTCTTGCTAGTTCACAGTTATACTTTCTTATATCATTTTCAACTCTTTTCATATTTACAAAATTCGAGATATTCAATTCTTTTTAATGCATCATTCTTGCATATCTTCATATTCCTTCTTTTCTTCATAAGTTCTCTAGTCTCAGTAGAAATTTTATTAGTCAATTGCTGCTTTTTTCTACCAGCTATCTTTGTTGCAGTTTTTAAAAGTGTATCAGTTATTTTCATATTAATTTCATTCAAATCTGAATCATGTTCAAAATCTACTAATACTTGAAACCGATTTGTAAGTTCTAATTTAAATTCATTAGAATGTTTCTGAAGATTAGGAATATCAACTGTAAATATAGTTTTTCTTAATAATTTTTGTCTCTCTAGTTTTACATTAACATGTATCTTACCCCTTACTAATCGATGATCACTTCCTGTGTTAAATTTATTAAGAACATTACAATCTTGAAATATGTATTTCCTGTTAGTCAAAATATAATCCAATTCTGCTGTACCTTCATTTGGATGCTTCCATGTCCATTTCCTTCTAACATTTTTCTCAAAAAAAGAATTCATAATATAAAGTTTTTCCTTCTCTGCAAACTCCACAAGTCTATGTCCCCTCTCATTTCTATTACCATAACCAAAATTACCTACAACACTTTCATCTTTCATTTGTTTACCAATTCTAGCATTAAAATCTCCCATAACAATTTTAAAATGTTGTTTACTCTGATCAAAAGCCTTTTGTACATCCATATAAAAATCTTCTACTACTTCATCACTGTGAGAACTTGTTGGGGCATAAACCTGAATTATCTGCATTTGATATCTGCTATTAAGTTGTATAACTAATCTTGCCACTCTGTCTGATACACCATCAATCTCCACAATATTGTTCTTCCACTTTTTATTTATAATGAATCCTACTCCACTTGTATTTCCAATATTTGTGCCTTTATAATAGAGCATATGTCCACTTTTTAAATCAATTGTCTCTTCACCTTTTCTTCTAACTTCACAAAGTCCAATAATATCCCATTTAATATAAGAGAGTTCTTCTTCTAATTCTTGCAATCTTCCTTCACTTGAAAGTGATCTGCAGTTGTAAGTACCTAAATAAAAAGTCATCATCAAATGGCAGCCTGGGTCCGCCTCCAGGATATTCTTAGCACCCTCCGCCTTTGGCCACCAACCGCTGCCTTGGTTGGTGACTTTACAGCCTCCTGGGATTAAGGGCCATGCTTTATTTTTGTCTGTCATAATTGGGAAAAATCTTTATCATTTACACAAACATTCATTCTGCCTTATCAGGCACTGAGAAGAAAGACCATGGTGTTTCTTGATCTTAAACTCAGAGGTAAAAAGCCAATAAACTCACCACGCTGGCTAATGCGTGTTGGTGAGCAGCCCATCCATGTTCGTATACTATATGAATAAACATATAGTAATAACAGCTGCAACGACAAGAACGTATGGAGTGGACATTAGGAATTTGCCCTGCTCGGTTCCTTTAAGGCCTCCAAGAGGAATCAAAGGGTCTCCTTTCAGTTAATACCAAACTTCTTTCTGCAGCCCATTCCATATCATTACACAGTAAATATGCTTTTTTCTCCAAGAGTTTTGTTTTTCTCTTTCTAAAATCACTCTTGATATCTTATAGGTGGAATGAATAGTTAATTAAAATAAAAGTATAACCTAATTTAGGGACTTGTCATGTTTCCTAGGAGACATTGTCTTATTGGCAGGGTACAATATATATATATATATATATGCCTTGAATTAAATCGTCAAAGCTAATCACTATATATAATTATTAAATATAATAATAAAACACACATTTACGCAGTAAATATGCTTTTTTCCCAAGAGTTTTATTTTTCTCTCTCTAAAATATAATCATAAATTTCTAATTTAAAAATTAATTTTCACAATCACCTGATAATCCTGATTTAATAATAAAATACTATACAATGATAAAACGCTTATTAATTTTCTCTGTCTATGGGAAGAATAACTATGCTTATTACATCTATAACTCTCAACATTTTACTTCCTATCTGCTTCACATGTAGCTAACTAAACTATCTATTTATTCATTTATATGATTGGATGAGTTTTGTTTAATAAGATATTCATCATCGATACATTTGGTTTCTAAGCCTCTATATAATGGGTAAAATAGTGAATAATATAGCTCATGCTTTGTTTACAATGCTTTATTTACATTCTGTACTTATTGTACTACCTTCCACATATACAATTCTAACATACTTACATACATATACCCTATGTATGAATATAAATATACAAACAACATAGTTGTTTTTTAATATCTATATGTGCAATCATTAAAAGCCAGTCAACACTTAAACAATCCCAATATCAATAAGAATGAACAATTTCAAACTGTTGTCAAGGCAACTTCCTTTTAACAATAAAAATGGAATCCTGTGATGAAATTAATTTAATATTATTGGAATAATGCATTGAGAGAACACATCTTTATATAAGTCCTACTGATAGGGTGTGTTTATTTTATTATACCCCTCCCCAGTTCATGACTTTATTCTTATGAAAATGAAAGATGATGAAAAATCAGAATATGGATATTTGGATGTTATTGTGGCTAAACGATAATTGGTTAATATAATATTCTACTGAAAATAGAAAAGCAATTGTTTTAAGATAATATGAAGTGATCTAATAAAATATTTTATCTGTCTATATTTTTCGTTCACAAATTCATAGCCATTTAAGTTTAAACCAAAACATTATCTTATACTATTGAAAAAAGTTTAACTATTTTAGGAACATTCAAAATAAGCATTGATTTGTTTTCCTCTATTTTATTTTATGGATGAATAATTCATTCGTCACAAACTACTGATTTCAATTTTTTTTCCTTTTACAATTAATAATTTTTACACACTTTTATTAAACTGAGAAATACTGTTTGCTTGTTGGTTTGGATCAAGTCTTGTAATCAATTTTTAACATACTTCTATCAAACAGACTTTGTTCATATTTTATAGACATGTTAGGTATAAATGACAATACAATATTACATTGAAATATTTCAGATTTAGCCATTTAATTGTCTAGCATAATATTGTGAGCTGAATTTCAAAGTGCATTGATATAAGTTCAGAAAGTTTCAGTTCTGCACAACAGATGGCAGTATATGTTTTTAAAAACATGCTTTTATTGACTTCTATAACTAGTTTATTAAAAAGTATTTACTGTTAATTAAAATAAAAGAAACAATGAAATGAAGGATGAAATCTTAATTTCTCTTGATTGTGGAACTAAAACCTGTTTTTTTTTTTTTTGTAAAATGTTACTTTCATAAAAACAAAAATCTTGAAAATGATTTTTAATGCAGAGATTTCATTGTAAATATTGGAAATATGACATTATTTGATGTCAGTTTTTGCATTTGATTACAAAACATCCATTGAAAATATCTGAATGCTAAAAAATAAATAATAAATATATAAAATATTTAATTAAAAATGCTTTAATTTATTCAGTAATACACTAAAAAACCAAAAAATAATATTTTTCTTTAACCACAATTTTGGTTCTTATATGTAACTTGAAATAAAAATGTGGGACATCCATAAATTAATTAATTCAATCACAAATAAGCAAAATTGTCAGACTAGTCAAGTATAAAATAAAATAATCACTGTTATAGTGATAGTAAAAAGATGGTTTTATTTAATTATTGTAAAAAAATATATTTATTATTGGATAATGCATAAATCATAGGATGAAAGAGCAAAACAATAATACATTGCTAAAAGGATAATAAATAAAATAACATTAAAAATCTGTCTGTATGCATGTAATTCTTTAGAATCTTCTCACAGATATGAAAAACATATTTCTTGCCCAATTAATGACCTGCTATTGGTAAGTTTTTATGGTTTTTCTTTCCAATCTGATCACATAGATATGCATTCATTTGTTAAATAATTGAAGCTTTGCTAGAAATCCTTAGCCTCTCTGAAAAGAAATGTTTCACCTAGATTCAAATCTTAAATCATTGCATGGCAGATGAATCATTAACCACCAGACCACAACATTCTTAAATATTAGAAATTCACACATGCACATAAGCGTAAATGTATATCTTTAATATGTATAGTTTTGCATAGTGTTGCATGGCTTGGTGCAACAATAGAATGGCAGACCCTGCCCATGGATCATGGCTTAGCTTTGTCACTTTCTGTTGGGTAGGTAAAGGGTTAAAACTAATTACTTAGGAAGTGTGGATAATGCAAACAGAATAGGAATGAATTTATAGAGGAAATGCTTAAGTTAGACATAGAATAAATATTTTAGACAAAGACCTGTTGATGTTATGGTATGTATGTCTTTGAATCTGATAGCAAATTATAAATTCTGGAAAATAACCACTCAACAACTTATCAATGTAAGCAGCATAGTTTCATATTAACAGTAAACATGAGATCACAAAACTATAACTATGTCATATGCAGAAGTCAGATACAATGAACCAGCAAAAAAGTGTATGAAAAGCTAACTATAGCAAGGATGGATTTATCGAGGCATAGTTAACATGAAGAAAAAACATGGCTGTGACAAAAAGCTGCACCATTGCAGCCAATAGTCTTCAATGTAGTATTTTCAAAACCTCATTAGTATACTGAAATGACAGAAAAACATTGGTTGAACCAAGAACAATGTCAAAATAGAAAATTCAAAGCTGAGTGTTTGCAAAATATATGGAGAAGAGTACTAGGCAAAGCATGCAGGCTCCAAAACAAAAGTAAACACCCACATACTTTAGTGATTGATGTTATATGCACATGTGATTGCCTTTGACTATAAATATTTTCAAAGAAGCAGATGAAGCAGACAATATGTCAGTTAGAGGAAACACAACATCAGCAACCAACCTGGTAATAAAAACTGGTATAGATGGACTAGGATCAAGAACCACCTGAAGTAGATGCAACAGAGCTAGAACTGGACCCATACCATGACAGACAATGAATCATGATAATATATTGTTGTGTGAACCCAGTGACCTGATGGCAAACAATAGCAGAAAGAATGGATCCATTATTTATTGTTTG
Organism: Epiperipatus broadwayi; assembly: GCA_028023455.1. NCBI lineage: Eukaryota > Metazoa > Onychophora > Udeonychophora > Euonychophora > Peripatidae > Epiperipatus > Epiperipatus broadwayi. The sequence continues at coordinate 4,482,498 of JAQFVV010000039.1, forward strand.
TATCATTATTGTAACCATGTAACACGCACGTATATATATTTTTTATTACTGATAAATTGCTAAACGTATTTTTGGAGTTTGTATTTGTAAAATGCGATTGCATACCGGGTTTAAACACAATACTTTTATTGATTGGACTTCCTAAAAACTACTGTGCAATATAAACCGTTTGATTACTTATATATATTGTGTGAACATTTTAAATATTATTTTAAGTGATTGATATGTAACCACAGTGATTTATTTATGAATTACAGCAATTTTGTTTTGTAAAAAAAATGTTGATTTAAAAACAAATGGTAATAAATAGGATAAGGAATTTCTAACTACGACTAGGACATTCTTTTTCACTTTCTCAAAATATATAAGCAGTAAAAATAACTTTTAAGAATTTTATACAAAACTGTCGTGACTCGGTTAGAGTGACATACATTTTACTACTGTTTACATTTCAGAAGGTTTTGTTAAAGTTGGTCTTTATGCAAAAAATATATGTACGATAAACCATTTGACTCAGATAAATCAAATTATTTTGAAGTTTAAAATACTTAGTGAAACAGTAATAAATTTGATAAATGTTGTTGTTTGACGTTTTACAATTGCAGTACTGTGTTATAAAGTAAAATATTTTTATAATCATATTCAAATTAAAGGAATATCTGATTTCAATAATATATATACTATTTTCTTTTTTAGTTACAATGAAAACTTTTACTGTCTTTTGCGTAATCTTTTGCTTTAGATTGGTAATTCATTTGATTTTTTACAACCTGTCAGAATGTTTGTCGTGAATAAATTAAAATCTTTATTGAAGAAAATTGTGTGGCAATTTTGGCATATTTCTACAAGATTTTCTAATTATTCAAAGTATTTTTTAAAAAAAGAATAGAATGTTGTAAAAGAAAAAACTTACAAGTAGTTAACAAAAAATGGGTTATTTTTTTGTTTAAGCATTATTTAAATGCTTTTCAGACAGTTATGTTTTTTAGATAAAATATTTTACATTTTATTCTTTTTTTCTTAACTGTATATGTTATTTTATATAAACAAAGTACTGCAATTATTTTAAATATTATTTTTTTTTTTTTAGAAAAAAAAATGGATATACTCGAAAACAATTTTCTTATCTAAACAAAAATTTTAATATAGTAAAATTTTAACATCAAGTAATGAATTTCATTCGTTGTAGTTAAACTTGGTGATAATTTATCGTTGTTTTTCACAGCTTTTCATAGTAATTCTATCATAATTTGCAATATCTGATTCTACAGGTACTGAAATTCAATGCAGGGAATTATATAAGATACGCATATATGTATCACCTACCAGCAAGATCTGATGAAATACATATATTAGGAACTGTTCGTCTGCAGATAATTGGATAAGACAGCACTGGATAAAGATTTGTGCAGCAGTTCTGGCATACATTGTTTGCTAAAGCTTACACTAGATGGCGCATAAATAGTGAGACTAGAATATGCTAATGTATCTATTATATATAAATTTGAAAATTTGTTTGTTGTTTGTTATTTAATAAATATTGCCCTAACCTTGCTGAACGTTCCATGATTTTATTTTATTGTTTTGTGGAGAATTTCATAGGCTATGCCAGGGTTCCGGCCAGGTGGCGGGCACCATTTATTTTTTCAATGTAAATTTATAGTTGGATATTGTTCATAATACATATAATGTACAAAAAAATATTTATTTCAAAAATAAAATTTTAACATATAATTAATGTTTATATTTGTATGTAAAACAATATAATACAATAATTTATAAGAAATTTTAAAAATTAAATTTATTTGTATCAGATAAATAATTTTTTTGTGTGTTCGGATAGCGGCGGGCACACGTAAAATGGTCTGCGGGCGCCATAGTGCCCGTGGGCATAGGGTTGGGGATCCCTGGGCTATGCATTTTTGCTTGATGTTACTTGTAAAATTTGATAAATTTTCTATTAACGTGAGCAAAGTCTCAGATGCAGAATTTACAAGTTTGTACTATCAGTGACTTCTAAAGAATTTTTAATCATCTAAAAATAAAAATTTTCTAGAAAATTCAAAAATGATCAGTCTATTACTTCATTGAAAAAAAAAGTATGTAAGAAGATGGGGGCGTATTGTTAGGTTATAAGGCTAATAAACATATGTTTTAAGGATTATTTAAAATATTGTATTTGATTATTTTTAATACTGTTTAAAGTAATGTATAAAGCACTTAATAAAATATTATTTATTACACATACTACTATTATTTTGAAAAATAAATAATTTAAAAACCATGTCTGAGGAAATGGTCATCTGTGCTTAAACACAAGAGCTTTAAAATATATAATTCATGAATATTTAAATTAAAGACAGTTTTATTGTGCATAAATTATCACGATTCCTTTATCTTTTATCTTTATATATATAAATTTGAAACTTAATTAACTCAGCATGAATCTTCCACAATTTTTTCTTTGGGGGGGGGGGGGGAGAATTACATAGGCTATGAATTTTTGCATTATGATACTTAATTGTTTGAAAAAAAAAAAAAGGTAAATTTCTACTAGAGCAAGTGAAACCATGGTGACAACTACTCATATATGTGTGTGCGTGTGTTTTTAACATGTATATGTAATACATACACATGTGTATAATATAAAATTGGGAAAATATCAGATCAGTAAATATCTCTAATTAGTAAGTTTAATTGCAATCATATACGAAAAAAGGAAATTATTAAGGAACAAATAATCATTTTTCAGTTTTTAAAAATAGATCACATTTAATCATTAACAGATGGCGTTAGTTGACTTAGTCTATATCGTATCGTTGGGATTTAAAGTTACTCTTTTTTGCTTTATATGCTTGAAATTTATTAAAAAAAAACTTTGGAAGTACAAGGTAGGTGCTGTTCTTCCAAATTACCTCTTTTTTGTTAAAAATGAGTGGTTCTAAGAAACGTTTAGAATCATCGACGCTCAATAGAAAAGAATCTTCGAATGTAAACAAAAAAACAAACGTTAAAAGTGACTCTTTAATGCATTGTTCAAGCTCTGTCATTAATAGATCAAAAGCTTCAAGTATGCAAGATTTAACAAGAGCAGATAGTTTAAAACCGCTTTCTAAAGTTAAAAATGTCTCTAATAAAATTCAGACTATCAATGCTAAAAAGAAAATGCTATCCGTGACTTCTAATGCGAATTCAAGTTGCCAAAAAAATAGAGACATTCAAAAGACTAACAACATATATATATATATATTTGATGGATCTAAAAAAAACATTTCTTTACAAGCCAGTGGACATGATTTTATCTCACATAGAACACGCTCACGGGTAAAAGATTATGCCAAATTAAATGATATGCATTCTTCTAATAAAGATTTATTGAAGCAGCTATCTCCAACGCATAATAATTTAAAGACTGTTGCTAGTTCTTCTTTGTCCAAGCCTTCGCAGACCTTGCACCATAAAAAATTATCAGTTTCAGTTGGTGATATTGCCACTACATCATCTGATTTGGAGTATAATATCAGGTCTTATGAAACATTACTAGCCAAAGATAAATCTCAAGTAATGGATGTTGCTTTGCAGACAAATTGTGTTCTAGCAGATGCAAACTCTGACAGAGTAAAAAACATTCATTTAGAAACTTCTGATTTAATTACTTCTGCTTCGCCTCTATCTTCTAGTAAACTATCAATGTATTTGCCTACAGTACCACAATTTTCTATTGCTTCTAATGCCATTCAACATTCTATGAAACAGAATTTGAGATATTTGCATTTGAATGAATTTTCATTATCTGATACTCTTTTACATTGTTCTGAATCTAATTCTTTGAATGGAAATTTGCCTCTTTCAGATAAAAAAACTTCAGTTCAGAAACAGGATATTTCCTTTCCTACTTTAAAAGATAATACTACACAAGTGTATAATATTCAGGTTAAAAAGAAAAGTTATGCTCATGTTCTTAATAATAATGTAGTCTCTGAATTTGCACAATCACAGTCAGACAAATTTGGTTATTTAGATCTGAATGATGAAGAACAAATGTCAGATGTTTCTGCAGATACATCCATATTGAATTTCTCTAATCATAAAGATTTGGTTGATGAACATCAAAATATAAGTGTTCAATTTAATTCTAGGATACCAGTGGTTTTATTCAATTCTTTTTTACATTTTTCTAATAGCAATACTTTGATTCTTACAACTACAGACAGTAATTGTCAGCTTTATAACTTCCCTATTGATGAGTTTTTCCAGTTGTTGAAGGATTTGAAACTTGGTGATGCTATCAAGAGGCTATATCATCACCCTAATAAACGTTACATCATATTGGAGTTTCATAATGTCTTGGAGAAGGAAAAGTTTAGAAGACAACAGCTTTTATTAAATCACAGATTTTTAGTTGTTATTGATATGGACAGGCCTAGGCTAGCTTTTGGTCTTGCGAGAAATTGTTATCCCAATTTTGGAGCTAAGGATCTTCAGAGGCAATGTTCTAATTTAGGTGAAATAACTCAATTTAAATATCTTACTGAGAAAAGAGTTGGTTTAGAGTTACCCAGCAACTCAGCTGCTTTTACTTTAAAGTTAAATAAAGGTCTTGCTTTGATTGATATTCCATCTACTTTAGAGACTGATAAAGGTCCAATACATATCTCTATCAAAGGTTTACAACCTCAATGTTTTGTTTGTAAGGAGAGGACTCATCTTGTTAAAGATTGTCCAAAGGGGTTTTGCAATGTTTGCAAGCTTAAGAAAACATGTACTCATAGATGTAGTCCTAAAGTTTTGCAAGATTTGCAAAAGCAGCATTTGAGTGAATATATCACTGCACAACAATCTGATGTTACTCTTTCATCTCCACCACAAGTTTCTACTGATTTAAGTAAGAAAGTCAGTGGGTCTGTTGTTTCTATTCCGACTGACATCACTCATTCATCACTTGACTCATACAGTTCAAAATGAGGATATGTTATTGAAGGAGAATAGGTTTAACATTCAGTCTACTCTTGGTTGTTCATCTTTGCAAGATCAAGCACTTATAACTGATATTAGTTCTTCTAACAATAAAAGGAAGATTTATGATTCTTCAGAGTCGCAACTTGAAAATAATTTTTCTAATCCTGATTCTGATACTGCACCCTCTGTCTTGAAAACTAATTTGACTAGACGTTCAAAGAGTTCTAGAAAAAAGGACATTAAAAAAAGTAAATGGTCGAGAGATAAAAGTTCTCAGCAGTTAGATCTTTCGCTGTCACCTTCTCCTCAAAATGATTCTATTTTTACTTTAAATAACGGTCCTTCATCTCCATTATCTCATACTTCTGATCCCAATTCACAAATTAGTCTTATACCTGAATTCTTCACAGATGATTTGCATTAATATTTTCTCATTTATATATATATATATATTATTATGTTGCTTAATGTTATTGCTGTTAATGTTAGAGGTTTAAATTCTATTTCTAGAGTTTATGCTATAATGCATTGGCTTCAAAAATGCAATTTTCATATTGCATGCTTTGGAGAGACGAAACTACATAATCATTCCAGTTATCAAATTCGTGATTTAATGCAAAATCTTGGTTCATTTTATTATGTTCCTAATATATCTGCTTCATCTGGTGTCGCTTTGCTTGTAAGTAAGCATCTTGCTTTTAATGATATCAAAATCATGCATTTGGATCATAATTTTTTGATGACCAATATTACATTTGAAAGTTTTACTCTGAATATCATTTATTTATATGTTAAGAGTGAGTTCCTCTTTGCTCATTCTATATTTAATAAAATTAATTCTCTTTTGTCTTCAAATTCTTATCCAACTATATTTCTTGGTGATTTTAATATGTGTTACATGCATTTTAATAATAAATTCCTACATCTTTTTAATAGAGTATTTTTATCTGGTGAAGGATGTTTTCCTCTTAATGCATTTTCCTTTTATACTCGTCGCACCACTTCTTTAATTGATCTTCTTTACTATTCTCCTGAACTTCACCTTGACATTTCAGCAAAGCTTCAGGTTGTTCCTTTCTCGGATCATTTGGCTATGCATGTTGCATTGTTGATTGATACTTCCTTTGTTGCTCAGTCTCATAGTTCTCTTACAATAAGGCTCTTAAAGAAATTAACAGCTCCTGCTTCAATTTTTTCGGAGGTATATATTCTTTTTAGAAAAGTGGATATTCTTTCATTACCTGCCATATCGGCATGGTCTTCTTTTGTTGGTATTCTCAGTTCTATTATTAATTCTTATACTAGAAAGACAAAAGGTCCAAAGTTTTTACTTAAGCAATTGGATGATATTTCATCCAAACTTTCTAATCTTTCTTCTTTTGATTCTACCATAGAAAATATTATGCAACTTAAAGTGCAGTATCATGATATACAGAAATCTCTTGCTCATTATGTGGCTATTAAACGGTCTAAAATTTTTCTTCAAAATCATCATAACTGGACACGAAGTTATATTAGATGGGCTTTAGGTGCTTATTCTAGACCTACTCCATTAATGATTGACACAGGAAATAAAGTATGTTCTGGCCCTATTATGTTGCTTGAACTATGTAATCATTTCAAAACTAAGCTTCAAATGTTGCCTTTTAGAATTGGTGACATCTGGAATGAATCTGAGCTTGATTCTTGTCATAATATAACTGAAACTATGATTATTCAAAAATTAAAGTCGTTTCCAGACAATATACATCCTGGGATTCATGGTATTCCCAGGTTTGTCCTTCTTCATCTTTCATTTTTTACAGCTCCAATAGTTCGTAATATGGTTGATATTCTAGCTAATGATTTTGTAAATATTCCTGATCTCTATCCAGTAGCGATGGTTCCTTTTCTTAAGAAGAAATTAACTCCTTCTCCGTTATCTAATATTCGTCCTATTTCTATGACACCTCTTTTGATAAAGACTATTGAATCTATTGTTAAAGATTATATACAAAATAATATTTATCTTTATTTATCAAAATTTCAATTTGCAAAGAAGGGTCATTCAACAACTGAAGCTGTTCAGCTTTTTCTTCTTCTTATTGAGTATATTAGGCGTCATAATAAATCAAAACCTGTGGTCATTCAATTGGACTTCACATCAGCCTTTGATTGTGTTCTGCCTTCTGTTTTGTTTCAGAGTCTTCGGGATTATCAGGTTCCTACTCCATATGTCCGTATTATAGCCAATCTTCTACTTAACAGGTCCATCTTTACTTCATTGGATGGTAAACTTGCAGATGGTTTTCGTCCGCATCTCTCAGTGCCACAGGTAAACTTGCAGATGGTTTTCGTCCGCATCTCTCAGTGCCACAGGTATCTCCTCTTGCCACATTATGTTTTATTACATATTTAAATCCGTTACTTTTACAAATAGAATCTAAACTGCCTGGTATCTATGTTCCTGCTCTTAAACAGACTATTCATCATATTTCTTATGTTGATGATGTCTCTGTCTTTCTTCCTGATAAATCTTTTCTTCCGGCTTTGTTGCAAATATTGGACTCTTTTTCTAATACTTTTAATCTTCATATTAATGTTACAAAATCCGCAATGTGGAAAATTAAATCTGGTTTATCAATTATTTCCACTTTCACAGCCAAGCCTCAGTCTTTCCTTGGTTTTCCAATAGTTTTATCTCGTTCAGTAATTACAAGGCAGATTCAAAATATTATTCTTGATAAAACAAAAAGTATAGTTGCATCGCTTGTTAATATAAATATTTCACTTATGGGTAAGGTTACACTCTTGAACTCTTTGGTATATTCAAGGCTTGGTTATTATTTACCAATTATTAGGCCAACAAAGTGTTTTGAGAGAGCTATAAATTCGCTTTGTTCAAAATTATTTTGGAAAAACAAGGTCGTAGCCATCAGTATTGCTAAAATTCAAATGCCAAAGCTTTTAAATGGTCTAGGTTTGCACTCGGTCTCAACTCTATATCTTCAGAGATCTATATCTTTTCTTCGTGTAACTTGTCTAAAGCTTGCTCAGTTATCCCTTTGGTTATTGATCCTACAGATACGCCACCTTCATTTTCAAGTTATTGGATTGCTGATTTATGGAAGTCAGTTATTAAGTCGATACCCTCGGTTCAAATTGCGCTTGATGGTAAATTGTCATTCTGGGATGTTTATAAATTAAAATTTCCACATTATACTCCTCTTTTGACTTCATTAAGTGTTTCAAATAAAGTTCTCTTGCTTAAAATGAAACTTCTTTTCATTGAAGCAAGACATGTTGATTTTGTACTTAAACTAAATTTAAATGCACTCCCAACAAGTTATTTTTTAGTGACCAGCAGAGGCTTCATTAGGATTTCGTCTCAGTGTCAGTTGTGTAGATTATATGATGAGACAATTCTCCATATTTTCTATATCTGTCCTGCTCTTAAGTCGATTAGGGACTTTATTGTTGCGAATGTCTCTCTGGATCTTGGGGATGCTCTTTCTGTTTCTAACACTCTTAAGAAGGGATCATTTGCAGCAATAAGATTATCTATCTTTATAACATTTCCTTTATGGTTGACACATTGCAGGCTCATCTTTGGTCATTCTCAGGACTCGGCTCTAAGTGTCTTTATTAAGCTTCTTGATCAAGTCAAGCAGCGAGACTCTCTGCTTTCACCTGTGAGTCTACATGATGATACTTGGGTGAAAGTTTTATTTTCCTCTTAATCCTATTAAGATACCCTTTTCTCTACATTGACTTTTTCAAGTTTCATTTTGAATACTATGTAAATTTTTATAAAGTTTAACTGTATATTACTATGTTTAATAAATATATTTTAAAACAACAGAAGAAAATAAAATCAGTTTTTAATTAAGATAATCTATATTTTAGACAAGGTAGTAAAAAAAGAGGGGGAAAGAGACCACATGTGAGAGGATGGATGAAATAAGAAAGTGTGCAGGGGAAATGTGGAGAAGAGAAGCTAAAAATCAGAGATGGATTGAACTTGGAGAGACCTTCATCCTGCAGTGGATTGATAATGGTTGATGATGATGGTCATAAAATTTGTAATTTTCTGATTCTTAAAAAAAAAAAAAAACCTTCTTTAATAATTATTTTCAATTGGTTCAGTGCCAATTTAGTTTTTAATTCTTTCAATGACGTCAGTGGTACCTATTTGTTTTCTCACCCATGCATAAAAAAGTAAGAAAGAAAAACAAAAGATCAATGCTAAAAAGGCTTGACTAATGTTCAATGGATATTCTCAGAAGTAAAAAATAAACAATGTGAATAATGAAATAGAAGAAGTGAATAATTACAAATATCTTAGAAGATCTAAAGATCAATGCTAAAAAGATTTGAGTAATGTTCAATGGATTTTTTTTTTTAGAAATCGAAAATAAACACCGAGAACCATAAATTAGAAGTGAAAATTAAGTTAATCATAGAATTAAACTTCAATGAAATGCTTTTTGTAGCAGATGTCTAAAGGTTTAGATTTTCTTCTTGAGAAGTACCTTGTAGATAAATGCTTAGCTTGAGTTGGTTTTTTGAATATAGTGTCCCAACTCCTCACTGAAGAGACCCATAGGTCGAAACCGGTCTGGGGATGGGGACAAGCTAAGATAAAGATGATTTGAATGCCTTCTCTTGTAGTAGCATTTATCAAAATAAAAAATAAAAAATAAAAGCTTGTTTAGAGTTATAGCATGCTCTTAAGTTTACATATTGGTAAATGCAAGCTATATATAAGTCATGTGACATCTGACTTTTTATTATTACTATTGATATTAAAAAGAAATATGCTCATGTATTTGAAAGATTTTTATTGAATGTGTTTTACCAGTTCTTGCTTATGAATCTGAGACTTGAAAACTTAAAAGAAGAATGATTTAATAACTTTAGCTTACTCAACAAAGAATAAAGAAATTTATGCTAGAAATAATAAAAAAAGATTGAAAATGAAATAAAGCTAATGAAATATAATAATCATCCTAAAAAAATATAAAAAAATAGATATTTTAAAACTAAATAATTTTAAATTTATTCATAAATTATAAAGAGAAAGACTTTAACCTTTTCCACAGGCACTTTAACCATTTATAACAGCCATATGATGTAATTTTTTTATTTGACTATAGAAGGAACTCTCAAACTTTGACACAAGATAAGGACTTTATAAAGATAAGAATGGCCATCTAATCTTTAACCTAAATTCACATTTATATAGGCCAATCTGAAGCTTTTTGATTTGAGAGTGTGAAGCTGTTACTCACTTCACATTTATATCTTGTGATTTATAATGAGTTAAGGTTATAATCTTTTTAATGGAAATATAGAAACTAATGTAATGTTTTAATTATTTATCAAGCACACAGGCAGTATGTAATTATAAAGAGAAAGGCTTTAATCTTTTCCACAGGCACTTTAAATGTTTATAATTGCCAAATGATATATGAAATGGTGGATTTAAATATGAAGTGAGTAACATCTTCACACTCTATGCTTCAGATTGGTTTATATAAATGTGAGTTTAAGTTAAAGATAAGATGGCCATTTTTATCTTTATAAAATTCCAATCTTGTATTGAGGTTTGAGAGTTCCCTCTATAGTAAAAAAAAACTACATTGTTTGGCTATTAGAAAAGTTTAAAGTATCTGTGGAAAAGGTTAAAGCCTTTCTCGTTATGATTATATACTGCCTGTGCACTCAATAAATAATTCGAACATTATTCGTAAATTGTATATTTTAGTATATTAATTTTAAAATATCTATTATAATTTCAAAAAAAAAAAGAATGAAGTTTAATAGTAGTTATCAGTCATTATTAATATTAGTTTTTTTTTGGTAGTAGTATTAATGACTGTACCATTCGCTTGATGGCGCTCTTGCTAATGAAAAACAATAAAATATAACAGTACCTGGCCATGACCTTTCGAGAACTAATTGACCTTTACTTGTTTTTTTAAAAAATAACATTAAAAAACTAAATGTCTTCTTTTGTTAATAACGACAAATACAGCATCATTTTTACAAACCAACAAGAACTAATTGACATTTTTATGTTTTTTTTAAATAACGTTAAAAAAGTAAATGTCTTGTTTTTTAATATTGACAAATACGGTGGCATTTTTACAAAAGTAAATGTATTCTTTTTTAACAATGACAATAACAAAATCTTTATTTACAACGTTTTAAAGATTTTATTAAATATACGTTATTCTTCTAATACTTGAAACACCAAAAAAAAAATTAGAATGTCAGCACATAGTGCTGGAATAGGCATGGGGGGGATCCTGATGGCTTTGATGATCTAAAGGATCGTCCAAAAGATGCATTACTTGATAAACAAACTAATCAGACTGAATGACAAAAAAAACTTTATTTACAACCTTTTTTACATTAAAATGAATATATGTATTCTATTCTTCTAATAGTAAATTAAGCATTTAAACAAAATTAAAATACAAAAACAAAGAAATACATTAACAAACTAATATCTCATGAAGATATCGCAATTGCTGTGACTATTTAAGAAGTCGCACTTATAACAAAACTTTCCCTATTTTTAAAACCTTACAAAGTCTTCATAACCATTGAAATGGTTTGAAAATTTTTTGGACATCATAGTATATCATTTAAATGTAATATAATACTTTACTAAATGATATTTCAAATATTATGTTGACTTAAAATCTACACACCCTCAAATTATATGATAGTGCAGCCTCAATAGTGATCATTTGTAAGGTAAGAACAGACCGCTTGAAAGTAGTGTGAATTGCGAGATAATTAGCATAACACACTACAAGGCATTACTGGCTGCCTCAAAAATGGTATATTTAACTGTTTTTGAGTAGCACCAGTGCTGTCAAGTGACAGGTACAATCGTTGATACTTGTACCTTTTTTTAATGAAGTTTAAAGTTTTTTAAATATTTAGCACTTTGTATGACCCAGGCAGAAGGAGATTATTTAAAGTAACCTTTTTCCACATACAATATAAATATTATTTTTGAAATAATTTGTTTCCAAAAATATATATTAATACTAATATTAGTAATGAATAAAACCAAAAACAAGATAGTATCTGAGTTTGATCAATTTATACACACATGCACATACGTACAGATATTGTAATGATTTTAATGAGCATGTAAATATTTTTATGGCTTATCAAACATATTATGCTAAGAACATAAACCTATTTGCTGAACAAACAAGTCTGAATACATTATTAGGACAATTCACTAAAATCATTAGAAATATTATTTAAATTAATATTTGAAATTGTAAAGTTTGATTAATCTAAAAACTCATTTGTAATAAAAAGGTTTGAGTCTTTTTGAGTACCATGCTTGATTTATTGCTGTATAACAAGCTGAAAGTCAGATTAAGGAATCATTTTTTATCTTGACACTGATATTGAGCATTATTTACAAGTTCATTTAAATTCTGCTTGTTAATGTATTCAGACTTATCTAGGTTTATGCATAAATGTATAAATATATATACACATTGAAAGAATGCTCTTTTAGTATGCAATCTCCACCATTTTAAATTTCAAAAATGACCAAAAACATCATCTGACACATCTAAGTGATAAAAAAGTACGCAAAAACGCAAAACATATAGAACTTGGGTTACATGACTAATTTGAAAAAAAAAAAATGCCAAAACGTAAAATATTTACAACTTGGGGCATGAGACTTAGATGTATCAGACAACATTTTTGAAATTCAAAATGGCAGAGATCGCATACTAAAAGAGCACCCATTGAAAGAATATATATATATATATATAGCATTCATGATATTCATTGATATTGCAAATTAACATTATTCAAATAAAGAAACAACCATAAACTATCATCGGAGGGGGTTTTAACACATCATCATCAATAAAAAATGTATTTTTAAAAATATCCAATAAAAATAGGAAGTATTAAAACAAAAACCAAAAATGACTATAAAAATTAATTCTTCCATCATAAATAAACAAATGCACGATGCAGTATCTGAATCAAAAAATAAATAATGAAAGACAAAATTTATATAATTAATGAAAAAAAAATTAGAAGACATTAACCAAACCTTTTTTAATTACATGCTGCAAATATGAAACAACAAATAAATAAATAATGAATCAAGCAAAAAAAAACAACTAACAAAGTTAAAATACATATAAATAGATATAGAAGCATATAGTAGTACAAGAATGAGTAAAATAATCTTTATATTCACAGATTGAAATCATAGTTAAGAATTGAGAAAAAAAGAATAAACAAATTGTTGATATAGCAAGATGAAAGAATAAACACTAAAAGTAGAATATTGAGTTGTATAACATATTTAAAGATGTGATTAGATCTTGTTTGTTTGAAAGTTCATGATGATAATATTTTAGTAGTAATTATTTGTTGGATTATTTCTGTCATCTTTCATTAATTGTTAAATATCTTTATAGAAAAATTTTAAACTTTATTTAAACTTCACAAATATATTCAACTGTTAATAATAGCATGATGGGTAATCATCATCAACCATTATCAATCCACTGCAGGATGAAGGTCTCTCCAAGTTTAATCCATCTTCTCCAATCTTTAGCTTCTCTTCTCCACATCACCCCTGCACACTTTCTTATTTCATCCATCCATCTCACATGTGGTCTCTTTCTGGGTCTTTTACAATCTCTTGGAATCCAGTTTAAAATTTCAATTGTCCATCTATTATCATCTCTTCTAGCAATATATCCAGCCCAACTCCACTTCAATCTTTTAATTTTTTCAATGAGGTCAGTAACACCTGTTTGTTCTCTTACCCATACATTGTGTTTTCGATCTCTTCTTGTTACTCCCAACATACATCTCTCCATACTTCTTTGAGTGGTCTGAAGTCTCTGTATTGCTCTTCTATTAAGTGTCCAAGTCTCAGATCCATAAGTAAGAACTGGTAAAACACAATTGTTAAAAACCTTCCTTTTCAAAAACATAGGCATATTCCCTTTTAGTATCAAGTTATTTCTACCAAAAGCACTCCAACCAAGTTTAATTCTATGATTAATTTCTTCCGTTATGTTTCCATCTGTATTAATAATCTGACCAAGGTATTTGTAACTGTTAACTTCTTCTAATTCATCATAATCAATCTTTATTTTCATATTTTGAGCAAATCAATTAAACATTACTTTAGTCTTTTTACATTTATCTTTAGTCCTACTTTCCTACTTTCATCTGATAATTCCTACAACATATCCTGCAGCTCTGAAGCATTATTGGCAAAAACAACTACATTATCTGTGAAATCTAAATGACTTAAATAATCTCCATTATACAAAATTTCACATGGTATTATTCTCCTCTCTTCTCCAGCTATTTATAGCCTAACCAGTGACAGTACCTGCATGGGAATTGGATGTGGATCTTTATATTCATGTTGAATTTAAGGTGATACTCCAACCAACTAGGCTATTCTGTCAAAAGTACTAATCAGCAGAAATTTCAGCCACTTATCTATGAGGGACCTCAATTTACTCCACTTTTTTGTAAGGCAAGGTTAATAAATGGCTTCAAAATATTATGAATTATTATATTAGGTTATTAATAATTTTTATTAGTCATTCATTAGACTAGAGATTATCTAATAAGGTAGAGACCATTTTCTATCTACCTTTGACGCTTTGTGGGGGGACGTAATTTGACACCATCGTGTGAGCAGCTTCTTTGAATTTTAGTACAAAGAAGAAAATTCAAAGCAGCTTTTCATACTATAAATGCAAATCACCCCACAAGTCAATCTAGTATAATTTATAATATTTGGAAGCTACTCATTAACCTTGCCCTTAGAAAAAAATGGGAGGAGGACTCTCATAAATATGCGTATGAAATTTCCAATGATTGTTTCTTTTGACAGAATAACCTAATTGATAAGAGTATCATCTTAAGTTCTATATTCATGAATCTTAAGATCCAGGTTCGATTCCCATGTTGGTACTATCATCGATCAGGCCAATAATTCCTGAAGATGAAAAAAGAATATCATTCGAAACGTTATATTACATATTGCCCTATGTGCCATTACTAACGGTAGAACGTATTCGAAAAGTTTAAATAACGTTTGAAATTTTCTAAAGAAAATTTAACAATTAATATTAATTGATGGAAATAGTTTAACATGTAATTACTACGATTAGATTACCTGTTTATAGAATTATGAATATAAGTGATTATTTGACCGTTATGACTCGATTGAATGGCGTAAAGAATAAAATGATTTTTTTTCTAAAAGTTGAATACGTTTATACATATATAAAAGTTAACAAGTAGTAATTTTAAAGCTTTGCATTAAACATCATTACCAAATAAATTTTCAGTTGCAATTACTATTCTACTTAGTTATGTTAACTATGATCTGTTATTATAACAAATTTTGCTTTTTTAGACATGTAATTGTTCTATTTTTTTATTTTATTATTATTGTAAATAAAGTTATTTTTAAACATAGATATTTTTATTTTTAAAAGACTATGTAAAAAATTTTAGAATTTTTTTTAAAAATAAGAATTATACTGAAAGTATTTGTTTTAAAAATCTTAACTGAGCTTTAAAACGTTCAACTCCCCCCCCCCCCCGCCCCCAACCTTTGTTAATTTTAAAACTAACGAAGGGAATTGTAAACCAAATATATCTAGGATATCTGGTCACTTATATTGGTTTCCAACATGTGGGATTATTATAAAAAGGTTTATAACAAGCAGAGCCAACTCCCAGTGGGGGTGGGGGTGTTGGAGGTGGGGGGGTGTTGACAAATGGTGTGATTGCACAAGGCCTCATGTTTATCAAGACTGCGGGCTTACATGATCTACATCTTTTATGAAAATTAAAACTAAATCAAAATTTTTTATTATTTTCTAAATGTAGCTATGTTTCCTTTATCCCCCCCCCCCAAAAAAAAAAAACCTCTGTAATTTATAGGCCCTACAATGGCTACTGAATATGTGATGACTTTTCAATTATATGCAATATAGATAACTTTCAATTTTTTTTCGGATATCATGGCATAAAGAATAAATCAAGGATTTGGAAAAAAACATAGCAGAATTACTGCACTTTGGTGGAGAACTCTTTAAGATAAAACAAACCATTGCAAACTTGACTTACTTAAATATTTTACCATAAACAATTATTGCAGACAAATAAAAGAAGATAAATTAATGAAAAACATCAAAAATGAAGATAAAATATTTTTTTAACAAAGATCCTTAACATATAAATAGTCAAAATAAGAGTTATAGATCACATGACCCAATTCTCTTAAGCTTGTAAGATATAATCAATGAGGATTGCCATTCCTCAACAAGCTTTATGATAAAAGCTTAGCCAGAGCCAGCATTTCAAATATCTCTGTCAGGAACCCCCCCCCAACCTCTGCCCATGGTTTCATGCTTTGGCACTCTTCAGAGAGGTGCTAGGGTAGGTTCAGACACTAGATCCAAAAAATATCAACCCAAAGCCAGCATTTATTTAGAAGTTATCTATTGATAGGAAAATCTGAAATTTTCAGACACCTACATGTTTTCAAACCCAGCTATCCAACTCAAATAGCTATATGGAGCTGAGAGATCTTCAGCCATACCATATATTAGTAGTTTTAGCAATATAACATTGCATAAGACTTAAGGTTGAGACTATAAATAGTCGAGACTATTTATAGTCTCTGCCTTAGGTATTATGCAATGTTATATTGCTAAAACTACTAATATATGGTATGGCTGAAGATATCTCAGCCCCATATAGCTATGGATAGCTGGCTTTGAAGACATATAGGTGTCTGAAAATTTCAGATTTTCCTCTCAATAGATAACTTTTAGGTAAATTCTGGCTTTGGGTTGGTATTTTTGGATCTAGTGTCTGAACCTACCCTAGTACCTCTCTGAGGAATGACAAAGCATGAAACCATGGTCAGAGGTTTGGGGGGGGGGTCCTGATGGAGTTTTTTGAAATGCTGGCTCTGGCTAAGCTTTTATCACAAAGATTGCTGAGGAATTGGCAATCCTCATTGATTTTATCCTTAAAGTATAATTTGGATATTTTCATATTTTAGTTTTAAAATTATTAATAAATTTGAATTTATCTGAGAAGAGAAAAAAAGATTAGAGAAAAAAACAACAACTTTACATAAGATGTAATTAATAATGTTCAAAATTTACTAAGAGGAAAAAAGGAGACATATAAAGAAAAAGAAAGAAAAGGAACATTTTTTAGATATAGAAACTGGCAACATATACAAATTTCTTTCCATTTGTTATCATTTCTGCATTTACATATATATAAACAAAACACAATATACATCTTACATAAACAAAATAATAACTGAAACACACAGGCTTATTATATACCTGTGTCTATATATGTAATATATAGTATATATGAGCACAGACTTTCACACGATAATGAAAGTAATAAAATGGCTTTATTGCTTAAGAGTTCACAGGATGTTCGTGCACCGGAAGTAGTAGCACTGGAATCGATTGGAAGATCTTATACTCCACAGTATGGCATTCTACCACTGCATTAAACCACGCAAAGCATTACCTAATAAGAAAAATATTACAACAATAAAAATGCATATTTTTCGCCTGTATGCACTCACACATGGAAGTATATCATCATCAACAACAACCATTATCAATCCACTGCAGGATGAAGGTCTCTCTAAGTTCAATCCATCTCCGATATTTAGCTTCTTTTCTCCAAATCACTCCTGCACACTTTCTTATTTCATCCATCCATCTCACATGTGATCTCTTTCTGGGTCTTCTATAATCTCTTGGAATCCTGTTTAAGATTTCAATTGTCCATCTATTATCACCTCTTCTAGGAATATGTCCAGTCCAACTTCAGTCTTTTAATTTTTTCAATGAGGTCAGTAACATCTGTTTGTTCTCTTATCCATATATTGCGTTTTCGATCTCTTCTTGTTACTCATAACATGCATCTCTCCATACTTCTTTCAGACCACTCAAAGAAAGTATGAAAGTATATATTGCTTTTTATTTTATGTTTCATTTTCTATTTGGGAGATGATAAATAATGGTCTCTTTTATCAAACTACAAATAAAATAGTAAACATTGATAAACAGATTAAAAAGCAAATATCTTGATATAGTGTCGAAATTGTTGCTTCACATATACACAGTAATACACAGTAAATGTATATTTAAATGTGACATTCAATTTTTAAAATTATTTTATTTGTGACTATAATTTAAACAACTATCATTAAAAAAAAAAAACGTGTTTTGAAAGAAAGTTTTGATGTAGCACTATATAATTAGCGCGTTACTTAAGATCTGGATTCATCCCAACAGGTCATCTGTCATCAGGCCTATCTAGCTCTCATAAGTTTAACACCCTCTAGTTTGCCTTTCTCTTTTTTATGCGCTAATAGCTGGTTTGTTAACAAGTCAAAATACAAGTCAGATGGAAGACTGGAAGACTACGGCAGATTATGATGTTGTTTTCCAGATAGCACAGGAAATCCTCAGACCTCCAGGACCAGTCTTCGCTAACTTAGATTGAATAGGTCTTGCCACCAGAGCACAGTTTTAGTAATTTACGTCGAATGTTAAAAGAAATCTTGTTTTTAAGCAAGAGTGTCTTATCCTTGCTTCAAGCAGAAATGACTTATCGCCTCCCATCTCTAAAAGGAGCAAGCTCCATGTGGGATGCAGGTGGAGACAATTTGGGATATAGTCAATTTTAGGTAATAGATGATTCGCGGTTATCCATCCTGACCCTAACCATCTTCAATAAAAAAAAATATTTATAATTTTTGTCTTTATTATTAAATTAAAATACTCTCGCAGCACTTTCTTTGTTTATTATTTACATTATTTGATAAATGTTTTTTTTATTAAATAAATAAGCTTTTTAACGATGCATATGTTTATATATAATCGGATAAGCTGAGTTAATTTATGTTATAATGATTATAAAATGAAATAAAGAATCGAAGAAAATTGCGTGATAGGTATGGATAAGGGTGTAAAGTATAAAACATTTATTATTAGAATGTAGTAGATTGAGCGGGGGGGGGGTATACAGTAAATGACGCCTATACTGAAGAGGAAAATTAAATAAAAGAAAAAAAATCGTAGGATTTTGTTTATCGAAAACAATCGTAAATTATTCGCAAAGCTAAGTTAAAACTTCCATAAATAGAGAGTCGCGCCAGGGATTGACAATAATTTTAATGCCATTTAATTACTATTATATTCACTGATTAATTGCTCATGTTTTCTGTAGGAACTACAAATAGGAAGAAGCTACACCTCATTGAAAAAAACATTTTATTGAAGGTTGTTTTCATTATTATTTATTTTATTATATATATCATCAAGTACTGAATTCTGATTAGTAACAGATCCACAGGGGGGCGGACAGTAGAATAAATTTAAAACATGAGAATTAATTCTGAATAACTTTTAAGCAGAGCATGACGAAAAATTAAGTATTGTTTCTAATTTAAATTTTTAAAACGTAGCAAACTCTCTATACAGTAATACCCCCTAGCGCAAGCCATAGTAATTAATGGATGCTAGAAGGTATGTGAACAACATCCTTATTTAATGCATACTGATTTATTATCCCCAGACTATTTCCTGGTTGGCACTACTGTATAGAGAGTTTGTTACTGTTTTAACAGCTTGTGTAAGCATAGGAGAGGGTGATCGTGAGATGTTTTAGTGGTTTAATTTTCTGTCATCATTCTCCCTTTTTTTTTTTTTACTTTTTTTTTTTTCACCTAGTCTGATAAAAGACTTGATCATTTTGAGTCTCCTAATCTGTTGGTAATTTATTTGAAGAGTCCATATCAGTCAAAATGTGTATTTAGCACATTGTTACACTTACTTCCATTGCACACATGGAAATGTTAAGTCTAGTCATTTTTTTTTTTTTATAGCATATGTATATGAGTGCATAAATACAAGAAACCAATAATATTGAAAAAGCAATAGCAAGGATCGATTTATCAGTTGGAGATCTTAAGTGCAATCTGAATAAAATAGAACAATATTTAGACACTTTTTCACCGATTTGCAATTTTTCTTTAAAAATGGTTGCATTTGACAAACCTGATTAAGGAATTATTTGCCATTTATAAATATAGAAGAGCATAAAAATATGATTAACAAATAATTTATTTCACAAAATCTAAGTCAATATATCTTGTAGATTGTTCACTCAAGCAATATAAATATCTGAAATAGTCAAGCGTTGGTGGGCGAGTGGTTAGCACAGCTGCCTTATAAGCAGTTGTCCTGGGTTCACTTCCCCGCTGACGCTTTAACATATGAAAAAAAAAGTCTGAAATATTATCAATAGTGGTTAATTATTTCTGTTATTAAGAGCCAAATCAATATAAGATGTTTTTAATACGAAAGTTGCAAATATCTTGCAATTAATTGATCAAAAAGTTTAATATAGTATAAAAATTATACAAATTAGAACATTTAGAAAAATACTGAAGATATTAAAGAATTAGCAATTTTTTTCGACTTTCACTTCTGTTATGCCATGTCATGTGATGTCTTGATAGTTATTACAAAAATGCAGTTTGATACAAATTACTTTTTAAACATGGGAATTGCAAAATATTTTACAATGAATTCATGATAAAGTTCAATAGAGGGTAGAAATCATACAAGCAAAAACATTTAGAAAAATATTGGAGAGATTAAAGAATTGGCAAGTTCTTCTATTCTCACTACTGTTATGCCATGTCATATGATGTGGTCATGTGATGTCTATGTTAAATAAATAAATAATGGATTGTCTAATAAAAGCTAAATGTTTGGGATAGATAGTTAATCAAAGGAATTGTTAGAAAACAAATGTGAAAATGACCTGATGTATTAGATAGCTTTAAATTTAGGCCACAAAACCACTTGAATAACCCACAATCATCTTTGACCTACAACATGTAACATTTTATTATCTGCATGTAATCATTTATATGTGAATAATGAATTTTCAGCTCGAGTTAAGTATTTTATATATCATAAACCTTTTTAATGATAAATTATGACTATTTTTAGATATATAAATATTGTCATATTTAGAAGATTTATCTAATAATATTATTAACCTATGTTTTATGTTATTCTAGGAATGATTCTAAGGATGCAGTAATATAAAACATTGTTAATGTTTTAGAGATATTTTTCAAAATAAATTTACCAAGATTGAATCTGTCATAGTTATTTGGCAATTCTAATGACAACAACAAAAATGTGGGGAATAACACCACACACACACACACACACACACATATATATATATATATATCAGGAATGAAGAGTCCATGTATTGAATGGAATGAGTGCTTCCATAGAAAAATTCACTAAAACTTTCAAAAGCTTTAATTAAAATTCAATTTAAAAAATTCCCTAAAATATGTACATATTCAACCTCACAAAATCGATCCAACAAGTTTCACATACAATAGTTTAGTAAGAACAATAAGTATATTAGTGTATATAAACTATTTTGCAAAACATAAAAAAAGAATGAACTATTATGGTATGGAATTTCTGTTGACTTTCAACTTTTTTTTACCAACAGTTGAATTGTTTTTATATATGGCCAGGAATGAATTTGACCCACAGCCATGAATCAATTTGACCAACTCATTATTGGCTGATTATAAGAAGTTCACACAATACTAAAATCTAATTTAAAATTAAAACTTAAGAATGTTAAAAGCATTTACACGATAAAAATATATTGCTAATGTATTATTTATTTTTAAACTAATCACATTCTGATTAACATAAAAAAGAATGAATAATTCAAACTTATTATTTTTTGAATGGAATTTATGTTGACTTTCAATTTTTTATCAACAGTTGAATTGTTTTTATATATGGCAAAAAATGTGTTTGACCAATGCATTATATGTTAATTATAAGAAGTTCACACAATGCTAAAATCTAATTTACAATTAAAACTTAACAATGTTAAAAGCATTTATAGAGAAAAATATATTGATAATGTATTATCTATATTGTAATGGTCAGATTTGTACATTCACACAACAAAATCCAGATTCCAACACACTATAGCTGATTGAAATGGAATGGTAAGATCCAGAGTCTGAACCAAGCTCCAATTCATTCACCAGCACTCTGTGATTTAATACCACATGAGTGACATTTCTGAGGTTACACATGAGCCTCAATTTTAATCATGAGCTGGCTCTGAACAGGGAGAAACATGAGACCCTATGGCTAACCACACACACATTACATAAAATTGAACTAAACATCTATTACTGGCTAAGTGAATATAATATTGGCATTTTGTATAATATCTGGTAGCATAATTAATAAATAAGTGGATTGGATTGAGATGATAAAAGAATAATGAAGACAGGATAAATTTAAATATATTTATTAAAATTATTAGTAATGAAAAACAAAATAAATTAAATTGCACTATTCAGGGATCACATTGAGATCAAACAGACACTCACAGGTATTATACAATGGAATGGAATCAGTCTGGGGTAATACAGTGTTCGGACTCATTTAAATGTATTAGCTGACTTTCATACTCAGCGAATAATCTATGCACATAAAAATTTAATATGCTAACATAATATTCATTTAACATCACAGTTTGCCAAGTGATAAATAACAATGCTAACCGGAAGTATAATTTAATTACTACAGTGATAATATTGCGACTGTTTGCTAAATTTCTCTAATATTCAAACCTAATAATGTAGCTCGATAATGATGTGAATCACCATCCATCAAACTAAAGGTTATCTTAGTTTCGGATAAATCCCAAATAATATATATTACAGAGAGAACTGGTCAAACTAACCCTACATATATTCACTATAGGCACTTAAAATATGCTATAAACAGGAAGGAGTTACTTAAATATATTAATATCCTAATTTAACAAACAATTAATTCGCATCTCAAATCAGATTTAATAAAAAGGGAGGGAAAGCATATTTAAGAGGATCAGAAGTAATGAAAATAGCTAAATATGCCTTATTAATATCTCCCTGTCCAGAATTCTATTATTAATTAAATAGAACTATGTTTAAAATCATAATTTATCAGTATAACAAAGCAAACCATAACAATTATATACGAAATCGAATTCGGAGTTGATTTAAATTATTGCAATGATCGCAATAATTAATGAATTTTAATTTCGAAAGAGCGATTCGGATCTAATATAACTAAGCGTTATATCATAAATACTAAATTGAAGATAGAAATATTATCTTTGGGACAACATTATTAAAATATATCCACTCGCTGATTTGAAATATATTTGCGATATTGCCACATATCTAAATGAAATATTAAGAACTTAAATATATAAAAGGTCATAGATTTCACCACAAATATGAGAGTAAAACAGAATTTAATTAACAAAATAATTATTAGGTTTATCTCTTTAACAGGTTCGAGATAGTAGATTTTACAGAGATATTTTACAGTAAAGCAATTGAGTATTTATTGTTGGTTTTACAGGTTGAAAAGATTTAAACTATTAGGCTTTAAACTGGGCATTTATTTAAATTTACTATAGCTATAGTTTTGAAAATTAATAGTTAAAGTTAATCTGAGAGCCCTTGCGATAGTCATAAAGATTAAAACCTAACTCCTGGGCAGCAGCTTGTCTTTTGGCTTCGTTCTCAGGATAGGCAGCAGCTCTCTATTTGAAGTATGAGGAAGGTTACCCATCACTATGTTGGCTTGTACTATTTTGCCATGTAGGATGGAGTCATAGATCACCGTTCCTCGGGCATGAGGAACAGCACAATCTGCCTAACTATTAGGCCATCCTAAAATTCAAACGAGCATGGATTTAGCTTGCAGACCTTTTAAAAATTTGATTGAGTGTGACCAGGAACAACTAATTGAAAAACTGGTCAATATTGCATTAATATGACCAGAAGAATTCTTTATAGCATATGATTCCTATTAATGCAAAGTTGACCAGTTTTCCTGGAAGATGTATTGAAATGTTTGCGTTTATTGCTTAGTAGGGTAATAATGATTTTATACAGCCTTCATAAGGACTCAGATGAATTGAAAGCACTTGGTAATAGTGTTTATATTTTTTATACTATTTTTAAGTTTCTGTGTTTTAAACAATAGTCTTATTGTTACATCGTGATTTATTTTTATAATAACAGAAGTATTTGATATATTATTTTAGTGCTTATGAAAGTGAAGAATATTAAATTAAATATTTATAATATAACTAAATGCAGCATCCTCCTGAGTTTTAGCTAATCAACCAATTAGAATCCCTGTATTTACTAGATTTCTCTTCAATGCAAAATGATCATTTGTATTAGCTATACCAGATGTATACAGGGATTAGTAAACATATCAAGTTTCCAAACAAGGATAAAATTCTTTATATCATAGATGAAAATACAGCTTCATTTATATACTACTGGAATAGCTAATAGAAATGGGATTTTTGCATTGGCCTAGTAATATTGTAAGTAAAGGAATGATGAAACGTTTAGCTGAAAAGTTTATTAATAGTGTTGCTTCATTGGTCAAAAACCAGAAATTACACATAAAGTTGAAAAATACCATATCTTATTATATTATAAATATTTGATTTAAAAATTCTTTTCTTGAATAGACATTAAAGTGAGTATGAAATGGATTCCCTGTGTAGGTTAGATTAAACCATGTTTAAATAAGGTTGTGATTACATCTGAGATATATATACCTGTTTAGATAATTGCTAAATCTGTTAATCCCTGTATTAATCTGGGGCAGCTAAGGGAAATGGGTATTTTATATTGGCAGAACAGTTTAGTAAATGTAAGGGTGCTGAAAAATTTATTAAGAGCATTGGATTGATTGGTCAAATACTGGAAATTATGCATAATGTTGGGAAAATGCTGTATTTAAATTCCACTGGTCTATATTTTCTTTTGTCAGATTTTTAAACCAAATATACCAAAGCATTCACATTTTAAAATAGTTTTCCAATTTTATATTAAATTTTTTCATGACAATGGTTAATGTTATTTGGACCTGATCGTACATCTAAATAAAAATCTTCTACTTCTTTAACAATGAAAACTTGCTGAGACAAATCCTGAATATTTGTATTTGATATCATCTTCTATTAAGTTTAATAATTAATTTCATCACTTTGTCTAATATCCCATTGGCAATGTTATTTTTCTATATTTATTTATTATAAATTCTCAGATCATTCGCGCTTACAATTTACCTTTACAATAAAATATTTTAGATTGTCTCTTCACTATTAGCCTTCTTTTACAATTTCTATAATCCTCTTTTCATTTGAAATTGTTCTACTGTTTTAGATTGCAAACAAACAGGTGATCATCAATAACTAAGATACTGTGATATGGATCAACTGAAGAGTACTGCAGCATGAAATTCATCTGGGAGGAGGGGTAATATATATTTTTCAGCTGACTGTATTTAGATGTTTTAAAAATATGTGTGTAGAGTGGACATTTAAAATTATATATTTAAAAATGGATTTTAAAAAGGATGAAGGTGAATTAAATATTCCAGGTGTGAATGTTTAATTAAAATGCAGATATATTAATCATTAATTGGTTTAAATCTGGACTGGGAAAGCATGATAATCTTTAACTTAGAAAATAATTAGTAATACTCATTAATATATTTATCTGAAGTGAATGGTATCAAAGTTGTAAGTGTAGAAATTTTGATACTTAATAATAAATGTATGCAACTACATAGATTTCAGTTTTAGTTTATTGCATTCATTAATGGGTCTGTCTAAGAACCTACAAAATTTACATAAATGTAATTCTAAAGGCAGTTTGACCTAAATTTCTTAGTTTCTAAAATTTATTTTTCAAATTGAAGAATATGTAGAATATCATTGAACAAAATGTTCAGGTTTTAATATAATCTAATGACTTTTCTAAGTGGAGTAGCTAATTGGTAGATAGTGTTCCAATTAT